>OY756431.1:15316632-16516632 GCA_963576905.1 Mystacides longicornis
ACTAAGATCAAAGTATTAAGTACCTACATTTTAAAATGACTTTTAAATTATGCATATTAACTTCAGCAATCATGTTTTGCATGTCAACTTTGACGCCCTACATACTGATTATTTTGTTACAATAATCATTTCAGAACTCTTTAATAATTATGCTTCTATTAAAAATAACTTGATAATATGCAGCTATTACGGTAGGTCTAAGAAAATATGTTAATTACATAATAAGGCGATTGGCATTTGATTACCTGACAACTATTTTGAAAGATTCATTACAATTTTAATCCTCTATTATTTTTACGACACCGTTGTACCAGTTTTCCTTCGATTTTCATAATTATTCATATACTTTCAACACACCTATACATATTAATTATTGATTATCTAATCATCTTTTTATTTTATACAATGTGGGGTCACCTCGAAAACTCGGTGTGAATTGTCCCGTCTAAATATTATTTACAGGTATACTTACTGCGGGATGTCATCTTAATTCAACAATTTTATTTTTTTATAGCGCCTGGCAACCATACGTATTCAACCACATTATATACTTACCGCACTCGTTGTGATATTCGAAAAGTTTCTGCTCTATATCTCATTTACAGCGAATCAATCCCTTATAGTGGCTTGACTTCGTCTCCTTTAATTAGTCATTGTTGATCTTTCTGAATTTCTAACATACCTGTTGCAATTTTAAGTGTTAATCCAGATTCACTCTAAACTTATGTATGCATGCAGACCAGTAAGGCGCCAGATAATTTGAGTATGAATTTAAAATCGATCGTGATTATAAATAATTATTTGACGTAATTGAACACTGCTCGAATATGTCACAGTTACGAGTATGAAGTAACAGGTGATCTAATACTAATAATGTCTCGTAGATAATAAGGCTTGTGGTACCTATATGGCTGTATGAAAATTCAAACTTAATCTTATTCAAGCAATGAGCAATAAAAATACGTTTGCATAGTAGGTTTTATCAAAGTATAGCACGTATGATTTTAATATCGTTTTTTTTAATATATGGTTTATATTCGACTAGCTTACCCGACAGACGTTGGCCTGTAGCCCTTGCTATGAATATTGATTTTAAATTTGTAATTTATACAAAAATACGTTTAAGGTTTTTGAAATTTTCTTTTCGATTTTTTACTTCAAGTTAAATAAGTCGAAAACCACTGGCATTTGACCCCTGGTTAATGGGAACAAAATTGTTGCAAATGTTCTAGTAAAACCCCTTTCAAGGAATGTATCGAATTACCAGTCACCCTGTATGTTTTAATAAATAAATATATTATCTTTCCTGTATTGTAGTGTTATTGGCGTTTTCAGTATAAACTATGCAAAAAGCTTGAAAACGCATGATTTATCGACGATGATTTATGTTAAATTGAAAAAATAAACAAGAAAATGAATTCAGCTTATAAGTAAATAAAATATTTTTTAATCTGATGAGGCGGTACGAAGTTCACGGGTTAGCTACGATTGTATAACTTTACATTTTTTTCAAGAGATGACGGTGTAGTAGAAAATAATTTACATATTAAGAAGTATGTTAAATTATTTTACATACATTACATTACACTTTACATTGGACATAATTAGAACGTTGTTCACCAACAAAGCCAATAGGCAATAAAGATGAGACATTAACAAAAATGAATATATAGTCATATCCTGACGCCAAATACATGACAGCAGTCGCAGTCTTTAAATTTGGTTGCTCTCTTGTTCTCAATAATTTCCAACGTGAACATGCTGAGAATTCTCATGATTAGGAGTTTCGCAGACTTAAACATTACCACCTAATGGAGAACGTTGTTTACGTAAAGTGATCACACTAAGCCAGCCTTCGAAATAACAGTAGAAGACGGTCGTAAGCCCGTAGTGGTTTGTTCCATTTAAAAATCGATCATCAGTAATGAATTGTTAGAGTCATTAGTTGTTACATATTATTCGTAATTATTTTATACCTATATTATTTTAAGATTATTGTCGAACATGCCGGAATTTTCACGGGAATGTACTACTCCATAATATTACATCTAGCAAAACCTGTATGAAGAAAACTAACTATGCACATCTTATTTTCATGATAAATCCCAAATCTCCGCACATAAATAACGTACGTAATATACAGCAGGATAATATCCAATTTACGTTAATAACGTGGTATATTAATCTGCAATTACATCACCGTGTCTAGGAATAATGAAATAATAAGCGGGTATGATATACGTGGCTTACTGCGGCACGCACATCGGCCGCCAACTTGAAGTGCGTGGGAACTAATATCATAATTACTTTCATTAATCTCGGAGTTCAAACTACTTATCGGAAAATACTTAACTTCTTCGGGCGGATAACTCCTTCTTAGTAAGGAATACGACCGCTTTCCTCCTTTTGGTTGAGAACAGTAAAAAAAATATGAACAGTTGAACTCTTCATTGTATCTATAGGTTTTCTCTGCCAAAGTGTATCCTATGATATCAATTGCTTTTCATCGCACCATCTTTTAGTGTTCTTTAGAAGGGTGTTCCTCTTTTTCCTTAGATCAAGATACGTGGAGGTATTATGTCGTTTTGCACTTTAATACGTTCTAATCAGGAATATTGTTTTAATAAATCAGAAAGATATTTTTTCTATGTGATTTGTGTTTGTCATTTCGCTAATTTTAATTATTTTGTTTCTTGTTTTTTTTTTTCAGAGTTGCCGCAATTCAACAAAAACTCCCTACTACGAAGAAGTCAATCTGAGCGTTTCCCCGCTGAAGGATCTCCCGAACCACCATCTTTTATGGATACGATGGCCTTACGTCCTAAACCTACTAGAACTCATTCCTGTCAAGCGTTTGTGAGCACTCAAAGCCTTATTGAGATTGTTAATACGGAAAAACCTTCTAGACCTAAAGAAAGACCTCCACCACCTCCGATTGTTTCACTAGATCAGGAGTCAAAGAACTCTTCAACTATAACCATTATCAACGATGACAAAAACTACAAGCAAGGAGTTGTTGTACCAATAAAACATTCTAACTCGTTTAGTAACCAGAGACCACTGCCAATAGAGAATACCTTTAATCGAAGACATACAACTGATGGTACACACGTGCTTAACGGATTTTATCAAAATAAACTCAACAAATGTGTTGTGTTAAATGAAAGCAGTTCTGAACTAGTGGTTTTAAAAACGAAACAACAGAGCAATCAATACTCTTCCGAGTCTTTGAAAGCAGAATCGAACTATGTCAAAACCAGATTTGTAAGGGATAAGCATATATTAGAAGAAGTATCTGCTATGATTGCTTTTGACGTTGACGATAAAGCAAGTGTACAAATTTCTACGGAAAGTCCAGAATCATCAGGAATTCATAAAATTTCTATCACACAAAATGATGAGACTGAAAATAATAGTAAAGAAAACGGCGACAGCAATAAGAAAACTTCAATTTTGATCAGTGGCGACGATTGTTATTCGACAGTAAACGTTGAAAATGACGCCCCTTTATATCAGTCATCTGTTACGATTAACGACATGAATAGTCCCGCTGTGTTAAATGTGGGAAATACCGTCACGATAAGCGTGTATACTGAATCAGAAGAATCCAGTTCTGATTCGGGTTCGAGACACAGCAACCAAATTTACATAAACAATGATAGTTCCTATACGTCTTCTGAAAAATCTTTCAGTCCTAAAATTTCATCCAAAAAAACCTTTGTTGTTGTGGACTATGAAACTGTTAATTGTGATAATTCGTTTGCTGATTCAGTTTCATCTATAAGTTCTGCCAGTGATGAATTTTCAAATAATAACGAAGAAGATTTGTCAAGTCAAAAAACCACATCATCAGATGAAAGTGTTCCGTTTAAATCATCAACACTCAGAGGAACAAGGTGCCATGAAAATATAACAAACTTAAATTCAACTCCCGAAGAAATAAGTATACTTCTCAGAGATCCAGTTGAAGCTGTGAAAAGAAATCTAGTCCCTCACGTTTGTGGTAAAGCGGTTACAGATGATTTAGACAAGGATGAACAGAATGATGTAGAAGTTTCAATAAAAAGTGAAAACGACATAAAAACATTAACCCGTAACAGTTTTGTCGCAAAATTATTAGAAGATCCTATGCTTGGGCATTTGGCGGAGGGGTTGGATAAGGATTTGGTTGCAAAACTTATCGAGAATTCTTTGGTTCGATTAAAACAATCCAGGGAAGTTAATGAGGAAAAAGAAGATAATAATGACGAAAATATGTCAAAGCTAATTGATGCTTCCTTATTGAAACTACAAGAGGAGAAAAACTGTTCGCAACCATACGAAACATTCAGTGTCGGTCAAACGACGGGTGAACCGAGTGGTAGTTTCAATGATGGGGAAGAGCAAACCAAGGAGGAGTCAACAAAAATGGATGGTGAGAGTTCCCCTAACGAATCGAACGGGAACCACATCTGTTCTGCTCCATACGAAAGTATGGAGTATGAGAGCGGATTAATGGGAGCAGCTTCGGATGCCGAACCACTTTCTGATAGCTATAACGCTTCGGCCAGCGAATTATCAACTGAAGAAGATAATTGCACGAGAAGTAAATTTTATCAAATGCTTGTCGATGCTACACTATCAGAAATAGAAATTTCAAATGCGATGGATGATGATCACCACTATGAATCTATCAGACTTAACGCTGATCCAATCTATGAAGAAATTGGCGAGATACCTCCCCCTTTACCACTTAATCCTCCGCCATCATCTTTGACGATAATCGATGAAGATAAAAAACTACCAACAAGATCCATTTTTGAAGGAGCGTCGAAGTATGATATTTTGTCTTACTTGGTTGATGCCAAAGAGAGAGGGATTGTACCTGAAGACAGTTATACGTTTAATTTCAATACATCAAATGATTTATGTGGCGAAGATGAAAGTGAAAATAAAAATATTGATCACCAAAGACAAAGTTCCGATCTCAGTAGCAGAGTAAGTAATTTATCAAACGGATCCGACTCCGGTGAAGATAATTCATTGATAATTACGAGCAGTGAAAACGAAAAAACGACAGTTTGTAAAAAGCCTTCCGCAGAAATCGAACGTAATGATTCTGGAGTAGGTTCCGAAACAAGTAAATGTTCACGGAGTAGATGGCAAGGACACAGCATTCCACCTAATTCTATAATCGATACCAACACTCCTATGCATCTTTGTGAAGATTGTGACGGTCCAGTAGAAACTCAAGTGACAGATTCTGGTAAGTAAAATGTTTGATAAAAGTCCTGTTTTTTAGGTAACAAAACACAATGGCGTATAAAATATTTTTTTATTTCTTACTTTAAGGTGTCATGTTTGCTCCACTTGTTTGTCGAAAATGTGGAAAGAAAAGAGCCGAAAGAAAAGAAATCATAACAGAAATAGTAGAGACGGAAGAAAAGTACGGTAAAGACTTACAAATAATACTTGAAGAATTTTACCAACCAATGCTGGTGGCCGGACTTCTAACACAGGAACAACTTTCCGCGATCTTTTTGAATACCGAGGAACTTTTGGAAAACAACCAAGCTTTGGCAGAGAGATTGAGGGACGCTTTAGAAATTGCAGTCGAACAAGGAGACGAGGTGAGTCCAATCAATCATAACAATATTTTTCATATTATGTAGGCGATTAAAACGTGTTTTTTACTTCGAAGTCAACAATTTGGACTTGAAACATTAAGAGACGCCGACGCATTGTATTTATCACTTAAATATAGAATTTTATAACATAAATTGCATTATTGAAATCAATTATTATTACCTGTATCTTTTATAATAATATTGTAATCCCAGTGTTTTCTTGTAGTGTCCATTACTATCCCAAAGATTACTGATTAGTGTAAGCCATGAGTCACGGAATACATTAACATTTAAAACTATATTGCGCTATCATTTAGGATTGTCCGACAAAATGTATTGAGTATTACTTAATATTTATTTCATGCCTGTCCGTTGCGAGTTTGCATTCAAACAGTATCTCTACATAGATATTTCTCTACTGGACTGAATGTTATTGTAAAACCATACTATTGAGTTTATCCTTGTATGTACGTTGATAAGGTCAGATGTCGATTTATAATGATACTTCTTGTTAAACCTTTTAACGCTTTGTTATATTATTTTTTCCTCAAAATATTACTAAAGATATTATTTTGCCAACCTCGGTTACCTTTGTGCTAAATTTTAGTTTTCTAGGTGCTAAATTCTAAAAAAGAGAGATTCTGTCTCCAATTTTCTGACGTGATAAAAATTTTCCGTGTAAGCAGTTGCTTTACTTTTTGTACGGTTCCGGTATGTATTTATTATCTTCTTAGCAGGACTGGTTTGGTACGTCTCATTATCTCTTCAAAATCCAATATAGTATTTTCTTTTTCGAAACTCCTCAACCAGGTTTTGTATTGTTTGGGAGTGAGCACCGCATTCGCGCTCAGGAGATTCCTTCTTCCCCCACTTCCATAATATAAGGCAGTTGCAGCAACCCTGACCCATACTGATTCTACTCTGTTGGACCCAGAGCTTTCGGGGGAGATTGTAGATTGGAACTCTGACAGTTGGTTATTCGATGAGGCTCTTGTTCAACACGAGTCCACGCTGTTCCATCTCTCCAAGCCCCTGTCAGATCGAAATCTTCCAGTTCTTCTGTCCCAACGGGTTTCCTGGACTTGAGTCGCTGCTCTGGTTGTTAGAAGACGTCCCAAAAAGCTGGAATCGTAGAGTTTTTCTTAATCTCCTCGATTTCTCTTGTGGTAACCTGGCTTCTTCGCAGATCAGGGGGAGCAATGTTTGAGAGCACTAGGAGTCATGGCAGAGGGTTAGACTTGATACACCCGGTGATTCTCTTCTTTGTTTTATTCGTCTCCGTATCCAAATCTCGCAATGGTGGTAAATTCTTGCCCTAATTGCCGAACAGTGCTCCGCAGCGCTATGAGCGAGAACAATAATTATTATTGCCGATAAGCAACGTTTTATCTATCCTGCCCCACGATGTACCTGTGAGTTTTAAGTTCATGATCCATGTGCGATAAAGTAAAAAATAAAGCTAAAAAGTGAAAAATAGTCATATTTTCAATTATTGACAATCGTTTCCAACGATTTTGTAGAATTTATAGAAACTGTCGTACTTAATAAAATAAATCTAGAGTACTTTGTCAAGTGTATCCGTGCCGGTCTATAATTTTCGATGCAAAGGATGGAGTTACATAGTAAAGATTGCAAGAGGAAAACAGAGGCGACGTCAGAATATTTCGTACCTACATATTATCTGTTTATAGCAAATTGAAAATATACTTCCAGCTTTACTTATATTACTTTTAGCGCGATTTTACATTAAACATTCACTATTGAAATTACGGAACAAATTATTTTTTTGCAAATGAGAAAGTCAATAATTGGATTTAGATAGGTATCTTAGGAAAAAATCGATGCAAAGCTGTCTTCAACGAATCTATTTCAAAAGTTTTGAATTAGGTGAAGTTTTTATTATTATGTTTTCAGAATTTGATATCACTTTCTATGATTCTTATCAGTTTACACGAGGTTCGAAACACGAGGAAGATTCGTCACAAATACAACACAATGTTTTTCAGTTAGAATATAAAAATGCATTTTTCAATTGAAATGAATATGTTACAGAATCAAATACAAAAATCACAATGTTTTTCTTTGTGTTGAAGCAATATCGACATGTTGGTTTCGGATTATTGATCAAATCACATCTCAAATACACCTCTGAGCAATAATCAGTAGTGTTTGTTGAGTAATATTCTATAATCGTGCGAATAGTAATGAAATGCGTGGGTAAGTTAAGCCGGACGCTACTAGGTACCTACTATTTATGTTGTAAGCCTCGTTTTGATGGGATCGTGCTGATTCGATACAAATAGATCCAGTGCGACGGATATTCGATATCTTAGTATTTTTATAATGATTCTAAATCCTTTAGAATTAACATTGATGATTGATATCCTGTCACTTTATGCGTAAATATCCCATATCATTATCTTTTATTACCTACCATTTACACTATGGTTAGACAGCTTCTTAGTTAGGTAGGTAATAATA
Source organism: Mystacides longicornis (assembly GCA_963576905.1). Taxonomy (NCBI): domain Eukaryota; kingdom Metazoa; phylum Arthropoda; class Insecta; order Trichoptera; family Leptoceridae; genus Mystacides; species Mystacides longicornis. The sequence goes on from OY756431.1 coordinate 15,324,720, forward strand.
TTGCACTTCGGTGTTAAATAAATAAATTAGGACTAACGCAAAGTGAACACAGACACACTAATGCGTTGGGTTCCTAGGGAGCGGCCGTCATCTGACAAGACGGCGTCTTTCAAAATTATATGACAATGTTTTTCATTACTATGGAAACCATATTGGCAATGTTCTCAACTGACATATCCACCGCCGTTTATTGTAGCGGCGTATCCGTAGGAACCCAGACCATAAAACAGAGCAGCGGTCCAGTGAGTACCTGCTTGCTCTGTGTACATCGCGTAGTATCCAAAAACTATTTCTCTCTGCGTTAAGAAAGCAAAGAAACATTTAATTCATGAAGCTATACGATACAAATCAGAAATAGTTTAAACTGCAATGTAAAATATAAAAAAGATAAGTCCATATGAAGGTATTTTTGAAAATTTTCGCTACCTTCAAATTCTATTTTAAAAACTACATACATACTATTTGCTATGAGATTTCTTTATACAACGTGTGAAAAAGCACTTTGGTGTCTATATTATTATCACTTTCCACAATGAACTAAGCGCTTCATATTCGTTCCCTGCATTCAGTTCACTTTTCGTGTTCAACAAATCGGTGAAATAGATCAGTTTAATGTAGGAATAGAATAGTTGAGTTTAATGTAGGAATAGAATAGTTCAGTTTAATGTAGGAATAGAATAGTTCAGTTTAATGTAGGAATGGAATAGTTCAGACATCCCAAATTCCCACGATACAAACCTCTGAACATTTTGAAAAATGCTTCACCGTCAAACTGTAATAGAATTATACCATAGAAACAACATAAAGTATGTCGGTTTAGTATTTTTTCCTACAAACCTTTATTTATTTAATGCTAGTTTTTTCACGGCAAATAAGTTTTCTGTTTTTTTTTCATATGAAATTCCAGCAATGTTCCTAGCCAACTTAAAGAAACGCCTGACACTTGACGATTCAATCCAATCTTCTTCTTCTTGTGCCCTATCAGGTTTCCCCAAAGTTGGCAATCACTTCTTTAAATGCCTCTCTATCTCTTGCCACCCGGAACAGCTCCTGCACTCGCCCTATTCCGGATAATATTGAAGATCTTCAAGGAATCCTTGTAAGTATAAATATAGATGGAGAGGAGTTGGGCTTGAATATTAATACAAAAACGACAAAATGGATGGAATTTGGCAAAGCAGACTATTTCTGCATGGTGCTTAGACTAGGAAACGAACAGTTGGAAAGAGTGGACCAGTTTAAATACCTGAGCAGCATTATTACCATGTCTGCATACCCAGACGTGGAAGTGAAATGCCGGATAGAAACAGCTCGTAGCACGTTCAACAAAATGAGAGATATGGTCTGCAATCCAATCTAAAATCAGGATATTCGCCTTTTACCGATAAATCATTGAAACTCAATATTTATACTCGTTTGTGTAGGTTTTAGTTCTTATTGTGTTTGCCAAGTTTGCTGAAATTGCTTGATTGTTTAGAGTAAAATTATAGTTACCTCTTTGCTAAGTACTTCTATGTACTTCCTTTCACGTAAAGTATAAAACTATACATTGCAAAAACCAATCATTTGTGCAATATGTGATAAGGTTTTCGATTTATAAACATATTTTTAATCAAAACCTATGGTAAAGTTTACTTTGTATATGTACATTTTGCAAGGGACAGAGTTAGATTTTAAATTCATGAGATTTTTCAAACTACAAAAATATTTAAAAATATTTTTTATATAAAAAAAAATAATGTGACTTATATTCTTTGTCCTCCAAAGCCTGCACATGCATTCGAAGGATTGATTTTCAATTCTCAAAAACCCAAAAACTTTTCACGGGAAACGAACTTCCCATACATATTGAATTGTTTCATAAATGTATGATGTGAGGGATTTATTCATATCTTGTTATTCAAAATATTGTTAAGTCATTATTTGAAAGTTTGGGAGCGCGATGGTAAACAGTTTGAAAAACAGTTGCTTATTTGTTTATGCCGGATTAGAAAGTTGGAATTTTTTTACGCACTGAAGGTATGTCCAGGAAACCATTAAAATTTTCATTGTTTACAGCGATTAGTATAGAAGGCAAATTCTCCCGTTTTGAGGTGAATGCTTTGATTTTTTTTGACTTCAGTTCAATATTAGATCTCGTTCAGAAAACATCTCTCCATAGTTTATTGCAATTTTGTTTCCTTGTTAATCAATTTATAATTTTCGTCGCGTTTTATAGTTTCTGTAGTAATTTGCGAGTGCTTGACGATTGAGCTATGGTGTGTCACATATCTAGAGTTTTGTTTAGAGTCCCGCGATTGTTTATTAAACCTTCCGTTTAATTGTGATCATTACTCTGGAAGATTCCCGATCTGAGCGGGTGGCGAGGTTCGAGGTGGAGAGGGAACAAAGTGACACACCATACCTCATATGTGTGAATGTGACGTGTTTATTTTCTTTTGTGCTGTGTGCTTTTATTTTGAAGGTATGCTGAATTTCGGGTGAGTGACCATATTTTTATTAGAGTGTTTTTGTTTCGTCGCTGGCAGCTACCCCCAGGACGATGATAGGGCACAGAGATATATTTTTATGTTGTAGTTTGTTTGTTGCTTGGTTGCCCCCCCCCCCGCCAAGCATGCTTATGAGCAAGTTGCTCGATGTGGTTTTAGATGAGAGATATATGCCCGACGCGATACGGCATATTTATGAATATTTGTGATCTCTGTGTGCCAATGGATTTATTTTATTGCAGCATGTACCTACCTGTATTGTTTTCACACGTCACCTGTCAAACACACGTCGCGAATTGTTATCTGTCATTCGCGGGTTACCCCATTTTCCGATACCAGTGATGTGACCTATCTTTAATGTTTATTTTTGAATCCGGTTAGGAATTTCATATTTAGAACCTTCTAGTAAGCTTAGTGTAGAATTTTCATTTGTAAAATTAGGTACGTCGGCGTGCTCCTCGAGAGAGTAATTTTGTTATGAATATCCGGTCGCGTTAGTATGATATTCTGAGCTTGTTATTGCCCGCGCATAAGATAGATTAATATGTATTTTGATCGCGCCGTTGTAAATATATTGAAGTTACAATAATGTATAGTAGGTATGTTAGGAGCTCTGTGGACTGAAGATATACCTCACATGACTCTCCGGGAGAATGGGTTGACTGAATTGGACGCTCTTCAGCTCAGCTCAGGAAGTTCCCTTCGAAAAAGCAGTGCACAAGCCCAAGATGGTGAGCCACTCGGAAACCTAATGAGGAAAACTTGCGGTCTGATGAACAGCCCGCGTTAATTCGACTAGAAGGTTAATTGGTTCGCCGGTAAAGTGATTGAACGTTTATTTTGATATTGAGATCGATAATAATTAAATGCACGCGAGATAGACATTAAAATTGTTAATAGGCAGGATCGTTTTGACTGCAGCTAGTCGTGGCATAATTTTGGCGAAGTAAAATCCTGTCCTATTTAGAGTCTCTGCTGGAAGTACGTTTAGGCATTTAGAGTCAAGAGTCAGATAGTTAAAAGATAGCTTCCAGCCCCTGTAGTCTGTACACCATCAGGAACCTTTTCCGTTTGTCTATATACACTATATCTGATAGCCGAATTTCGGCCCCCTTTTTGGTACCTGTTCGAGGCGTGAGGTCGCATCGAAATTGGGCCAGTCTCGGACCTTCGGAGTTTTATTTTTGCCTGAATTTTGGCAAGAAGGTTCGTTTGACATGGAAGGCCTTCTTTCGGTGGCTAATTCCTCCCATAGACCTCGGAATATGCTATCATGTATCATAATATCATCCATGGATAGGAAATTATTACATGTTCGTTGAACGATTTATGTAATGCCAGCTATTTATATTACCGAAGATGTTCGAATAAATGGTGCATACTTGGGATGCTCGGAGAATATTAATATTCCCAGTAATATTTATTTAAGTACGGAGAATGATTCGAATAAATGAAAAGTTTGCAGTGGAAGTATCAAGTATAAAATACTTGAGTAAAGAAGAAGGTCACCTATCTAAAGATACACACTTATTTAGAATGGTTATACACTATCAAAACCTTATGTTTCTTCATATTTCTGGTTTGAAATGAAAACCTCTCTACGATGTTTCACTTTAGTGAGGTGAAATTATCGTCAATAATAATAATTAAGGTCAATTTTATAAGAAATTTCTAATTACTCAAAGCCTCATCATTTATATAATGAATTCGAAACAACCCACCTAGTGGTTTCCATAGTTAAAAGTACGAATACTTCAAACGATTTTTTGGGCTGTCTGAAGTTTTTTTCATACGCCAAGAGGCCTAATTTAATTATCAATGTTTTGCTCAACTTTTTTGTAATGTAATCTGTGCTCACTCAAAGTGAACACAAATACACTCCTTGACTCTTTCACAGTAAGCTACTTAAAGCTTGTCTCGTGAAAGAGGAAGATGGTCGGCACCTGGGATCGAACTTTATGGTCGTCTTTTCGATAGGTCCTTGCTTTTTGAGCCTTTCTATGTTGAATCAAAGGTCTTAATGATAATTGTTTACAAAGGTACACTTCTTTCTCTTCTTCTGTTGGGTCTCTTAAAGGTCGAGAAAGCCTCCCTGCCCTCAGTCGCACGTTTGAACGTTTCTTGAGCATAACTCAATCCACTTATGAATGATTTGGAGTAAAGAAAGTTGGCATCTTCACTTGCCTTCTCAATTTTCTTTATTGATTGTTTTGGTTCGAGTTATTTGTTGCGATACCACTTCCTAAAATGAGGCTATGAGTACTAGCGGAGACTTGCAACGGCCTGTTTAACCTAGATATATTTTTTAAAGTCACCAGAAACTAGCATATAAATTTTTTAAAGCAAATTGCTCGACTTAATTGGTCACGCCTCATTATGTAATTCACTAAGTAAGGACATTTACAAGACATTGTATCTGTATAAATACTATTTTGGTAGTTATTTTTTGGCGGTACCATTATTTTTCCTTATCGTCGATGTTCCTTTACTCAGCACCTTGTAAACAAAAAGAAAATATTTTTAAATTTGACATAAAATTTCAAATTTGACATTAAATTTCTAAATTTTGTGCCGAATGCCGCATTTATGTAGTAGGTAGGTAGGTACATATAAATTAATATTGTTTTGTAGTATTTCTCACGCTTAGACGAGTCTGTTTCAACTACGGTTCAGTATAGAAATATCGGAACAGCCACGCACAGGTTCAAGATTCATTATTCTTCTGTCTGCTTCCTGGTGATTACCAAGTCCATTTCTTGCACCCATATCTAACTACTGCAGCACGTATATTATTTTGCAATTAGAAAATTACCTCTTCTGTCTTGGAGTAGAAAAGTGCAGAGGAGTGTACACAAGTAAATTTATCATTATCGGCTACGTTTCTATTATCATAATTATTTTAAGATTAATAATCATAAGGTGTGTGTAGTGTTCATACAAGTTGTTTAGTCCTAATTTTCAAGATTACATTTCTGGTTTTCTCTCTAAACAGAATTGAGCTTCTCCATATACGGAAACTAATTGGAAATAACAGTAAAGTGATTTGCCGTTTTATTTTGATAGAAATTCACATTGGATATTTTGAACTGCAGGACACACCTACTTAGAAAAATATTCTTACTTCTTCTATCAATACTTAAAATAAGAATGAAGTAACTGGAAACTACAGGCACAGAGTAAATATTACCTATATTTTTATACTAGACTGCGTCCGTTTTCACGGCGCGCGATTATTGTTTCCGCTGCATTATCCTCTTCCTCTTGGAAGTCCGACTGCCAGCTCTCCCTCCAGCTGTTAGATGGTTGTCCTCAAGGATTGTTTTTTTAGGAAATCCTGAAATATACAGACATGGTCGTTTCAAACCCATTTTTTATTTCTACCCCACCTTACATATCCTCGACTACGTAAACCTTTTCGATCTCAGTGTTTCTGATTTTTTGAACCCAACACGCAGTCTCCAAGAGGGAAATGAGAGAACGGGCCTTCCCTTAGGTTTCTCCTTCCTTTGAAATGTGCACAGTTTCTTGCTTAGACGTTAAGCTGAAACTCTTAATGTGTGTCCTAATTGGAAAGCGTTTGCGTGTCTGCGCGTCGAGAGTCATATGCTCAAACGCGGACGGACCTTTCAAAGTGAGACACTTTTCAATTAGGACAAGTCCTTGCTCTTCATTATTATCCAGGGAAAATAGAGGGTTAATTAAGTTGAAAAGACCTTAATTTCTACTGACTTATACGTTATAAAATACGGGTATATTGGACACAGGCTTGCCTTTCCGACTTCCACGATTCTCTGTCTTTTGACATTCTGTGTCATTCTCCAAATATCGTTAGATCACCTCAGGTGTTGCCTACCTGGGTTTCATGGCGTGTGTTGGCCTCTACTCCAAGGTTTTCTTGACCCATATCGACCCGGTCGTCCCAGTTACATGTAAGAAGAGATGATGTTTTATTTGTCACATCGGTAACTTTGGTTCTTTCTCTTATCCATTCATTTGTCTTCCTGTCTTTCAGACCTATGTTTTTATCAACAACAAAAAAAAAACAGATTCTTCTTCTTCTTTAATGGCGCTACAGCCCTAGTCGTAACTCCGACATACTCTGCATGCCACCAACTTCAAGCGGGTTACGTAAAGCAGCAAAAACAGAATTTACGACAAATTGTCTACTTTTTTGTAGGTAATATCAAAGAGAAACGACTTCTGACCGTCCTTCAACGACCTTGTTCAAATATTTTCAAACAACTCACGACACACCGGTGGCACTCGTACATGGATCACGACCAAGCGAATATACATTCACTACATGCACCATGCATTTAACGTTGCTGGGTTGTCTTGAAAATGAAATATAAATACTGGAGCACAGATAAATGTCATATTTAATTGTTCGTGACGTTTCAATAGTATCTCAATTCATTATTAAATTAAAATATTGCTTTCATCCAATTGGAACGAATATTATTTATTGATTAAATCAAATATTTATTTTCCGTCACTTCCGCCGTAACAACACCAACCTTATCTTAAGGTGTACGTGCCGACCTCGATAGTCTAGCGGTAGAGGTTTGGACTTCAGATCAAGAGGTCCCGGGTTCGATTCCCGTTCGTTCAAGAGTTTTTTCACTTGGAATTTCCACCCGGGGTTGGCCGGGACTGGTTGATTGGAAGAGATTGCTTCAGGCAATAAGCTTCGCCAGCCATACTGACTAATATTACCTGTACATGTACAATTGTACACCCTATACGCAGGGTTCCCCAGACAACGTGGAGTCGGCATTCTAAAATGGAATACACTGTACCTAGATGGAGTATTCCTATATCTTTTCATAGTAAAAAAGTGAAGCCGCATTGGCCGGCAATTTTGACAGTACGGTAGTCAAAACGGAATGTATAAAATGATGTTAACATTCATAAAGGAACTTAAAAATGATCAAATTGCACTTATTTCAAAGTAAAAATAAGGTTTGTTGTAAAAAACTTTTTTTTTTTAACCCATCACGCCGTTTCCCGAAGGGGCTAGGCAGAGAGTACGGACTTCCATTCTTTCCTATCCAAACAAACCTCTTTCGCTTCCTCCAAACGCATAACATTCCGCATACATGCTCTTCTATTCCTTTTGCTCCTAACTTGGCCCTCCTCTAAGACTGAACCGATATGGTCGGACCATGTCATTCGAGGTCGGCCTCGTCTGCGTGCACCCATTCTTTCAGATTTGTATATTCTTCTAGTCATTCTCTCTACATGCCCAAACCACCTTAATTTATTTACTTTCATTCTAGTCACTATGCTAACATCTACTCCACATTCCTTTTTAATATTATCATTTCTAATATTATCATCAGAAATAACGCCGAATAAATATATGCAGTGCCACGTACTTTTGAGAACCAAATTGTCAAAAGTTGCAATATTTGGGCTTCACTTTTGAACGCGAGTTGGGATTCATGGATTCTGTGGATTTTCTAACTTTTTTAGTAATTCTATGATCTGATCACAGCACTTTTTTGGTTTCTATTTTTTTCTTGCCTGCAAAACCTACTTGAATGATTAAAAAACCCTTATATTTTTTATGGTGATTTACAATACCTACCGATAAATTCTATAAAATATCAGCTGCTAGTTGTTAAATACCAAACTCACGAAAAATCTTTTTTATGACTGGTATTCAGTTGTTGGGCACTTAAAATAATATTATTTTATTTATATCCGCACATTCGGTCTGTTGACGGACGAAATACTTCGTTACAAAGGAATATAAAAAAATACATTAATTTTATTATTGTCAAATCACGATATGGCCAAATCCGTGTATCTGGGTCAACCAAATCAAATATCGAAAGAATTATGACGTTTTTATGGGTGTTCTTTGCTCTGAAATTATCTGGAACAGCGCTCTTGTTATTTTAAACCAACATTTTTTTCCATTCAATTCAATTTCGAAATGAACCTACCCATTTGAAAAAAAATATGCTCACATTTTATATTATGTACCTACTATTGAATCTGGGCTCAAGGACCAAGTGTATCTTCTTCTTCTTTGCGTGCCATTTTTGAACACCATCAGTGCAAAGGCGAAAGCTGATGGTGTTATATTGTAATTTTGTAAAAGTTAAAGTAAGTAAAGTGCCCTGTCGGGTCCCCTAAACGTTGGCGATTACTTCGGCGAACTTTTGTCCCTGTCCTGCGCTAGTCGGAACAGCTCCTCCACAGTTCGGATGCCTGTTCACTCTCTTACATTGCGCAGCCAGGACATCTGTCTCCTACCAGGCCTTCGGCGTCCCTCTATTTTCCCTTTCAGTAAAAGTTGAAGAAGGTGGTACTTTTCTCCTCGCAGTACATGGCCCAGATATGATGTTTTCCGGACCTTGATAGTTGATAACAGCTCTCTGTCAACCCTAGCTCGCCTCAGGACTTCAGTATTGGTTACCACATCTGTCCAGGTAGGACTAAGTGTATGATTAAGTATCTATTAACTCTAAATCGCGCATACTTCAAAGCTTGGGTCATGAAATAACAATATGGCAAACTCCAAGATTCGAACCCACAAGCATGTTGATCTGTCTATATCATAATTTTCTGTTCATTTTATTCCTTCTTAATTTAAGTACTTAATAATATATCAATTAATTTTTTAACCTATATATTGACGCAATAACTTTTTAGTAGGAATATTTTTTATCCTCGTTATAAATACGATACATACCTTCTTACATATTTTATGTTTTAAATTCAATTATTAAAAACACGCTATTTTACTGATGATAGCTGATCCTTAATTATAGTAGTCAATCTTGTATATTTTATTTATTTATTACAATTGATGTCTCTTAACAAAGTTTTATATTGTTTACATAACATAACGTTATCGCTCTCTTCGAAATCGATAGACATCACTAATTTCACCCAAAAGATATTGCATTATTATTTTTATCCGTGTAAAATATTACGTATAATTTCAATTTTATTGGGGCGTTCAAGCGATACACAAACACAGTCAAATAGTCTGGTGACAGTTTTATTTGAATTTATTGCGAAAATATCGCAATTTATCTATAATTCTCATTTGTGAGGTTAGATGTTAGAAGAATAATTTATTTTTATAAGTTCTCATCTATTTGACAGTAACGTATACCAGTCGTGTTTGATTTTGAATGGTTGAAAAGGACTGCTTCGGGCTTACAAACGTCAATGTTGTTTCGAAGGCTGCCTTTGTATGATTACCTTACGTTAACAATCTTTGCCGTAAGGTTTTCAAATTAAAACCCGATGTTGAGGATAATACGACCTTAGCTATGACTTTCCGTGCTGTGAACTTCCAATCTATCAACTAGGTTTGTGAAACTCTATCTAAAGTAAACGGAAAAATAAGACATCACTGTTGGAATTCTTCAAACACATTATTTGGAACTTTGTAATAAGTAGGTACTTAGTCATTATACCAATTTATATAGAAAACAAACTTTGCAGTACACATTAAGATAAATTATATTTATGAAATATATTTTCAGCCGCCTAAGCGACCATCTTCAACGGAGAGTTTTTTGGACTAACTTTTTTGGAGAGTTTTTTTGGGTTAGTCCAAAAAACTCTCCGCTGAAGTTGGTCGCTTAGTCGGCCGAAAATATATTTTGGAAACATAATTTATCGTAAGACTGCAAAGCTTATTTTCAATGTTGGACATTAAGATAATCTGTTTAAGTAACCAAATTTTTGATCAGTTTCCACTGATATTCATTTTCCATAGTGAATGAACGCACACCTTCGTGATCAAATCGACATTGAAGTAAATTTAATAGATCGTGTTGGAAGATATTAGGTAGGATAGTAAATACTTTGCTTTGATTTATTTATCTTTCATATTATTGACCAAGTGCTCATATGGTTACGTTGGAAATGAGGTAGGTATGACTGTTTGTGTTGCACGATATTAAAATATTCATAACATTAAGTTCGGCCTTGAAAGTCAGGTCTGTTTTATGTTGCATCAATAAAATTCCTGCTCTAGATAAAGATCATGCAGTTTTCGATATAATTACACCTGGAATGGTTAAAGCAATCAACTAATCTAAAACGGCTTCATCGTAATTTTTCTCTGGTTTTAAGACTGTTCTAGAGAGATCATGTTGGCAGATTGCTTCCTCAAAGACAAAGATGCGCGACACCAAAAGCATGTTGATTTCAGAAGAGATTGCGATAAAGCTGGTCATTTGCAACCCAAGAACAAGATTTGGCACCATTATGAACAGATCATCAATCTGTAAAGAGTGCAAGAAAAATAAGAATGCACAAGAAATTTTTATTTTACTTAGAATCAATGTTTCGTACTAGTAATACCACAATTTCCAATAAGAATGTTTCTTTCAAGATACGCTTTCTGCAAAAGATGTCAAAAGTGTAGATATTCACATTGGTGGGTTCAGTCATTTTTTTTTTAAAAATATAAGTAGTAATCTTCTTGGTATTTTTATAGCCTTAAAAATTCAGAACTGCGATACATTTTCGTAAATTTAGGAAGATTATAAAATAACGTGAATATTATAAACGCGTCATATTTTTGAATAATTGTTGGTACTTATCGTTTTCCCGCCATTGTTTTCTTTTTGTTGAAATCCGCTTAACCTTAACTTTTTTTGTTTTCAGGATCTTCTTACCGTGAACATTGGCAAACTGATGCTGGAATCAGCTCCAATGCTTCACGCATTCTCTTCGTACTGCATCCGACAAGGTTCGGCATCGATGCTTCTGTCAAGTCTTGAAAAGGAAAAGGAGCTTCTAAGAATATTCCTCAAAGTTTCACAAATGGAGAATGCAGTTCTAAGAAGAATGAATTTGAATTCATTCCTAATGGTGAGTTGAAAGACAACTTCAACTTGGTATCAATTTACTCAACTTTATATTTCTTCTGTACATATTGGTTGTTACTATACTCCTCCTTAAGATTTTTTGAAAAAAAAAATGGATATGTCGAAGGTTTTTCAAGGATGTTTTATAATCCCAATTCAATAGTCTAGCTAGACACAGCTAAGGGTGCACCAAAAGAACATAGATCCAAATTTAGAAACAGAGCATAATTTCTTTTATGGTTGATATTGGACACCATGGAAACAGTAACAAGCAATAATTAATTAGTGGGCAATGACAGTTCTTTCTCATTGTTATTTTCCTGGTGACCATATCAACGATCAAGAAAATAATAATATACCCTATTCCAATACCCAACTATACCATATTTTCCAAATATATATATATATATATATATATATATATATATATATATATATATATATATATATATATATATATACCCAACTATTCCAATACCATATAGCCAACTCTGGATCTATGTTATTGTTTTAATTCGTAAGGGCGAGATATACTTCAATGGGCTGCTAGCCTATCTTTATAAATCAAACAGTTGATTTTATTCCACGTAAATTTGTTATGATTTTAATTAAAATCACATATCCATTACAACAGCTATCCATTCAGGCATAATGCTTATCGAGTTATAAATACATACCTACTTACACTCAAATGTAAAATTTAAATATTTTGTAACGATTGGGTTAATGTTTAATGTTCTCTTTGAAAGTAATAAAATAAAATTGTTCTGATACGTATCTAAATTAATATTACCTGTGTATTAATTTTATTTGAGATCTCATATTACAAATTAGTTTGTGTATGTAATTGATCAAATAATAATAAACAATATACAAAGCTCTCTCTAGTAGAACTAATAAATACAGAATAATATTTATTGAATGTGTTGTAAATAAAATTGTAAATAACATAATTCGAGTTGTTGAAAAATCGGTGTGTCTGGATTTTTCCAAAGAACAATAAAGCTAGGAGAGCATTCGAAGTGGAATATTGAAAATCGATTGTTTTCTACGAAACTATGAGAGACCATGATTTAGTCACAGAAGCTGGGAAAATAGTGTTAATCTGTTTTAAACATTTAACAGAATGATCTTCTTTTTTCGTATGTTGTGAACAAATTAAACAGAATTGATCAAGAACATTTTAATATTTTGTACAGCAATGCCAATTCCAGAGTGTTTTAAGAGCTAAGCTTCGTTTAAGAGGTAGTATTCATTTCCATTGGAGTAAAATATAATTTCATTTAGCGTAGATATTAATCTTCAAAACTATATAAATAAAATGCATTTAGGTTCAAAATTTTTTTCTCAAAATAGATACCTATAGAAATATCAAAACTTGTTCAATCCAGTTGGTTCTGTCTTATTTGCTTACTTCAATTTCATAAACAACATCGCCATCTAGCGAAGAGATCAATATGTTTTTTAAACAATGACTGGATAAACATTAATTTTTTATGCAACTCTAATTTAACAGTTCATATTGCTATACTTATATGTACTTTTTTTTTAACAACACTTTCGCGAAGTTATGGTCGAATTTTTTTTTATATGGATATCCAAGAGAATCTTTTATCAAAAATAGTCTAGTCATGTAACAACACTGTCTCAATATTTCAAAATTTCACGTTGAATGAATCGCAGGAATAATTCTGCAACGACCATATTATTTTGTTTAATATTTCCAGGTTCCCGTACAGAGGGTAACAAAGTACCCCCTTCTGCTGTCCCGCCTCTTCAAGGTAACCCCTCCACACCTCGACGGGAGAGATTTGCTGAGACAGGCGCAGCAGAAAATTGAACAGCACCTGGCGCATATGAATTCCGAAGCTAAAGATGTGACATCTTTAAAACTTTGGAGAAGAATATCGAGCGGAACGAATGGAAGACGGAGTAGCTCGGAAATCGATATGATTAATATTAAACTGAGGAAGATGGCGGTAGATGTTCTGGAGTGGAATCACGATGAAGCAAGGTCTGTAATACACAATATGAAAATTTTATTTTATAACTTTGTTTTATAGTAGGGTATAATATAGACTCAGCTGGAGTTCACAGGATGTAGGCTAAGGGTGAGGGATAGGAATAAGTGAGGATCTTACTGACCTGAAGGTAGGTATATTTGGCCTTAGCACAGCGAAAAAAATATTAATGTAGGTTCCTAGGTTTGATTTAATTCATACTCGTACTTAAGTCATATCGCGATTACCTTTAACAAAAACTAAAAAAGGAATGGAATTTCAGGTTTTTATCGCCAAGAATTTCTGGCGTGTTTTTTTTTGTTTTTTTTAATAAGTTGATTCAACAAAATTGGATAGTAATATTATTGTTCTTAAAATTGTAGATACCTATCCACTTCGGCCATCAATTTAATTATGTAAAATTGGAAGCGTCATTTCTTTAAATGTGTAGGTATATGAAAATATGAAAAGGAATAATTTAGTATGCAATGATCGGTGTTAGACTGTTGACTTCGCCACATCGTCCAATACTCCTCAAAATGAAAAATAATTCCGTAGTTGTATATTATTTCACAATAATTGTAGGCACATTTAGATTTTATTTCGTTGAACTAAACGGGAAATAATTGTACTTTGGTGGCGGTAAGATGAAAATTGCTTCGCTCGCATAATATTATACCCAGTACGTACCAACGTGTCTACAAATCCCTGAAGTTAATTTAAGTTGGAAATTTACATGGGTGAATCAAAATAGAATCAGAGAATGAATAAATATTTCGAAGTCAGCTCTAATTAAAAGCCGATAGCACAATGAAATATTTTAATACAATAATTAGAATAATTAATGTGAAACAATGAGACGAAATATTGAGATGGAAACTGAATTTAGTCAAGACAAAAGAATTAATTAATGTGAACCTCGTTTTAATATTGTATTAAGTCGAGTATTTCACTTTTGTCAATACGTCCAGGAAAGTTTTCTATTGTGTCAATAGTCGCTAGAATGTATCATATAGCAATTAATATAGGTATGCGCATGCTCACCTCGAGTCATCCACATAGCACCACCGGTGGAGGTTTGTCAATGTTCGGGGCATAGGGAGGCAACAAGGGCCCTCTACTGCGCTCGATCTTGCGCAGCTTCAATGAGCAAGATAAGGATTAACCTAACCTTGAAAAATTGATTGATTACTAGTTTCTTCTCACTAGTTCACTGCACAAGTATTTATCAAGGAAAAAGGGTTGTAGATACAGGAAAGTTTAGTTGTAGATACATAAAATTGTCATAACTATTTTTTTTTTTATAAAACCATTATAATTGTATTTGATGTATCTCTATATTTGAAATTCTGCAATACTCTGTACATTTTTGTTGAAAAATAAAATTATTATTATTATTATTACTTTCATAAGGTTATGCCAGTACCTATTGAAATGCCAAAATTCGTAGCGTTCAAATCTTAACGTTAAGCAAAACTCTGAGGATTTAGATCGTTAATTATGGTTTTTAGGCTTATCTACTAACTATTTCTTCTTTCTTTCTTTACCCATGCCCGCTCCCTATAGTTAGAGGATATGGACTCCACAAGTTCTCGCCATGCGGCCCTGTCTCGCGATCCTACTAGCCGTACCACAAGTCAACACCAAGGCTATACAGCAATGGTACTCAACCTTTTTTTTCGCTGGGCCACATACATAATATATTTTAAAAATTACGCGGGCCGCACAACCCCCCCTCTCCATAGTTCGTTTTTTTAGTTTTAGGATGCATAAAATATTTTTTGGGCATAATGATGCAGCGTTCATAATCTGGCAACTTTAAAAAAATATCACTTAAGGTAAGTATTGTTAGCAGCAAATAGTTAATTTTTGTACCTATTACTTATTTTGTACCTAGATTTCACTACTCGATTGACCGGGTGCAAAAGACCGTATATTCTAATAGGAAAGGTGGTTCGTAATGACAATCTTCTTCAAGTTTCATGGAATGGAAATGCGACTTTTTTAAATCACATTTCGGATAAAAAGTTCGGATAAAAAAAACCACAGGTTGAGTATCGATGCTCTAGAGTTCAACTTCGTAGAGCCTTTTAATTGGTTGGAGGGGCCTTCCGGGTTTCCGATTGTCTTCTGGGTGGTAGTTAAGACTACAAGACGGGTTATGTACTCAGTAGGCTCCCTTAGTACGTCATCTACTAAGACTCATCGTATTTAATTAAATATTTCAATAGTTAGTTCGATTATATTGCTGCATTTCGAACCCTCTTATAATAATCTTCATTATGCCCAAATATATCGAATTTTCGACTCCAATGACTGATTGACTCCAGCGACTGCATAACTGTTTTTGTTAATGTGTTTATTGAAAATTTCTCTGTTGGGTTTGCAGATTCGCGATGGAAGGTAAACTGCTCTTCACTCAACCGAACGACAACAATTGGAGGAAAGGACGAACCATCAAGTTGACGCCAATCAACGCTCTTTTGGTTACTAATGGAAAAGTATGACAAGTTTTTGTAGTCTTTAATTTTCTTTCGATAGTTGGTTTGATATTAACCTATTTCAAAGTGTGCAAAAATCAACTCAAGATAAAAAAAAATATTTTTTGATGTGTATTTTGGCAAAATTCATAAATGATAAACTGATGGTCAAATTTTACATATTTCATGCCAACATCCAGTAGATGTTTCGAGGAGAAACTACATAATTTGAAAATATTGATGTGTCGTATGGGTATAGTGAGGTATATAGAGATCTCCTCTGCGATCGATCTTGTACAATGACAAACGACTATTCCACGATATTTTCAATTTCCTCAGCTCTGTTCCAAAGGCATGGAGCGCAGTCATTATAGTGGCCCACATAGGAGGAGGTAAAGCTCTCTCGTATTCATCACCCTTGAATTGTCCATGTTTCTTTATGAAGTGGTTGGTGACCCAGCGGTTACAACGCCGGCTTTCGTACTGCGGACGTCGGGGTTCGATCCCAGGTGCCGGCCATCTTCCTCTTTCACGACACAAGCTTTCAGTAGCTTACTGTGAAAGAGTCAAGGAGTGTATTTGTGTTCACTTTGAGTGAGCACAGATTCATTTATAAAAAAAAAAAAATAAAAAAAAAAAAAATATTCATTTTATTGCGTCGTCCATGATGGGCAAGTATTAAGTACCTTATTCAATTTTTCTAAGGCGGACATTAGCCAGTTGCCAGAACTCACGAATATTATACCTTTTAAAAAATAGCACCATCCAGCATAACAGGTTTGCATCCTTTGCGCTGGACAGTGAGAAAATTACAATAATGCAAAAATAACATAGAAGAATGGGTAAAATATACGCATCAAATAAGTAGTTTTCATTTAGCTTCCACGCTTAAAGGTGACGTTTTGCGTACGTTATACGGCGTCTTTAATAAAATATTTGCATATGTTATTTAAGGCCAATTGCCATACCCTCAAGTTATTTATCACTACTACCTACTTCTTACCCCGACATTAAATTTATTTTTTACATATTTTATTAAGCAGGCCAATGTAATATAATATTATTTCAGCCTACCCCGACGTACAAACCTTGCGATAGTCGCGGCCCTCAGTTTCCACGAAACACTGGCATCAGGGAAGCCAGCCTGCTGCTCATCAGGGAGAAGGGTGGCAGGGCGGCCCTCCTCAGGGATCCTCTCTTCCTGGACCGCTGTGTTGTGGCGGCTGATAGCGACTGGGATGACTACTTCGAGCTACAAGAAATTGTCTCTAAGGATACTTATATTTTTAAGGTAAAGCATTTTACTTAAGTTTTTAGGGGTAGAACATATTGTTACCTTCGATTTATCTCTATCCATTGACAGTCAAACGGTGCTACCTCAGTCAAAGCCATTATCGTAATATTAAGATTGATTTGTAAAATAAATTTCAGTCAGCAAACGTCAATTGGGCTTTCAGTAGGGTCTTGTTTCAAGATGTTTCCATTTATTATATTTTTCTCCCTCAAATTTCCACTTTCCAAAAATCCACAGTTTGATGATTGCCTCTCTCGCGTAGTATCCACGAAAATAGTTTCCTATGCTGTAAAATAGAAAGGCAATGCTATATTTTACTTATAATTAACTTTTGCCTATTTCCTTTGCCCGTCATTATTTAAAAACTAGAAAAATTTATATAAATAAAATTTTGGTTTTAATTTAATTATGTATTTGTATGTAGTTATAGGTGCGTGGATTATTTAATTCGAATGATTAGTTACAAAGAAAATGTATATTATTCAAAGCCGATAAGAAAAAAAAATAATGGTTCAAGTATTAAAATTTTGACCGTGTTATTGAGTATGAAAAAATACGAGAATTTTAAAGCTATATTGTGTGTGATATCCAGGAATATAATATGAAAGGTTTCGCTTTGAGTGGTTTCATAAAGAACACATCAAGATGTTTGGCATCTTCAATATAACTCGCGTTTATCCATTCTTTACCTCATGCCTGAATAGTTTTGAAACGAATCACGTCTTGAGGCAAACCACGCTCTCACAGTTTTATTTAAAGCAAGATTTGTGGTCAAACGTAAGTTAGAACAGGGAACATTCGAAATATATTTTTTGATAAACAAATAAGATTATTAGAAGGGGTTCCTTTTAATTTATATCGTTTACAAATTTATCGGCAATTTTGAATTTGGAACTATTCAATATTCGAACGAATTGGAATTTTGAATCTCAAATCAATTGAAAATAATAGAATTAATGCTATCAGCGTCGATTTGAATGTGTCAGGTTACATAAGGAATATTTCCGTGCAATAATTTTTTACAACTTCAGTGTTTTCAAGAGCTTCTGTATCCCATGTTCCATGATGAATCATGATGAATCCCCATATTAGTGGATTGTCGAATTCTGTTATTCAAAATTTCGTGGACATATCAGTCTTCGTGACAAATATCGTGAAGGAAGTCCTTGATATTTGTCTTTCAGATTGGTACCTATATACTGCAAGGTTCTATTTGAGCTTTTTGTTCCAACGACAAAACTTCAAAGGTACCATTTGTTCAACTCAATATCAAATAATTGAAGAACACAGCTGTTGAACACACAGTTTATTCGGATTTATTATATTGTTTACAAGGGTTGTACGATGTACCTATACGTTGTACCATGTTGCCCTCAAGTATTTGAGTATAGGTCCTTTTATAATGCTTTGAGGTAAATAATATTGCTAGCCAATTCTTACTTAAGTATGCCTCACATGTTAAAAAAATGTAATTAATCTTTTTTTCGACGAAACTGTCAAGACATCTCGGTTTTATAAGTTTGAAAGATTTGCGCCTGATGTATTTTGCAGTACACATACATGTAATAGCGGTTGCATTAAAAGGAGTAATATGGAAAACCTCAATACATACTTTGTCGAAACTTATTTTATGAATTCATTTAAAAATAGCCCACTCGGCCACTTTAAAAAGTGTTAAAAAATTTTGAGTTAAAATATTACTAAAATGAATAATAATTTTTAAAATTTTATTTCTAGGCTGAAGACGGTTCAAGGACGAAGCAGTGGTGTCAACAACTTCAGTATCACTCCCAAGGTATGGGTGCCTGGAGAAAAAGAAGAAATGCTTTAGCCAATATTATGATTAACGGAATGACAAGAAATTAAGCAAACGGCCAAGAGAATACGCGAACACAACCAAAGAAAACGTTTAAAAAATGTATATTTGTAAAATATTCGATTAGGTATCAAAATTTTGAGAACACATTCGATTCACCTGTTCACTTAATAGAATTTTATATTAACTATCATAAAAATGCTCGAATCTGACATATGGTCTGCATATTTCGGTCAGGTTATTAATGGTAAGATTTTGAATCAAGAAAATATACTTAGGTACTTATTTTATCGATATGAAACTTATACCATTGCATTTCAAACAGAATTTTCTTATGGTAGATCTCTCTATATTGTATTTCCTTTTATTGACAATTCATTGGCGATTGTTTTTCTCCAGGATGTTATCAGTTTCTGGAATAGCTGGATAAGCATTTGAATGTTATAAAACCTTCTAAGAATCTATATTTAGAGCACGACCTACCCTTATATCCCGATCAAATCTCATAAGCTTTATAAATTTTCCAAATCATTTGTTCCCTTATGTTCAGTTGAAAGGAAATCAATGTATAGTACAACCATTGAGCAACGACACTCGGCGCATAACGTAACTAAAAAAAAATCAACGTCCTTATAATTTAATGAAAACAAATTCTTTTGATATAAAATATTTTATTTTATAAGTATCTATTTAATAAAAGTAATTTCACCCGTTAAAAATATTGTTTGTCTAGAAATGTTTGTTAAGAATTTTTATTAATCAATGATGTGGAAATATCAACCTTTGTATATGGAGCATTGATGTCGGTAAGAAAATGTCCTTTTTTTGTCCTTTCCACCCATCTCCCGATTACTCGAAGTTGTACCTATATTACACAGGACATTAAATTTTTAAACACGATCTTCTCCATAATGTCAATTTAAATGGATTTCGATAGTATTTTTTCTCGTATGCCTAAATTCGACTTTACAGACAATTGATTGGCTTAAATCCGAATATATTCTTTATTTGAAAATTCAAATTGAAAAAGAATATAATTTATAAAAAAAATTACATTTAGAGTACCAAGTTGGTGCTAGCATTCAAATTCGAAATGTTTTTTACAAACAGCTTTTTGTAGTTTAAAATGTAGCTGTGATATTTGTAAATATTGAAAATTTAGTTTAGGTATTTGGTGATGGGTTTAGTTGTTTAAAACACAAATTATTATATTTTTAATACAATATTAAAACATTGAAAATATTATTCTAAGAATAAAAAAAGTTCCCATTTGAAGTAAAAAGATGCTATGTCCATATTATGTATCTATTAAAACCTATCCCATATGTTAAACATTTAACTAATTCTATTGTATAGTACCTAATAATTTTCTTTTTTTTAACATTTTTTTAGTTTCAACTAACAAAATATTTTTTTGTTTTTATTCACTTCAAGTGATTTTTTTTATTATGATTTTGTTGTATTATAAAGACATTTAGTTTTAGAACAAAATTTATATAAAAATATTAATATACCTAAGTAATTAATTATTTAAATCACATTTTTAATGTTATTTATAATATCCTAAAAATAATAATTGTAGTAATAAAATATTCCCTATTATTTTATTTCTGATATTTTATTTGACCAAAAGAACTTACCTCTAGTTTAAGGATCGTGAAAATAACATATTGTTACTAGATTTATCTTGAAGAAAAGTCCAATAATCTATGGGTCAAGATGAAAATAAAGTTAACGAATTGAATGTGCATTCTTGGTGGAGTTTTTGAAATTACTTTGTAAAGGTTGGTAGAGCTGCGGTATCAGTCGGCTGCTTTCGTACGTACTTACTGCGTACTGAAGGTCGCGAGTTTGCATTCCGATGCCGACCATTTCCATTTTCACTACACAAGCAAAATCTGCTATAGGTAGAGGAAGATTTCAGTCATCCATGTCGCGATGTGACAAACTCTTCAAATATATATATATATGTATTAGATACACATATACATACATACTCCCTTTATGGCTTCCCGCACAACGCAAGCCAGACCGGAGAAGACCAACCCACAGCAAACCAGACTCGCACCAAACCGACCCTCCTAAGTCGATCAAAGCAATGTGAGCGAAAAGCCGGTCCCACACAAATCAAGCCCGCCGCGGATCCACCCCCAAACCAACCCACAATGCGGGGTCCTAAGCCCCACTCAGGAGCATAGAGAGGCATCAAGAGCTCTCCATTGCGCTGGAAGGCTTCCGAGGCTCATTGTGCCTTTGCTGACCGATTGAGGTTTAAGGACGTGAGGTGGTCAACCTCACGGTCCCGATCTTATTTTTCGATTTCCTGCCTCTTACAGGATGCTCGAAAAAAACAGCAAAAAGCTATTAGTTATTCTAAGCCCGCAACCTCGCGGCTAATATATTAGATAACTTTTTTTTTTTTTTGTAAAAACTGTATGCTAGCCTACTCTATGTGCTGAAAGTGTGTATAAACTATGAGACTAAAATCCTTAACAGAGCTCCATTGATTAAACTCTCATTTGATTTGAGGTCCAAGCTTTCTATCATTTTGCATGCAATCTATCCAATTATTTTGCATCTGACCTAGCCTTCTCTGATTACCTCATTCTCGGTCGTCTCGCCTTCATACACCTTTCAGTCATATAAACCCTTTTTGGCTTGTTTTAGAAAATAAATGATGCATAACAATAATTCATTTTACATATCTTGTGAATGTTTGTCTTGTGAGACGAAAAACAGTTGGCTAAAGTTACAATTCAGCTCATTGAAAGCCTCTCTTTCTTTATGAAATTAAAAGAATATAATGTCTTTCATAACTGGTTCCTGCGGGCAAACCATTCAAACCATCAGTGTCTGGAGTTTCTGTATGAACAATCGATCATAACTTGTCAAGTAATTTACATATGGCCAAGTGATTTAAAGACTATTGTCATACATGAGTGGTTTATTATGCAAGAATGTATCAGTATTGACAGGTTTTGGATATTTTTACTTTCAATTTTTATGTGCATGAGTGTAAATAAATAATATTATGTAGGTATGCTTTTGTAATGTCATAAATTAAATGCTTTAGTTGAGAATTTACACGGATGTTTCGCATTGGAAAATTTGTAATACCATTTGCAGACAGAAACCCCAATGACCTAATAATCACCTTTGAAAATTTTTTGGTCCTGACACAAAATCAAAACAAGTCATTCAGAAAATTTGGTATTCGGAAAGGTGTATAGTTCGCTGAAAAAAAAAACAGAAAGATAAAGGTCACATTTCCCAAAAAAAGGCGATTGAGAAAAGATACAAGCCGAATATTTTAACTTTCACCTGGACACCTGGACGCGCGTTGCAAAATCCGAACTATCCGGGTCAAGCCCAGACAGGTGGTTAAACTGCCAATATCGCTCAGTAAATAAATCACACTCTTCCAATTTATAATTAGGTATATATGTAGGTGTCAGTATAGTCGGCGGAACTTGAACAATGTTTGAAGCATTCTCTACCAGCCAGCCTTTCCAGTCCAATCTGAGGTCCAACTATGCTTGAAAGAGAGGTAGAAAATGAGAAGCGAGATAATAGAAAAGCAAAAGCTGTAGTGCCGCATCTTTAGTGAATGAACGGAAATTGGTTTACTTCAGACCACCTCAAATTAATAGTGGACTTGATGTTTTTTTAGGAGTGATCTCTTACATCGAGAAGACCTGTAGACACTTATGCCCCTACCACACGCTCCGTCTTACCTGTGGTCTTGCCTGCGCAAGCCTGGCTTGTCAGGTAAGACGGAGCGTGCGGTGTACTGTTTTATACCAACCACACGCTCCGTCTTACCTGACAAGCCAGGCTTGCGCAGGCAAGACCACAGGTAAGACGGAGCGTGTGGTAGGGGCATTAGAAATAGAAAACAATGATGGCTCGAGGAATTCTTAAGGCATATTTGAGAAAAAGCCATCCCATCAAACAAGGACGGTGGTTGTCCAATGTGGTATCAATATTTTCTAACGGCATTTTTCCAGTAAAATGCATTCCCTTATAAAATATGCAATAAATACGACGTCGTGACATGGAGCAGAAGCAGCTGAAGACACTCAAGGGACAATGGAATGGGAAATGACCGTATCGTCAATGTGGCAGCTGAAGGTATTGCGCAAGGACTGCCAGGCAGACCGCTCAAGAGCTGAAAGGACCTAGAAAAAAAGGAAGAAGAAGAATTAAACGCTTAGAAATCTATTGTCCGGGTTAGTCATCTATTGTCCGGATGACTAGACCACCCCCATTAAAAAAACCAACATCCAACATAAATAAGCTTTAACCGAATCACTAAAAAACGAGTGCAAAGATTAAAAAGAGAAGACAAAAAAAGAAGAATTTGCTATAATGACACGAAATTATATAACGGGTAAACTTTCCATCGATTTATTATTGTGTATATAGTCTAGACTTTTAACCCCGATTATATACCTGGGAATGACTTATTGCGACAAGGAAGATTTAGAAAACATCGTACGTAAAATAAATATGTTAGAGGGAGGAGGAATGCATAAGAGTTGCGAATGATATATTGTCACAAACGACACACCATCGTAAATGAATTGTCACGCATTGTCAGGACTCAAATATACGTTGGAGTTAGCATACAATATGTCGGTGCTATAACATACCTCATATATGTAAATGTACTGGCATATTATTATTTTTACAACCAAACCTATATAAACATGTTATAAATGTTGGGTTTTATCTGGAAACTTATTGCTTTTTTTCTGAACGAATGTCTGAAATCATCGGTCACTGCTATTTTTAAAAGATTTTCATTTGATACTTAGCATTTTTTTGTTAACATAGACCAAAATAACATTTTTTTCTGTTGTGAGACTCCTGGCGGAATGGAATGTTCAAAATCTCGTAAGTAGTAATTATTGTTCACCATCTCCCATTCTTACTCTGTTGAGCTTAATGAAATAAAATTTGAATTCAATAAATCCAAAGAATAAAAAAGATTTCTGTAGCTGTTCTCTTCTTGCGTACCTAATTGAAATATATTTCGATGTTCACCGTAGAGACACTCTTATTAAAATAAAAGCTCTAGAAATACAAATGCTGATTCTTACAAAAGAAAAAACAAAACTTGTGTTTGTATATAATTTTTAGGTGTAAAGAGTATGCATACAATCGTGTTATGAAATACTAACATATTATTTCAAGACATAAATTTTTTGAGTTACCGTTTTAAAGCATTTAAAGCAGTTTTAAAGCATTGTTCTGCTAGTAGTAGCAGAACAATGCTTTAACAAGATATCACACAAAAATCAGTGTATTAAAAACCAGAAAAGTTACATTGGTATCTATTATATCCTCTATTTTTTCAGTTTATGTAACTGCATATAAAATAAACCTTTGCTTATAAAATCTTTAAAGTTGGGTGAATTATCAGTCAAAGAAGCAAATCACCGTGATTCTGTGCCACATTGAACAATAAATGCGATTTCTCATATAAACGGGTACGTACCAATAATGAGGATAAAATGCATCATTTTGTTTGTAAATTGTTATTGTTATTTACAGGTTAAATCACGTGGAATTGTGGTTGAAAATTGTATGTAAGAGTAAGAAAAATAGCATATTCTAGGTAGTGAACAGCAATCACATTTTTAATGTCGTTACTTTTATTTTCACACACATATCATGTCGGTTACGCGGGGTAATACGTTATTCCGGAGCATTCTGTCATGTCTGAGAAACAACAAAAATAAAATGTCGCCACTGATGAAATGATACGCAGTTAGATGCTGGGTTCTCCCCGCAAGGAGAGGAGAAGACAAAAAAAAGCCAAAGAAAGAAAAGGAGACGGAGAAAACAAAGTGGAGCACATATTTTCTTATTGCAATGATTTTTAACGACAAACAGACGCTCCACACAACAACTGGATGTCATAAATAAAAAAAAAGTACCTAACCGAATAAACTTTGATCGTAAAAGGAAAAATAATATTTTCGAACAAAATGTTATTGCGGACAATTTCTTATCGTGATGAAAAATTGTCTCTACTTATAGAACCATTAAATAATGTTTTTTTTTTGTAACATTTTTTTTAATAATGAATAATCATTGTGTTCTTTATTTTTTTATACAAAATAGGTAATACCATTTAATTGTTTTTTAAGATGGCCTGATAAAGGAATTCATTGCTAATGCGCATTTAAAGCACCATGTCTTAAATATCACGTATCTTTTGAGTAGAAAAAATAAAACAAATTACAAGTTAACTAAGAATATTAACGAAAAGATAAATAATATGCTAAATATCGACACTTTCGTGATTTGTTATCTCTCTTTTGCCATACAAAGCAAATAACAAAGGTCTCGTAAATAACCATTCCAAATAACTTTAAAAAAAATCAGTATATAAAGCTTGTGTCGTGAAAGATAAAGAATGTTGGCACCAGGATTAAAAAAAAAACCACTAGTAGGGGCTTAGTTTGACGACCAAACCTCAAGTCACCACTATAAAGTCAATTTCGATGTAAATAATTTGAGATTTGTCCAATGAACACCCACTTATGAAAATATTATTATCTACAAAATACTTATATTGTGCGTTTAAAATAAATCTTTTTTTTTTGTTAAAAGCTTTAAGTGTATTAGCATTAAATGCAGAACTGTAAGTCCTTGCACGGGGGAATAAAATCTACCATAGAATAATACTACCTACTTGATATGCCGCCTCGTTCAATACAAACCTGGATGTTAGGAAGAGATTTGCAATTCTAAATATACCACTGCACTAATGTCGGATTATCCTTGTGTCAACCGAGATTTCGTTTTGTTTTTGCTGATGACAGATTTATGGCACTGCAACTCCGACCACACACACACTGCATACTGCATTATACATACATATGCAGTTTTATCTCTTGCACATCTAATTCTTTATGAATGAATGAATGAATGAATTATCTATAGTTATTTTGTTTAAACTTTCGATCAGATAGCTTGGTCGCTTATCGAGACCGATCATTCACGACAGAAAGGATTCTTAATAACCTGCATACGGGAAGCCAATTTTTTTTTCTATGTATACCTAATACATATATTCGAGGAACTTTTATCCTATATGTACACAGAAATAATATACTTTTAGATAGCACTTTTGTAGTTTTTAGCTCTCTAGAATAAATTGGAAGTGCTGGTGTTTAACTTAACTCACGACGCTGATTTTCGTACTGGAGCTCGTGGCTCCTTCCTCTTTCCCGAGTCCCGACACAAGTTTTAAGTAGCTTATTGTGAAATTGTATTTTTGTTCACTTTGACTGCGCACAGATCAATTTTTATAAAAAAGAAATAAACGTTAAGTTTCCCTTAATTCATTCAGTCTCCCTCTCCACGTAGGAGCATTGGGAGGCAACAAGATCACGGGCATAAAAAATGGTTTTCCTATAAAACCTATTTTTTTAAACACTAGCAAAATTTGTCGGACGATAGAAATAGAATAAGGTAATTAATAATTGCATGGTTGCTATATAAATCAGTGAAATCGTCCCTCAAGGGTTCCAATTTTACTTCACCACGTTGGGTATTGCCGACAGTTTTTATTCTTGTACTAGCTTTCCCGACAGACCTTGTTCTGTGTTCCCAAATATGAATATTGAGTTTGTATGGTGATGAATTTATTATTTAATTATTTATTTCAAAGAGACACCAACAGAACACTGAACAACACAAACAAAATAAAGACATGAAATAAACACATACAATATCCAGCGCTCCAATAATAGGTATCTCCCGCATATCTATTGTACATAGTTAGGTGGGTACAATCAACGTCTGAACATTTAAATAAAACTCATAAAAAAACCTTTCACTGCGTAGGCATTTAGTAAAGAAAATTAAAGAAAGGAAATATATGTGCATACCTAAACATGTCGTATATTTATACAGATTGGTTTATTCTCAAAAGAAAAAAAGAGAACAAAAAGATAATTAAAAAATAAACGATGATTTAAATATAAAAAAGAGCGAAAAATGGAGTAATAATTATTATCATTTGACCAATGTGATTCCGAACGATGCGTCTGTTTTAAACCATGTATATTCCATCCGCATTCTGTCCATCGCACCAATTGACAATTTCAGTCACAATTTTAAAATTGGAATAAAAATTATAAGGTAGGTATAAAGTATTAATAAGGTAAAAGTACTAACAAAGCCAATAGGCAATAAAAATTAGACATTTACAAAAATGGATATATTCATATCCTGGCGCCAAATACATGACAGCAGTCGCAGTCTTTAAATTTGGTTGCTCTCTGGTTCTCAAAAATTTCCAACTTTTTTCTCTATATTTCATTGATTATTCAATATGCACTTGTTATATACATGGGATTTTTCGACATGTTGAACATGTCGAGAATTATCATGATTAGGAGTTTCGGAGATTTAAACATTACAACCTAATGGCGAACGTTGTCAAAGTTAAGTGATCACTCTTAGCCAGCCTTCGAAATAACAGTAGAAGACGGTCGTAAGCCCGTGGTGGTTTGTTCCATTTCAAAATCGAACATCAGTGATGAATTGTTAGAGTCATTAGTTGTTACATATTCGTACTAATAAGGTTGTCTACGTAGAGTTTTCTAACTTTCCATGCATTTTTCTTAATTTTTTTCGCCTAAAAGGACATTCTCCTGATAAACGCCTACACGACAAAAAAAGAATTAGCGAAATCGGTCCTGCCGTTCAGGCGTGTTGCAATTGCATCGGGAAATAGCTCTCCATTTTTATATTATAAGATGTAGAAACCAACCTACCACATATTTTTTCGGTATTATAATATGTTCGGGCACTGTAAACCATTCAGTAGAGTAGAGAACCAGAGAGGGCTGAAAAAGAAATGCTAAATATTTCGCATGGGGTTAGTGTTTTAACGGAAATATGGAGTCAAAACACTAACAAATAAATACAGGATGATTGTACTTATGTCGTAGTTGAGACTTCTCCTTCTTTTTCTTCTTTTTCTAGGTCTCGTGATTTGTTTATCAGGAACTTATGTGTAAAATAAATAAAATATTTTATACTAGCTAGTTACCCGTGGCTTCGCTCACGTGTTACTGTATTTATTTGCTTTCTCTTCCTAAACAATGCAGAATTAATTATATTCGCATCAAAATTAATAATAATAAGAAACATCATCAAAAAATTTTTTTATATATATATTCTAAAATTTCCATTAAATTACTATATTTTTATTTATATTTGTCGTTATTAATCTGTATTTAAAAAATATGTGCTTCTTATACAAATAGAATCAGCCCGCGAACTTAAAAATTTCGCTAACTTGACTGACATTGTTCTATGAGAATCCCAAAAAATAACTCGAATAACTTTTATGCCATCAAATGACGTTATTTGAAATCAATTTTTATATTGCTGGATATGAATAAAAAAATATTCAGGTCTCGAAAAGCAATGAAATTAGTGATCTTTAAAACACTTATTTCTATCTGCTTTGGGCATTTTTCAAGCTACAGACGTTTTTTTTAACATATCAATTTATATCTTTGATTAGTTGTTGTTTGTCTGGTCGTAGGTTCGAAATTTAGTTCATAAATATCTTATCCTGAGCAAACACGACATAAAAAGAATAAACGATATCGGTCCAGCCGTTCAGGTCGAAATAAATAACGTTAAACGTGAAAACTGTTAACGTTCCGAACGTTAACGTTTACCAAATTGAAAATGGTTTCCAAACAAAAAAAAAATGCGTTTCGTCTTCAATATAATAGCAGCGTCATAATACTTCCAAAAATTTTGAGGTAACGTTTAACGTTAATTTTGAATAACTGACAGAATTATTTTTTTGACTCGGAATTTGGAACAGCATTGTTTAACGCACGTTGAACAACAGTTTTTACGTTATCTCTATGGAAATAACAACAAATTGTTAACGTTGGAGCTGTCGTTAAGATTTCGACTTGGCCTCCAGGCGTGATGCGATGACCACGTAAAGTAGGTCTCCATTTTTATAATAACGTAATATTCTCCCTTTTAAGCCCCCCCGCTCACCGCAAGCCAGCCCGGAGGAAACTAAAGCGCAGCAAACCCGATCCGCACAAAGCCAAACCCTAGCCCGATTGCCAAAAAGCCAGCCGCACACAAATCAAGCCCGTGGCGGTTCCCCCCAAACCACCCCATAATACGAGAGGCCTTGGACCCACTCAGGAGAATAGGTTAGGCATAAAGAACTCTCCATTGCGCTCGAAGTCGTCCGAGGCTCATTGTGCCTTTTCTAACCGGTTGAGTTTAAAGGAAGTGAGGTGGTCAACCTCAGTATTCTAATGGTATAAGTAATTGGCGTTCGACTTTAAACGATTTTTCGACAATGTAGAGTAGGAAGAAAATTAACTGTCCACTGTTTATATTTTTTATTAAATGAAACGGATATCGGCAACTATCCGATATCCGGTCTATCCGGCGGCGTAAATAATATCCGGATACCGAATAGTAAAAAGAGACATGTTTGGATAACTCATTGATTTGTTTATTAAAGTATCACTTAAGAAATACACCTTATAATCACAAAATAAATTCTACAACTTAGAAAATTGATTATCAAGCATAAGGTAAATTATGGAGAGTAATTCTATATAATATTTCGTTATATAGACTATTAGACTATATAGAGGAAAACAGCAGCTTTGCTGGTCTTCGTAAGTAAGGGAAGTTTAATAAAACGACGTTTCGTCATATATCATCCTGGCTGAAGATGCAGATAGTTTCCGCGATTTTTGGAACAATAACGTTCCGGCAACGGAGTCAGTCCAATTTGTTTATACCGCCTACGTAAGCGTAATAATTCATGCGTTGTACCCATGGTAATTTACGCACTGGCCGGGCTCTAGTAAGGACTTCTTTAGCATTCTACGAATTGTATAAATTTTTGAAAATAAAAACACCGATATTTTAAGGGGAGCGCTTTTCTTCCTCCCGCAAGGGTTCCGAAGACAAAGAAGATCTTCTCATACCGAGAGGGTCTTCCTCGTGTTCTGCTCCTTCGAAGCAGAGCTGAGGGATCTGGAAATGGTGTGTGAGGAGGTCATAATATCCGGCTAACTGCTATCCCTTTCGTCTCTATTTTTTATATGTTCCAGTGGACAGTTAATTTTTTCGCACTATACAGTGACGAAATGATATGGTCATTGACTTTCCAGTGTTTTCAAAACAATTATTTACGATCTATCCTAAAATGATGTGAGGATTTTGTAGATAATTTTAAAATTTAATATTTTGCACTTTTACTACATTTGATATAAAATAATTTACCTATTGACTTCATAATACTATTTACCTTTTTTCAACATAATATTATATCAACTTGCTATTCATGGTTTACGCAATAAATTCAAAGCAAGATTACTCACATAGTTTTTTTTTTTGCTAGTGTTTTTATGAAATGGCTTCAAATATTTTGACAGATCAAGACATAAAGAATTGCAATACAATCCAGATTCTTTTCGTGAACTTACCATAAATTATTTTAGTAGAGATAATAAATTACTAAAATAGGTAGGTACCTACATAATGGTTTTAATGTCGATCGTAAAAAAAACAATTCAGAATCGCTGTACAGGATGCATGGTACGAAAAATATATTGAAGTAGGTACTAAAGTGTTTGTCTGAATTCACGGAAAGTGAATTTCGTGGATCTCTTATATAAAAATGGAACGCTAATTTGCGCGGTCATCGTATGGGTAAGAACACGTTGAAAGCCGATTACGATCCGCGCCGACCAGCTCAAAGATTGTTGTCTATGGTTTCCATGCATTTAAATGGGCATGTCGGAAAGCGGGTTCCTGCTTTTTCTGTGGGTTTCCCCATTCAAATGCATAGTAACATTCTTTGCGCCGGTTGGCGCTAGTCAGAATCGGCATTCTACGTGTTTCTTACCCTATGAGAACAGCTAAACTTATATCGCCCATTTTTTGTCGTGTTTGCTTTTGTCTGAAGGGTCTTATGAAAGAAAAAAGTTGCACGAATAAAAATAAAATTCCATATTATTATTAGATTTTTTCTAATTTTGAAATTAAATCAGGCGTTTGACAGGAATCAGTTGTTTGATGAATGATACGATTCACGGAATGCTGATAGTAAATAATAAAATGATATGTTTTATAACAGATGCAGCGGTTACAGTAGTTAAAAAGGTAATAATGAATTGTATCATTATACTTATTCAAGTTCAATAATATAAGGACCACGTCGTCGTCTGTGTTAAATAACTTTAAACTGAAATCAACTTAAAGTTATGCATAAAATCTCGAACATATTATTTATATTCCAAGGCGGGACGAAGTTTGACGGGTCGGCTAGTTCAAAACTATATTATTATTATTATGGATTACGCAATAGTTTCGTCACGTGTATTGGAGAAAGTAGGTTGGGTTGGGTATACCTACCTACGTATATATTATTATTCATACACGCTGCACCGGACCACCTCGCGGTGTATGTATGTTTATTGTATGAAACGATGTCGTCAATAAATTAAATTTTTACAAAAATTGCTAAGAAAAGTTTGAGATGTACTGCTATGATGTATGTATTTTTTATAGAAAAATAAATTATCTAGTTGTAGCGTTTCGGCGTTTTTCGATATTTTTATAAAATTCTGAAATATAGGCACTGAAACTCGTAAATTTGTCATAAAAAAAATATTTTTCTTTATAAAAAAAGTTTGAGAAATCCTGGAACTTTTTCATTAAATTATATTTTAGATATTGTATTTTTCTATATACATACACAATTTTAGGGTTCTAGATTTTATGGTTTTCGAGATATATGGAAAAATTAAATAAAATTCAAAGGTTGATAACCCCTGACTGAAATAAAAATTCAAAATTCTGAGTATATAAATTTTGTGTGCTTAAAATATTCAATAGTTTCTGAAATTTTAGGATCTGTGCATCAAGCGAATCAAAAGTTACAAAGAGGGGACGGATACACACACATACACGTTGGAAAAGTGCCCCTCACCCCCTACCCTCTAATTAATGATATCTTTTGAAAACGAAATAGTATAATTTGACTCTTTCTGAAGAAATCATTTTTTTGAAATTTCGATAAAACCAGTTTTAAACTTTTTAGGAGGCACTTAAAAATCATCCCTTTTTATATGTGCCCTTTTTCGTCCCTTTTAGTTAAATTTTGGAAAAATTGCCAAATACGCTAACACTCATTTCTATAGAAGAATTCATATGCCAAATCTCAAGTTCGTACCATGTCTAGTTTCCGAGATATTCGCATACTTTGAAAAACATTCAACCCTATTTTTCACCCCCTTAGGGGTGGAATTTCCAAAAATCCTTTCTTAGTGGAAGGTTTTGTATTGATACCTACCAGATTTCCAAATTTCACTTCTCTACGATTAGCCGTTTGGGCTGTGCGTTGATGAGTCAGTCAGTCAATCAGTCAGTCAATCAGTCAGTCAGTCAGGCACTTTCCTTTATTATTATAGATTTGAACTGGAGTTCTTTGAAACAACCTATACAAAAATGATCCCCAGTAAGTATATTCTTAAATTTTTCTGCAGTCAATCTGACTGCCAGGACAGTAATTAATTTGATATATTCCAATTATCAAAACCCTACAAAAAGCATTGGCTTCACTGCTTAACACATAAGATGTTAACTTATACAAAAATAAATATTTATTTAAGGTCTTTTTTGATATTATTATTTACTCCTAAACACCTACTATGTATTATATATTATGTATCAACCTTTATACAAACATGAAGGAAGATTCAGTATCATCCACTGTTTAAATAAACATTACTCTCTACTTAGACTTGGTTTATTGCCATCGGATACTTCTAAAGATCGAGTAGAGCGAAGGTTCAATATTGTGTTTGCGTTTCAAGAACGTGCGAGTATACTCGCAGCCCGGAGCCTAAAGTTCATTGCTGCTGAGCGACAAATCAAACGCAAAATATTTGATTTCTAATCCACGTTATTGCAATTTAATTTCGACCACCACGATCTCGTACATTTTCATCAAATGATTGATTCTTATCGCCTATATTAAAAAAGGATAATCTGGATCCTAACAATACATTCTAATGATTGATTCTTATCGCCTATATTAAAAAAGGATAATCTGGATCCTAACAATACAGAAAATTATCGTCCAATATCCAATATACCGTTCCTTTCGAAAATTCTAGAAAAAGTAATATCGCGACAGCTAACAGGCTTCTTAGATTCGGATAACTTCTTGGCAAAACATCAATCGGCGTATAGAAGATACCACTCAACCGAAACTTCTACCACAAGGATATTGTCTGACCTCATCACCCAGACAGAATCCGGTAAGTTAACTCTAATTTCATTCCTAGATATGAGCGCTGCTTTTGATACGGTCGACCATTCCATTCTCTTTTCCAAACTCCAATCTGAATTCGGATTGCAGAGAAATTGCATCTCATGGCTAACCTCATACTTGACCGATCGGAAATACAAAGTTAATTTCAACGGGAGAACAACTGATGAGAACATAATCATTATACGGTGTCCCCCAAGGATCTGTACTTGGACCAATTTTATTTAACCTATATACAAATCAATTGGAAAACTTAGTTCAGCATCTTGGTTTCCAAACTCACGCATACGCGGACGACCGCATACTTTACAAATCCTGCACGCCCGAATCTAAGTCAGAACTTATCTCAGATGTCTCTTCCTGTATAAATCAAATTTCAATATGGATGAGCTCGAATAAATTAAAGCTGAATCCAACAAAAACGGAATTCCTCTGGTTAGCCTCACCCCGTAGACAACATCTTATAAATAATGATCCTATTCGAATTCAAAATGTTGAACTAGTTCCTTCAAAACACGTCAAATTTCTTGGTATCCATATCGACAGCGCACTATCTATGGACACTCATATTTCGTCAGTCTTAAGATCCAGCTTCTACTCTCTGAGACAACTCAAGCCTATTCGTCGCTGTCTGTCGACAGATGCGGCTAAAACCTTGGTAAACGCACTTATAGTGTCCCGGGTAGATTATTGCAATGCGTTACTTACGAATCTACCAAAATACCAACTTCATAAGATGCAACTTGTCCTGAATGCTGCCGCTCGTTTCATTCATCAAATAAATCGTTTTTCCCATATCTAATATATCTACTTATGTTTAGTGCTTAATTTTTATTTCTCTAAACAATGAATCAACCAACACCAGAACACAGGGAGAAAAATTGTTCCTCAACAAGGTCCAACACCTAATTTTTCATAATATACTAATGAGATGTTTGTTATTCTCCTTTATGCCCAGATATTGGAAGTGGTGCTGAGCCGCAGCGGAGTTGCATCTTGGAATTCAGAGTGTTTCCACATGTCTGGAGCCGGTTAAATTTTGCGTTCTGTATAGGTTCTTAATAATATTTAATATGGCAGATCTATAATATAACAGAAAGTCGGGTTAGTGCGAACACTTATAACTCGAGATCAGCTAAACAGTATCTTCCGATGTTTGATTTTTTGGATTCTTCTTCGCTCATAAAGAAAACTATTAAAAAATTGAAAAGTGTATAAGAAATAATATAATTTGGTATGGAACGGATCTCTTGCGACGCCAACGCCATCTATGAAAAAATTATAGAACAACAAAATTATTGTTTACCATTGACATTGAAAATATTGGTACGCAGATTTTTGATGGATTTTTTCGAGCTTACAGAATTTTTTTTTTATCATTCAAACATATTTTAAACGTATTTTTGTATATATTTGAAATTTAAAATCAATATTCATAGTAAGGACCACAGGACAACGTTTGTCGGGAAAGCTAGTTTTTTATAAATTACTTCTAAACTAAAAAAATTTAATATTTGAAATAATTTCTCCGATTGGTAGTACCATGTTTTATTTATAGAGACGGTGGAAAGAAAAAAGTTCTCAGGCATTGAGTCCTTATTGACATATCCTGAATATCGCCTCCACATACACCTTTGAAGAAGACCCATCTTCTCTTGAAACTCTAAACTAAGTTAAATGTATACAAAGTATGTCTATGATACCTACTCATAAGATTGACCCCAAGGAATGTCCTAAGTATGGTTAGTTTTGTACCGCTTACCTTCTGAAATACTTTGAAGTTCGCCCAACAACTTTATAATGCTTTGAATGAAAGTTTAATTAAAATTCCCCGTTTGCAATCTAAAGTTGGAGAGAGTGGGTTTCAGTGGCGCAGGTATTTCGAGTCCGAAGTAATTACAAGTGAATTACGTGTACTTAAATTTAGCTTGGGAGATGCAAAACTTTCTACTTTACTTATTTTAATATTAATTTTGTGTAACGTTTCGAACTGGAGACTTCATCCTAATTGATGTTTCATTCGAAAATACTGTTTATGTCAACGTAGCTTCAGAGATATAACTCAGGTCCAAGTACACAAAAAGTCCACAAAACATTTTTAATCAATGAAAATAATTTATGTGACCCCTACCAAGGGTATCCTACTCAGCATGGGTGTGAGTCCTGGAACCTGACCAAATTCCAGGCACTGATAGAATCTGCATTGGAAACGAAGTGCCCCAGGAGAATCTTCACGACAGCGCCAGGATCACTTCCATTATTGTGGAGAGGAGTTGGACATGTGTTAAAGATGCCGAATGACAGTTGGCTGAGAAGAATGCTTTTCTTACTCCCATCAGGGTCAGGAGGAAGACCCTCACACATCGTATTCCGTTTCTTTGATGCAGAGCTGAGGGATTTGGATATGGTGTGGGAGGTTGTCCTAAACATTGCCCAAGATCAGGCGCCATGGAGCTCTTGTTGCTCTATGCCCCTAAGTGGGTTATAAAGCGAGATTTGATTAACTGATTGCAACGACAGCCGTCTTTTGTGCTCGATAGTGTGTAATGATCTCCTTACATAAAAAATTGCTTTTCTACAAATAACAAATATGAATTGAGCCTCATTAAATGTAAGGTCACTGTCATTGGGATCAATTGGCAAAAGGTCAGTATAATAATAATAATCTTTATTCGTCAATAAACAGTGAGATTAATGTTGTGTTTCTAAAACCAACCGTGAGTGGGGAAAGTTTTGCTCAGCGTTGTTTAAGCAGGTACCCACCCGATATTCTTTCCTGTTTTTGAATTTGGACGAAATCGGTTGCCTAAAAGAGTTGCTGAAGCAAGTTTCTCCAGATGTACAAACATGCATACCGAAATATTTTAGCTTAATAATTAGATAGGTATATTAAAAAAATACTGGAATAGTTTTAAATTTTACGGAAACACAAGCACTTAGAATATTTAAAAAAGAAATTGCGATAAATATGCTGTGAGAAATTTCATGTTTTATATTACGCGTTATAAGAAATAATTCCTTCCATTTCTCTGTAGACTTTTATGATCTCGTTTAAAGGATCGTGTGTACTAAAGCGTTCGTGAAGTAACTTTTAAGCCCTGAGGATTTCTCCAAACACATGAACATTGACACGTGGAGATTTATAAGAAGGCATTATGTTTTCAAGACGTCGAGTTATCAAGCGTATTACTTTCAGTGTAACCGGACACGATACAGGAACAATGTTAACACTAACAGCTAATCAAAGGCGAAAAGAGTGACGTTAAAAAAAAAGGAATTCTATTTTTTTAATATAAAGCGAGAAGTGCGAATTCTTAACATTAATAGAAATTATAAAGAAAAGGAAGAAAGATTTAAAATATAAAGAAAAAATAAATGTTTTTAAAGTTATTTCTATTTTTGATAACAAGATTTTTGTTCAATGTTCAACTTAATTTAATTTGTTTTTTACCACACAGCGACCACATTTTTGTTTTATTGCAGCACCACGCAGTCATCAACAATGCGAAAGGATTCGTAAAATTTCAAGTCGTCAGCAGACAGATCAA
Source organism: Mystacides longicornis (assembly GCA_963576905.1). Taxonomy (NCBI): domain Eukaryota; kingdom Metazoa; phylum Arthropoda; class Insecta; order Trichoptera; family Leptoceridae; genus Mystacides; species Mystacides longicornis. The sequence goes on from OY756431.1 coordinate 15,361,552, forward strand.
ACCATAAGCCATCAAACTTATCGAGAAGATCGTCCATGAATATATTGAAGAGAATTGACCCTAGATTAGAGCCCTGAGGTACACCACATTTTGCAAAAATATGGATGAAGCAGTGCCAGATATTCTCACGGCAAGATCCCTGTCTAACAGATATCTAGGGAGAGATTACTGAACCACTCACGCCGTACCAGCAAAAGTCGAGGGTTATGGGGACAGGTATTAGTTTATCTACGGCACAAGTAAGATACTGAATAGGGTATGTATGGGTTATGGTTATATTATAAGATGCAAGAAGAGGATGTAAATTTGTAAATATTGTATATTGTATGTGAATGTGGAAAGGTGCAGCATAATGAACACTTACTTCGGTGCCGAAATAAAGAGAAAAAGCACGACATGAAAGATATATTTGAGAAAAATACATAATAGATTGCTACTGCTATATACATACATACTGTATAAATTTCTGTATATACGGAAGTGTTTAAATGAAAATGAAGGTACCTACGTGACTAATAATCTTCATACAAAATTCAATGATTTTTGTTGCTATATAAACTGATTGATTGTTATGGAATTCCATGGTTAAACGTTAATATGTGAGATTTTCTAGAAAGTTATGTTCATAAAACCAAAGGTTTTAAGCTGATTTGATTTGTGGTTGAACATTGCATTTCTAAGAGTATTATCCTATAAAATCCTGCAATGATACGGCAGCCTGGAATGCAGCAAATACGCTGAATTATTTATTCCATCAATATATTATTACGCATGGTACTGTACGCGGTTTACAAATTTGAATGGATCGGTTTATGCCGGATATATATATTTTATTATCAGAAATAAATTAAACCCGCGATAAATAATGCAAAGGAGTGTAAGAAGGAAGTTCCACTTGACAACTTAATGGCATTTGAATATATTTCGTTGATACACTGCGGTTGGGTAGCTTTACTTTCTGTGGTTTGGATTGATAATAATTATCATTGTTTATCTGCCACTGCCTTCGCATTGCATAATATATTTGGGCAAATCTTAAAGAATTTATGAAAAAATTGTCTTCATATTTCTTCTTGTGGTAAAGTTTCATAAATACACCTCCGTTGTATGCCTAAAAGTATATCTACATAATAACGATTATTATAACAACCATATTCCTCGTTCCAGTTTCATGGTTCTTCCCAATTATTTTTCTTTCCTTATATTTCTAACGATAGCTACGCTGTTTATATGCTAGGCTAGTTTAATTTTTTTGGTTCTACCTAAATAATATACGGTAGGACGAATTTATCAGCATTGTGTACGATTGAGCATGATCCGCAATGCTCGCTGGGCAATTAATGACAAGTTAAAGTTTTTTTTTATTCGATCATTGCATTGAACATCTAATTAAACTGTTCTTACTACCTGATTATAAGCAGTTATTTTAATAAATGACAGAAAAATAAGAATTTTGAGGAAGAATACTTAATCATTAAGCTAAAATCGTCTAGATAAAACTAAAATAATGTTACCTACCGAAAATTCGAAGAGAGAAAGTGGGTTGATGAGAAATTAATGTCTTCTGTGTTTTGTTTGAACTTTCAATATAGGACGATGTTTTAATTATCAGACTTATAGGGTACTCTCAACTCCATGCAGTACCTAAACTAAACTGTATTTTTATAATATATATGTAGATACATCTCGGGCATACATGAAACATACTCACAGCGCAAACAAGACTCCCTACTTATTCGTTGAATGACATTTCAAAGATTTCGTTCACATTAAAATATTATTAACTAGCTGACCCGTCGAACTTCGTCCCGCCAGAGAATTATTAATAAATACTATTAACTTTTGTTGACATAAATGGCCATCACTGACATTATCAAAAATATAAGGTCTGAAATCTGAAGCAAAATGAATGGACATAAATAAGAACAAAAATGTTTCATGGAATTTAATAGTGATTAATCACTTGCTTACTACATCACTCAACAAACGAAATGCATTGAGAAAAGAAGAAAATGACCATCATATATTTTTTTCAATTTCGCTACAGTTAATTATTTTGATATTACGGTTCCTTCAAAGTATATAAAAAAAACATGAAGCTTACAATATTGCATGAGAAAAAAATACGTAAGCTTATATACTACAAAAAACGCAACAATTAAAGGTTAACATTGTGCACAACAATTATAATATAGACATATTATCTTACCGACATAATTACTCATCTAATGGCTAGATACCACAGTTTGACAACACTGAAGCCATAAATTTTTTAAAATGTGTCAAATTTCAAAATGGAGGATTTATTTTTTCAAAAATTTTCATTAAATCTTTATTTATTGAGAATAATAAGATTTGAATAACATTTATATGTATAACAAATCAATATTTTCTTGTTTTCTTAAATTTTCATACAGTAATACCAAGATTCCATTCAACGTTTACATGAGTAATTTTGTTTCCAAAAGATGGCTATCTGTCTTTATTGAAAACTTTGTATGAAGATCCTAAAAAGTAGAGTTTTTTAAATAGCTCTAAATATATAAAAAATAATGCAGTAAATTGTATTTAAGAACGCTCTCCGGAATTTTGCACGGCTCTGAGCATATTAATATCTGACTTTAACGTCTGTTTTCTACGATTGATGCGCCTTCAAAAATATAAATAAATAAATAAACGGATTAAAATATTATGTAGATTTAAAACACGCTAATGTTTTAAGATTTCGATGAATGGTGGTGTTGGCACAAGGGATACAGCGACGTAGAGTTGCAAGACTCTATGTCGCATCCATTTTTGTATTTCCGTTTCCCTTCTTCAGCCATATTGTAATGGAATAATACGTGTTTTATATCGCTCCACGCATTTTTATTTAATTTAAAATAAATTATCCCAATCCTCAGCTCAACAGGTGGTACAATAGTGATAGATATGAGTGATGCATACAAACATTAATATTAAATTTGTCATTAATTGTCCAGCGAGAAGTGCGGATCATGCTCAATCGTACACAATGCTAATAAATTCGTCTTACCTTATATTTAGATCCAGAAAAAAAAACTGGAGCCTAGAATTATGCAACGAAGGTATATCGCAAGAAAGAAATGGGCTTGGTAAAGCCTTGTTTAAGTTTTTGGCATCCATGTGCTCAATAGTGCAGCAAATGAAAATTAAGTGAGAGCATAATATAAAAGCTTACTTCCAAGTAGTTAACATTATTTTGATATCTATCAGATTATTGTATCAAATAGGGGGACACTCTTCACTATGTGACGTGATTATAACTTCGCGTAATGATGAAACAATTACTGTAGTATTAGTTCACATTTCTATCTACCACCGGGGAATTAGTTTTATATAGCATATTTTGTAAGAACATTTTCTAGTTGCCAGGGTGGTTGTGAACCACTAATAACTGTAGGTACCTAGTCTGCAAAAAAATGATAATTCACTGACTCGGTAAATGTATTGGGGTATGTTTATTACCTATGTATTTTCAAACAACCAAATTATAATGTGTCTGGTTGTGTGTGGTTCACGTGGAATCTTTGGGTAGGCGGCGTAAGTCGGTCATTCAATCAGTCAGAATAGAATATGTTTATTACGTCAGTACAAAATTCGGTGTCGGAACTTGCTATCCAAAAAAATGATATCATCGTGATAGGTACTTACAGTGACGTTAGGCGCCACTCGCATCAGTATAGTGATGTAATTTAAAAAAAAAATTCAAACAATTGTCATAAGTCCCATCATGCATATAGATTAATAGCACACTTGAAATAGTACCTACTCCCAGTAGTTACATTCATATTCTAATAATGAGACTACAATGAAGTGAAGCATTAGCGAACATTAATGAAGCCAATAATAATTAATGACAGTGTGAAATATTAGATCAGATGCAGCCTTGGAACGTCACTTTATGAAAAACTAAAAATTAGTCACCTTAACGGGTGCGTGGGTGGCGTGAGCAAAGACAAGTAGTATCAAATGTTTTTTTTTCTGAAAAAATAAATCTCTGATGCTCACTCAAAGTGAACACAAATACACTCTTTGACTCTTTCACTTCACAGTAAACTACTTAAAGCTTGTGCCGTGAAAGAGGAAGATGGTTGGCATTAGAATCGAACCCAATACCTCCGAACAGTGCGAAAGCCGGCGCCCTAACTGCCAGGACACGATCACTTCAAATTAAACGTAGGTATTCTTTCTCTTTTCTTATACCTGTTAACTTTTTCGATTCCAAGTTGATGGAGAAGCAATAGACCAGCGATCTTCTCCAGCCCATAACACTCCTGGACGCAAGCATCTAACTCCAAGTGCTTTCCTACGATTTCTCCATCCAGTATATAACTCGACATGGTCTCTCCATCTCAAAGACTTGTAGACGTATAGGAATACGCTTTTATAAAGTTCTAAGTCCTTATGATAACAATGTAAGAGACTTATGTGCGGTTTTTGATGACACAATTTAAAAAGCATAAGATTGTTGTTTTTCTTTTATTTCGTACGTTTTATTTCAGTCAAAATCATAATATCCTTTCGTTCAAACATTTTAAAATTGTACTAAATAAAAGGTCATTCAATTTTGTTTTTCAAAGGTCATTTGAGTCATGAAAATATGATTGGGGTTTCATGACGTGTAACTTGGATCGAATAAATGTTACAAAATCAACAATCCGAAAACAAAATGCGATTTGAATATTTATAAATTATATCATATTAGGGACTTAAAGAAAGTATTTTTATTGGCAAACAGAACTTCTTTTGTCCTTGGACCTCCCGCACTTTTTATAGTTGGTTGTTGACCTGGCTGAGTAAATTCTTAGCTCTCCTTTTTATTTCACATGTGTTAACATATCAGAATACGAATAACAGTATCTTTTATGGATAGTGATTCATTGATACAATAGCCTCATAACGTATTCCTTAAATACGTATTTTTTAAACTTGTATTTAAGGTGAAAGAGTTGAAAATCTTCCGAAGATTAAAATGTTCCTAAATAATCTTTATTTTTGCAAGCTTTTTCATACGATACAGCTGCACAGTGCACACCTCATACATATTTTCATCACTTTATAGCTACAATAACCTCGTAACAGTGCCTCAAAATAATGAGTTGTGGAGAGGTTTTACTCTCATTGTCTTAGAGGAAGGATATTCACCTGGAATATGTACCATATTCCAGGTGAATATTTTAATTCATTTCTTTAAATTTTTATTCGCAAACATCCTTTCTTTTAAAAAGAGTTGTTTAAACAGGAATGTAGAAAAAAGACTTTCATTTAATCACCATTTTTATTCAAATTTAGAATTAATCTGCAAGGGCTACGAAACTTTCACCAAATAATACATTTTTGGATGCATGGAATGACTGCGGATTATGAGGCAACAAATCTTACCATCTTTTCAAATTGTCTCAAAATTTTAAAGAGTAGGTACCGAGTGTGTTGATTTTCTTAATCAAGCTAGTAACACGGAATTTTGATAAGAACTGTCTTTACCAGTCATCGTCTTTATTGTTGACGGTCGTGGCCTTTATATTTTCTGCTTCGAAGCTTTGCTCATCAAGACGACGTGCTATGCAAGTATGCTTAATTTGTTCGGTTTAGAGCTGGCCCTTCTTCAGCCATCATCTTCGTTTCATATTAAAATAAGTTTTAAAAGTTTTGTGTTAGAGTCAGTAGCCCTAGTAAAAGTTTTCGATGATCGAATATCGCAACGGTCATCGAAAGAGTTTCGAAAAATTTTCATACTAAAATGATCGAATGATTCGACCGTTTGATTTTAGAACACTGTGTAATTGCACGCTAATAAGCGCTTATTTACGTGCAAAAAGCTTTCGATAAAACTCGTACTAGCCTCACAGTTTCACTTTGATGCGGAGCCCTTGAAGAATTGAGGCGTCCGTTCTTCTAGCTGTCCAGGGATTTTTTTGCATTGTACTCCGCACCACATTTTGAATGTGTCTTTCGTGGTTCTATTTCAAGCTATAGCGTAGAGTATGCTACTCTATCCCATTCCAGACAATAGAAAAGACAAGTGCCTACACTGTAGAATCTTCACTTTTAGATTTCTGGATACATACATATGTTCTTTTTTAAAACTAATACATGTCATTGTTATTAATTTGTTGAGATTGGTTACATTACGCCGATCTTTGGTTCTATTGTTTATTTTTAATTTTTAGAACCACAGGGGAAATGGTCTATTTTTTTAGAAAAAAAAAAATGCTGCAACAGACAACTAGAAATACAACTCTTTTAGTAACCAGTATAAACATTTTCTGAACTTAAATCTGTATGAATCAAGAAATCTGAGATGCAAAATTAATCAACTAATTAAAAACCAAATAAAAAAATGTAACAGAATGTTAGTTAGGCAGGATTAAAAATAATAACAAATAATTGCTTTTACGAATACTCTTTTTTCGGCGTGTTGGAACCTAGATCAACATTTCGTACTGACAGCTGAAAGACGTCGATTAATTGATAGAAGAGCGCGTAAGAAATAAAAAAAAATGTAGTTAATTTGTGAAAAAACCCAAGATTTTTAAAAATAAATACCATTATAATAAGGTACACATCCGGGTTACATAGGTTCTTCTTTTCCCTTATCGTACTTGGTTTTATAATAATTTTATGTCTTGCTTTTATTATTTTACTATAGAGAAAAGCTGCTAACCTAGGGTAACCCAGAACTCATAGTAACAGCCTTTTCGTGTAAAACATATCTTTGCATAAAAATTCATAATTTTACGATTAAAATGAATTTATCCTTGGAATTATTATAGAAACTTTAAAATGATAAATCGGTACTTTAAGGGGGACCCACTGAAGTTAACGGACCTCAAATTTTACGTGCTTGTTTAGGAGCAAAAGACCAACCGGTATACCAAATTTTATGAAAATCGAAGATTTATTTTTTTCTTTTTTAGCCCTTTTACTAGAACAAGTGAATTCTTTGGATACTTTAAGAGGGTTACCCTGAAGGTACAGATCTCAACATTTTACTGACTCATCTACATCGAGGGGCTAACCGTTCTACCAAATTTCAATCAAATCGGATAAGAATTACTATGAGTTATGGGTGCGCACACATTTTTGGCGTACGCTTACGGGTACGCGTACGGGTACGGGTACGCGGAAATTAAAAAAAAATTTTTTACTTTTTTGGAATCTACACCCTCGAAAACGTCGAGAAAATTAATTTCAGCGAAATCTATTTTTTTTTTTAAATCCGATCACAAGACTCATGTACTCGTATATTCCATATACTATGAGTAATATTGTGTTTGAAATAATCCAAATCAACGGGTGAGAAAGGAAAAGAAATTATGGAATAATTATTTTCAATAATAATAACACAGGTACTCGCATATTTATAAACTTGGGTACACGTACAATTGACTAATATGAAGTTTTATCACAGTTCTGTTTAAAAAGAATAAATCTTGATAATTTCATTTGTACAAATAATAAAATCATCGAATTGTCAGCTAAATTAATCAAATTCAATGGTCCGTTACAGGACTGGAGTTACAACTACATAGTTCAAAGACGCCTCCTTCTCATGTTTCTTCCTCTCGGGGCTGGCAAAAGTTAAACAATGTAACAATTTATATATCTTAATTTCGTTCATATGTATATCGCGTTCGTTTCTGAAAATATTATTACTAAACTTCAACCTTCTTAAGGTATGTGGTTCAGAGCATAACGCACCCCTTTGCCCGAAACATTGAAGATTTACTCTAGAACTGTTACGCCGCGCCGTGTTCGTCTAGCTAGAGCGCACAAAAACCTGCCTAGAGTGTTTTGAAAAAACTCTTATTAGATCGCTCTAACTAGATCAAATGTATCTGAAAAAAATAGTGCTTGAGTTAGTTATATTTGAAGAGGTGACAAAAATCTAGCGACAGCCCTGATTTTGAATCCAGACAGGAGCAGCTAATGATTTACGATGCAAACAAGACTCCATAACGAGTTATAATAAAGTCATTTTAATCCTGTCCCTGTAATAAATGAAATTGCAAATACCACTCAGTGGAGCGTAATACGGCGCGGCACCAACATCATCGGCGCACGTTTAATCAGTGCGTTCTGCCCGTCAGTTCAGAATTGTCCAGGCGTAGTAGACACCAATATACATTGTATGGGTTCTGTCGTCATTGTCTTTTTGAAGTTAGTAAGTTATGATGCACTGGAGTACTAACGAAAAAATAAGGGCTTATTTTATTTTAAACGTATTATTTTTCTGTTTATTCTTCCTCTTTAGATAGTTTCAAAATCTGTTTATTTAAGAACATCAGTCTTATTATTGGGATGTGGATTTCAAGAATTCCTGCCATCTCTTCGGAGATTTTGAGTGAGATCAGTACTCTCGGCAGTGTTTCACGACCCATATGTCCAAAATGATCCCTTCAGAATCGTTTTCTATTTTTGACCAATATAAGGTTCTGCGGAATTACTAATTCGAAGTTATATCTCCGTAAAAAAGTTCTTAGTGTCTTCTTTTCTACTGTTGGTCTAAATAAACAATCCACTATTTTCATTTTTTTTTAGAAAAGATTCTTCTATTTTTATTGCCGTCCAAGTGGTTAATTTATAAGAAAGGTATACCTCGCCGCCTTAGCCTAGTGGCATAGACGCCCACTTCTGGTCAAGAGATCCTGATGGGTTCAAATCTCGGTCGGGTCTGATTTATTTACTGTTTTTATTATTCCATGTAGGTAAGTAGGTACCTATATTGATAAAACAGTAGTATCTGGTAAAATTATATAATTTGTTTGTAATAATATTAACATACCTATATATCTGTTATTAACGTTGCGCAAGATCGAGCGCAATGGAGAGCTCTTGTTGCCTCCCTATGCCCCTAAGTGGGGTCTAAAGGGAGTTTGGATTGGATTGAATATATCTGTTAAAATTATATAAAATTATATAATCTTGTTAGTGTATTTTTTTTCTTTATTGTTTGTCATTTAGAATAAATTGTTATATTAGTTTTGAAGTGTTGTTCTATCGCGGTAATTGCTTTTTATTATGTTATATTTTACTAGCTAGTTACCCGTGGCTTCGCTCACGTGTTACTGTATTTGCTTTCTCTTCCTAAACAATGCAGAATTAATTATATTCGCATCAAAATTATCTAATAATAATAAGAAACATCATCAACATTTCTTTTTTTAAATATATATTCTAAAATTTCCATTAAATTACTATATTTTTATTTATATTTGTCGTTATTAATCTGTATTTAAAAAATATGTGCTTCTTATACAAATAGAATCAGCCCGTGAACTTAAAAATTTCGCTAACTTGACTGACATTGTTCTATGAGAATCCCAAAAAATAACTCGAATAACTTTTATTCCATCAAATGACGTTATTTGAAATCAATTTTTATATTGCTGGATATGAATAAAAAAATATTCAGGTCTCGAAAAGCAATGAAATTAGTGATCTTTAAAACACTTATTTCTATCTGCTTTGGGCATTTTTCAAGCTACAGACGTTTTTTTAACATTTCAATTTATATCTTTCACGTTGATTTGTTGTTGTTTGTCTGGTCGTAGGTTCGAAATTTAGTTCATAAATATCTTATCCTGAGCAAACACGACATAAAAAGAATAAACGATATCGGTCCAGCCGTTCAGGTCGAAATAAATAACGTTAAACGTGAAAACTGTTAACGTTCCGAACGTTAACGTTTACCAAATTGAAAATGGTTTCCAAACAAAAAAAAATGCGTTTCGTCTTCAATATAATAGCAGCGTCGTAATACTTCCAAAGATTTTGAGGTAACGTTTAACGTTAATTTTGAATAACTGACAGAATTGTTTTTTTGACTCGGAATTTGGAACAGCATTGTTAACGCACGTTGAACAACAGTTTTTACGTTATCTCTATGGAAATAACAACAAATTGTTAACGTTGGAGCTGTCGTTAATATTTCGACTTGGCCTCCAGGCGTGATGCGATGACCACGTAAAGTAGGTCTCCATTTTTATAATAACGTAATATTCTCCCTTTTAAGCCCCCCCGCTCACCGCAAGCCAGCCCGGAGGAAACTAAACCGCAGCAAACCCGATCCGCACAAAGCCAAACCCTAGCCCGATTGCCAAAAAGCCAGCCGCACACAAATCAAGCCCGTGGCGGTTCCCCCCAAACCACCCCATAATACGGGAGGCCTTGGACCCACTCAGGAGAATAGGTTAGGCATAAAGAACTCTCCATTGCGCTCGAAGTCGTCCGAGGCTCATTGTGCCTTTTCTAACCGGTTGAGGTTTATGGAAGTGAGGTGGTCAACCTCAGTATTCTAATGGTATAAGTAATTGGCGTTCGACTATAAACGAATTTTCGACAATGTAGAGTAGGAAGAAAATTAACTGTCCACTGTTTATATTTTTTATTAGATGAAACGGATATCGGCAACTATCCGATATCCGGTCTATCCGGCGGCGTAAATAATATTCTGCCGGATACCGGATAGTAAAAAGAGACATGTTTGGATAACTCATTGATTTGTTTATTAAAGTATCACTTAAGAAATACACCTTATAATCACAAAATAAATTCTACAACTTAGAAAATTGATTATCAAGCATAAGGTAAATTATGGAGAGTAATTCTATATAATATTTCGTTATATAGACTATTAGACTATATAGAGGAAAACAGCAGCTTTGCTGGTCTTCGTAAGTAAGGGAAGTTTAATAAAACAACGTTTCGTCATATATCATCCTGGCTGAAGATGCAGATAGTTTCCGCGATTTTTGGAACAATAACGTTCCGGCAACGGAGTCAGTCCAATTGGTATATACCGCCTACGTAAGCGTAATTCATGCGTTGTACCCATGGTAATTTACGCACTGGCCGGGCTCTAGTAAGGACTTCTTTAGCATTCTACGAATTTTATAAATTTTTGAAAATAAAAACACCGATATTTTAAGGGGAGCGCTTTTCTTCCTCCCGCAAGGGTTCCGAAGACAAAGAAGATCTTCTCATACCGAGAGGGTCTTCCTCGTGTTCTGCTCCTTCGAAGCAGAGCTGAGGGATCTGGAAATGGTGTGTGAGGAGGTCATAATATCCGGCTAACTGCTATCCCTTTCGTCTCTATTTTTTATACGCTCCAATGGACAGTTAATTTTTTCGCACTATACAGTGATGAAATGATATGGTCATTGACTTGCCAGTGTTTTCAAAACAATTATTTACGATCTATCCTAAAATGATGTGAGGATTTTGTAGATAATTTTAAAATTTAATATTTTGCACTTTTACTACATTTGATATAAAATAATTTACCTATTGACTTCATAATACTATTTACCTTTTTTCAACATAATATTATATCAACTTGCTATTCATGGTTTACGCAATAAATTCAAAGCAAGATTACTCACATAGTTTTTTTTTTTTTTGCTAGTGTTTTTATGAAATGGCTTCAAATATTTTGACAGATCAAGACATAAAGAATTGCAATACAATCCAGATTCTTTTCGTGAACTTACCGTAAATTATTTTAGTAGAGATAATAAATTACTAAAATAGGTAGGTACCTACATAATGATTTTAATGTCGATCGTAAAAAAAAAACAATTCAGAATCGCTGTACAGGATGCATGGTACGAAAAATATATTGAAGTAGGTAGGTACGTAAAGTGTTTCTCTGAATTCACGGAAAGTGTATTATCTCTTATATAAAAATGGAACGCTAATTTGCGCGGTCATCGTATGGGTAAGAACACGTTGAAAGCCGATTACGATCCGCGCCGACCAGCGCAAAGATTGTTGTCTATGGTTTCCATGCATTTAAATGGGCATGTCGGAAAGCGGGTTCCTGCTTTTTCTGTGGGTTTCCCCATTCAAATGCATAGTAACATTCTTTGCGCCGGTTGGCGCTAGTCAGAATCGGCATTCTACGTGTTTCTTACCCTATGAGAACAGCTGAACTTATATCGCCCATTTTTTTTGTCGTGTTTGCTTTTGTCTGAAGGGTCTCATGAAAGAAAAAAGTTGCACGGAATAAAAATAAAACTTCCATATTATTATTACATTTTTTCAAATTTTGAAATTAAATCAGGCGTTTGACAGGAATCAGTTGTTTGATGAATGATACGATTCACGGAATGCTGATAGTAAATAATATAATGATAATATGTTTTATAACAGATGCAGCGGTTACAGTAGTTAAAAAGGTAATAATGAATGTATCATTATACTAATTCAAATTCAATAATATAAGGACCACGTCGTCGTCTGTGTTAAATAACTTTAAACTGAAATCAACTTAAAGTTATACATAAAATCTCGAACATATTATTTATATTCCAAGGCGGGACGAAGTTTGACGGGTCGGCTAGTTCAAAACTATATTATTATTATAGATTACGCAATAGTTTCGACACGTGTATTGGAGAAAGTAGGTTGGGTTGGGTAGGTACCTACCTACGTATATATTCATAGGCTAAGAACACGTAGAAAGCGGATTCCGACCCGCGCCGGCCGGCTCATAGATTGTTGTCTATGGTTTCAATGCATTTAAATGGGCATGCCGGAAAGCGGGTTCCTGCTTTCTCTGTGGTATATCCATTCAAATGCATAGTAACATTCTTTGCGCCGGTCGGCGCGGATCGGAATCGGCTTTCTACGTGTTCTTACCCATACACGCTGCACCGGACCAGCTCGCGGTGTATGTATGTTTATTGTATGAAACGATGTCGTCAATAAATTAAATTTTTACAAAAGTTGTTAAGAAAAGTTCGAGATGTACTGCTATGATGTATGTATTTTTTATAGAAAAATAAATTGTCTAGTTGGAGGGTTTCGTCGTTTATCGATATTTTTATAAAATTCTGAAATATATGCACTGAAACTCGTAAATTTGTCATAAAAAAATATTTTTCTTTATTAAAAAAGTTTGAGAAATGCTGGAACTTTTTCATTAAACTATATTTTAGATATTGTATTTTTCTATATACATACACAATTTTAGGGTTCTAGATTTTATGGTTTTTGAGATATATGGAAAAATTAAATAAAAATTCAAAGGTTGATAACCCCTGACTGAAAAAAAATTCAAATTTCTGAGTATACAAATTTTGTATGCTTAAAGTATTCAATATTTTCTGAAATTTTAGGATCTGTGCATCAAGCGAATCAAAAGTTATAAAGAGGGGACGGATACACACACATACACGTTGGAAAAGTGCCCCTCACCCCCTCCCCTCTAATTAATGATATCTTTTGAAAACGAAATAGTATAATTTGACTCTTTCTGAAGAAATCATTTTTTTGAAATTTCGATAAAACCAGTTTTAAACTTTTTAGGAGGCACTTAAAAATCATCCCTTTTTATATGTGCCCTTTTTCGTCCCTTTTAGTTAAATTTTGGAAAAATTGTCGAATACGCTAACACTCATTTCTATAGAAAAATTCATATGCCAAATCTCAAGTTCGTACCATGTCTAGTTTCCGAGATATTCGCATACTTTGAAAAACATTCAACCCTATTTTTCACCCCCTTAGGGGTGGAATTTCCAAAAATCATTTCTTAGTGGAAGGTTTTATATTGAGACCTACCTGATTTCCAAATTTCACTTCTCTACGATTAGCCGTTTGGGCTGTGCGTTGATGAGTCAGTCAGTCAATCAATCAGTCAGTCAGTCAGGCACTTTCCTTTATTATTATAGATTAACAAGCATCTGTGTTATCATGCCGTTTATTGATTAAATAAATAAATAAAATTACATAGGTACGTATTCAATTTTAGGTGTGAAGGTTTGCTGTTTTATTTTTTGTTCTGCGTCTGTGAAAAACTGATAAACCAGATGCTTTCAAAAACACTTGCACATAAACGGACAATTATTATGGGCAGTTATTGCTGAAAGCCTTTGTGTTAAAAACATCTCTCTCCTTTCTCGCCTATCTCGTTCCCTCAGTGTCTAATAGTCAACAACATTATAAGTCAGCTCCCACAAGTCACTCCGGACAACCTGCAGTTCCCAATTCGCAATTTCTGAAATTCGGAATTCATGTGTCAAATTCGATATTAGTCGCTGTAGATTATGAGACATTAACAAAAATGGATATAGTCATATCCTGGCGCCAAATACATGACAGCAGTCGCAGTCTTTAAATTTGGTTGCTCTCTTGTTCTCAATAATTTCCAACTTTTATCTCTATTTTTCATTTTATTACTAAATTTCTACTTGTTGCATACATGAGATTTTTCGACATGTTGAACATGTTGAGAATTCTCATGATTAGGAGTTTCGGAGACAAACATTACCACCTAATGGCTAACGTTGTTTACGTAAAGTGATCATACTAAGCCAGCCTTCGAAATTACAGTGGAAGACGGTCGTAAGCCCGAGGTGAATTTTTTCATTTAAAAATCGAACATTAGCAATGAATTGTTAGAGTAGTTAGTTGTTATTTTTTTTTTTTTTTATGAAATTGCGATTTGAAAACAACCGTACATCGCGAACACCATTAAAGTCAGCATACTGACTTGACTGAGAAAAATGTTGGCGAAACCCGCAGAAGAAGTTACCCATCAACAGAAGGCGCTATCTATACATACACCCTCTAAATTTATGTATCCTATAGCAGGACCTGGAGTGCTGCTGTTTTTTGGGATGAATCTGTGTAGCCTATAGGCGACATGGAGACATGGCGTCATCGTCAGGGGAATTCTTAAGAGCCGGACACTCGAAAATGGCTGTTTTTATATAAACGTTGTTCCCTTAATAGGTATCGTAGCACAACAAAAAAGGAAGTGTGCTTTAAGTTAGAGCTTTGGCTATCAAGTCTTCCAATTTGAATTTATATTTTCCAAATTTAGTTCGATAGAAAAAAAATTCAAAGTTTGCTCTATATTTTTATAAATTATAACGGTTTAGGCTATCTACTCAATAAAAAACGCTTTAAAATATAACAAAATGCGTGTCTTTTAATTTTCTTCAAAACCATCGTCTTTTTTATTTCTATTTAATGTAGTTTTGTAATTAATCGTTAAAAATTGATTGGGCGCTTAGGACCTTTTCCTTTAGAAACAAAAACTGTATACGCTCCATACAAATCCTAAAATTCTTCATTCGTGAGAGAACGTTGTGGCGGGCGGACGTGTCGCTCTGTACTCTGTAGTTTTTTTCTGCAGAAACCTTCCATTTTCTAATGTTGGTCATTTGGGGCTAAATGCAATATTTGTGAGAATCCATGGTTGTCAAAAATTTTATATTTATTTATTTTTTACATGTTTTTTTCCCTTCTACATTTTTTTCTTTACAAATATTTTTAAATTCAATATTTTTTTTCCATAAAATAATATAGAATTACGTTTTGACGTATTTTTTATCGTAATATCTTAATTAGATATAATAAGTTTTTACCACATAATTCTTGACTTTTATCGGTAGCTAAGTCAAAGAACCTATCATCAACAAAATTGCGTAAATAGTACGTTGATAATATAGTAATTGGTTTATAACTACATACGTACCTACAATATATTATATGAACAAAAAAGTTTTTATGTTACACAAAAATAAAATATACTTAAATGAAGCCAACCTCTACTCGGGGTTTGAATCTTGTCTTAGATTAGACGGGACCGATTGATTGGTAGAAAATGCTTTAAGTTAACATCCGCCGGCTATACCTACCGAGAAGAGTGTACTTTAGTAAAACAAAACTCATGTGCGTTTATTCAATAAGCTATTAAAAAGTTGGTCTTATTAATGTCACTCAACTTCGTCGAAATACGCACTCAACGAATACGAACTCAAATAGTAGGTACTTATAGAACTTCATTATATTTAATTCTTCAAACACACTATTTTCAACTTTGTAATACTGAGTCATTATAAATATCTCAACATAATAATTCAGAAAAATTGGTTTAAATGGGTCAATTCTTTCGACGTATCTATACAATACGCAAACATACATCACATGTTATGTTCTTCCTACTACACCGCCATCTATTGGATTTTTTAAAAAGTAAAGCAATTAAAGAGGAATTGTTTTGATTTCAAGCTTATGTGTCATCGAACGTCATCCTTCACCCGAATCAACGATAACTTAACATAATTCAATAACTTATTAGCTAAAATTAATAAGTTTTTACATCGTAAATTGCATTTTATCTACATAATAATTCAGAAATGTTTTTTTATTTGCTTTTTACCGTATGTCATAGCATCACGCCTAAACGGCTGAACCAATTTCACTAATTCTTTTTTTGTCGTGTTGGCTTTTATCAGTAGAAGGTTCTTATGAAAGAAAAAATTAAGAAAGTTGCGTGGTAAATCTATATAATAATTCAGAAATGTTTTTTATTTAAAAAAAACTCTATCTTTTAGGATCTTCATACAAAATTTTAATAAACATTAAAAGTGTCATTCTTCTCTCTTTTTATGAATTGTGAAAGTGTAATTCTTCTTTTTCTGTGCTTAAATCAGTTAAGCAATGAGAAGCTAGACTAGAACAATAGAACCTGTTTAATTACCTACCGATCAAGCCGGACATTCGGAATCAAAAACGTAAAGCAAGACGGGTATAAGCTAGTTTATAAATAAAACTAACTTTGCAGTATTACAATAGATTATATTTCGGATAAAAAATGTAATATGTTGTAATACTGCAAAGTTAGTTTTATTTATAAATATTCATTATATTCAATTTGAAAAATTTCCATTATTTGACATGACACAAACTTTTAAATGTATTAATTAACCTGATATTTATGGTTTGGCTGCCAACCCTGACTCCGATTGCATTTTGACTAAGGATAAAGAAATGAACAAAATATCATTGTGTCAGCAGGGTAGTTAAGTGACAGAGACAGCGAGAAGAAAGTTCAACCTGTCTCACGCACAATATGACGAGGTTTGCGCGGGGGAGCGGGGACAAAACTCAGTTCGGTGATTTGAGTGTCCGGCTCTTAAGTGAGAGCTATTAAAATCATCAAATCATGTCGAGGGCTATACGACTAGTTCTCAGTATGCATAAATAGCGTCCCAGAGATCTCACACGACTGATAAAGAGAAACCTACATCAACGCTTCGAACAGAGCGTGATTTATGACATTGTATACAACGGCAGTATATTGGTTTAGTGTGGACCACATTGTACTGATGTATTGTTAGAGTCATTGACGAATAGCGATGGTTCAGTTGATTCCGCGGATTATCGAGTGGCTAAGTTTTCATATGTTTATCTACAGTTCTGCTGAATTCTTCGATACATCTATAGGTAGGTATAGGAATTTGAAAATTCACTACCTATTCACTCAAAACTGAATAAAAAATCTCTCCTTATTCGTTACCTTACATGAGGTTGTTCAGATTTATAAGCTAAAATAATCATAAAAAATTTGTAGCATGAACTAGGCGTTTATCATACCAATGATTAACGAAAATATCAATAAGTTGTAAGAAGTTTTATTAAAAAATATACTTCCATAAAGTTTTTGAAAAAAAAAAATGGTACATAAGCATCTTTTTGTGCCTGAAAAAGTAAAAAAAATATGTTTTTTATTTACAGCTACTAAACATTACCTACGAATTTTTCAGAGGTAATGTTAGTCTGGAGTGGAATACTTAAGGATATTCGAAGACACTAAATAAATAGCCAACTTTAAAATGAAACAATAGTGCTTGAATGATATCAACAACAAATAATAAAAATAATATTAATAAAATAAACGAATTGAACGTGCATTCTTGGTGTAATTATTTAAATAAAACAATTAATTTGTTATTCCACAATATTTATATATGTACCTGACTAGTTTTGCAGGAACAGGTCATGCATGGTCACAGGTGACTTAGAAACTAAAGCTTAAAACGAATACAAAATATTTTTGGTACACACAGATAGGCAAAGGTTGTAAACATTTGGTATAAAATTGGCAATTTTTTTTTCTATTTGACTAATGAATTTATATAAAGCAAGATTATCATAAGTTGAAAAGAATAAAGAAGAGATTGACAATAATAATACAAAAACTTTTCGCAACTACTTGCCAGACACTCAATTTCGTCATAAATTGAATGTGCCTCTACAAATTAATAATACTTACTCGTAACATTAATAACAATTAGTTTTTGTCACCCAAAACAATTGTTTAATTTATTGTAAAATAATATTAATTTGTCACCCAAAACTATTGTAAAATAATATTAATTTGTTATTCCACAAATTGTTTTCGTGACTATTTTCAGAGGCACAGGTCGTGTATGGTCACAGGTGAAAAAGGAAGTAGTTTTCCTTTCATTTAAATTACTAGGTCCCAACTTATAGGAATTACTAGGTCCCAACTTATAGGAATTTTCGTCGTTAAATCGTTAAAATCCCAAATTATAGGAATTCCCATTAATGATTAATAATAATAATACTTGGACAACTTTTATGGCGCCGTTTAGTGAAACATCTTCACCTCAAGGGCGCCTCACATAAAAAGAAAAGAGTCAATAATCACCAATTAGGTTTGTCAAAACATAATAAAACAACAAAAATGGCAATAATCCCACAAGGTTCGTCGTGTTGTAAAATATGTGAAATCATCATAGATACTTGTAAACAGTCCATATGGATTGGAATAGTCAATAGGATTGGAAGAATGCAAATTTAATACAAAACATCAGGAAGACATCCGAAAAAAATGGGTCTTAAAGAGTTTCTTAAACTTGTCAACTGTTTCAGCTTGCCTTAAACTCAGATTAAAAATGCTATATCTGATATTTACCTATTTTGTTATTAATTTCAACCGTTCGTTTTTACTATACACATACAATTTTGTCACTTTTTCGCATTGTATGTAATACGGCTATTCCCCAAATTTTGAACGTGCTTTTAATAAATAATAGGGTCTAAAAGCAACGCGAGCCTTATCAGTGTGGGACAATCATCCCGCATTACCGGATAATAAATATTGATGAATGTTCACCTAATAATAATATTATCAATACGGGAAATGCGGGGAAACTCGGGAATACGGAATCATAAAAAAATATTTTTATGTTTTGGAAAAATTAACTATTTTTTAACTGTTTTTTATTTATATATTTATTTCTTTGGTTACCGGTTTCGGCTACCAGCCATCATCAGACCAAACTTAAAACTAATGTGCACAGATACAAAATATTGTGACTTACAAATTTTTAGGTATTGTGATGGAGGGGGGTGTTAGGGGTGGGCGTGGAAGGAGATAGGGTAGGGAAGAGAGATAATAGCGGAGATTTATACGGGTTCATTTCTTTATTTATTAGATTATTAGGGATATTTTTATTAATTTCGATTGTCTCTAGGGTGTTAAGTTTTCTATATGTGTAACCATTGGTGTGCTTGTAAGTAGTTTTATTGATGTTGTGGGTATGATTGTTGTCTAAAAGATGATTAGCATATTCCGAAAAAGTGTTATTTTTTAGACACCGAAGGTGTTCACTAATGCGTGTTTTGAAGTTTCTCTTTGTGCTCCCTATATATTTGTGATTACAGTCGTTGCAGTATAGTGTGTATATTCCGTTTTTGTTTAGTATGTGTGTTTTGTCTTTATTGTTTATTAGTTTCTGTAATGTGTTGTTGGTGTATAAGGCTGGAGTAAGATCTGTGGGTAGTTTTTTATTGATTTGTTCGGATGTGTCTTTAATGTATAGTATTTTTCTGTATGATGTATCTTCTGTTTTTAGTGTAGGTATGGGGTATAAATATTTTTTAGATGTTATTGTTAATTGTTTTCTAAGTAAAAGTTTGTCCCTAACACCCCCCCCTCCATCACAATACCTAAAAATTTGTAAGTCACAATATTTTGTATCTGTGCACATTAGTTTTAAGTTTGGTCTGATGATGGCTGGTAGCCGAAACCGGTAACCAAAGAAATAAATATATAAATAAAAAACAGTTAAAAAATAGTTAATTTTTCCAAAACATAAAAATGTTAGGAAACTGTTTTATAGTAAGCCCAAAAAATATAGAAAAAATAGTGAATTCTAGTTTAAAAATAAAGGGTGAATTATACTTAAAACTCATGTGCAAATACAGAATAGTGTCTTTAAATATATATTTTAATAAAATGTGTTTAAAAAATAATGTTATTCCCACATATGTTAATTTAAAGTGTAAAAATAATAATGCTTCCTCAAAAAAAGCAATTGAATCCGCAAAAATTATTTGGATACGTCAGGAGATTAATTCGTGGTATAAAATAAGAAACAACATACAAGTTTACCTCAAATTATTACATTGTGAACTCACCAAATATTTACACCCAGTTGAATTTGATCTAATAGACGATTTAGTTAGACAAAAAGCCAGTGATGAAGCATTCCGTAAGAAAATAAAAATTACAAATAAACTCAAAAACTTAATAGAATCCAGCACAAATGACAACAATAAAAAGAACAATAATAAATTCTTCTCAAACCATAAATTTAGTGAAAGAGTGATAAACCTTAGTGACCACCAATTTAAAAGTAAGGAAATACAATTGTTATCAAAAGGACTAAAATACAACATTAAAAACAACTCCCAAGACAACCTGGAACTTTTAGCAGCAGACGTCGATATTGCTTTGTATCGATACCCTGAGTCAACCAAACACCAAGTAGCTGATATCCTGAAAAAACAAATAAAAACATGTTCCGAACCCACCAACCCAGAAGAAAAAATCCGCAACAATATCCAAAAATCGTTGAAAAATAATAATCTTACACTTACGAGAGCTGACAAGGGAAACACAATAGTCATCATGAAAAATTCAGAGTATATTTCCAAAACAGAAGAATTTCTTAACCAGGATGCCACATTTTCCAAGACTGAGAAGGATCCCACTCAAAAATACCAAGAGCAAGTAAAGAAATGCATCAAGAAATGTCCTAATATATGTGGTAATTTTAAGTTCAATAATCTAATTGTTCCAAATCCTTCCCCTCCAAAACTTTATGGATTGGCTAAGATTCATAAAAAAGATATTCCTATTAGACCGGTAGTCCCTTCTTTTTCCTCACCCAATTCGAATATTTGTTCCAGACTAGTCAAATTCTTCAAAGAAAATAATTTATTTAATCCTACTAGAACAATAAAAAACAGTGCAGATCTAGTTGACAAAATTAAAAATCTCGAGATCCCATCTAATAGCAAACTTATTTCATTCGATGTTAAAAATCTTTTTCCTAGTATACCTATTCAAGAGTGCAAAAATATAAGTATTAAGCTAATACAAGAATCAAACATAAGCTCAGTTCTAAAGGATGAAATCAAACACATGATTGATGTCGCATTAGAACAAAATTATTTTACTTTCAACAATAAAATTTATAAACAATCATCTGGGTTACCTATGGGGAATTCTGCCTCACCACTATTCGCGGACATCTTTATGGACCATTTTGAAAACAATCTGTTCACTTCGAATTCCCCACACCTGCATAACATTACAACATGGTATAGATACGTTGACGACATCTTTGCCATCTGGAAAGGTACTGACAGGCAATTAGACTCTTTTCTCACGCATCTAAATAACATCAATAAAAACATACAATTCACACTAGAACACAACCCGGACAACACATTGAATTACCTCGACCTTACCATAAATCTAGAAGATAACAAATGCGCATTTAACATATACAGAAAACCAACACAAACCGATTGTATTATCCCTTCCGACTCAGCCCACCCATACAAAACAAAACTAGCAGCTTTCCACTCTTTAATTAATAGATCACTGAACATACCACTTAGCACAGAGAATTTTAAAAAAGAAATAAATTTAATTAAACAAATTGCGGTCAACAACAAATACAATCCCAACCTCATTGACAAACTTTTACTTAGAAAACAATTAACAATAACATCTAAAAAATATTTATACCCCATACCTACACTAAAAACAGAAGATACATCATACAGAAAAATACTATACATTAAAGACACATCCGAACAAATCAATAAAAAACTACCCACAGATCTTACTCCAGCCTTATACACCAACAACACATTACAGAAACTAATAAACAATAAAGACAAAACACACATACTAAACAAAAACGGAATATACACACTATACTGCAACGACTGTAATCACAAATATATAGGGAGCACAAAGAGAAACTTCAAAACACGCATTAGTGAACACCTTCGGTGTCTAAAAAATAACAATTTTTCGGAATATGCTAATCATCTTTTAGACAACAATCATACCCACAACATCAATAAAACTACTTACAAGCACACCAATGGTTACACATATAGAAAACTTAACACCCTAGAGACAATCGAAATTAATAAAAATATCCCTAATAATCTAATAAATAAAGAAATGAACCCGTATAAATCTCCGCTATTATCTCTCTTCCCTACCCTATCTCCTTCCACGCCCACCCCTAACACCCCCCTCCATCACAATACCTAAAAATTTGTAAGTCACAATATTTTGTATCTGTGCACATTAGTTTTAAGTTTGGTCTGATGATGGCTGGTAGCCGAAACCGGTAACCAAAGAAATAAATATATAAATAAAAAACAGTTAAAAAATAGTTAATTTTTCCAAAACATAAAAATGTTAGGAAACTGTTTTATAGTAAGCCCAAAAAATATAGAAAAAATACATAAAAAAATAAATCATACATATATGTATAATATTTTGTTTCATAAATACAATGCGGTCCTTATAATATTGTTTTAATATTTTCATAAATTAATAACCCAAGTAAAAGCTTGTTGGGGTTTTTTTTTCATTTGGAGTTCTGTTGAAAATTTCATTCGTAAGCTTAGGAGAGGTATTCGTGAAACGATCTAGTTGCGGAATTTTTTTAAGAGAACTCTGGCTAATTTTACTTCTACATATTTATTGATGGTACAATTATACGGCGTTCAGCATTACAATAAAATACCTTTTCGCTTATTTATCGTTAAGACTACTAGATCGTATTAAGATCTTTTCATGAATAACCCTCCAGGACACAAATCTGGTTTCTTTTTTATTCCTGTGATTATGAAAGTCTTAAAAAATAGTTATATTCTAAATGTTGGTTTTATTTCTCTTGAATGTAAACATTATGTTGCCGTGGTTTCGCTGGCTAAGAAAAGCATGTCTGCTCTTTTTTGCTGTTTTTTTTAGTATCCTGTTAGAGGCAGGAACTCGAAAAATCAGATCGGGACCATAAGGTTGACCACCTCACGACCTTAAACTCGAACAGGTCAGAAAAGGCACAATAAGCCTCGGACGCCTTCGAACGCAATGGAGAGCTTTTGATGCCTCCCTATCTCCCTGAGCGGGGCTAATGAGTAAGCCCCCGCATTGCGGGTTGGTTTAGAAGGGATCCTCGGCGGGCTTTATTTGTGTGGGGCCGGCATTTTGGTTCATTGCTTCGATCGAGCTAAGGGGTCGGTTTCGTGCGGATCGGGTTTGCTGCGGATTGGTCTCCTCCGGACTGGCTTTCGGTGTTCGGGGCGCCTTAAAGGGAGAATGTATGTATGTTTTACATTATGAACTTTTTTTTTTTTTTTTTTCTTGTGAGGAGGGGAAAATCCTCATGGACGTTGAATCGGACTCCTGCCCATGGGCAGACCTACCGACTAAAAACCCCTCCTCTGGATCTACACACTACGACGGAACCGCATTGAAGCATTGCTTCGTCGCAGTGTTGTCTGGTCTACGGCTGTGGTTGAAGTCTCTTTCTGTCTCTTTCATCCGCCTCTTTAGCCCCCATGATTATTGAAATCATGCTACACAGGGTATTCCACATTTCTTTGCTCTCCAGCATGGAATGAACAAGGTGATCTGGCTGCACTTTCCTTCCAATATGTGACCATGTAGCGTCTCTTATGTGGCCCCATTTCTGACACTCGAATATGGTGTGCCTTGCAGTATCTCTCTCTTCGCAGTAGGGACATTGATCGCTGGGAATCTTTCCTATTCTGCAGAGGTATGCCTGAAAGCACCCATGGTCGGTAAGTACTTGTGTGAGGTGGTATCCGACTTCTCCGAATTCCCTAGACATCCAGGGTGTTAAATCTGGGATAAGTCGATGCAACCACTTTTCTCTGTCATTTTTCTCAATTGTCTCTCTTCTCTGTCTCTGCCACTTACTTATCGTTTCTGCCGCTATAATTTTTTTATCATCTGGACTTTTTCCCATCATTCTGATTCTTTCCTCAACGTGGAGCTCCACCGGGGTTGTGCGTGCCAGTAAGACGCTGTCTTCATAAGAAATAGTTCTATACGCTCTGCAGATTCGAATCGATAACTTCCTTTGCACTGACTGAAGCATATTGAGG
The DNA here is from genome assembly GCA_963576905.1 of Mystacides longicornis. Classification (NCBI taxonomy): domain Eukaryota; kingdom Metazoa; phylum Arthropoda; class Insecta; order Trichoptera; family Leptoceridae; genus Mystacides; species Mystacides longicornis. The sequence continues at coordinate 15,385,843 of OY756431.1, forward strand.
TATTTTTTCAGCGCCAGGCCTTTCGACCACACTGGGGCTGCATATAATATGACGCTGTTCGCCACAGATGTTATGATCCTTCTTTTGTTTTCGCCGGCTCCTCCTACCCTCGGCATAAGTCTCGCCAGTGAAGTTGTAGTCCTTGACACTTTATCTGTTATATATCTTATGTGTTCTCCGAAGCTCAGACTCTTGTCGATTACCACACCTAGGTATTTTAGGCTTTTCCCCGGGATCACTTCCACACCTTCAATCTGAAATTTTATTTCCTTTCTAACTTTCTTTTTTCCTATCAGAAGCGTGGCTTCTGTTTTCTGAGGAGCCAGCTGAAGATCGTTTCGCTTTAACCAGGATGATATTATTTCCAGTGTATTATTCACCTTTATCATTAAGTCGTCCTCTGTTCTTCCTAGTGCGGTAACTGCAAGGTCGTCTGCGTAAGCCGTAAGCTGTACCCCTTCTGGTGTTTTCACTTTCAGAATGCCATCGTACAAGATGTTCCAAAGTATCGGGCCCAAGACCGAGCCCTGGGGTACTCCACAGGTAATTATTGTGGTCTCGCCATCCTGGTCTTCTAGATATCTATCTGTGAAGTAACTTTCCACAATCCTTACGATGTATGGTGATACATTTCTTCTCTTTAATTCATTTACAATGTGTTTCCAGGATGCGGTGTTAAACGCATTTTTTATATCTATCGTCACTAGGGCACAGAATTGTCTATTTTTAAATGACTTTTGTCTTTCTTCCGTGGCAAAGCTCACGACCCTCTGGATGGCTAGGACTGTAGACTTTCCCTCACGGAAGCCATACTGATTATCAGATAAATCCTCTCCCTGAGTGAGCTCTTGGGAGATTCTTCTGTTGATTATCTGTTCAACAAGTTTGCCTGTGGTATTCAGAAGGCAAATTGGTCTAAATGATGCAGGGTCTTCTTTAGGTTTGCCCGGTTTCGGCAACAAAACAAGTCGTGCTCTTTTCCATGACTTGGGGAAGATTCCAGTGCTAAGAATTTCGTTTATCATTTTCGTTACTGTGTCTGGGTGCTTTTTTACCGCCTCCTTGATCACTTCTACCGGTATATTGTCTGGACCAGGTGACTTGCCGTTCTTCATCTTTTTACATGCACTTTTAACTTCATCCACTGTGACGTCAGTGTATCCATTTCTGTTGTTATCTGAGTCCGACAACCACGTTGTTGTCGAAACGCTGGGAAACAATAGTTTGATCGCTTTTGCGCGTAGGTCTGTTGGGATATTAATCTGTCTTGGTTTTAATTTGTTCATGACTATCTTGTATCCTTGTCCCCAAACGTCCAGTTCTATTTCCTGACATAGTTTCTTCCATGCTTCCTCTTTGGCCTTCTTAATAAGGATTCTCAGATTCTTCTTGCCTCGTTTGTATGTTTCCCTAGCTTCGTCTTTTTTATCCTGGGAGCAAGGTGTTCTGTTAGTTCTTGTTGATATTCTTCGTAAATGTATGCACAAGGATCTCTCCTTAGCAATATTGTTATGGCGGTTATGTAATATCGAATTTATATCACACAAACTAATTTTCTATCCGATGACAACCATCCATCAGAACCATCCAGAACAAAGAGCCATCTAGCGGAGTGCGACGAATACATCTCGTATTTTATCAACTATGCAGATTCATCGCAGTCTGTACCAAGTCAACTAGCTTTGGATATTTCACACCAGAGGGAGAACACACCGCCTATTTTTTAAAGAATATCTTGCGTGAATAACCCTAGTATAAAAGCTTTTTCAAGATACAATTTTATTACTCTTTCCTTCAGAACCCACTACCAGTGCATATCTTTGTAATTAGTTTTAAGTTAAAATATATTTTCCTGTGATACTTTATTTTAATTCACTAATATAGTGTTTGTGTTTTTTATAATATAAATCGAGTTTCATTTCGGTAGTTAGTCGAATTCCTTGTTAACTGTTTAATCTAGTTCATAAAGAAATAGTGAAACTTGGTGAGTACTCCAGATATTCTTAATCTTGCCAAAACTCATAAGAGAGTTTCTCATCTTCAAAAAAAGACCACTTTTCCCAATATCATTTGACCTTGAGAAAAGAAATCATTACTCCTTCTTCATCTCAATCTCATCTCATCTTATGGATCAGATTCAGCCAAATCTGAATGCCATAAATTGGTGACCCCACGACGTTCGAACACCCTTCAATTATCTACTTAATCCATCATTTTCCAATAATCTCCAACAATCCATTAACATTCTCAAACAAATTTTTCTCAACAATCATTCTAACAAAATTGTCACATGTACACCTTCGTCCACTAATCCATTTCGAATATTTAACAATCTATACATTCATTCCAAATTATTTCTTTCACAAAGCCATCTAAATAATATTGTCCCACAATTAAAATTTTCATATCACATACTACATTCAAAACTAAGCGCGTCCAACATCCATTTATCATTCGGCGCAACTTCACTCTACTGCGAGTACAACTGTCAAAATAGCTCACCAGCCGTTTTGTTCGCGATCAATATTTTCAAATTTTAGACAAAATATATAAATATAGGGTAAAATCTTGTGCAAACTCGAAAATTCAACTGGTTCTGAAGGGATGAGTCATCCGATGGGTCACAGGCAAGTAAAATCTTTTAAAATACCATTGTAAAACGACATTCAGCACATAAATTTTTCCAAACAATTTCAACCCATCGGATTATTTTAAAAGCCTCTTGTTTTTCTGCCTTCTATTTATTATTACAAACATTTAATCAATAATGCCTAAACCTTGTAAAAACGATATTAAAATCTTCAAAAAAAGAAAAAAACTTAAAATTTGTGAGCAATAAATTTTGTAGGTTAAATTTTTTCACGATACAATGTCACATCGAATTTTTTTCATAAAACTTTTCAAGTCTCCAAACATTGATAAAACCTAATTTAATACATTAACTAGTTATAATCGCATGCTGAATTGCAATTTTAAATAATTTTTTTACAAACCTTTGATTATCTGATTGCAGATTTACAAGTACATTGTTTTTATGTTGCCAAACCTTGAGGTAACCTTTTTATATTTTACATAAACAACAAGCAAAACAAATACCTACATTTTTATTAGATTTTCATAGCGCATTATTGCATTTTAAAGAAAAACAAGAAATTTAAATCGCATTTTTCACATACATTTGTATATTGTCATATTGATATTTGGTAAACACACAAAAGGACATTCAGACTCCTACAGTCAATATCTTACCAACATTTCAGTCATATTTTACCAATTCTTATTTTATTCTGGTCAATAAATAATTAATTATGTATCAACTTATCAACGATACAAACATTTCAATGGTCTATAAATATATTCTATCTAAATTGTCAATGTAAAACAATTATATTACCATCTTATATTACCATCTACTACTAGCCAAGTGCTATTAACGTTTTCCGCGACTAGAGAAATTCTATCCCAAGAATCTCAGTCCGAATTCAATTCGAGGTTAACTTACATATGCAAATACGGCCTAATACTTATACACATGTACTCATACACATGTACTCAAAAAAGCTCTATGTATTTCACGCCACGTCTAGTACAATGCACCGCGCATGTTCAGACCGAAATTCCCATTTCGTCGGCTAACTACATACACACAAGAGCAGAGATACCCATCTCAAAAGCTTTCTTGTAGTGACTGAGCAACAGACATACACACATGATCATAGCATCATTCGTATAGTCTACCAAAGGACATACACACATGACTATAATGTCATACGTATTGTCCATATTATACACACATGACAACAGCGTCATACGTATACTCTATTACCATCAAATATACAACTCAACGAGTTAAGAAAAAGACAATTAATGTATTTACATTCATACAAAAGACCATTGAAAACAGAATTCAAAAAAGTGTCATACTAATTTTCCCAAATCAGTAACATTTATTTAACATTATTGACACACATACATTGACAAAATAAAACATTATGAAAAATTTTAATTCAAACACATTATGTACAACTATATTACCATGTTTACCCACTATTTTTACTTATTTTATTGTATAAAAATTCTAATATGTATTTTTACAAAATGATTACAGATCCCAATACAAAACCACCAACTGTATATTGCTAATACCAGATTGGTAACAAATTTTATTATATATAAAGGATCTCACATAGTAACTTCACTTCATAAACATTATAGAAAAAGTATTTAAACATATACCAATTGCGAACCATACCTATTCAATACCAATTTTAATAATTTTTCCTACCTTTATTTTGAATATTGAACAAAAGATAACATTGAAATACCACACTTAGAAAAATTTTTCCTAGAACAATTATCTTAGTAAAATATAACTTGTAAATTTTTTCAAAATCAACATTTGTTTATAATATACTCAAATAAATTCTTAATTTCAAATCAAAATTTAAAATTTACTTCATAATCTTTTAAATTCAAGAACCACCCTAAAGCAAATATACTTATACCAATTCTATTGTAAATTTTTTTGTTTATTCTATATGTTGCATATTATCTCATCACGACACTACTCAACCAACGCTGGACTACACAACCACAATCCAATTGATGGAAGCCTACGATAGCAATCTTCACCTGCTGTACTTAGCAAAGGCGGACTACACGAGTTGTCTCACAGACTTCGTAGCTCGGAGGTCAAACTTCTCCAACGAATTTTGCCCCACTACTGTTCTCCTCCACAGTGGCAGATGTACATCACACCACGATTACACCCCACTGACAACAACTGATGCATTTTTCCTTGCTCGTCAACAGACCTCATGGATCAACCAGTTACAACAGCACAAACACCATCGCTGCTGCATAATGGCCGAGCGCAAATCAACATCGCCGCTTCATATGGTAAAACACATCAACGCTGTTTTAACCTATCTTAGCCATCATATTACCCCAGTGCAACCGCACTAACGTCGTGAACACTCTGTCCAACTTCTCATAAGTTCCAGTCGCTACAACGACCAGCCCAGTCGAGCCATGTCAACATTCAAGACGTACCATCTCCAGCTTTCCTACAAACCGCTCAACCAGAGGACTGCAGAGTTCCACTCCACACTCCATCACCAGATCCACATCAGAATTTATAGCACGCCATAAATTCTTGCGGGAGGCTATATGGCGGTTATGTAATATCGAATTTATATCACACAAACTAATTTTCTATCCGATGACAACCATCCATCAGAACCATCCAGAACAAAGAGCCATCTAGCGGAGTGCGACGAATACATCTCGTATTTTATCAACTATGCAGATTCATCGCAGTCTGTACCAAGTCAACTAGCTTTGGATATTTCACACCAGAGGGAGAACACACCGCCTATTTTTTAAAGAATATCTTGCGTGAATAACCCTAGTATAAAAGCTTTTTCAAGATACAATTTTATTACTCTTTCCTTCAGAACCCACTACCAGTGCATATCTTTGTAATTAGTTTTAAGTTAAAATATATTTTCCTGTGATACTTTATTTTAATTCACTAATATAGTGTTTGTGTTTTTTATAATATAAATCGAGTTTCATTTCGGTAGTTAGTCGAATTCCTTGTTAACTGTTTAATCTAGTTCATAAAGAAATAGTGAAACTTGGTGAGTACTCCAGATATTCTTAATCTTGCCAAAACTCATAAGAGAGTTTCTCATCTTCAAAAAAAGACCACTTTTCCCAATATCATTTGACCTTGAGAAAAGAAATCATTACTCCTTCTTCATCTCAATCTCATCTCATCTTATGGATCAGATTCAGCCAAATCTGAATGCCATATTGTCATTCCACCAGTATTGAGGTCTATGTTTAGCGTTTGTAATTTTCTTAGGCATGCTGGCATTGCACGCTTTCGTTACAGAGTTTATGAACTCGCTTGCACTGGGGCATGTATTTTCTGCAAACTGCCTATCTAGAGTTTGTTCGAACGCCGATTTATTCCACTTGTTCATATTCCATCCCACAGCTCTGGTACTCCATCTTTCTCCTTTGCCATGGTTTGCGTCCAGTGTGAATGTTATGTACTGGTGAAGACTTAATGATTCTTCATCCAATACTTTCCAGTCCTTTATGTTCTTATTTAGTTTTTCCGTGCTAAAAGTGAGATCTATGATCGATGATTGTTCATTTCTAACAAAAGTAGGGGAGCTTCCGATATTCAATACGAGTAGATTATTTTCTGCTGCCCATTCTGTGACCTTTCTTCCTCTTATGTCTTCCTTTTTGGATCCCCATTCAGGTGATTTTGAGTTGAAATCTCCTCCGATTATCATTTCTTTTCGAGCAATTCTAATTTCGTTAGTAAGATCCGATAGGAATCTCTCGAATTCGGTGATATCGCAGTTTGGGCTTATATAGCAAGACACTATTCTATATTTGCCAACATCCACCCAAACAAATCCGTCCCCGCTCTTTCTGTCTTCCGCCTGTAAGCTTGAAGTCGCAATTTGAATAGCCGCATCATTTTTTATATCCGCTATCCATGGACCCTGTCCCTGTATGGTCTTTTTGTTAGGTTCGCTGATCAAAATTATGTCAGTCTTGTGAGATGCTGCAGTTTTCTCCATCAAGTCATGTGCCCCCCTACTCCTTCCGAGGTTAATTTGTAGGAATCTAATGGCCATCATTTTTACTACAATGTGCTTCCGGGATGCCATCTTCGATGCGCAATTCTATCTTGTTTGCTGTTTTTTGTTTGGTATTTTTCTGAATATCTATAGGTTCTTGACTGTCAGTCGTTTTTTTCACCCTTTTTTCTCTTTGGTTACCTTTAGCCTCATTTCTTGCTTTTTTAATTTGTACCTCTTCCTGTCTTAGTTTGATTCTGAATATAGGACATCCCGTGGTCCCAGCTCTGTGTTCTGGTACTTCACATATGGGACAATAAGGTGTTTTGATACATTCGGCTGCCATGTGGTCGCTTTGTCCGCACCTTCGACAATCGTGTTGTCTATTCTTTCCTGTGCACTTTGCCGCTATATGTCCAGTTTCCCAACACCTATAGCACTGTAATACATTTATTCTCTTTCTTATTCTGCATTTTGACCAGCCAATCCACAGGAACGCCGGTGTTATAATTTTGGAACCGTATATTTTGTTCGTCGTCACAGTAGCAATCTTTTTTCCTCTCGCGGTCGGTCTGATGGAGGTGATCTTTATAGGCACTTGGAGCTCTGCTTCAAGATCTCTCTTTACTTCTTCTTCTGAGACATCATCTCCGATACCAGATACGTGGTATACGGATTCTAGTCCTGTCATCTCCACATCCACATCTAGGGTGTTCTTCAGTTTATTTCTTAAAGTCTCAGTGTTTTCTTTTTCGCCGGCTATTTTAAGTGTCAAACTATTTTTTCCAGTTTTTTTTATTGATTTTATCTTCAAACCTAGTTCTTTGATCTCGGAGACCCATTATCTTTCATGTTTTTGAGAATTTCTGAATATGTTTTTTCTCCTCTGATGGTCATAGTTTCGGTAGTTGCTCTCCGTTTTGTTTCGTTTTTAAATATTTTTTGTTCTACCATTATTTTCAGGTTTTTGTTGCCATTAACAAACGCTGCTTCTAAGATCCTTCTTAAGCCCAGTATGTCGAGTCCTTTATCCACTACAAATATGATATTCTTGTCGCTGTTTCGAGTCTCGAGTATTTTTTTAAATTCCATTATTTGGTTGTAAGTACGTTCACCGAGGCCCGCATTACAAGGGAGCACAAATATATGTCTTTTACCCTCACCCAAACCACTCTTTGAGCTTTTATGGGTTCTGACTACATAACCAACTTCACCCTCCTGACATCCGTCCAGCAATTCCATTGCTTCAGGGTATGCTTTTTTAAGAGCCTTTCTTATCCCCTTTTCATTTTCATTAATATTTTGTTCTGGTTCCAGCATAATAGCAAGCTCCCAGTTTTTATCTGCTTCTATGGGATTTCCTTGTTCAATTGTTACGGCTCTAAAAATTTTCTCTTGCCAATCTGCCTTAGGAATTTGTTCAAAATCTTCAAAACATTGAATATTCAAGATTTTGTCTCTGGTGTCTTTAAGTTTATCTTTTTCGTTAATTTGTGGATTTTGGTTCCTGTTTGCTTTGAGTTCCTTTATGTCTTTTTCCAAGTTTGTTACCCTTTCTTCTTGTTTGCTTTTATAAAGCCTAAATTCATTTTTCAGATCACTTAGTTTCCGGGCATCCTTAACTTGTTCCTCTATGATTTGGGTTGTCAGATTCTCAATTTCAGCCACATAGTCTTTGATATTTCTGTTAATACTCTTATTGTCTTTGATGAGCATCCCAAGTTCTTCAATTTTTGTCCTCAGACTTCTCATATGCTTGCTTGGATTTATTCGTTTGGGTAATTCAGTCCTTCCTTCAGACACCTCTGGTAAACAGCGGGTGTCCGGAGGTGTTCTCCTTAGTGAATCCCGCCTTATGAAAGGATTTATCTCTTCTTTATTCTCGGAGTCGCATTTGGCAGATTTATCATTTCCATCTTTTATCACTTCTTCAGCGTCTATGTTTTGGTTTTTATTTTTAATTTCAATATTCATATTGTTCCCACGAGTATTGAGGAAGTATTCAGTCGCCGCGCGCAGAGCCTCTTACACGCAGAGGGCTGCTATACAAGGGGGGGTTGCCTGGTGCCCCCAGGGGTCCGTAAGCGACACTGAGATTGATGATCTGTCCTCAGTGCCATCCAGCCATCGGCACGGAGCCGCACACCTTGGCTTTGGACAGTTCCGTTTTGGTTCGCGCCGAGTATTTTGTTTTCCCGGTACCACCACAGAGAATTAAAGCCTCTGTGAGGCATTCCCTTATCCACCACCCAGGGACGTGCCCGATGGGGGATCGGAAAACCCCGCACGGGTACATTATGAACTGGCATTTCTTAACTGAGTATAGTTTCCTTTTAAAATGCAGTACTAAGACACATAAGTTTGAGATAGCGTTTAACGTATTTGAAATTCAGTAAAAAAACCCTTAAGGACTTCATTTTTCTAAGAGGGTCTTTCAATGATGCGAGAAAGCATTACTTACTTTTCACATTGTTTATTCATTAGAGACGCCAACAAAACACTGAACAACACAAAAAAACCATGAAATAATGAAAGACAGAATCTTCAGTGCTCCAATAACATGACTAGATGATGTTTACTATTATCCTTCTTCAAATGTTAAGCGATCGAAGTTATTAACACGTTGACCATCCTTAATGTAAATTCAGTAGCCAAAAAAGAAATTAAAAAAATTAAAGAACCAAAAATGGAAAAGATATGTGAATTATGTTATCAAAACACAAGGGAAGCTATAATCAGTCTGTGGTGTTAGGCTACTATTACAGTTTTATCTCTATCCAGATCGGACGGTTTCGTAGTCCGCCACGTTCCCCATCTACTTAAAATAAGGGAGTTTGACTGGACTGGGAAGGTAAAATGGTCTTCAATATATTATTATTTATATCCATGCCCATAGTAGGTAGATTTGAACAGATACGAATCAGGAACTAAATCTTTAAACAAAATATTATAAAAGACTTCAGTTTTTTGTAACTATTCATGATATTATTTTTTACTTTTTGGTCAACGTATGGAAATGTGAAAAGAAGAGCAGGCAAACACGTGGTCAAGGTGAGCCAAAAACATTTTTTCTAGATCAACTTGATGTACATTGTACAAGACGAGAAAAATTGATGGAGGGCCAGCTGAAAGTTTTGTAGACTGCGTTCCACGAGGCCCAACCCTAAGTGAACTGGAAAGGGAACAGTTGACCAAAAGGTAAAAAATATTATTGAAAAAAAAATCTAACGATTTAGGTATAGTTATAAAAGTTAAAAAAAATGTATTTCCGGTAAAGACTTTGAAATAATTCAACTAATACGCCTAAACCGGTTTCATTCGAATGAAATGGAAGCAATGATGGTTTTCCCTATCAAGTTTCTTTTGTTTTGACAATATTGGTGTGAAGTTGGCTAATGATTGTCTACACAAACATATTGATCTGTCTGTCAGTCACATGATTTGTGATTGTTGTGGCGATCATGTCAGATTCTTAAACACACGGTAGTAAATGAGTGGTATCTGCTGGTGGTTTATGATTTCGTAGCCATATTATACAAGCAGGTAGGTACGGGAAAATCGGTCCTATGCCCCTTTAGGGAAAAATTTTTGTTTCTGATTTTTTTTCCTAATAAATAACATTGACTTACGGCCGGTTTCAAAAAAAGCGGCTAAAGAACACTTTAGCTAAAGGAACCTCTAAATTTTAAAGTGTCCTTTAGGTAGACGCGTTTCATAAAAAAATATTTGAAAGTTGGTAGCAGTTGATAGTGTAACCATGGAAATCTATGGAAAACATAGATGTTTACTAAAATTTTCGCGGAATTTCTGTTAATCTGTCAATTTCGTTTCTCAATAAAGTATCAATGAGTAGTTCTGTTATTGTTGTTAATTTTTTATTATGGTTTATGAATTAGTAAATGAAATCAGTAAACAATAATATTCTTCCCGTTTTGCCATGTTTTCCACCCTATTTTGGTAATTTTTGTCCACAGTATTACCGTATACAAATATTGTTCATTATTTGTGACAGTTAAAGCGCTACGAAATTTTCTATAAACTCCGGTGTTAAAAGATTGAACTACACTAAAGTCGACTTTGTGCCAATAACGAGACTTTATCATAAAGTCGGCTTTACATAAATGTCATTTTGTTGTTATGAAACGCGTTATTTTTTAAAGGAAACTTAGTCTTCTTTATTTTTTATGAAACCGGCTGTTATTTGAAATTGTTCGATCCTGCTTTCTTTTTGTTTTTAATAGACACGTCCAGTTATGAGGTGATTTGAACATTGCTATGAGTCGAGCAAGATCAGAGATAAACTTAAGTTATTCTGAACAATAAATCCGTTATTTCACGCACTTTATTGCGTTACATAAAACATAAAATCATCTTTATGGCTTCACAACTACTCCGCATTTCTATAAAGCGACGTCTTGTTTTTATCTATCTCTATTCCAGGAGTCACCCTCTATTCCAGCAGGATTAGTTTAAGTTTTCATGGTAGCCTCTATATTATTTGGGTTTATAACTATAAACCGACGATGTTTCAAACAAACGTTCTAGTATAATATACATAGGTTGGTAGGTCGAACAAGGGTTTACAAATTTCTGCGCTGTCTTGCACTGGGATTTTTTCAATATTTCAACAGAAGTTTCCAAGGGTAAATTCCTTTTCAATGTAATCGTTTTCAATTTCCACAAAAATTCTGAGCGTTTTTGAGCTATCTATCGAAACAGGAATGTATGAAACTCTCCACTTCGAAGAAAGAAAGTACCTACACGAGTGCATGAACTTAAAAAAAATAACTCCAAATGTTATTATTTTACACAACGTGGATTTATCATGATGTGGTGAATAAAATGAAAAAAATATTCTGTGAAATCTGATAATGTATTATTAATATTATTTTAAATTATTATTAAATGGTATTATAATAATGATATTTGTGAAATAAATAATTCTTAAATTCTGAGATTTTTTTCCTTATTTTAGATATGAGTAATCTAATAAAATCAAAAATCCGAAAATAGAAGCGGAAAATTTAATTTCTTTTTAATCTATATAATATTTGCCTTGAACACTGACTCACTGACTGACTGCCTGACTGATGTCATTAACGCCGCTAGATGGCGCGCCACTCGCAACTAAAGACAATTTTTGTTCTTCTAATATAATATGGCTGACAGCAGTGACAGCTGACAGTAACATAATAATATTATTATGCCTGGTGGCTGAGCACTTTTTTTTAAAGGTCTTGACGTAGAGAAAAACAATTTTTCGGGTTATTTAAAAACTCACATGCGAAGTCAGTCATAAGAAAGCAAAGTGTACCAAATTAGGAAACTTTTACGCACAGCGGGACTTCATATTGAAGAAAAGCCTTATGCAATGTGTGCAATAAAAAGTTTGCGGTCTCAAGTAATTTAAAGTATGTCATGCGCGGAGAAAAGCCTTACTAATGCTATATTTGAAATAAAAAGTTTACACACTAAAGTAATTTTTTAAAGATTTTCATGTGAATTCATTGCGTTGAAAAGCTATACATATGCAAAGTTTTTTATAAAAAGTTCAAAATTTGTTATAAAAAAAAGTGCTTTAAAGTCTGACATATGAATTCGGTCATAAGAAAGCATAGTTTGTATGAAAAAGTTTACCAAACTTTAACTCACAGACGCGATTTCATTGCCAAGAAAACCCTTACTAATGCAATATGTGTAATAAAAAGTTTAAGTTGTTTTTTGCATATTCATAAACAGTTCTATCATCGAGTGCTTTAAAGTCACACAAATGAATTCGGCCATAAGAAAACAAAGTTTGCATGAAAAAGTTTACCAAATAACGAATCTTTAATCCACACACACCATCATAGCGGAGAAAAACCATGTACGAATGCCATGTTTTCAATAAAAAGTTTACACACTAAAGTATTTTTTTAAAGATTCTCATATGAATTCATAGCGTAGAAAAGCCATACATATGCAAAGTTTGCATGAAAAAGTTTACCAAATCAGAAAACTAACGTACACACGCGACTCCATAGAGAAAAAACCTTACGAATGCAATGTTTGAAATAAAAAAATTAATCAATCATATACTGAAACACTCGCATCCTAAAGCCATTTGAATGCAATGTTTGATGTAAAAAGATAACGTTGTTTTATGAGTTTGTATGAAGAGTTCAATTAATCAAGTGCTTTAAAGTCTCACATATTATTAAGAGTTCGGCCATACGAAAACAAAGTTTGCGTGAAAAAGTTTACCAAATCACGAATCTTTAATCCACACACACTCACACACATCATAGCGGAGAAAAACCATACGAATGCCATGTTTTCAATAAAAAGTTTAAACACAAAAGTATTTTTTTAAAGATTCTCATATGAATTCATAGCGTAGAAAAGCCATACATATGCAAAATTTGCATGAAAAAGTTTACCAAATCAGAAAACTAACGTACACACGTGACTTCATAGAGAAAAAACCTTACGAATGCAATGTTTGAAATAAAAAAATTAATCAATCATATACTGAAACACTCACATCCTAAAGTCATTTGAATGCAATGTTTGATGTAAAAAGATAACGTTGTTTTATGTGAGTTTGTATGAAGAGTTCAATTAATCAAGTGCTTTAAAGTCTCATATTAAGAGTTCGGCCATAAGAAAACAAAGTTTGCGTGAAAAAGTTTACCAAATCACGAATCTTTAATCCACACACACCATCATAGCGGAGAAAAACCATACGAATGCCATGTTTTCAATAAAAAGTTTACACACTAAAGTATTTTTTAAAGATTCTCATATGAATTAATAGCACAGAGAAGCCATACAAATGCAAAATTTGCATGAAAAAGTTTACCAAATCAGAGAACTAACGCACACACGCGACTTCATAGCGGAAAAAGCCTTACAAATGCAATGTTTGAAATAAAAAGTTTAATCAATCATATACTTACTAAAACACCCACATCCTAAAACCATTTGAATGCAAAATTTGTTATAAAAAGTTCACGTCGTTTATTGAGTTTTCATGAAGAATTCAATAAATAAAGCTTTTAAGTCTCCTATGCGAATGCAAAGTACGCATGAAAAAGTTTAATCAATCAAATAGTTAAATACCCACACGCTAAAAGCTATTTGAATGCAAAGTTTGTAATAAAAGTTTAAGTTGTTTTTCAGTTTTCATAAAGAGTTGAATCAACCAAGTACCTACATATTTTGAAGTCTCACATGTGAATTCAGCTATGAGAAAGCAAAGTTTGCACGAAAAGGTCATAAGTGGGTGCCACGGGCGCCTTTAGAAAAACTATTTTTTTTTTATAATTAATTAGGCATTCCACCCATAGAGAGTGATTTGTGAATTCTTTTTAATTAAATAAATACTTCTTCAAAGAGAAATACAGAGTATTATTTAAATTTTACTGAAAATTACCACCCTTCTTTCTAAAAAAAGTAAGCAATTTATTTCATAAAAGAGCACATGTAATGATTTTGAATAAATCGTCTTTCAGTTGATTTTAAAAAATTAATATTATTTTTTGTTAATGATTTTTCAATATTTTGAAATCTGTTTTCAAGAATCGAAACAATAACGGTTATTTTTGTATGATCGATTACATTATTATTTTTGGTCGTGTCATTCCATCGTAAAAATTGTGAGTTCTTGGTAAATTTTTAATTCCGATGTCGTTTGTTAAGGATTAATTTTTATAATATTTTAGTTGATCTACGAACGAAATATATCACAGATGTATGACTTTCAAATTTATTTATTTCCATTTTGTTTGTAAGAATCAATAAGCAATAAGAAAATTTAATAAAAGGCTTCGGTCAATTCTTAGGAATTCTTAGGAATATAGTTTGAACCTTTGGTCAATTCTTAGGATTATATTTTGAACCTGTAGCCAAATTTTGGATTCTTCAATACAATTTTCATGTTTCCTAATTTTGTGCGGTGCATTTTTTTTTAATTTATTTATTTATTTATTTATTTATTTATTTATTTATTTATTTATTTATTTATTTATTTATTTATTTATTTATTTATTTATTTATTTATTTATTTATTTATTTATTTATTTATTTATTTATTTATTTATTTATTTATTTATTTATTTATTTATTTATTTATTTATTTATTTATTTATTTATTTATTTATTTATTTATTTATTTATTTATTTATTTATTTATTAATTTATTTATTTATTTATTTATTTATTTATTTATTTATTTATTTTATACATACTTTATTAACAAAACTTATGCTATTACAATAAACAAAAATAAAAAAAAACTTAACCTAAAAATTTAAGTGTACAAAAAATAGTCAAGTCAGATATTTTGTGCTCTCTCAATAGAAGTTGAAAAATCTCATTTTAAAAACTATCCCTTTATGTAAAAACAAGAGAATTCGCCATGTGAGAAGCTTGAATATGCGTAGGTGCGTACGTGTACGAGCATGCCTAGACAAGCTGTTTCGTCATCGCCATCCGCACCGCTTCAACAACACTGTTGCGTCCGTAGCAGCCGTAGGCCTAGACAAATTGCATTTTGGCGATCGGCTACGAGCCAATTCTTCGACAATGTAGAGTAGGAAGAAAATTAACTGTCCACTTTTATGATAATTTATCTTTTCGACCGTGGCTACTTGGTGGAACATACTTCGAACTTATTTTAAAGAAACAAAATATTTAGTTTTTTCCACAATTTTATTCAGCTAACCGGTTTTCGAAGACCGTACGTCTTCTTCGTCAGGCTAGTAGATGTTAACTCTACTAGCCTGACGAAGACGTACGGTCTTCGAAAACCGGTTAGCTGAATAAAATTGTGGAAAAAACTAAATATTTTGTTTCTTTAAAATAAGTCCACTTTTATATTTTTATACAAGTGTCATTGTTTGGTTCAAACAATCTTATATATAAAAATGGAGAGCTATTTCCCGATGTCATCGCATCACGCCTAAGCGGTTGGACCGATTTCGCTAATTCTTTTTTGTAGTGCAGGCTTTTATCAGGAGAATGTCCTTTTAGAAGAAAAAAATTGATAAAAATGCATGGAAAATTAGAAAATTAAAGAAAACTCTACGTAGACAACCTTATTAGTACTTTTTACCTTATAATTTTTATTCCAATTTTGAAAATTTGACACAAATTGTCAATTGGTGCGATTGACAATGCGGATGGAATATGGTTTAAAACAGACGCAAGGGTCGGAATTACATTGGTCAAATGATAATTAATTCATCACCATACAAATTCGAATTCAATATTCATAGTTAGGAACACAGGACAACGTCTGTCGGGAAAGCTTGTTGTTTATAAATGTTCCAGTGGACAGTTAATTTTTACGCACTATAATATATTGACGAAATCTTCGTTTGTAGTCGAACGCCAATTTGAATTTGTCTATTATCTAGTAGTTTTTCGCTGTGTCCAACACAGCAAAAAACTATTGGTTTTCAAGAAAACACCAAATTAGTAGATCAAATACCTAAGAAATATCTGCCAAGCAACAAATTCAAATATTACTTCATAACTGAATTATTAAACAATATAACGTAGGTATACTCATGTGTATGAGCAGAGTGAAAGCAATACGCTTACTGAAATGTATGAAGGTATAGGCTTCAAAAGCACAAATATAATTTTATATTGCTTTGAATAATCATCCAGGAGCAAAAGACAAAGAAATAAACACACTTAAAAAATATTGCACACAAATTCTTTTTCGTTTTAACTAACAATCGCACACGATACCTGCACTTAAAATAATCTAACTAAAAGGAGAGTGGCACATTTTCATCCTCGGAGGGGATTCACAGTAGAACGTCAGGTGTTCACTCAGATTAGAAATTTAACGAATAATCAACACTCCTAACGAAAATAAAAAGAAACATTTAATTTTATTCACACGTTCTTTAAGCTACACAATCGTTAAATAAAGTACAGTGGCACCTCTCAATATTTATTTATTTATTTATTTACATACGGCAAGGCCATTTACATGTTTATCAATTATACAGGTATATAAAATAAAATATGACAGACACAATAAAAGCACATAAAACAAACTTTAAACAGATATAATATATTTAAATATAAGCTAAATAAGATACAATTTTTTTTCATTATGTGGAAAACTTGTTATGCGCGCCAATTTTCCTATTATAGGTTTGTTCTTGAGGATAGTGTATGTAACATGTTGATGAAAAGATTATACATTAGTGTTCGTAAATATCATGTACAAACTACTTAAAAGTTCTTATTTGAAATGTAGATTGATCGCAGAATTTTCACAATACCCTAGATTTGCCGACTACAGTAAATTTTTGCAAGATTTCATTTTCAAGACATGCGCTGCTAGAGAAACAGCCAATGTCAAAGGACAAAACTATAGGACACCGATGACCTAATCGAAGACAGACGCGCGACGGGACGAAACGTAAAAGATCAGACATAGAGAGGTTCGCCGAAGTTATCTATTCTACAATGTTGGGAAGTAGATACCAGCAGTTTCTTTTCTCTTTTCTGCAGTTTCTTTGATCAGTGGGGCTAGTAAGAGTTTTATCGAAAGCTTATAGGCGCTTATAAGCGTGCAAATAGTGTTACAAAATCAAACGATCGAATCGTTCGATCATTTTGTATGGATTTTTTTTTCGAAATTCCTACGATGACCGTCTCGATCATCAAAAATTTATATTAAGGTACATTATACTGACACTCTGGATGGTCGAGGTTCACGAGTGAGTGAGATGAACCCTAGTGGACATCCTTCAATTTTATGTTGGAACGCAGCTGTTAAGAAGGCTTTTATTAAGAAATTGTTTCTGGCGTTGTTAAGGGCGTTATGAGAGGTTTCACTGTATTTATACTTTTTTCTTACCTCTAATCGTTTGCTGTGGCCTCCGGGTGCAGCTCTGATGACAATTAGCACTCTTAGCGGTGATTGTGATCGCCCCTGGATATTTGATAAAATCCTCTATGCATAGATTAAAATTAATTAACGCCGAATAAATCATACACACACAAGTTGTTAAAGCCTGGAGATTGGCCATTTAGTGAATCGATTTTATTTTTACTTGTATTTTAATTTCCGCTTACGATATAACATAAACATTAAATTTATTTGTCATTTTGTAACATTAATATATCATTTCAATAAAATTGTATACCTATTTGTAATCTTTTATGTTGTTATTTTTGCAGAGGTGTTAGTTAAATATTTCGTTAATTTTTTTTATTCAAACGAGTGTTTTAAATTTGCGCAGCCAAGGTGGGTGTGTAAATTGTATAGAAGTAATAAAGTAACACAGGTTTATTAATATGAGAGGTATAGGTATCCATAATTTTTTAAGACATTCAGAATAATAAGAATTTAAAGATTTTGTTAAATAATTAACACTTTTATATAAATATTGTCAGTTTAGCAGGCGGAACTAATTGACTGGAAATTGTTGCCTGAGGCAATCATTTCCAGTCAACCGGTCCCTTCCAATCTGAGACAGGCCAACCCCGGGTAGAAATTTTAAGAGAAAAAACACATTGAAAAACTCTGACCCAACCGGGAATCGAACCCGGGACCTTTTAATCTGAAGTCTGTGACAAGTTAATGGAAATGACTAGTGGAGAGTTAAATTTTTTTTAGCGAGCTGCGGATGACATGGAGAGTAGAAGGCTTTTTATTTACTCAACCATAGTAAAATTTGAGTACTGTTAGAATGTTCCATTAGGGGGCGTTCAAGTATTACGTAACGCAATTTTTGAAGATTTTTTACCCCCCCTCCCCCCCATGTAACGCGCCGTAACGTTTTTCTTTACCCCTCCCCCCCCTAAATGTTACGTAACACCCAAGAGACTATTTTTTTACTGAACTCTCGTAAAAAAATAAAAGGGTTTCAAAGGGTTCCTTTGCTAACTTCGGAGAAAAAAAAATATTATTTATATGTTCCATAAAATATTTATCTTTATTTTTTCTTTTGCTGTTTTCCAAATTTTGGCATAGCTGCGTTGGCAAGTCAGCATGAGAGCCTTTATAGGCCAAGAACAGTTGATGATGTAAATCCCCCCTTTTGACCACTAACGAATGCTGACAACGAAAATAAAATAAAAATGACGTAAGTATAATACAGTCGAGGGTCGGCGCGGGTCGGAATCGGCATTCTACGTGTTTCCACCAAAAGCTTTAACATCGGAGAACAAAATAAAAATGAGGTACGGTACAATCGAGAAACTTCCCGTTAAACATTGACGAAACGGGTTCCTTTGCTAACTTCGGAGAAAAAAAAATGATGTACAGTACAATCGAGGGACTTCCCGTAAAACATAAACGAAAAGGGTGCCCAACTTCGGAGAAAAAAAACAAAAATGACGTACAGTACAATCGAGGGATTCCCCGTAAAACATAAACGAAAAGGATTGCCCAACTTGGAAGATTTATTTCCCAATTTTTTTTATTTAAGAAAAAAAAAATACCGTTACGTAACGAGTTGTTCGAACCCCCCCTCCCGCCCTTGTAACGCACAGTAACGTTTTGCAAGACCCCCCCCCCTCCCCCAAATTGCGTTACGTAATACTTGAACGTCCCCTTATAGGTATATATACAGAGAGCTTAGTGTACCCTCCTGAACTAGCTGAGATCTTGTAACAGCGTGCAAGGTAGTATAGATTACGAACTTCAACAAGAAAACGATTGAGTTAGGAAAGAATGATAAAACTTACTTACTTATCAAGGGTCTTTGTGTTCTGGAAAATAAACAACGGTAGGGCGATCTTTTAGAAATAACTTTTAGACCGAAAGGAGAGACAAATATCTGTGAGGCTAGTACGAGTTTTATCGAAAGCTTTTTGCACGTAAATAAGCGCTTATTAGCGTGCAATAATGTTCTAAAATCAAACGGTCGAATCATTCGATTATTTTAGTATAAAATTTTTTTCGAAACTCTTTCGATGACCGTTGCGATATTCGATCATCTAAAACTTATACTAGGGCTACTGATTTTGTGTATTGGACAAATAATGAAGCTCTCAAATAAAAGTATAGGTACTTTTATAGAAATAAATTATTGCTTTAGTGATTGGTGAAGCCATCGTCAAAAAAGCTGCAAACAAATAAAATTTTGGCTCTTCAATGTCGTTAATAAGCCGCCGCGCGCCGTCTCTATGATATAATAATATTAATTTCTCCTCACATTTCCAGTGAAATTCATTTTAATACACCATTTATATTCCCAATCACGGCAACGTTTACAAACAAATTTTATACTGAGTGGGTCAAAATAATATTGGATGAATTTAAATCACGAAGTGGATAAATACAATATTCTTCTATGTGGACTTCAACGAAGATCAAAGTTGGATGAAAGGTATATTTCTCATTTATTAGTGAAAACTTTTGGCTGAATTGTTACTGGTTGGACAGAGATTTTTTGTAGTTGTAATCGGCAACATAACTGTTCTTCTCTCAGGTAACTCTTAAAGAACCCATCTGCCATCTGAGCTTACACCTTGGGTGGTCTGCCTGGCAGTCTTCTGCCTCGTTGCCTCCTTTACTCTTTCCCTCTCTTCTTCTTTGGATCTTCCATCCAAATCGATTTAATTCTCTCTTTTGCTTTAGTATATTTTTTTCCTTCTTACCACGTATCACATTTCTCCGTAAATATAATATACTACAATGATGAAACGCAATTCAACATTGATTTTATGTATAAAAATCTGCTTGTCATAGGTTTTACATTTATTTTATTTATTTAATAATTTATTTATAATATGTACAACATTTGAAATAAATTACAACAATGCTGCCGAAATAGGCTTATCCTGTGCTAGGGTAAACTTAAAAAAAAGCTTATAAAAATATAGTCCTACAATATAAGTAGGTACAAGGTGTATGTTTTAATGGAAATTCTACATGTGACAATACATCTTTGTACGGAGTACCCCAAGGATCAGTCCTCGGGCCAACTCTGTTTAATATGTATACCAATGGACTAGAAAATTTAGTACACCATCTTGGATTTAAGACACATGCATACGCCGATGATCGCATCATTTCCAGTTCATGTCAACCAGAAGATAAGACTGAATTAATATCTAGCATCTCCGCGTGTATTAACCGAATATCTACTTGGATGTACACGAACAAACTTAAGTTAAATCCCACCAAGACAGAATTCCTCTGGTTGGCTTCTCCACGCAGACAACACCTAATCAGCAATACTCCCATTCGAATCCAAGATGTGAATATCACTCCCTCTAGCTGTGTGAAATTCCTGGGAATCCACATTGATAGTGCCCTTTCCATGGAAACTCACATTTCTTCAATGGTTCGTTCGAGTTACTACCATCTTAGACAACTCAAGCCTGTTCGTAGTTGTCTAACAATGGAAGCTGCTCAAACGTTAATCAATGCATTAATAGTCTCTCGTGTGGACTATTGCAACGCCGTTCTCACAAATCTTCCCCAGTGTCAATTGCTCAGAGTTCAGCTAATTTTCAACACCGCTGCCCGCTATAAATATCTATCAGGTGGACCGCTTCTCTCATATATCCCCAGTACTTCGTGACCTTCACTGGTTAAAGGTTCCAGAACGAATCAATTTCAAAGCATGTCTACTTGTCTACAAAGCCTTACACAATATGTCTCCTGATTATATTTCAGAATTATGCATCCCCTCTACACTCTGTAGTAGACAAAATACACTCCGATCCCAAATGCAATCTACCAATAAGCTGGTTCAAATTAACACATCCAACAAGCCAAAATACTTCGATAGAGCGTTCACTATCTTTGGTCCAAAGCTCTGGAACAATCTTCCGGTAGATCTCAGAAATGCCAGGACAGTGGAAGATTTCAAGAAGCTTTTAAAAACACATTTGTTTAAAATATCATATCCAGACAATGCTTAAACAAAACGTAAATACCAAAATGTTTTTAGTTATAATAATTGTTATTGTTAAATGCTTAATCCTAACTGTATGTAGAATACTTATTATTGCAATACCTATATTATGTATGCAATAATGTAGTTGCTGCGTGTAATGTTAATAGTCCATGGCTTAATTTTGTGTTCTCTTAAGCCTATTTTATGTATCTTGTATAGGATTAATTTTTTATGTATGTATATTGTATATATATTTGCTTTGCGCCCTTGAGGTGGCCATTGTGTCACAAAACGGCGCGTTAAAAATTATCCCCTTATTATTATTATTATTACAAAATAGAAATAAAATTAAGCTCTTTACTCCTTGATCACCGCAACACGCGTGAATTGCTCAATTTTGCCAATTCTTTTTCTGTTGTTTTAAATATGGCAGGAGAAGGTTCTTATGAAAGGAAAAATTGAGAAGAATGCGCGTAGAACATATTAAGTAAAGTTAAGAAATCTTAACGTAAGTAACCTTATAAGTGATTTTGGCACTATACTTACTCTTTTCTATTTTTTTTTATTGTATTTGGCTTTTGACATCACTTTCAGTTATTGTTTGATAGTTAGAGTAATTATCAGAATCAACCCTGTAAACATCGTTTGAAACAGATGCATCGATCGGAATTATATCAATTATATTATATAATTCCGACCTATGTAATTAAATTATCATTGGGTACCTATACAAATTTGAATTCGTAAAGTTAAGACAGAGTTGGTATTTTTATAAAAAGAAATTTATATTATGTCGATATAAAGCCACACAAATGTTTCAAATTCCATAAGTTTGATATTACTACTACTAAATAAAAATCATACTATATTTTCTGACAACGTTTTTCCCGTTAAGGAGTACAAAGTAAACAGTTGGTATATTTGGATATCGAATTTCTTAGAAATGGAATATCGCAATGATGTAATAATTATTCCCGACATCTATAAGGAAATTAGGTAATTTCTGATTGTAGGAACATAAAAATAATAGAGTATTATCGATTCAGACCACACATCAGCGTACATACCGCATACATTATCAGTTACGCACGTATTGTACGTGGCATCCTGATATTTTTGGCGATTATTCAAGGTTGATCGCTTCTTTCATGGAAGACAACGTAGATATATTATAAACCATGGTTCGAAAAAGTACATATTGTATAAGATTTTGTTTAATCATTGTTAACATCACCTGGAGATATCGAACATGAAGTTCATGGTATAGTAAATACCTTTCAAAAGATGGACTTAGGGATGATGTCGAAAAAACAGGTAATTAACTCAAATGCCGACTAGGTAACGAATGAGGCTCTGGCGACCAACTTTGTTGCTATGGGACCAAATCCCCCCTATAGTAGCAGGTAAGAAAACCTGTGGCAAACTAAAACCGAACCGCCTGGAAAGCTTGGAATGATATCACTTTTTGTGGCTGTCCATTCTAACTACCTTCCTCAAATCAGATTAGGGGGTGGCCTTTGTTAACACTTGGTAACACGCGTTCAGAAAAGACCGCGATAACACGCAATGTCTGTGAATCCTCGACCTTTTTATTAATGCTTCTATTTGTCATTTGCAGAGTACATAATGCAATTATTTTATACCAATTTATAGCTTGAAGTGTCTACTTTAAAATAAGATGCAACAGTTTTGTTTACATATCTATAATTTGTCGAAATTTCAATAAATATTACACCCCATCTGAGTGTCAAACAGTTTGCTACCTGCGTAACACGCCTTGTATGTGAGTCCCCGTCATTTATTGCACTAGTCTCCGGGGCCGGTGTCAGGTAGACGAGACGTGTATTGTTTCGGGCGACATGATTTTATGATGTTTGGCACCAGCGATTATCTTTTATTGGTCTTTCTCTTTTTGACATTGTATGTTTAGAAATATTAATGCATCCACAAATTGCTTCTTCAGTATTTACCCAAATTTAGTCCATCGAAAATGATTTACCTACTAAGGGAAAAGCGACTTCGTTAGCCTAGTGGCAAAGGGTCCGACTTCAGATCAAGAAGTCCCGGATTCGGTTCCCGGACGAGCAGAAATTTCAATGTGTTTTTTCACTTGAAATTTCTACTCGGGGTTGGCCTGTTAGATTGGACGGGACCGGTTGACTGGAAAAAATTGCCTCAGTCAACAAGTTCCACCGACTATACTAACCCCTATGTATATAACGAGTGCTCGATTACATTTTAGAAATCACTTTTCACAGTTTTTTCCCAATGAATATAATGTTGCCTATAAAATGTCAGTATTATTTGAATATTTCCACATTCACATAAATTTATTTTTATTTTAAAAAAAATTAGCAATTTCTTCAAGTTAGTAATAAATAATAATATTTACAATATTTATAAAATCGTCCTAGAACCGCTCACCACAATGTCAACTTTACGACTGTTACCGCCATTGTGTACAACAACTGTGTACCACGGTAACACGCCTCTATAAGGGCTTCACCGCCGATATAGAAAATTGTCATTAAACCCATCTAAATTTTCCCAAAAATCTAATTTTTTTGCATGAAATTTTGTAATTGAATGGTGTGAAGGATATCGTAAAAGATGGAGTAGATACTTGAGATATTTATGAAGATATTTAAAATAATACACCTCGGTCGAGGTCTCACCGCCTTGCGTGTTACCGAGTGTTAAGTAGCGGAAGAAATGGTTGGTTGGAGTCCTGTTTTTTTTCTTTCGAGGCTGCAAATGCTGCCTGTTTTAATCTCTAATATAAATAAAAGTCGGGTTAGTGCGAACACCTATAACTCGAGATCGGCTCAACAGATTCTTCCGATGGGTAATTTATGACAGAATAACTAATAAAAAGTTGAAAAATGGTTAAAAAATAATATAAAATATAATATTAAAGTTAGTATGGAACGAATTTCATGCGACGCCATCTTTGTAAAAATCTAACAACAAAATTATTGTCATCGTCACCTGCACCCTCTCATTCTCGTATACGTACATAATTGCCACTCTTACAGCAGCCCATTTCACTTACTCCACCGTTTCGGGCGTTTTAGAAATATTTCATTCAAAGTCAACCAAATTGCGCGAATATAATTATATTCTCGCGTTGATCCCGTCTGAACTTTGAATATGAAAGAAATATGGACGTTTTAGAATTAATATTTTAATGTTATCATTGTTTGTGGAGGCGCATTGCTCACTTGCACTTGCACAGTATGCACATAATATGAACGGGCCGCCTCTGGTTAGGATCAAAGGGTTCACAGGATAACGTCAGTCGGGAAAGCTAGCTGAAGATATATAAATCAATTATCTAAGTGTTAAACATTGATGCGTTTTTAAGATTAAGTAACCTCAAACGTTTGAATAGCGAGGTATATTTGTGTAATTTGTACCATGCGTGTATAATAGTAATTAAGGTTTCAATGCAGCCATTATTCATCGACTAATATGTACCTACCTACCTGTTATGGTGTTGACGTTATCTAATAGTGTTCAACACTCCCTTGAGAGACAGATTAAAAATGTTTAACACATTGTTGTCTAAGAATATTGTTTGAATTAAAAATACAGAAGTTTTCAAACAAAGGATACAGAAACACGTATTACTATCAGTAACAGGTGGCGAGCTATGTGGTACTTTCTTGCACCAACTTAAACAAAGGCCCTTAGAAATTAAAAGAAAACAATGATAATAATAATATGAAACAATCTTTTTCCAGTATAATACTGATATTTACGAAAAAATAATAATACAAAAACTTTTGTGAAGTACCTACTTACCTACTTTCACACCCTCTCAAGCACAAGATTTCTTTTAATACTTTGAAGTCGAGCCGTGTTCGGAGACACATTATATAACATTACCTATATAAAATATGTTTTTTTTTTATTTCAGGTCCCGTACCAAAGAAAAGAAACGACAAAAAACTTGGGGGGTGTATGAAACGCTTCCACTGTCTCTTGATAAGGGTGAAAAACGACCATAGCTGAGGGGATCGTATATTTTTTCGCCTTCTTTGAAAAAGTTGGATTGCACTTTATCTATTGTGTGTCACTTTCGTTTCTTGCTAGTACCATGTAACGAGAACCTACTTGTAGGTCAAAATACATTATTCTATAGAGGGCATATTGCCTGAAGTTTGAACGTGGGGGATTCGTTCCGTCAGAACAATATTTATTATTGATTGAGAATCAGCTTTGAGAGGGTATTAAAGATAGGATAGGCTTCTATTCACGGACATAATTTTACAGAAGGGTCTGTGGATAAATATTTATGTATATCCCAACTATATTCTAACCTTGTAGCAGAAGTACCTTTTCAAATTGTGCGATAAGGCAAATATATATTGTGATGGCAAAATGATGGCATTTGAACGGGTTTCGGTAAGCTAATATTTTGTTTTATGTAAACTTGAAATCATAATATTTTAAAAAATCTTATATTTTGTAAGGTTTGTGTATTTACGTAGTGAATGTTCATTATAATGAATTAAAACAAACACAGTTGCACTTTCACGATATTTTATTGAGGCTCGAGCGCTTTCGTCTATCTCATGTAGACATTATCAAGAGACTACGACAAAAGCGCTCGAGCCTCAATAAAATATCGGGAAAGTGCAACTGTGTTTGTTTTAATTCATTTTAAAAAAATCATTGGATATCTATTATTCTAATAGTTGTGAAAATATTTGAAGAATATTAGATGGAAATTACCAGTCTCAAAAAGTAATATTAAGCCTATCATTGTCGCATATCAATCGAGAATAATTGTGAAGATACAAAAACTAAAGAAAAGTACCGAAATATAAAGGAAAACTAACAATTACAGTGAATTAAATTATATCATATGAAAATTGCTTTATTTAGCTGCTCAGTGTTTATGGTTTCAGAAGTATATTTTTTCCTTTAAAGCTTCAACGAATAACGCATTATCAGGAAATCTCTAGATTGTTGTTCCTGCAATGGGGTGGAGAGTCTTCATTTCTGTTGAACGTAGAAGGCTATTCATCCATGTTGTATCGGCTCTTGACTCTACAGTCTATATCATATGCCGGAATTGATCTGTGCAGATTTTAAAAATGTTTGTGTTTTTTCTCTTCAAAATGTGTTCGTTTCTCCGTACAGAAGCTTTCAGGCATCCAGCTACAGCGGCATCTACTTTTGCCTGACTTCTGACATCTTTATTAAGGTCACTTAAGCAAGATACTTAAAAAAATACGATTAAAGCAAACATGTGTAAAAAACATTGGCCAATTTATTGAATTCTAAATGATTTATCAATGAAAATCACATTTCAACAATTTAATAAAGTTATTCGATACTTGATATATAGATAAAAGAAAAATAATAACTATGAACAGGATGTAAGCTCATATATTATTATTATCAACAACACAATATTATATTAATTGTTGCTTCCCAGTTACTAACTAACTCAAACACGACTGCTTTCTAAGAAATGCGAGACGCTATTATTATTTTGAACCATTCGCAGTTTATTGCCAAGTTAAACAACTTGTAAGATATTTCTCAATAAATTGTTTCTGCCGATGCAAGTTCCTCTTGTATCAAGGCACCGCGGCACCGCCCTATTGATTACTCAACTTAAATGTTTTATATAAACTTATACAACAAAATAAATATGAGCTCGAAAGCTCAAACCATCTAATAGTAGCTCTAGTATAAGTTTTCGATAATCGAATATCGAAACGATCATCGAAAGAGTTTCGAAAATTTTCCATACAAAAATGATCGAACGATTCGATCGTTTGATTTTAGAACACTATTTGCACGTTTATAAGCGCTTGTTAGCGAGCAAATAGCTTTCTATAAAACTCGTACTAGCCCCATGATGCCCTTTACAATGTATTACTTTTCGTTTAGCAAAAACCTCGTCGATGAATGCGCTCGACTAGTGAATATTCCGAATAAAAAAATAATTGATATTCATATGATGCCGAATGACAGTTGGCCGAGGTGAGCTCTGTTCTTCCTCCCATCAAGGTTGCGAAGACGAAGAGGACCTCTCACACCGTGCTCCGTTGGAAGCAGAGTTGAGGAACTTTGACCTGGTGGGGGAGGAGGACATTGAAACCGATAAATGGTTAACGATTGCGGAAAGCCAATTACAAAACTGACGCTAGAAGGTTGCAGAAGAATGGCAAAGAATTACTTAGTTACTAATGAGTTTGGATAATATAGACTCTTATTCTGTTTTTTCTTAAGCAATATCATGAGGTTGTCAACTGTTTCATGTTTATTTAAGCGGGTCATTTGAGATTATTATGTATATGAGATTCTGAAAAAACTTTTCGTAAAAAATTGTTATTCATGCGATTATCGGTAATGACATTCCTTACTTAGAGTCAGCCCATGAGAAAAGATAAAATATGTAGGTGTTCTGGAAAGGTGCTTGAGATCGAACCGATCACCATATAAAATTGAAGTGGTTGGTAGACTAGCGGTTACAACGACGGCTTTCGTACTTTTTCGTGCGGAGGTCGTGAGTTCGATCCTAGGTGCCGAGCATCATCCTCTTTCACGTCACAAGCTTTAAGTACTTAGCTTACTGTGAAAGAGTCAAGTAGTGTATTTGTGTTTACTTTGAGTGAGCACAGATTTATTTAAAAAAAAAAGAAATTGTTCAAAGCAATGAAGCAAACCTGTGCATATTTTCCCTTCTAGATAGAATATTTACCTACCTATTATTATTATGTAAGAAAACATTGTTTCTATAACAATAGCAGTACGATCTTTAATATTGGAATAATGTCACGGGTCATAGAACTTACAATCATCTGAATCTAAAACAATGTAATGTTTAACTATTTTCGTTACATACGAATTAAAATGTGATGCTTATAATTTTAACATAGATAACATTATATGACGAAGCCATTAAGAATCTAAATTATTGATGTTGTTCTCCATAATTGGCTGCGTGGAATGTCGCTTACATTGCTAGATACCAATAAAAATGTAACATTCATAGCTGTGTTGTTATTTCTTTCACGCTGTAGAAATATTTGCATGCCTGTTATAATATAGTAGCAAAGCCGGCGACAGGCAAAGAAAAAGGTCAAGTCTTAGTAATGTTTGATTGTCTTATCAATCAGTTAAATTGTCCCTAAACAGAGTCCAAATGATACATACATTACCACGTTAAGAACTGTGGACAAATTTGACAATAGTTGTTGTATTTAGGAATCTCTGATCAAGTTTAGTGTTGCATATTATTTCGTCGAGATAATATTACAAAAGGAAACCTATGATTGCTAATATTGTCATAGCTACGACTAGCGATTTAATACAATAAGAACTCTCGTATAATACTATTTATTATGTTCCATAAATTTTTCTTTATTTTTTCTTTTGATGTTTTTCAAATTTCATTGGTATTTTTTTGACATAGATGCATGCGTTGGAAAGTCAGCATGAGAGCCTTTATAGGCCAAGAACAGTTGATTATGTAAATCCCCCGCTTTTGTGGACATTATAGTACCTATATACAAACTCACTTTAACAACGCTCACTACAAGCAATTTGTGTTTATGCGTACTGCGTGTTTAAAGCACTAACGAATACTAACAACGAAAATAAAATAAAAATGACGTAAGTATAATACAGTCGAGGGATTCCCCGTAAAAAATAAAAGAAAAGGTTTGCTAACTTAGGAGAGCGAAATGAAAATTTCGACATACAATGCAGTCGAGGGACTCCCCGTAAGACGTAATCGAAAAAGGTTGCTTTTTACGCAGAGCAATAAAATTACATACAGTAGAATTGAGGGACTCCCCGCATTACATAAACGAAAAATCGAGGGCTTCCCGTAAAACATTGTCCAAAAGGGTTGCTAACTTCGGAGAACAAAAAATGATGTACATTACAATCGAGGGACTTCCCGTAAAACATAAACGAAAAGGGTGTCCAACTTGGAAGATTTATTTCACAATTTTTTTTTATTTAAGAAAAAAAAACGTTACGTGACGCATTGTTCGAACCCCCCCTCCCCCCCTTGTAACACACAGTAACGTTTTACAAGACCCCCCCTCCCCCCCAAATTGCGTTACGTAATACTTGAACGCCCCTTATTGCATAGATACATTAAAAAGAAATGGACGAAATAAGAAGAACCGTACCTATCCTTTTCAAGAATTGAATAAAAACCTTCTTTCAATGAAAGGAACGGGCTTGAAATGTATCAGAAATCAAGTTGTTTCGCATTTTTTTAGGATCTCTAGAACGAATTTATACACATAGGCAAGTACCATAAACTTCGATGAAAAATATAAAGCCCGCCATTCACGGTCACTACATACGTTCAAATGGAGCGATGACAATTCGAAAAATTGTCATGAGTTGGGAAAACAAAATGGATGATGTGGAGCGATAGGATGAGTTGAATATCCATACATCAGTCCAAAGTCAAATTGCGTCAAGCCAATCATCCATCCCTGTAACGACTTGTCAATGGGGAAACTCTAGTACAGGGGTGCACAGACTTATAGCTAACAGGGGCCACTGGGGAAGTTTATGAGCTAGGGCGGGCCGCAAGAAGGAAAATTAACACTTTTTCTTCTTCTTCTTCTCCTTGGAAATTTTTATTCCTACATGATGGTGGGGTCTGCCTTTAGTATTTTACGCCGCCACTCAGCTCTGTCTTGGGTTAGCTCCGAAACTCCTCATATTTTGACATACAACTTCACGCCAACTTTGTTTGTAAATTTACACTAATATTTTTTTAATTTGTACACATTATGATACTGATGATTAATGATCAAACACTGTAATCATATTTTTTTATTTATTTTCACAGTAGTACGTCCCTGTAGAGACGATGTGTCATTAATACCTATTTTACAAAAAAAAAACAATCAATGGAATGTTACAAATTACCTACATAATATTCTTGGAAGAACAATAAACTATGAATTTTGTACATGATGATTGAGAAAAACAAGATAAAAGAAATTTCATAAAAAAAAAATAAAAATAAAACAACATACCTAGGTAGTTTAGGAAAATAGAAAATATCATTGTCACAACACTTAACACAGAAATCTTGTGGAATCATTTTTACAAACAATTCACTTAAAATGGATAATTAAGTGATTCCAAATGTCGCACAGAACATCCATTAACATCACAAACAATCCAAAAACACATGACAGACTCTGGCATCTTCAAATAATCTACTCAGATATTCTTTTGATTTTTCGTTGGCGGGCCGCAGAAAAATGGACGGCGGGCCGCAGTTTGTGCATCGCTGCTCTAGTATATGTGGTTCAAGTCGTCGTGTTAGTTGATCAGTGTTAAAAACTTGATCCAACTTAATCTCATTTGTCATCTTCCTTCCACTTGTGTACATGTGTTGCTGTTTTTAATTTAATAATAGCTAGATAATGTGTGTAAACGTTGTGAAATTTCTAAAAAAAAAACAAGTTTCACTTCTGTCCTATTGGATGGATTTCATCCATTTAGAGTGATCGGGAATGGGACAAATTTTTTGGTTGTAATAAAAACGGATTAGATTGCATTAATTTGGAGCGATCGTGAATGGCGGCTTTAAATAGCTATTCATACGGATTATCTGATCGCTTTCTGTATATTATAATATACCATGTTGGAACCTATATCACTTCAGTCTATATCTGGGAGGATGATTCGTAATATTGAATTATTACGAATTGGTTTAATGTATTTTTGGATTCGTCTTTTACTTGTCTCGCCTATATACTACACGCATCAATCATTTTTTATCTTTATCAAAATAAATATTAATTTATTCTGAATAAAAGACGGTATTTACTTTTCTATTATCTCCTTTGAGTTCAAAAGATTATCCATTCAAACTGTTTTTTATAAATAAACCATAAATTGTAGGATAAACAAACTCAGCCTTCAAGTATATTAATTTAATAATTCTATAAAGATGTTTTTGGGATTTAACATTTAACAGAGTCTTACTCTATTTTTTTTCAATATGTTTTTAGCCTCATTTTGTTGATATACCTACAGATGTTTAAAGGAATTGAAATATAACTATGTTTTTTAAAAAAAAAAAGAATCTAGGCTCACTGAAAGTAAACATAAATATTTTTGATTTCTTTTCTGTTAGAGTAAGATGGTCGACACCGGGCCATCCACTACATCTAGCTTAAAAGTCGACGAATGAACCGCTGTGCTACCAACCACTTCGTATGTAAACATCTTGTACCTAATATTTAAGTATACATTTTTTGTTTACTGATTTCTCTTAATGGAATGTTTTTACTTATAGTATAGACTGAAATGTATGTGGCTTTGTATAATATGATTCATGATGCTGTGATTAAGTAAAGCTGATAATTGTATTTGTTAATTTTTTTACTCTTTATTGGAACTGGCTGCGGGCCGCATGCGGCCCGCAGCCAGTTTTTCTGCGGCCCGCCGACGAATTAAAATATTGAAAAATCAAAAGAATATTTAAAATATTCCTAAGTAAATAATTTTGTACGTTTACCTCACTGCCGTGCCGGGGAGACGCCAGAATTGCGCACTTACGATCGGAACTATTCGGGTAGAACGCAGGCGCAGGTCCTGCATGGTCACAGGTGACTTAGAAACTATTTCTAGTCACATCAAAAAGAAATGTGTCTAAGTCACCTGTAACCATGCAGGACCTGTGCCTGCGAAACTAGTCGGGTTATTAAATTTGTGAAAAAATACAAATATATAATTGTTTTATTTAAATTACGATATTAAAATAAATAAGTCCACCAAGAATGCACGTTCAATTCGTTAATTTTAATAATAATCACAATTTGTTTGTGTTTACGTTAGGGAGAAGATGTGGCGAGAGTGTGCATTGTTAATAGCCTTTGTAGCTTTTGGAAGGATTATTAAACAATTGTTTATTGCTTATTTTTTTTCGTTTCTTGCGTGAAATGTCGACTGCGTTACTACGTACCTATTCTACTCATGGTACCAAGCACATCAATTTCGATATGGATAAGCCAGGAACTAGTAAAAACGTAAAGGCCACTTTCTTGGGCCCAACTCTGTGGAATGTCTTATAGGACGATATAATGGATATTAAGGTGTTGGTTTGATCGGCTTTGTCGACGATCTTACAGTGTCTGTAACTGCGACTACAAAAAAGAGCTCATTTGAAATCTAATGCAGCTCTTCACGCTGTAGATCTGTGGATGAAAATAAATTACTTGTAAGTTGCCCTTGAGAAGGCCGAACCAGTTGTATTGATCAGTAGAAATATGGAAGGCATCCAGTTTTATATTGATGAAACTACTGTAAAGCAGACGAACCACGTGACATACCTCGGAGTCATTATATACAGAAGACTCACAGAGAGGTCATGGCAAAGTGTGTGAAAAAGCTCCAAATACCAACAGAACTATACTACCAAGAGGTCCAAGCTCATGCAAAAGGAGGATACAGGCAATGTCCATGTACGCCGCACCAATTTGGGCTCACGCCATGGAAACTGCGAAATACAGACAAGATTGTTCGTAGCACATAGAGAACTATGGCGTTGCGAGTGTGAAGCGCATACAGGACAGTGTCAGCAGGAACGGCGCTGGTGATTGCCGGTCTGGTGCCCATCGACCTGGTGGCGATAGAGTGAAAAATTCTGTACAACCAAAGAGGAGCCACAGAAGATACGGAGACCTAAGGGAGAGATAAAACGCTCACCAGATGGCAAGAGCACTGGGAGGAATCAGCAAAGGGGAGATGGACTTACAGGCTGATACATCAAATTAAGCCCTGGCATGAGATACAACATGAAAAAATGGTCTCGAGAATGATGAAAGATCAGAGGAAGTGGTCAATTATTGGTGACTTTTTGGAAGGTATCATAAAGACCAAAGAGATTGACAAAATTAATATGAAAGGCTAGGAGAGAAAAAAGAAAGGCGAAGACAATAATATGTGACAAGGCCTTAGAGCAGGGGGTACTCGGCGGTTATCAGGAAGAAAGCGAGGGAGTTTTACCCGGTAAGAGTGTCCGTGAAAGATCACCCCCCCCCCCCCAAAGTAAAAAAAACGTAAGGTTAATTTAGTATTATTTTCCTTGTAGCGGCCCGTCCTACAAGGAAAATAATACGTCCGTCAAGATAATCTTCACAAGTGGCCCCTGCTCCCTATAAGTCTGTGCACCCCTGATCTATGGGTACTATATAAATTAAAGTCGGGTTAGTGCGAACACTTATAACTCGAGATCAGCTCAACAGAATCTTCTGATGTTTGATTTATTGGATTCTTCTCCGCTCCGGATAACAGAATAACTAATAAAATGTTTAAAAACTGGACAAGAAATGATGTAAAAAACAATATTTAAGTTTGTATGGAACGGTTACCTATGACGCGCCACAACACCATCGCGGGTAGTTCCCTCTCATTCTCGCACACGCTCCTACAGTAGCCCATCCCACTTACTCCACCGCATCGATTCGAACGTCACAACATTTTCATACAAAGTCAACAATATTATCGGGCACGTCACGTTTGTGTTGGTAATAGGCGAGGTAGGGTGTGTGCGCGAGCGCATTATTCTCAAGTTCTTCCCGCCAGAGCTTTGAATACGAATGAAATATGGATGTTTCAGAAATAGTTTACTGTTATTATTTTATAAGATTAACTCAATCGAATTAATTTTGTATTGTTTTACGGGGGCGCAGTGCACATTGTGTACATATTAACGGGCCACTTCGGCTGGACCGATTTTCATGGTTTTTGATTTGTTGTATTCGTTTCCGTCCCGAATACGCTACTAGCTATTAAAAAAATGAAAAATTGAAAAGGGATAAAAAATATTAAGAAAATAAAATACCAATACATTTTGCAAGGAACGGTTATTCCTTTCTGTGATAAATTTCTTGACAGCGCAATTTTATTTACGTAGGTAAGCAACCATTAAGTATCGAAACAAACATAGGTACCAATCAAGATAGGTACACAATCTTATATATAAAAATGGAGAGCTATTTCGCGTGGTCATCGGATGGCGCCTTAACGGCTGGACCGATTTCGCTAATTATTTTTTTGTCGTGTAGGCTTTTATCAGGAGAGTGTCCTTTTAGAAGAAAAAAATAAGAAAAATGCATGGACAATTAGAAAATTAAAGAAAACTATAACAATGGAGAGTTATTTTCCGATGTCATCGCATCACGCCTAAACGGCTGGATCGATTTCGCTTATTCTTTTTTTGTCGTGTAGGCTTTTATCCGGAGAAGGTTGAAATAGAAAAAAATGTGTTAAAAAGAGTTAGAAAATTATTGAAAACACAGAAAGTAGGTAATCTTTTTAGTACTTTTTGCAAAATAACAATGAATTTTAATTAATTAACATTTGAAAGAACTGTCAGTGGATTGATTGTTGTTGCGATTGATAGAAGGCGAATGTAAAATATATCGTATGAAAAAGATTGATTGGATAAGCCATATTATATTATTCATTGCAGTTAATTTTTATAGGAAGTTTTGGTAAGTTTTAATACAAGAAATACCTACATTATTGTAATGAAGCGTAAGGAGTTTCGAAAATTTTCTTTATTTACAGAGATTTTTAAAACCGTCAGCAAACAAAATCGTATACATAACATTGTTATTAAGGAGTAATACTTAATTGAAGTTCATTTTATAAGGAGTTTAGGTAAGTTTTAACACAATGAATACATGATTAGGTATAATGAAGAACAAGTAGTATATTTTTTTGTTTGTTTACAGAGATTTATAAAACCACCAGTAAACTGAATTGTTTAGATGATTGACAACGAATATTGATTATAAACTTAATTGAAAAAATAAACTAAAACATGTTCAAAAGAAGGAAATTGGCTGGGAGAAGGGTTGGCGGTGCACTTAGACCTCTAACAAGGTCTCTCTTTAAACCACAGTTGATGCACAATGCAATCCTGGGACATGGACGAACAATTTGGAAGTTGGAATAAATGCTGTGGAAATGAGGTCACTGCGTAGGATATGCGGAAAGAGACTGATTGATAAGATGAAGAATGATAATATTAGAAAGGAATGTGGAGTGGATGTTAGTGTAGTGACTAGAATGAAAGTGAATAAAGAAAGGAGGTTCGGGCACGTAAAGAAAATGAACGAAGAGATAATGACGAAAGGAATATATGAATCTGAAAGAATGGGTGCACGCAGACGAGGCCGACCTCGAATGACATAGACCGACCATATCGTTGCCGTCTTACTTACAGGAGGGCCAAGTCAGAAGCAAAAGAAATATAAGAGCATGTATGCGGAATGTTATGCGTTTGGAGGAAGCGAATGAGTTTGGATTGGAAAGAATGGAAGTCCATACTCTCTGCCTACCTCCTTCGGAAATCAGCGTGATGGGTAAAAGAACCATTGACACCTCAATGCGTATTTTGAAACGGTACGGAGATATTCCTTATCGTAATTTGATCAATCAATCAATATTATTTAACTGAGCAAAATAACTATTA
Organism: Mystacides longicornis; assembly: GCA_963576905.1. Taxonomy (NCBI): domain Eukaryota; kingdom Metazoa; phylum Arthropoda; class Insecta; order Trichoptera; family Leptoceridae; genus Mystacides; species Mystacides longicornis. The sequence continues at coordinate 15,421,800 of OY756431.1, forward strand.
AAATATCGAATATAATGACAAACCTAAATTATTTTTTTACATATTAAAATCAAATCAATCACAATTAAATCTCCCTTTGAACTCCTTTCAGGAGCAAGATGAAGCAATAAGAACTCTCCATTGCACTCGATCTTGCGCAATGATGACTTCCTCCCACACCATATTAACATAGGTTAAAAGTTTTTGATGAAAAAATAAACTCAGACCCAATGAATGCAGCGTGGTATGCAGGTTTTGCTAATGCCAGTAGATAGTCATTCGTATTAAATAACTAAAAAAAACGAATTTGAGCTCTGTTGCATAAAACCATAAAACCCATATTATTTATTTCGATACAAAGTTCGACGGGTCAGCTAGTAACAATATAAAATACAACGTTTCCTCTCCCTTAAAACTTGTACAAGCTTGTGCAAATTATTATTCTTGTGTACTCTACGGTTTCCTTGGAATTGAATGTTATTGAATAATTCGCGTTCTTTGACGACGTTTCAAAGCCAGTGACCTAGGCTATTATATATTAAAGTTTTTCTCCCTGAGCAGTTTTTGAGAAATCACTAATTACGTATTTAGTATTATTTAGAAAAAATATCAAGAATATAATTATTATAATTTTCTCTTTACGAGAAAGGAAAAGAAAAAATACAGCAACCTATACTCTATATCTGAAAATAAATTACTTTTTTTACAAATATTTTGTAAACAAAAAAATATAAAACATCTATTTATTTATTTATTATCAGATATGACCCCATATTAACATCTGTCCAATAGTCCACTGACAATCTACCTATAAGATTCTGACAAATACGTAATCCGGCAAATCAGGTCACCACTCATATAAAATGACAGTTCGTGGCGTTATAATAATTAAGAAAATGGGTTAATGATCACAAGTCTGTCAATTCGCATGTCAAATTATATGAGATATTTTTTCTAATTGGTGTTAAATTACCGCATAATGGTTTTTGTATCATTAATGGCATAAATTGTTCTGTCAAATAATAGTGCCATCAGCCAATATCGCTATATTGGAGGTAAAATATTATTCACAGATCTGCGTTTTGACCAATGCAATTTTGTGGTCCATGTCACCATATTCGATTCAAACACAAATAATAATAATTACATCTATAGGCTACGCACAATTTGTGGTTTTCTGGTCTGTAAATTTTGTCATTTCCATTTTATTTTAGATATGTTTTGATTTTCGAAACATGTTTAATGCAATACTAACAGTTTAAGGCACATTTGTGAAAAACGCCATTCCCAGTAGGTGCATATTGCAATTTCTGTTTGTTGATTTTTCATCTTACTAAGTGATTGAACAATCTTTTAACAAACTGTTTAAAAAAAAAAAACAATCGATGCTTTTAAGCATTTTAATGTTGATAAGAACATTCAAAAGGCAAGATTTGCTAATAATTGTACGTTTTTCAAAGAGTTACTAAAGGAAGATCATTAACATCAGCCCGTTGTGGTCCACTGCTGGACCAGGGTCTCTTCAACTCTCTTCCAGCCCCTCTGCATCTTGCCCTCCTCATCTAACTTCGTCCGGCCGCTCTCACTACGTCGTCCCTTCATCTGGCTGGTGGTCTGCCTACTCCATTTCACCCTGTTCTGGGCTACCACTCCATATCTTGCAGCTCCACCGACCTTCTTCTAACTTCTACGACACACCTACCTCTATTTTAATAAAGCAACAGTGTCAGCCACTACTGTTCGTCTTCGTATTAGGCATATGGTCTAGCAATGTGATTCCCAACTTCGCCCTTTCCATGGCTCTCTGTGCTACTTGTAGTTGATGGATCGTTTGCTGTGTTAGGGTCCAGGTTTCTGCTCCGGATGACATAGTAGGAAGTATACATTGGTCGAATATTTTTATTTTAAAGCAAACTGGAATGTTTCCCTTAAAAGGTTCTGTAAGAAAAGAAAAGAAGATATCACTATGAATCACTTTGCCTAATGATTTCTAGAAAGAAAAAAACAGCAAAGGTGGGCATGCTTAGCTGTGATGATATTATAAAAGCCGATCTTCATCCTTGACAATTTGGTTTAACGAAATACTTAAATAATGTTTTTGACCGATAATCATACTTTATGCTAATGTCTTAATCCGACATTGTTGCAAGGATGTTTTTGATAACAATGAAAGGATATGGTGTCCCATAAAAGTCTACGTATATGGTAGTTGTGTGATTTACATGAAAATAGCGTTTATGCGAAGAGTACCTAAGGTTATGCATCTCTGAATAACAAAATAATTTTATGTTACATACAATCTTTGCACAATACTTCAGGAAAACGGAAATGACACGCCCGTCTAAATTTACGGAATAAATATTATAATAATTATTATTACAAGCGCTATTGTTATAGTGTAATATACTCGAGGTATTCTATACACTGCTGAGGTACACGCGTTGAACTTTAAAAAATGAATATTTTTGTAATGGTTGTATTCTTACTAACTTACTAGATCATTTGTGACAATGTTACTCGATTATTTGTTTCCTACTTACAAATACATTTTATTATTAAACAGCTAGATACATTAAACATTCATAATTATTTTTAACACTTCCGCAATGTCGGAGTTATCTTTTCCAGCCGATAGCCATCCACTTCGGGACAACATCCACATTCCTTTGTATCCACGCCGTTTTATTTTGCACTTTCTAAGGCCACTCCAGCATGCTGTTTGAAACCGTCTCTCCTTCTGAACTGTCTGTTATCTACAATCTACATGACCAGAGCCGAGATTCTGGCCACATGATCCACACCCTGCTATTTTAGATTAGCAGCTATGTAGGTACCTAGATGATATCTATCTGATTTGACTTACCTTTTGATAAAACCGTTTTTTTTCTTACATTATGACTTGAGGACATTTCTGTCAAGGCTGTTTTCTTGTTATTTTTTTAAAATATTCATTTTTATAAAGCGTTGTTTTACATTTTTACTTGCCCTTAAATGTTTTGCTTTTCCCTTTGCTTAGTGTAAGCGAATGGAGTAAAGGAAGTAATAAATTTGATTATGTTCTTGGAGATCGAGGTGGGAGCGATCATAAGTAAAATAACAGACACAACTACTCTCAAATGAAGATCACGTTGACTTGATATTTCAATAGGATCATAAGTCATGCGGAAGACACCTGTTATTGTAGCAAGACATTTTTTGTTTTTTTTTTCATCTTCTTTGGTTTGATGTTCAATAATAAATAGATAAATTAATAATATTATTCCTATAAGCTATCAACTGTATCCGCACTAAGTTGAAGTTTATACCATGATAAAATAGTCTTTAAATAAATATTTAAAAACAAATACGAAGTATTTTATTGCGAATAGTCGATGAAACATAAACTGTTCACAGAGCATTGATTTGATACACTGGAAACTTTAAAGTAAATATTTATCTTTTGTTAAAACACGTAAGCGCTTTATTCAGTGGTGAATACAATTTTATCGGTCGTGAAATCGTGTTGATGTGAATTTAAATGCTGTATAGTTTTCTCATAAATAAGTAGTTAATACGCACATTCACATTCCAGACGTTTAAAAAATCTACAAAATCAAATTTAGACAAAGAACCTATGACAATATGATATTGCTTGGTAAAAGTGAAAAACCATAAAAAATCCATCTGGTATTAAAAGTTACGTGCATAAAGTTTTACATTTTTTACTACATTTTCATTTAGAATGAACCGGTTTTCGGAGACTACCGTCAGAATTTTTAAAATATGTGATGATAACGAAGACGGTTGCCTCAAAAAACCGGTTCATGTTTGAAATAATTTTTTGTTATTGAACTATTTTAGAATCTTTTAAATTTATTTGAAATGGACTTTCACAAAGCACCTTATGTCCAAAACACATAAGTGTTCAAATGAAATTCTATGAATTTTAGATAAGGTAATAATATTATTAACTGTGTAAAAAATCTCGAAACATTATAGGCTTGCCTTTTTCGTTCTTTCACGACAAATAATTATGATGAGCTTGACAGAAATTTAGGGTCTATTTAAGGTTGCCGGCAATACAACTCGAGTTGTTCATTGTTTTATAAAATAAAATACCTTTAAAACATTTACTGCAGAAATAAAAGGATGTAGGCATGTTTAATATTTTATACTTTGAAACAATAGCGGAACTATACGGAATAATACGAAGAAGAGTAAACAGTACGTTTCAGCGTCTACAAATAAACAATGTTATAAAATTATTAACATAGAGAAATAAGTGATCTTGAATGAACAAACCTTATTTTCATTCTTATGTAAACATATTATGGTTGTTAAAAGAGTTGATTCTATGTCGGAGAACAATATTGTAAATAAATATCTATTATTATTGTAAAGAAGAGACCGTCTGTGCTGACTCCTTCGCCCTGCCTACATACTCGGCCACCCAGAACGACTAGACAACTCGTTAGACGTAATAATAGAACTTGTACATCGGGACGTCTTTATGGTATTGTGTTGTTTTGATAACAAGGTAGAGTCGGAGGGATAATATGTAGAGAAGGGCCTAACCAATTTAAATTTACATGACTTGAAATCAATAATACTTTACAGGACAATCCATCGTGCTAAATGTTAATTATTCTAAGGGTGTCTCAAACTCAATAGTGAATGTATGTAGGTCAGGCCCCCCACATTATTTCCTGGGCCCCGTTGCTAAAAGTCATAATGCCCCCCCCCCTCTCACTACCAAAAAAAAAATTCTAGCCTTTATTACAATATACATTTTTTAACTTTTATTAAGAATATTTTAGGTAATTTTTTTGCAACTTGAGTTACATTATTGGAGTTTAGTAAGGATCCTTCATTTTTTTAGAAAATATATTACCTATTGCATTTGTTCAGCGCGGATAGTGTAGCTTCCCAACAGTGAAGGAATTTTTCAAATCGGTTCAGTAGTTTCGGAGCAAACAATCAAATCCTTCCTCTTTAAATATTAGTATAAAAAGTGGACGGCTCATTTTTTCTTACTCTTCGTGAATAGCCTTCCTTGGTGGTGGTTTGGTTACTCACAGCACAGCTGTTGTAGATTCAGACCCGTTATGTACGCAACGCACTGCAAATCCAATGAACCAATTTATATTACTCTGATGTAATAGTTCATTGAATAATTGATACCTACACATAAATCTAGTCCTAGTGATTTTATTTTGGTTTCATTTCTATGATTTATTAAAAATGTTCTACTTTTTAATTTATTCCCCCGTTCTTGCGGGCCCCCTTGGCCCACGGGCCCCGTTGCTGTAGCATCGGTAGCACCGGCCATGTGGGGGCCCTGATGTAGGTACATACATACATTACTGGTGTCAGTAATGCTTTCTGCTTAAGCTCTGATTTCCTAGGCAAACGCGTCTGTCATATAGCGACCTTAAACTAGGGGAACTACATCACTTCGAACATTGTCTGTGATAACAAAATGACACGGTTTCATAGAGACCGGTAGTAGACAAAATATTTTAATGTAGTGAAAGACAACAACGACAAAAATACAACTTTACAACGACAATAATATCGCAGGAAATCAACGCTTTAACGTAAGAGTATGTTAACATCTTGTTTTGGATTCCATCACTTCAGTAGTATCCAAATAAACTTCTTTATTAAAGATACTATTCAAATAAATCTAAAATCTAGTCAAAAAATGAAAATAAAATCATTCTTACGAATAATCAGACCTGACAGGGTAATGAACCTGAAAATCCTTGCTCTCAAGCGACTTAATATAAAAAAAAACAGTATTTAAAAAAAGCTTTCAGTTGGCTTCACCTTATAATGAAGGGTAACATTGTTGGAAGTTGCGGTGTTGGTATGAAAAGTTTGTTCTGGCATAAAATTATTGAAGAATGGATCTAATGAAAAGAGTAAAAGATTTTTTTTCGATTAGAACTGGCAAAAGAATCCTAGGCTAAAGCGATAGCCAACGTCTAGGAGACCTCTGGTAATCAAAGAATGGTTAGTAAAAACATAAAGGTTAGAAACAGTTTGATATAAAAGACAGCCTAAGGTTGAATTATATGGACATTTATGTGCAATTATTATTGAGCATAATAATATTGAAACACTCTTATTTTATAATAATAATTATAATACTGCAGTCCAGGAGGAACCAATAATTGCACGAGAAATCTGCATAAAAAGATTGGTACATTATTAAAGTGTCAGATATATTATTGTTGACCTGCATAATAATTCATAGCTAGAAGATTCATAATGTTACCTTTCTATTGAGATTAATGAAAAATTTATTTTGCAATTAGATATTATTCATTGGTAACAAATCAAATCATTGTGTTATTTATTTATTATTGATGGCTTTGATTTGAATGTCAGGTATTCGCAATTATTATACGAATAAAACAGCACACAGCTGTAAAAATTATAACCATTGCCCGTCAGTTATAATTATTAATCTCTACGTGTTAAATGTTACTTTCACAATCGTTTAGAATTTGAATAATATTGCTATTCTGGTATTTTAAAACCAATAATTTTTTACTTCTTATTGAATGCGATAGAACGGGGATAGCAGATCCCTGGTCATAAATCTGTAGTTTGACCCTATTCCCACTGTTGATGATCGAGGAGGTGAAGGTCTATAATCCCGTTCTTTTTTCTAATGTCGAAATGCACTTTCGAGAGAGTGATCTAAGAAATTCTTTATTTTTATTATGGGGTTATATATTTATCCATACTGTTGATATGATATCTTGCAAACTTTTTTCTACCCTTGTCTTATCGAACGATTTCTCGCTATCACAAGTCATCTTCTTTTTCTCGACTCATTGAGCTTCGCGATAAGATTTTCATTCATGACGTTTTGATCAGATTTTTGGTTGGTTTGGTTGTGTCGGATTTTCCGCCCTTATTGTCCTTACACATATCTTGTAGATTCTGATATTTTATTCTATTTACATTCGTTATTCGATCCAATATTTCTGGTTTATTAGTATACCTATCATCTATGAGTATCTTTTCCTTAGGAATGTGGTGTGTAAGGTCACTTCGACAAAAGTTTCCTATCTTGCGCAATCCCATAAAACTCCCCTAAGTACCTACGTTTTCTATTTTAACGCAGTTTCTAAAATTACATTGCCATGACATTTTTATAGCCATAGCAACATTATGAAAATTATAACCAAAAAGATTTCTGGTTTATGCTCTGGTTGTTCATTCTTTATTGAGTGGTCCTTTGGTTCTAATGGATCAGAGACTTGCCTTTCATCATTTATGGAGGGCTCTTGTTCCCCCCTTTTGCCCCTGTGTTGTGCCAAGATTTGCTAAAAGAACTCTTGATTTTGAGTTTTAGAAAAATAGCTACTGCCATTGTACTTACTGATTGTTTGATATAAAGGAATAAAAAAATAGAAAAGAAAAAATATTTCTGAATGTAATTAATATTGTGTGAAAAATTGTTCCAGATTGTTTAGAAGTTTGATTAATGAGATTAGTGCGTCATAATAGGCGAGGCTAATTGCTCACTCGGACCTTTTATGAACCGTCAAATCGTTAGAAAATTACTGTAACGAACCAATGTTATGTTGCGCATGGAGGTATTAATTTAATAATATATTTTACTATTTCCGAGCCGAACATGTAATTATAAGCATTTGCGAAATCGTTAGTGTTATAAAGAATATATTATTCAGGATTGTTAGAATGAATGGTAGAATGTTCATCGTTTTAGTTTTTCTTTCCTTATTAGTAGGTACAATTATTCTAGATGATATTTTGAAAATCATTATTAAAAGTGTGTAGAAAAATGTTTATTATTTACTAATTTAAAATTAATGTGATGATTTTTTTGGCACTTTTATTAATTAATTGAATTTCAATGCTTAGCGCTTAAACCCAGCTTGATGAAATGCCAAACAGGAGAAAAAAAAATCAATAAATCATAATATGATTTATTGATTTTTTTTTCTACACGTAGAAAGCCGATTCCGACCGCGCCGACCGGCGCAAAGAATGTTACCATGTATTTGAATGGGGATGCCCACAGAAAAAGCAGGAACCCGCTTTCCGGCTTGCCCATTTAAATGCATTGAAACAGATAACAATCTTTGAGCCGGTCGTCGCGGGTCGGAAGACTTTCTTTTTAATACGGAGCAATCTAAGACAACAGTTAGCATGTGAGAGGAAGCTGTTGTCCTCATGACCTGATCCTAGCTGACGACAAGAAGGTAATATTCGTCGCAGCATAATATAACACTTTTTCTATACAAAGGTGTAAGTATAGCCGGCGGAACTTATTGCCTGAGGCAATTTTTTCCAGTCAACCGGTCCCGTCCAATCTGAGACAGGCCAACCCCGGGTAGAAATTTCTAGTGAAAAAACACTTAGAAAAACTCTGACCCGACCGGGAATCGAACCCGGGACCCCGGATCTGAAGTCCACGCTAGTACAACTAGGCTACCGAGGTCGGTGACTAGGCTACCGAGGTCGGTGACTAGGCTACCGAGGTCGGCATACTATTATAGTAGTGGAATATACCTAATATAGCCTCTGACACAAATATTGAAATTTCAAATATGTTCCTAACATACCTACTTCTCCCTCACATAAAATCTCATTTCGAAGTAGGTATAGGGCATTGGAGCGGAACCAAAAACCTCTTAGTGACATCCAGTTAACTAATGACTACCTGTCACATTCTTAACCATAAAAAATCAATCAAAGTTTTCACAATATGTTTATCCTTGCATCCACATGAGTTCATTTGTTTTCAATTACAAACTTTAACTTAAAAAAATCCGTATTAAACGACTGCACAAAAGGACATTTCGTGAAGACTTTGGGAATAAAGCTAGTGAGGAATAATTGAATTACTTTTTCCTTCCTTCGTAAGCCTCAGACGTCTTTTAGACATATCACGAGGTCAGTGTTTCGTTTAGAAAATAAATTATCTAAAAATACACGATGATAAATGAAGGCGGAGCCGCATCGTCTTTTATTTTATTGGGTTAGTAGGAGAGTTGCCGTGTTCTTGTCAAAACGGATAATGACGGGACGCTTCATATACCTAGTAGCAATGCATAATTTAGGTATAATAAAACAAATGAATGTGGTTAGATCGGAACAGTAACATTATGTACAATATTCATATAGGTATGTATTCATATTTTTATGAAACATGATTTCCATAATTTACATAATGGAAATCATAGTGTGGTGTTGCCCAATAATTAGGTTTTAGAATGGGAACTCTTCTGGCTAATTAATAAGGGAATATCCAAATATCAAAAAGACACTTCAACTTTCACAATAACTATTTTTTCTTTCGTTTAGGACATGTGTATACATACGTAACATTCTGTCTTAACCATTCAACCAACGGTTCTCTATCTGTACTTTGAAAATTAATAAATCCTACAAATAATTCTTATAATAATGCTTCTCCTTGTTAATTATTATTCCCACATGGTGGTGGAGTCTGCTTTTGCGTTGCCACTCAGCTCTGTTTTGTGCATCCTCAGCGATAGCTTCACAAATCGTGTCCTGACTCAACCTCGCAAAATCTGCGTTTGTCTCCCTCATGACCTTCTACCAGGGACCTCAAGGGCTTGTGCCCTGTTGCCTATATATTCTGGCGGTCACCTACTCACTTGCTCACATGCCCGTACCATCGCAATCTCTTGATTTTTTCCGATACGTCACACATACCCAGACTTCCATTATGCTACATTCTAAAAATTACGAGGTAATTTAAAATTAAGCTTAAATGAAATAGTTTATTTGTCCTGATTATTGTGTGTGTGTCAGAATTTTTATTAAAAAAAAAACGTTATTTTTAAATTTATTTTACCTAAATAAGTCGGAATTAATGATAAAATATAGGAAAAAATATACCTATACAAAATTATAAATGCGCTGATATGTGACGATATATTATTTTCCAATTGTTATTTTAAAATAACAGTGAAAACTAAAGAAGCCTCTTCTCTTAACCTACGGTCAAAGATCCACCGATGTGAGGTAGCTAACTGCTACCCAAAAGACGAATCTCGGTTGTTAGTGCGTGGAGTTTCTCAACATCACGATACAATAATAATCTTCGGTTGCCTCTGGTTCGATGACCGAGTGACCAAAATGGTTTATATTACACCCATATGTCTGTACGGCGTGTTGGGAGTTAAAAATAGATAGTTCGAATCATCTTCTTTAATTAAACATTCTCGCGCGAAATTATTCCCGCCTGTAAAACAATGGGTGTGTCTCTAAAATATACATAAGTATGTTTGTGTCCAACTGACCTTCAGTTTATTCGTCTTCTTCATTTCTATCAATCCTGTTCAACTGTTTGTGAAATTGTCAGGAGGAACTGAACCATGCCAGTTTCATATGAACCCATCTGAATTTGAAGAGGGGTTCAGAGATAAGTTCTTTATATGAGTCGAGTATTATGACCCCTGCCGAACCCACGAGACTGACTCATCGAACCTCCTGGTGTTCGATCCATCCCAGGTTAAGAATCACTATTTTAGACTCTTGAGCCGTCTGCTTACCTTCTCTTGTCTACCTATCTTCAAAGCTTTAGATAATAATTCATTCCTTCAGGGTTGCCTTGAAAGCCGCTACGTGGAGTACAGTGTTTGTTAGAATGGCTGTTTTTAAGGCGCTGAACTGAAAAAGTCGTCCGGGGTTATATTCTGGGTATTTTAAGAGATTTAGAATCCTACCTATGCAGGATTTCTAATCCTAATCCTATCTGCCTCTCTTATGAGTAGACGCTAAGGATTGGCTGGTAGAAATCACCTTAAGTAAGTTCTAAGTAAGTTCTTCCGACTAAGATTATTTACATTTTTTTTAAATTCGTTTGAAAAATTGAATATTTTAATGCTAATTGTTTATTTTTTATTCATTTAGGTTATGTTCTATTCCCAAAAAATTGCCTAATTTTTATGAAAAAATAATATTACATATTCGCTATTTCGGGAGAGAATTACCAAAAAAAAAATTTCTCGTTGCACTTTCGTCCTATAAAAATGCTTCTCAGCCAGATGTTAGATGACAGATAGGTGGGAGAGATCCGTCTTTAAGTGGGCAAAACTATTCAAATTCGTATACTTTTTTGGTGATTCCATCCAGAAATAGAGAATAGGTTGTGAAATTTTACAACGTTTTTAATGCCTTACCTTATTTAATTTTACACAAAAAATTTATATATTTCAAGTAAAATTCATCACTCACCATAACAGATTTCTCCTTTGCGATGAGTGATTAAATAAAAAATAATAATAAATCCACTATTCTGTACTTTATGTGCACAAAATAATCAATGATGACTTTAAATTAGTTGGACGCAAACTAACTTCCTCTCCAGACTTCCAATAAAATTTTAACGATCAATGCAATATATGTAGTTTTTAACATACATAATGTTGTGTGGTATTCTGGATGATGTTGGGATAGAGCACAGTATCTGAATACAAAATGTTTAGGTACTCAATAAAATTCATAGACATAATACTATTTCAAATGAGTATAATATCAGAATTTTTGCATTTTCATAAATCAGCCAGCCTTTAGCCAAAGGACATTTTTGTTTCTTTCCGACTTCAGAAGTCTAGTTGTTGTCTATGGATTGCTTTTTCCCGCTTTCCGACTGCTTCCGAATCATCTTTATGCAATTGAATCAGCATGTGCACATCAAAAACAGTTTTGGGTTAGTTGTTACAGACTACAACATCGTTGTGGTAAGCTCACCCTGTGTATGTTGATTCTGTGATGTCTTTTTTATGTATGTCAAATTTTTATGTGTAAATTTACTTATTAATGTACAGTAAAGAATTAATAAATAGATAATTGTAGTGGTTGGTAGCCTGGCGGCTACGACCGGCTTTCGTACTGTATCATTCGGAGGTGGTAGGTTCGATTCCAGGTGCCTACCATTTTCCTCTATCACGACACAAGCTGTGAAAGAGTCAAATAGTGTATTTGTGTTCACTTTGAATGAACACAGACTAATTAAAAAGAAAAACAGGATCGCGCATGTCTGCAAGAACTGCCGGCGCGCAAATTTCACAGGAATAAATCAGATATATTCTTTTCCTGCAAGTAGGTATTGATGAAGTGAAAATGAAATGAAAATTTCTTTGATTCATTCTATTATTTTCACTGTTCGTCAAAATATGGTGATATTTTGAAAAATACCACAACGAAAGAGTGTTGAAAGTTATTGCGAATACTTTTACAGCTGTGAACCACGCTTTGCTAGCGTTTACTATGACCATGCTGACTGCACAGGTACCGACCACAGAAAATCGGAAAGCGGAAAGAGTGGTTTATTTATTTATTTAATTTTTTTTTCAAATTTATTGTCGTGAGCAACTCTGTAGATTACCAAAATATCGCCAGCCAAATGAACAGATTGTTGATAAATCTGAAGCGATAAAAACGATTGAAAGCGATATCGCCTCAAGTTGACCACCTTTCAACTTTTGTTTCTGGTGGAACGATGCACGCATGCGCAGATATGCGCGGGGTCCGTATCTATGGTTAACTTCTGTTTATGTTCTGTTTCTTGACAGATGACAGCAGTGATCCAAAAATTTTTCTCCTTAGAATTCAATTTCGCACCCCATATCTGCGTTTTTTCTTGATTTTTCCTTAATTAGGAGTAAAACAACATTTTCAACTAACCCCAAACACTCAGCGATTTCTACCTTCTTGACGTCCGCCGTTTTTAAAACTACCTGACTGATTGAATGTATGTCGGTGGATCGTGTGAACACATCACACGATCAATAGGCGACCGAGCGATATTTTTTTTATGCAAGCGAAATCGTCTGGCCTTATATCGCCTCGTATGAACACCGCATTAGGGGCATAAGGAGGCAACAAGAACTAATGGTTATCAGGTAAACAATAATTTTGTTGTTAAAGAATATTTCATAGATGGCATTGGCGTCGCAGGAAATCCGTTCCATACTAACTTTAATATCAATATTTATTTATTATGCATTTTACAACTTTTGAATAGATATACTGTTATTCGGAGCGGAGAAGAATCCAATAAATCAAACATCGGGTAATCTATTCAGCCGATCTCGAGTTATAAGTATTTGCCCTAAACCGACTTTATTATAGGTATAATAATATAAGATTTGATTTCGTCAAAATTTTCTTTAAATTTTAATAATTAAAATGACTTTCACGTTTATATTTTAAATGACACAACAGTAAAATATTCTTTAATTACAATAAATAAAATAAAATTCCAACTTGTTGCCTGAAGATAATGTACTAAAAACACCACTTGTTTTATTTTTTTATAGAAATGATTTATAAAACAAAATGTGAACAAGACAAGATAATCCACTCGGCAATTTATTACGCTCGCAACAAAACTACACAGATTTACTTGGGATTTTACAAATCGTTCATGGTTGTTAAGAATGTGCACATTAATACAATGTGTATAAATTAAATAATATTAAAACTATGGGAATTGTGTAAAAGCTGTTGTAAGGATAACGTTTAAATATTCAAAGAGTGCGGAAAAATATCCGTTCATACAAACATTGAATGGGGCATGCAATTTTTCTCATACAGTGTAGCAAAGTATCGGTTTATTCATTGGTAAATGCCCACTTTTTCTATCAAACTTGGTCGCTTAGTACTTAGCGGCTTTTCATTCTTTTTCGGCAGACTCTACACCATATCCTTCTGACTTGTGTGGATAGTTATTTTGTCAAGTAAGTTTTGTTTCGTCATTAGTCATCAATCGAACAATCTGCTCTTGTAACCAGTATGGAAGCCAGAATTTCAAATGTTTTGCAGGTAAATGATGTATTTATATCTTCATGCATTCACATGTTACCAAGTCCACTGTTGGTAAACTCATCTTTCAATAACGTTTTGATAAATTTCATTAAATAATCTAAAAAATAGTTACCTAATGTTTTCTAGGCAAAAAATGTTTATTTATAAAAACCGCCTAAGGAGATTTTAAAATAAACATTAATATTGGGATGTTGTGTGTATCACAAAGCAGAGAAAATCTCATATTGTATTTCTTGTGCTTAAATATATGAAAGTAATGAGCATGATAAAGGTCCATGCCTGAGGAGTTTCACATAATGTTGTGTTAAGAAATTAATATAAAATTTGGAATAATCTGATAAAAACATTTTATGTTATTAGTGTTTTTTTTAATAATAATAATTATGAAATATTATAACCTTTGTGTTATCTGTTAACGCAACTTTTATTGTAAGATCAATCTGATTACACTACAAAAATTTCTTATGAGTAGATAATGATAAAAAATTGATAATTGAGAATGTATTGTTTGCATTTAAAACTTTACGATAAACTCAAAAGAAATGTTAAAACTAATAATTGATCATAGGCGAGTAGGTAGGTAAGTTAATTTTGTTTTAATTGTAGATATCAACATACCAATAAAGACTGAATTACTGTTCAATTGACTGGAAGAAACTGCATTATGCTTTGTTTACCTATAAAAAACGGTCGTTACATGACAAACGCAGTATTATTTGAGACATCTATATCTACTGAAGTAGGTACTAGATTTTTTATCAGCATCAAAAACCAAAAATTCAAAATTCATATACGAAGTAGTTAATTATAATTCTCTTGCGGCTGTGCCCAAATAAGATCATTAAACCTACACATTTACATCATTGTATTGAAAATTTCTTTATGCATTTTTTTATGACGGGTAATCACAAGGGCAAAATATGCGGCGACCGGACAAACTCGGGGAATCCACCTCATAAAAACTAAAAATGGGACCATCAATGACTCACTACATTACTCTCTGCTGAAGATTTCCATGTTTCCAAAATATCCAACAAATAATGACATCAAGTAGCAACTTTTCATAGTCATTAGGAGTAAATCATAGAGAGAGAATAATAATTTATTTATTTTATTTATTTATTCAATACAAATATAATATTTTTTGATATGCCTTTTTTTTTTGTAAATTGCCTATCGCCTCGTTTATCGTTTTCCATGTTCTTCCAGCATCATTTTGATATTTAACGAGCTTGTCGCTGAAGTAGTTATTTTTTGCTTCCCTTATTGTTTGAGTTAGTCTGTTTCTATAATTCTTGTATTCTTTTAATAATTTTTCATTGTTTGTGTTTTTCTTTGTTGATATAAAAAGCCTTTGTTTTTCTCTAATCGATTTCAATAACCCGTGAGTTGTCAATGGCTTCAATTTTTTTTTGTTACTCACTCTACTAACTCTAGTTTCATGGGATGCAATTCTAATATAAGATTCAAAGATGCATTCGAAATTGGCAGATGCAGTGTCAACATTTTTGTCCAAAAAGATGGAAGACCATGTTTCTAGTTTTATATTATCTTTAAAAACCCCAAAATTGACAATTTTCCTCGTCGCTTTTTCCTGTCTGTTAGTATTGTCACGTGGTCCTCCAACTGGATAGGTGCACTGGAGAATACAGGAGTAGTGATCAGTGATACTAGTTTTCCAGAGTATGCTTTTTAAGCATTTTAAGCATAATATGTTCTTTTTTCGAAAAGTATTTAAAATTAAATAAAAAGGAACTTGTTCTACATATAGCAGACAGTGATGTGACGTTTAGATAAACGTAAATAATAATTTAACCGTCAGATTGTGTCGAGTAAAAGTGCTAATAATAGCACTGCATATAAATTAATAAAGCTATATAAATTATATTCACGATTATAAAATTATAAACATTTATTATAAGATGTGTTATACTAGTTATACATTCATGTTTATTGTACTTAAAAACCTCATTTTATACGTTTGAGACGGTTCCATGATATATCGCGTATAAACAAAAATATTCTTTAAAGAATAATAATATTATTCAAATTAAAACAAATAACACATTTAAGTATGAGTACAGTTGGAGGAACATAATTCTTGGAGTACTTTCCACCAGTCAACCGGTCCCGTTCAATCTAAGAAAGGATTCCAATCCAGAGAAGAAACTTCAAGTGAAAAAACACTGAATATTTCTAACCCGATCCGGAATCGAACCCGGGACATCTTGATCAGAAATCTTTGTCTTTACCACTGGGCAATCAAGGGCACGTAGACAGAATGACTAAAATGATATATAAATCTGAAAGAATGGGTGCATGCTGGCGTGGCCGACCTCGAATGACGCGGACCGATCATATCGGTGCCGTCACAACTCTTAAAGGAGAGTCATGTCAGGAGTAAAAGGAATAGAAGAGTATGTATGCGGAATGTTATGCGTTGGAGAAAACAAAAGAGGTGTGTTTGGATAGGAAATATTGGCAGTCCGTACTCTCCGCCTACCTCCTATGGGGAATGGGGTAATGGGTATAAAATAATCGAGGTCTTCTTTCCGGAGTTCTAGATTCGCATGAAACGAATAGTCATATGAACAATGAACATAAACGGAGGTGTCGATCTGACTTACCTAGATCGATTCCCTCATCAAGCAATGCTAGGGAGCTTAATCTGCATAATATACATGGGATTCCAATCCAAATGAAATCTTAATAAAGATGTCATTACAACGTTGGTTTATATCGTTGCTAGGCATAAAAATCGGTAGTTACACGAAGGGTTTTTTTGAATCAGGGCTTTACAAAAAGGTATAAATAAGGATGTACATAAAAATGGACGCTCGACATTAAAATCGGGATTGAATTTCGAAAGTAGTCCCATAGGTCATCCCGGTAAAAGAATGAGAGGCGTTCTTTCTCGATACCTGAACATTATTGTAAGATTTTATTTAAATTTCGCGATCGCGTTAAATGAGAGCTAATACCTTTTGTATGTTTTGATAAAAATGTTTCACAAAGGTACCCATGTTATTAATAAATGATACTCATCATCGTTGATGCCCATCTGTTGGTGTTCATGTTATTCGATTTACGACTTGTAAAATCACACTCCTGCGAGCCCTTGATAAAAATATTGGCTTACTTAATACTCCAGTATATAATAAATTTTATTTTTATGGCATCACTATTTTAATACTATCAATAGGTACCTACATAATATTATTTTTGTGGATGTATGTGGTATGTTGTGTCAGTGTCAGCCACTGTACTCATTATTTTAACATATCATGCCGTGTTCCTTAAGGTGTAGGCAGAGAGAACGGGCCTGCACTCCTTTCTATCCAAGCATAATTCTTTCGCTTCTTCCAAATAACATTTCTCATACAATCGATGTGTTCGTTCCATGTCATTCTCGGTCGGCCACGCTTTCTTACACCTTTTCATTCAGCCTTATGAATTCTCTTTGTACTCATTTTTTAATCTTTCTATTGGCCTTATATTCTATTACTATAGTGGAATGAATTCAATCTTTATTTTTACTGTATTTATTTATTTATTAAATTGTTTCAAAACAAAGTTGGTAATTCCTTCCTATTTTTCAAATCTACTCCTTTCTAACCATGTTTAACGTGTTGCCAGCTCCGAAAACCAAAACGTCTCTAATCCTTTCTGGCTTCCGCATGTCCACTTGAACTTTCTATTTATGACTTTTTTAATCAGGCAACACCACCTAGATATGAAGTATATCATAACAATAATATTAAAAATCGTCTCATTTTGTCGGGGTTGAATAAAACAAAACCCAAACAGAGTGGAATGCAGTTATTAAAAAATACACAGGTAAACTTATATTTAAAAAATCCAATATATATACCTATTTGGCACGTATGCATAAAATCTTTCCAATAAAAATTATTTCAATTTTATTTTCTATTTTTTTATTCTGTATCAAATTTCTTACAGATTAATAAATTAATATAAATTTTCGTCGAATATTTTTTTTGTCAAAATGACTACTTAATTTGGCATGCTTAGAGAAATTCTACGAATTATAATTATTTAATTTTCAATTGAATACATAGCAATGATCAAGAGTAGGTAATTTTTGTTAGAAACGAAATAAGGTTTCTATTAAATCAAATCAAATTTTCCATAATTTACTGCCGTTTTTAAGTGTTTTTTTTTTAAATATAAAATAATATAATAAAACACTTTTCTATACAAAGGTGTCAGTATAGCCGGCGGAACTTATTGCCTGAGGCAATATTTTCCAGTCAACCGGTCCCGTCCAATCTGAGACAGGCCAACCCCGGGTAGAAATTTCAAGTGAAAAAACACTTGAAAAGCTCTAACCCGACCGGGAATCGAACCCGGGACCTCGAATCTGAAGTCCACGCTAGTACAACTAGGCTACAGAGGTCGGTATATACAGTACGTCATATTATTGATGTTTGAAGATTCTTGAGGTAGTTACCCATTTAGGTACTGCACTCAAAAGATCAAAATTAATCCATCATTGACATTTTTAAAAGGCTTTTTAGCTAGGAAAGGCATGTGGAGATAAAAAGACTTAACTGGTGCTTACTCATTCACAATAAAGGTACCTTCGTTACTTAATCTTTTAACCTAACGCCCGCCATACCATGTTTCTTATGAGACATACCGCGTACGCCACGACAAAATAATTAAGGGGCATCATTCGAAATAAAAGACCATTAGGAAGCAATTTTCACCAGTTAAGATTATGAAGTAGCCAGTAATGGGTACAAATGTGTTAGATTAAGTTTGGGCTGTGAGTTAAGAGTGGCTACCTAAATGAGTTGATGAAGAAGTCTTAATAATGGGCGCGTTTAATAGGTGCGATTAAGATTATTTTATTGAAAAATTTTAATGGAGATAATATTATTCTTTTACGTAGGTACATTCTAGTCCTTTTGTGTGGGCTTTAATTTCATCTATTGATTTTATATCTAAATGGGAAGGAAGAACAGATTTCTACTCATTTCTACCAACATACCTACGTCTTCCGTGTTTGCTTCTTCCAGCCATATTCCATTTCTTATACACAGGTACAGCTTCAATGTCCCACTATTTTCATTTAAATTACCGCACTAAGTACCAAAAATGAAAAAAAAAAGATTTGTGTATGAGGAAATGTTCTATATACCATTGCCAATAGCCTAAATATTGCTATTAGTCCATATACATGATCTTAAGGCGTAAAAAACAGATCCAAAAATCATCATGGTCTATGTGGGGGAAAATCAGTTTTATTAGATTATCTCAAAATGATTTTTTTGGTACTTAGTGCGTATTTTATTTCCAGTGTAGGTACCTACACTTTATTCATTTCAAAGGTCCTGAAAAAGTTTTGAAGTGGTTGGTAGACTAGTGGTACCAATCGGCGACTTTCGTACGTACAGATTATTGGAGGTCGTGGGTTCGAATCCCGGTGTCGACCATTTCCACTTTCACAACACAAGCTGTGCTTTATGTGAGAGATGTCGAAAGTGTATTTGCGTTCACTTTGGGGGAGTCCAGATTCATTTAAAAAAAAGTCTATAATGAGAAAAGAAATGTTTTTAAAAATCAACCTATCATTTTGATATTGCCTTTTAATATAGGCACCTACTAATACCTTTAGGTACAACATATAAAGAACACTTAACGTATTTAAGTGTTATTTATATATACGGGAATAAGCTATAAAGGAAACAATTAAGTATGTATGTATGATACACAAAAGAAAAAAAAATAAGCTGAAAGTTATTCTGTGCGGAAAAATACTTTTTCATAAACACGAAAAAATACTTTATCCCAAAGAGGCAATAACATCCAATCAATCCCTCCTCTAATGGTTATCGGATAAGTTTAGAAGCTCCTAATGGCGTGGCGTTTGGTACGGACGCAATCTTTCAGCTTCTGTACTATGTAGTTATGGTTCTTCAACAAAACATATTGATTTACGAGTAAAAAGGTTTTAATCTCGAGTATTATATTAGATTGAAATACCATAGTCATGCTATCATCATTTTGCTATCAAACATAATAAAGATGTTTATCCCTCAAAGGGAACGCCTGAATAGGATGAGTCGACCTTATGGATTATGATACTTCGTGGGTAGGTGCCTGCTTACTCATATAATATGGAAGATACTTTATTTATAAGGGTTAAATCATTCAACTTTCTATCATCCATCAACTTTAGTGGTCAGCAAAAAGTTGATTGAATTTTCAAGTGTTCTGGAAAGAAACGCTTTTAAAACTGGTAGTCACATGCAACTCATCATTTTCTTCGAATACTAAGATAAGTACTTAAAACTTGTGAGTTATACAACATTTAGTTTATTTTTTGTTAATGAAAGCGAGTACGGTAAACCTCTTACAACGAGCACCCACCTTTCATAACGAGCAATTCGCATAATGAGGAAAATAAAATGTCAGAATTTTGCTAACGAAATTTCGCATAACGAGTACGAAATTCGAGTTTCACAGGAAGGAAAAATCACGTTTTAAGATTTACTTGTGAATCGCGGACGCGACATCCTCGACAGTACATTATCACGTTGGATGCATCACGTGATATTGGTCACGTTACCGCGCGTGTTTAGATGTGTACAGACCCTTAGATTGCTTTTAATGCTCGTCCCGCCCACTTTTTTTTCAAATAATTTTAAATTTTTTCAATTTTTCAATTTAGTTAAATTTACTTTAATTTAATTTCAATTTCAAATCAAATTTTCAAATTCAGACATTCGGAACTCGAATTAATTTATCTGCAAAGAAAATCCCCGAAAAAAAAAATAAGAATTTCATCCTTTAAAGAGAGCAAAGTTTATGCCACCTATTTCATCAAAACTAATTCAATTACAAGTTGCTAAAAGTTATATATTCCTTAAAAAGTATGTTTACCTTTTAATGTGGAGAATACAGAAGAAAATAGTTTTTTTTTCGTTTGGAACAATCGTACTTTTCATACATTTATACGGGAAAATTTGCTTCACATACCTTTTAAATATTTTTTTTCAACCTTCGCAATTTCGAAAAATTTGTATTATGAGAAAGTAAAATAGTGACACCTGAATAAGGGTCGTGTTTTGGCTCCTACTTTTCGCCCGAGTATTGCACCTGGCTGGAGGTCATCCGTCTGCTTATATCGAATACGATGCTTTATTCATTTAAACAAAAATCATGTAGCTATGTAACAAAATTTTTATCCGCATCGAATACGGTAGATATTAATAACGTTGAATAAATTAAATCAAATTCTCTTTTGAAGACTTCTTGGTAAAATAACGGCAACTTTTAAATTAATAAATATTTTCTGATATTCCGTATATGCCGGTAAGTGAACATTAAAAACCATATTGAAAAATGTTTCGATTTATTTTGACTGTAACTTCCTACTCTGGATATCTCAATAATTTATTTATGGTGATGTAGGTAGGCGTGTAAATAGGTATACTTACACATATATAATGCTATCGCAGATTGTAACACATTATGTTATGTTTAAAGAAATATGGTGTAGGTACCTACCTATTAAATTATTATTTTTATACTTAAGTAAATATA
The DNA here is from genome assembly GCA_963576905.1 of Mystacides longicornis. Taxonomy (NCBI): domain Eukaryota; kingdom Metazoa; phylum Arthropoda; class Insecta; order Trichoptera; family Leptoceridae; genus Mystacides; species Mystacides longicornis. The sequence continues at coordinate 15,443,175 of OY756431.1, forward strand.
AAATATCTTACACATTTTATTAGAGATGAGATTGTATCGCAAAAGATTTCTCATCATACCATACATACATAACCTAAAAATCCCATGTCATCACATAAATCTCGTCATAATTTTTTAAGAGTTGTCAGGCTAATTCTTCATAATTATTTATGCGTCTTTAACAAAAAACATAATATGTACATAACGAGCATTGGTTAAGTTGAAATTTATTTTAAAATTTAATACATATGTATTACAAGTTACATTGAACTTATATCTTATTCATTTTAAAAAATTTTGAATTTTTAAATTATAAGCAAGTTTTAAAGGTTAAATTATATTTTTAATAAAAACCTTTTTTAATGCTTTTTTCTATAAAAATGAAACATTACTAAGAATGTGAGCGTTTCTAAAATAATTAGGTATTTAGTTTTACGTGATTCTAACATTAAATTTCAGCTTTCAACTTCAGAACAGTACTTATTTATTTTCTAAACGAAAGTAAGTTAAAAGGCAGCTTTTTCTTATATACAACGTTCTAAGCTTTTGTTTCCGAAGACTTCCGACACTCTACGAAGAGAGCCGAATTCAGAGTGAACACCACGTGCGTCTATATTAGCCGGCATTATGTACTTCAGTTGTACAAGTTTAGCGTTGTTGGTTGACTGTGTTTGTGGAGGCGTCGTACATACACAACATCGCTTTATTTACAGAAAACATCGTAACAAAAACACGTGAGTTTGACAGCTAAAAACGTCAACAAATTTTTTTAATAAAATATATATTTACTTAAACAAAAAATGTATATTTTATTTAGTGTTTTGTTTCATCAAAAAGTGTTGATATTAAGTGATTTTTTTAAATTTGTCTAATGTTTGTTCTTTGAGAAAATTATTTCGTTTTGAAATGTGTTTACATTGTTTTGATTGAGTGCAAACAGAGTGTTATTATTATATTTTGGTTTTTTTATTTTTAATTTCCAAATTTTCGTTTGTTTAGTCAAACCAAGGTGATTTTTTTCCAGCCTTTGTTTACGCGTTCAATTATTTGAAAAAGTTGTTTACACATAGTATAAGAAGTGTGTTTAGTGAATGGTTATGAAATTTTCAACATAATGGGTACATTGCTTCAAACAAAATCAACATCTATGGATATACTCGTTACATGGTATGTAAGATGAATGCTTTATTACCAAATTATTTCTTATTGATATTATTAATTATTATTATCATTGGTGTAATATTGTTATGAAATTTACGTCTTCACAGAAAACCGCCTACGCCGTTAACAGCATTATACATAAATGAATAACAACGTACCTACCTATTTGTTACGTTAATTAAGATGAAAGTTTAATAATAAAAAAAATGAATGATTTGAAAAAAGCCTTTCTTTTTCGGTTTTGGAAGGCTTTTAAAGAGGTGGTTAGTAGTCCAGTGGAATCAATTGGAGGTCGAAGGTTCGAATCCCAGAGAAGCTGACACGAGCCTTTTATTAGTGTGAAATATTTCTAAAATCTATTTGTGATCAATTCGAGTGAGCACAGATTCATTTTATTGAAAAAAAAAAATAGAACTTCCGAAGGTATACAAGATACAAGTAAGGCCGTACGTAGCCAGAAAATTATTTCCGAGGACGTGTAGATAAGTTGCGTACCTACTTGAAAAACAAAAATGAGTATCTTAATATATTTTCATTTCGGGGTATTGGAGGTGGGGGGGGGGGGGGGAGGGGGGTCAAACCTCGGGTCGAATCAATGCTTAGGAGTTAGTGATTGTACGTACATTACTTTGTACAATATCTATGCAGGAGATACCTGTTAAGTTCATCGTTCGTAGTACCTAACCCAAAAAATAAAGGTCCTATGTTGCAGGAAGACTTTGTATGGGATAACAAATTAGTTATTATTCAATTTTCCTCGTAATTTTTCAATATTTACTCACTATTAAAAAATACCCTGAAATAATTAAAATAATAAAACCAAAATAAACTAAGCAGCCGTGTATTATTGTTCTATTTTTTGGATATTTAAAAAAGTGGAAATATTTTTTAAGTTCCTAAGAAATAACATTACTACAACTCCTTGCAACTTTATAGATGATTAAAACCGAACGTAAAGTCTGCGATTTATGAGTGATGTGATGACATACGAAAAAGTACATCTAGGTAGGTAACTTCTTCTTTTTTTCCGGCAATGCACCCAATCTCGAGTGATTTATGCAAAGGTGGGTAACTTATCTACAGAATATTATACATATACATAGATAATATAATAATATTATTATTATTATATTCCCATATTTATGCCGTATACAGAAAATTTATAACCTGAAATAGATTTGAAAATTAATTGATAAACAAAGTTTGAATCTATTTCACAGTTTAAACATGGAATTTCTATTTCAAGACCAAACTAATAATTATAACAACCTGCTTGAGATTAATATTTATTTAATTACAATTAGTTATGCTTTTTGAATTGTATAACTGATGTTTAACCTAGCAAAACAAAATTTCTACCCTACTCTTATTTTTTTTTTAATATATGAAGGAAGGTATATTATTCATTCAATATTAAGCAATCGCCACGTTGTATTCATTCTTTTCTATAACCCTTGATTGACCAGAGAAAAACAAAATGGAAATATATCATTATCTATATATTAATTCGTGAAGAAAAAACTTTGTGACTATTTTTACGAAAACTGCGCGGACGGAGGAGTATGACACTTCGCACAGTTATAGTTTATATAGAGGAGTGGCGAATGCTAACATTTTTTTTAATTATACAAAAAAAAAAAGATTAAATCAATAAAAAAAAACATTACAAACACTACTGTCATGTTATGTGTTTGATATTCACACGCACTTTCACAGACTATTTTTATAAGAACATCGACTTCAAAGAAATAAATTTAAAATGAAAAGAGCCTCATAATGGGCGCAGAAAGCTTTTGAAGGCGGTATATTCAAATGGAAGGTGAAGCTGGAAATGGCGGGAAATAAATTGAGAATAGATTAATATTGTTTATCTTTGATAATGATAGAAAAAAAATTGTACATATCGACATTTTCCATCTCATTGTTTTTGAAAGAAAAATTGCATTTAAACAATGCAACTTATAATTTAAATAAATTTTTATGGTCGAATTTCGAGCATTAGTTTTGAAAATTATTTATCTTTTTAACTAATTGATAGATATTCTTATTTAACAGTAGCCATCAACTTATTTAAAGAAGAGGACATTCGATCTTCGAAAACCGTAATAAAAAATGTGGAAAAACTAGAAGGTTTGTTTCATCGATTTTCCTCTATCGGCGTAATAAAAATTGAGGAAAAAACTAAAAAGGTAGTTTGTTTCATTACAAGATAAAGCCTACATACTGTTAGCCCCTCTATTAGCATAAACTTATTCAGAAGTTTTGTAGGTAGGTACCTAATATTTGTATTCAGAATCGTGCTAGTCGAGAAGGGAGGCCTATGTCCAATAATGAACCTAGCTCTATACTAAACAAGTAAAGGCTGATGTTGGATGTTGATCATCTTTGTATTCTAATTTTCTCGATACTTTGTAATTAAAAAGTTCAAACGTCAATAATTTAGTATAATAATTGCTATATGTATTATGTGAATGGCTTTATCATTCACATATCATAAAAGTTTTGATGTTTGGAATGTTGAGAGAGGTGAGTGTGAAATGTGCATTGTTCATGTATCCAGATTCTATACCCCTGTATATTTCAGAAACTTTAGTTCTCATTTCATCCAGACTATTAAAAGAACGAACTCTCATAAACATTAATAATAATAAAGTTTGAATACCAATCTAGTATCTTTTTACTGCCAGCATAGTATCTAACTGTTAACGATAATGCAAATATATGTTTGACACTACTCACAAAACAAAATGAATTGACACGTAGTCGTAGATGCGTTAGAACGCAAATGTACCTTGCCCACATCATCAGTAATTGACGATCATTCACTGCCTGATCCCTAACGACCGAGGCTTTGAGATGCAGTCTGTCAAAGACTGTTCAAAGTTCACGAATTCCTTTCACTCACTCACAATACTATTTGTAAGCCCGTTAATTATACCTAAAGGCATAATTAACTTCTTCTCGCAAGTATTCGCTTTTCCCCGTGGATATAACCAAAACCAAAGTATAAAGAAAATCAAAATAACCAAAACCAAAGTATAAAGAAAATCAAAATAACCAAAACCCTTTCAATGACAAAAATTCCTCAAGTTTCAGTGTTTCTTCTTCTTTGGGTGCCATGTCTTGGGCCGCCACTTTATTTACATTTTTTGTTTACACCGTTCTAGTGAGTTTTACTTATTGCGCTGATCTTGATAGTGCTATAGTCATGGACTTCTCATAAAGGGTCCCAAGTTCGATTTCACTTGAAATTTCAAGCCGGAGTTGGTTTGTCTGAGATAAAAAATCTGTATGCGAGTAACTGGACGATTTTCTCGTAACCTTACCTACAATAAAATTATATCTGCTCAGTAAGAATCTAGCTACATGAAGTGGTTGGTAGACTAGCGGTTCAGTCAAAAACTTTCGCGCATCGAACTGAAGGTCGTGGGTTCGCATAACAACTCGTACTTTTATAAACCTAAACCTATAATATAAAATAAAGTCGGGTTAGTGCGAACACTTATAACCGAGATCGGCAGAACAGATTTTTATGATGATTGGTTTATTGGATTCTTCTCTGTTCCGGATAATAAAATAATTATAAAAAATTTGATAAAATTGAAAATAATATAAAATATATTAAAGTAAGTTTGGAACGAATTAACTGACAACAACGCTATCTGTGAAAACTTTCCATAACAACACAATTTTTATTTACTTGACAACCGTTGAGTTTCAAAACATTGCATATTTTAGTATAATGAATTACTTACAAATTCAAAATCAATATTCATAGTAAGGACTACAGGACAACGTCTGTTGGGAAAGCTAGTGTCATATAAAAATATGAATCAGATTATCAATAAACTTAAGTGTTTAGTTAGAAATTAGTACAACTAGTACTACCTACTTTTATAAATTTTTCTATGTTCTCTCATGTTAGTATAAATGAAATTTCCAACGTTTAATATAGCTAGGAACCTATTTTTTGTACTTTTATTTATGTATGTTTTAAATAATAACCTACTAGATCATATCACATCGTTAGCTCACCTAATGTAAACATGTATTAAACTACTTGACCATTTCATATCTTACGGTCATCAGTGTACCTAAGTACCTAGTAGAAACTTGTAGGATTGTATTTTTCTTTAATACATGTAAGTATAATGTTTACAGTATGTGTACATGTTTCTGAATGTATAGGTTTATACGTTGCTCACCTATGTACATGGCCCATATTAATTTTTAAGGGTTGACTCACGCCCTCGTAACGAAAACAATAACAATAAAACACACATTCCTACACTTTACGACAAATTTTGTGGATAATAAAAGTAAAACAAGTGCTTGGAAATAATAATTATTGCCGACATTAAATTCTTACGTCTAACAATATTGTGGGCTTATTTTTACTTAAACAGTTGAGAATTTATTTTATACTCGGGAGAATTCAAGATTTAAACAATGTAAAAGTACATTACAATATGTCCGAATGCTATAAAAATACTTTCTCATTTTGAAAATCATGCCCTTTCGTTTGTTGAGTAACCAGCTAAAGACTTGGGTGTATTTTACTTCACTATCCGACCAATGTTAAAATCAGCTCAAAATGTAACTTTGTATTAATTATTATAGTAGGTACACGTAGGTACTTTTTCTGCTTTCTCGTCTCTTTCTGGTCTAAGATACTCATATTTGTAATATTGATTCTTGTACAAAGGTCATTATAGGTAGATATACAAATTCTTCCCACTTTCAATGTATACCTAAGGTACATTTTATTTATTTCCTAAATGAACAATAAAATTGTTTTAGTGAATTTATGAAGTAATCCTAAGTGCGCCCTGAGGTAATAAAATTATCTAAGTGAATTTTCAAAATGTTAAAAGATACAAAAAACATATCTACCATACTCTTCGAGCTATTTTCGAATCATGTTTCAACACTGCTATAATACGTTTTCTGATCCTTCTTAGCAGAACCGAGACTTTATTGGATTTTTCAGAAATTATTTCGGTATATACAGACTAACTCACAATCACATTATTAAATTATAATTAAGTACAATTTGAAAAAGTAAACCAAAAACAGAAATAAGGAAAAAAGTACTAGGTACAAAGCTGGGTATTTCAAAACTTGACCATAGACATTGTGCTAGTATGAACTCAAAAAATGTTTATCCCTTCTTTTGACCTCAACTTTAGTGAGTGAACTATTTTAAAGCGAAAAGTACCTAATCGATTTTCAGTTATTCGTATTTCTAAATATTGAATCCACCCATCACACCGTGTCCCGTACGGGTAGGCAATTCATCAAATAATGAATTAAGTGAAATATATTTAGATTCGGATCATTGATATTTGTTGGCAACCTGTATTGAGTGTGTTGTATTTTGAATTTAAACTCAAACACGGGACATCGATCCAAAAATTTCAACTTGATTGAACAATCGAAGGAGACATCGATAAAATTCAACACCAATAAAATAATTATGAACAAGCAATGGAATAAATTATACGATCATTAATTTTTATCGTCGGTAATATATTTGTATCTACGCTCGATTGTAATAATGTATTTAACTACACACCTCTAGAAGCTAATAATTTTATTTCCTTTGTGCTTACTTATCGTAAACAATACGGTGAACTATTATAGAAATGGTCTTGTGTTAATTTATGAATGTAAAAATCAATAAAAGATGGTACATTACTCCGAGGAGACAATACAAAATACAAAAATACTTCTTGTGTAGCTTACACACACCCACCAATTTTAGATAATATTTCTTTTGAAGGAATCAATTGTTGTGGAGTTGTGACTTAGTCGTTTCTGAAGTGGTAGAATGTTAAGAAGAGTGTATTTACGTTCTGGGCGAGTATAACCTTAGTATTGGTGAGATAATACATTGTACACGCCAATGTATATGTGTAGTAGTACTTGTTTGCCCTGTTCGTGCAGGTTCGTTCCTAAGTAGTATGTGTGTCAATACCATTTCATACTTCTTTGATTTACGTTTGTAAATCAATATCTATTAAAATAAAAAAATATATCAATGTCAGTCATAGACTCGGAAACCATCCAATGTGTTCCAAGCAGGTTTTATAAGAAATTTATGAATACAGAGATAGTATGAGAGCGCTAACGCAAAAATGTTTCTATCTATTATTCGTCGTTATACCGACGTACCCTAAACCAATCTGATTTAACAGATAAATTAGTGAACATGCTTTGAGACTACTAAAACTTATTTTGACTGTATTTCTAAAGGAGTTCACATTTGTAAAATACAAAAACACTGATTTGTCATTCTCATAAATACATAAAAGATATAAGATTTGTAGTTTTTGCCTCGATCATGTCAAAATATCGTTATAGCACAGCCGTGTATCAACAGCTTGTTCTTTATTAGGTATATGTGTGACTAAAATATTAATTTTGTTTCTAGATCACTGCACTAATTACATACATGTGCACAACGCACTATACCTTGGTATGCAAAACATGCTGTCACTCAGACATCATCTTCATCAGTCTTTCAATTCATCGATTGGTCTTGCGAAAATATTCCTTCAAACGTCTCTCTGTTGATGGTCATCCTCTTTAGCCACAGTGCTTTCCTCATGTGTTTGGTCGTGGCTGTTTCAAGTTTGTTTGCCTGTGAACCATTATTTCTAAGAGTTTCCTTGCCTCTTTCGGTGAACTTGGTTGGTCAGAACACATACAACATCAACTTAATTTTCAAGTACGAAGATCATTAAGAATATAATAATTATTCACAAAGTCTAACCTTAAATGTATTCTCTTTATAAAGGTTCAATCAAAATCAGTGACGACGGTCTTTTGCAGCTTAAAAACTTGCATTGATAACATTAATTAGTACCTAGACAAATAATATTGTTCTTTAAAAAAGTTGATAGGATTAAAAATCATTTTATAATATTACTAGCTTTCCCGACAGACGTTGTCCTGTGTTTCTAACTATGAATATTGTATTCGAATTTGTATGGTGATGAATTATCATTTGACCAATGTGATTCCGAACGATGCGTCTGTTTTAAACCATATTATATTCCATCCGCATTCTGTCCATCGCACCAATTGACAATTTCTGTCAAAATTTCAAAATTGGAATAAAAATTATAAGGTAAAAAGTACTAATAAGGTTGTCTACGTAGAGTTTTCTTTAATTTTCTAATTTTCCATGCATTTTTCTTAATTTTTTTCTTCTAAAAGGACATTCTCCTGATAAAAGCGTACACGACAAAAAAAGAATTAGCAAAATCGGTCCAGCCGTTTAGGCGTGATGCGATGACATCGGGAAATAGCTCTCCATTTTTATATATAAGATTATGAACAAAAAAATACAACAATTTATTTGACATAAGACCAATAAACATATTTTTAAGATAAATAATTAGCTTTTTCGGCAAAACCAATATTGTATTAATGATGTAAATCTATGCAAAAACATCCACATATATATATCGATATCCCATAATAGTCACCTAATGCTAATTCCTTTTATAACTGGTTTGCTATCGATAAAAAGCTTGTAAACCTCTAATTAAGACTAACGAGTATATGACATTGGTATTATTGTGACCATTAAAAGGTTACCGTATCAAGTAAACAATATAAAGTGATGATTACAAAAACTGGTTTAAAGCCTTCTTTAGTGGGTGCAAACGATAAACTTAAAATAAAGACTAATAAATTCTTTCGTTTGGATGGGCAGAGAAGATGATGCCTTCATTGAATTATGGGCTGTGATGAAAAAAGATGTTAAGGTTAGAGAGATCCTCGTTATTTTTTCCTTTACAGTTCTTTTTATATCTTCTTCTTTTTATTCAAATTTTCCCTGCTATAATTATATGTTCAAAAATACAATCCTGATTCTATCACCATTATTTAAAACATAATAATCTTGACTCACTCTTTCACTGAACTTTTGGGTTCACAACCACTTTTATAAACCTTTAGATTATAATATAGTGTCGATACGAAATGCAAACTGTTTTAGGCGTGTGTGTTACCCATTTTCCTGTATGGGTTTCGGTCCTGGTACCTGACCAAAGCCCAGGCACAATAATTTGCACTTTCGAAACGTGCCTCAGGAGAATTTTGTGTATTAAATGATACTACAGCATCACGAACGACGCTACAAGCCAGCATACCCAACGCAGGCCCATCACTTCTACCATTATGGAGAGACACCTACTCACGTTCCAATTATACACATACAAATATTATTCTATGACGACGGACTGCGGAAACTTAAGTGTTAGTTAGATAGGTACTTTCATAGGTACTTGAACTATTACAAAAAAAAAGATCAGTAAAAAAAAGATTGTAAGATGGTACCACCGCATCACGAACGACACTATACGCCGGCGCACCCAGCGTGAGCCCATCACTTCTACCATTATAGGGAGGAGATGGACTTGCCTGGGACATGTGTTAAGGATGCCGAATGACAGTTGGCCGAGGAGAGCGCTATTCTTCCTCCTATCAGGGTCCCACAGACGAGGAAGCCCCTCTCATACTGTGTTTCGCCCCTTAGAAGCTGAGCTGAGGAATCTGGACATGGTGTAGGAAGAGGTCATAAACATTGCGCAAGATCGAGCACAATGGAGAGCTCTTGTGGCCTCCCTGTGCCACTTAATGGGGAGTAAAGGGGGTTTGGTTTTTAGTTTATATTAAAATTTTAATTATGAAATATGAATTCATTTTTCACTAATTAGTGTGGGGAAATTTTAGACATTCCCATTGAAACGGAAATGAAATAGTTTTTTGATGACAGGAGAAAAATACCTTTGGTCCTTCAGTAACAAGTAGATATTTTAACACAGCAAGAACATAGGGTAGTTGGCCCAATGGCTAAAAATGCAAGAGTGAGATCGACCACTACCGCTATTTTTGGCAACTAAAAGATTAGATGCCTATCGAACGCTGAGGCGGATGAAGTTCTATGATCGAAATTTTATTTCTTGTATCGAAATACTTGGATATTGCATTGCCTGATTTTCAGTAGGTACAACCACGAACCTTACATTTTGCTTTTAAGTGAATACTTTACACCCTACCAAGGACATAAAAATATGTGAAGTTAAGTGAAAGAAAAATGATGGATTTCCGATAGAGAAAATTGCTTTGAAAAGCAAAGACTTGAGATGTGTTGTAACGCCACTGATTGATTGATTATTTAAAAAAAACCAACCAAAAGTATTCAAACTTAGTGTTGTTAACATCATAAAAAGAATTCGAAAAGAGCAGTAAATTTAAAATATGTTTTTGAAATTAGAAAATAAACCAAACCTTTTTGATATTTTTCAACACTAACTTACTTCACAATGAGACTTTTTCGTTACTATATTTTTATGGTTGAAAGTACGCGTAATAAATTTAATCTCGAACCAGTCCATAAATTCAGCGCCTCACACCCAATAAACATGTTATTCATTATCTTGGCTGGATGATTTTCTTCTTCTTTAGAGCCGTGGTTTATTGTTTTTTATTCCATTTTGTTATTCTTTTTTTTTTAAAAGATGAAATTGTTATTATTTATAAGACAGGCATTGGTTAGAGGAGTGGGTCGAGTGGTTTTAGAACAAGTTTCGTTTCAAGAACGTCATAATGAATTGACACATTTCACTTTGAACATGGCTGTCAAAAATAAAAATGTTTAATATATAATGATAATGGTTTCTAATTATTGTTTAAATGGAAAAACAATCGTATCGGGTAGGTAATTTTTACCTATAGGTCATGAATTTTTTATTCACATTCTTATGTACATCAACACCATGAAAATTCCAAAACAAAACAGAACAAGAGTCCACAGTCACGGATCTTAATTTAAAATAAGAACAATATTCTATTACATAATATTTAAAATTTGTTTAGACTAGGTACCTACTTACTGCTTCGAACAGTTAGGTACCTTTGAAAATGTTTTAACTTAATTTTTTTTAATATTATATTCTAACTTACATACTTAGCAAAGATGAGTATTTATTTTGATGTTAACGTAAAACGTTCGAACCATTTGATATCAAAATCTCATCTTTGCTTTAAAATGTATATAGGTTAAAATCATTTCAAAGTAAGATGACGAAGAATAAAGTGTCTACTTTTGTTTTATGACTCTAACTTAGAAATTCCTCTTCTGTATTGCCACTCCACGGAGTCGGACGTTAGCGACAGTTAATTTGGTAGACACTCTTTTGAAAACGAATCTCTTTCTAATGGCTTCTTACCTTAAAACTGTTTTCTCATTCACTTTCTCAAAAATGCACTCTTTATTTTTTGCCATTTTTAGCTTCTGAAGGTCAGGCTTGTTGTTTAATAACTGACTGGTGTTAAATTTGCCTCAGGATCACGTCAGAATTTGGATCGACATTTTTGTTGTAAAACTCGTGAATCGTGCGTCTTCTCTCCTGTTTTTCAGAGTGCGAGAACTGTTTAAAGCGTTGGACAGATCAATTTTGAAAAAAAGTATAACGAAAAAAATCTAATATTTGCTTTATCATTCATATTTAACAAAAAATACCATAGAAATTCCGTTATATCATGCAGTGAAGTACTTATAATGATAATAAAATTACAATTTAATGTTCAGACCTGTATTATTGTTATATCCTGTCTTTTGTTTTGATAAACAATTGACATCATTGAACCAAAGACAAAAGTCAATACAACAGTATTGTTCTAATCGTAAACAGATAATAATATAATTTGTAATTAGAAAAAAAACATTAATATTTATAGGTAGGTATAAACAGTGGGTGGATTCATTGTTTTCAGTTCTTGACGTATCAAATTTTTTATGAGGAGAAAGCTTTGTCAAGGGTCGTACTCTACCGCAAATTCATAAGTTTTATTTATTTTTTCACAATTTCGATCAAGAATACATTTTGTGAGTCTTTGATAATAATGAAAAAGCAAGCAGTTTTCTGGACAGAGAAAATTTAACTTTAGGGATTACTCTTAAGCTTGAGAAGTGCGCGAGTTTTGCTCGGTAGTTAGAACTCTTATAAAAATCAAGTTTATTAAACTGTAAGCAAGCAAGAACATGCTTATTTTATTTATTACTAGCTTTCCCGACAGACGTTGTCCTGTTTTACTAAGAATATTGAATTCAATTTTTTAAAATGATACATTATTTATTACTCATTGAACTCATATACTTCCGATCCGAAATGGTCCGAAACCGGCATCGTAACCGCTAGGCTACCAACCACTTCAAAAGTGTCAGTTTGTGCAATAAATTAGTATTAAAAAATAAATTGGTTGTCGAAAGTACTAAAGACTAAAGAGGTTCTATTCTATTCGTCTTTTATGGGTTGCAAGACAGGGGGACATCAACTGCCTGAACCACCAGATGGGGTCTAGGCATCCGAGGCTTATTTCTTGCGCCTTTTCTGACATGTTGGGGTTTGAAGACGTGATAAACCTCTCGGCCCCGATCTGATTGTAAGATTTTTCGCCTCTTACAGGACGTTAAAAAATTCTAATGTTCATCGCAATGTTTGTTTCAAAAGAACGTTCTATTGACAATTGTCTACAGAACGTTCTTTTGAAACAAATAGAAAACACACAACAACAAAAAATGAGAAGTTAGTCCTGCCGTTCCCGCGTGAGGTATGGCCAAGGGGAATATGTCTCCATTTTTATATATAGAGATTCAGCAGTTATGATAATTGAATAAGAGAAGGCCAACCCGAGGTTAATGAATAAGCAATGCTAGGAGGACGCCTTCCCCTTATGGTTCACGGACCGCTGCGTTGCGTCAGACACTGCCACCATCTACAAGTCGGAGCCATATTGTTTTTGTTTCTGTATTCACACATCACCGGGGACTCGTTCGTTCGTTCTTCCGTCCTATATTGATATCTTCCCTTCTGCCTATTTCTCTCGATTTTCCCCAGAAACTTATTTCAAATTCATGAAAATGACACTTTTTGCTCACACCATCAAGTTTCCAGCTTAAATAATACATACCTACACAAGGTTTTTTGTTTAATAAATAATTACAAAATGGTTTGTGATTGCTGATATTCTTTTTTTGGAATAAAAAAGTAAAAAAAACTACACCAACCTAGAAATAAACTTTGTCATAATCCAATGTTCAATTTTTTTCCAGTTACGACGTGGTTGTACGTTAGGTATTATAAGCACGAATATTTTGGATAGTCACAAATTTGTAAATCCAGATCTAACAACCCTTTTTAACTCAAGAAGATAATATGATGTTTAAAAAAATATGCTTTGAAATCGCTATTTGTGCTTTTCATCACATAGTTCTTAACAGAAAAACCATCAGTCATCGAATGATAAGCTAACAACTGTTCGATTCTTATGTATTTACGCTGCATTAACCATATTCGATTTTATAGTTATTTTAGACTAAACCTGGCTTACAACCGTCCTCTACCGTTGTTTAGAAGACTGGCTTAGTGTGATGACGTTTCAAAAACGTTTCCACAAGAGTTGCCAAATTACATACATATCCTGAATTCAATACGAGTTTTTTCAACGTCTTAACACGTCGAAGAACAACTAGTGCCTTCGGCAAGATGCGAACCTACGAGCTACTAAATGATGAGAAATTAACCTCAACTGGGTGCAAAAATCTGCCACAATTATTGGTGTTTACATAACTATGTTTACAATAAAACACTTTTTATGGTCCACTGCATTTAGGAAAAAGTATATTAGGTACTATTAGAGATTCAAGAGATGCTTCAGGATAATTTAACATTTTAGTCTTAACAATGTTCTTCACCATGTCATTGTTTTTTATTTATTCATTAATATCTAATACTTTTAAACCCTGATTATTTTGGCTGGTTACTTTCTTGGTAGCAGCAAGAGAAGTAAATTATTCTATTACCGGCTAAATGAATTTATTATAATGTCAAGGGTGAACGAAAAAGCATTTAGTTTTTATCACTTTTGAGTAGATAAATTGTCTTCTGAGAATTATTTATACAGAGGAAATTAAAACCATCACATTTTCAAAAGATCTTATTATTCATAAGATCCGCTTAAGTGAACCAGGAAGAGGACGTAATGGAAGGCGACGCGACGTCAGAAAACGTATTCGCCTCTAGTGAGTTATGTCAAGTTTCGGAACAAACGATATATCATATAGAATTATGCAAACAACCCGCGAACGTTGCCTTGTCGTGATGTTGGCTTTAAGCTTTGAGATTCATCAGCGAGATATTATTTTAGTTTGTCCAAAAGTTTAGCTAATTTCACCGTGGTGAAAGAGGTAAACAAACCCGCTCGTGTGACGACTATTCTCGACCACTATTCGTGTTGTGTTTGTTTTGTATTTTTCTATTCGTCCCCGCAGACGAATTATTTTGAATTCAAATCAGTTCACCCGATTCACTGATCGCAAACCTTTTCTCATTTTTCGAACCTTTGCCACACAAATCATGACTCATTAAAAATTTAATAGTACGCTCTATGAAAATTTTTACGAAATTGAGAGTGATAATTTATATTAATTTCGTTCTGCGGCTTTCATAGGTACAGCGAAATGAAAGTACTCGAATACCGGTGCAGACCATTGACACTTTCACGACACAAGCCCAAGTATTTGTGTTCAATTTGGGTGAGCACAGATTCATTGAAAAAAAAACTTCCAAACTTCATTCCGAACTATTTTGTGTTGTATACTATACCTATGATAAAATATGCACAAGTCGAATATTGCAGGCACTTAAATTTACACACTATTTTTCGAGGTTTAGGATATGATGTAAGGCAAGAGACTGATTGAATTCATTAGTATGATGATTTATGACAGTACGACATTTAGATATAATTTTTTTTACACAAGAGTCTACAAAAGGTTGAAAGAAATATTATGTCGTTGGAGAATAGCTAAAATTGTCGGTTCACCAACTGTGCCTTTTGTACTTTGTTTTGTACTTTTAACGGACCGGGTGTTATAGTTTCGTCACTCGAAAGCTGCTTCGATCGAGATGGCTTGCTCACATACAGCAAATACCGTATTCACGTATGTCTTAAAGAATAGCGAGTGCACGATGAAGGATACAGTGGGGTCGCGGTAGAGGAAGAATTGGTTGGAAGTGACAGTAACGGAAGGTCAAGACCTGATTGGGACTATTGTGATACTCGAGAGAATTATGGTAAAAATGGATGAAAAAAAAAACTGAAATTATGTTTCGCTTTAAAAGATTTCAACTGAATAATAAACGTGAACATTGAATCAAATATGTTCTTTGAGAAGACGAAAAAAAAAATTAATAGGAAATTTAATTTGAAAAAAAGCGGTAGGTGGAATAACGTAATTAATGTTTTGTGTATTTCCACGTTTTCTGTTTTATTCAGTTTTCCGTCCCATCCTAGGGGAGTTCATGACGTATGATATCTGTGGTCAGATGGCAAAAGACGATATGTCACATTTTTTGCGAAAATGAGTTATGCATACCGTTGAATTCGTCTCAGCGAGATCTAGAAGATGGCAAAAGTTGATATGTGTGAGTATTGTATGCTTTGAGAAAATCGCTGTGGCAATATGTGATATGTCAACTTTGTAGAAATTACAAGTTGGCAAAACACGATATGTCATATAACCTTGTTTGCCACATTCCATATCGAAACATTCAATAGACATGAAAGTAGACAAAACATGATATGTCACTGCGTAGTCATTTTTTGCCTACCTGTTAATTCCTGTTTGCCGGTTGTAGCCTGAAGATGGCAGAACACAGTATGTCCTATATAGTATCAAAATTATGCTGAGTGGTGTTGGCAAACGCGAATAAAAAAACTATTATTGGTATATTTTTAATTTTTAAAGTTTGGGGGTTCTATATTCTTGATCATTAAAAAGCATCATTTGAAAAATAAAGATTTTTTAATTAGAGATGCAACGGATATCCGATATTCTTATCCGGATGTTCAATCTCCTACGAAAAGCCAATAACTCATAACTGATTAAACTCAAGAGATCAATCCAGAGAACTTTGTTGCGCGCTTTACGTTTGCTGATAAGTCGCCTCGTCAGTTGCCCTTTATTTGAATATCAATCTATGTAAAATTAAAATAAATAATAATAATATTTGGACAACTTTTATGGCGCCGTTTAGTGAAACATCTTCACCTCAAAGGCAAAAATGAAAAATATATAATTATCTAAGTTGCCGAATAACGGATCGTTGGCCGATATCCGGTTATCCGGCTAATTTGCTATCCGTTTCATCTCTAGTTTTAATATTCCCCTGTCTCCCTAGCCGATAAAACCAGTATACTGGATTGCATAGGAATATAAGGTAATGTAAATGAGACCCAGTTCTTGAATCTCAAAAGTTAGAAATGATTAGTAGCCTAGTGTTTCAGTCGTCGACTTTCAAATCCGAAGGTCGTGGGTTTGATCCTCGCTGTTGACCGTCTTTCTCTTTTTCAACAAGCCTATGCTTAGTGAGAAAGATATCAAGTAGTGTATTTGTGTTCACTTCAGGTGAGCACAGATTCATTTCATTTGAAAAAAAATAAATACCTTTGTGGGTCATTGATTTTTTTTTTCATTTAACACATGTTTTTTTTAATTTCTTAACCAATAATTTAATTACACAAACATATGACAGTAAATAATAAAATGATAATAATCTGAAATACAACACCTGGATTTCACATTTTTAAATTCTTTTATCCGATTCAGGTTTGCAGATATAACTAGGTATGATTCCTATGGGATTTTTTGACATATCATGTTTCGCCATCTTCTAACAAACTGGCCAAATGTGATATGTCATGACAGCATGACAATATTTTCAAAAAAAACTGTTTATTTCTGTATACTACACAAGCAAATGTATTATGTACCTAAAAACAACTGTTTTTTACAGGTTTTAGCAAAATTTAGGGTTTATTGATTTAGATTCTGATTTGTTGAAGGAATTCAAACTTTGAAATTGCTCTCCTGTAAAATCTGTCAAAACTGACATATCAACTTTTGCCATCCTTCCACAGATATAGTATTATGAAGAATTTGAAATGAGATTAGGAACTCTTATAATCCTACAGAAGCACATCGCCGCTACGAATGTACGCCAAGTTTTGAAATACATCTTTATTCTCTGAGGAGGCACAGTACGGCTCAAGTAATAAGTCTGTTTTCTTTAGAAGTATTTTGATACGTTTACCTACCCATAAAATATAATATATAACCAGATTTACAATAATTTATCAACATCAAAAGAAGAATTAAAACCGTTAGGGTCGTGTCTTCTTTACCAGTAACGAACTTCACATAAAATGTCCCTTAAATGAGCATAATGAGATTGACATATGTAGAAAAAAGTTTTATTCATCAAAATAATAACCAATGCACAGTGATAAAATCAAGTCATAAATAAAACAAAAATAGTAACTTTCTTGAAACAATATTAATAGTTAAGCTTTGTGTATAAATAATTATTGTTTACGATTTCATAATATTAATTGCTTCGAATGAGTCATTTTAGTGTAAGAACTCATTATCTCACTGTGAAAAGGAAATAAGACGGGAAGTAAATAAGCTGATAACTTCTATTAATTATTATTCTAATATTAAATACATTAACAATAAATAAACATCGAAATATTCGCGTATAATAATTATGATACTTGAATAGATAACCTTTGTGAACCTATTCTATGCGAAAGACCTTCTTATATAAATAAGTGATAAAATTAATATAATATGAGAATATTAGTTGGTATCTGTGAAAGTATGAGATTTGTTCGTGGTTAAATATATATCTTCGTCTTCTTCAGTCGGTCCCTCGATGCTGAGGATTCGCGACTGTCATGGATTCTCACTAACTCCTTTTATCCTCGCCGGTCTTCAGCCATGGACGCATGTATTGTGGTCCTCGTTGCCCGACTGATAAGATCGGACCATTTCGTGGGCAACCGTACCTTTCCCCTCATGCCCCCAACCATACCCACCGTAATCCTCTTCTCCGGGGAATCCGGTCCCCTTCGTGTCTTGTGCCCAAAAAAGTGAAGGATGCGCAGCTCGCATTCCGTGGATAAATGAGAGAGGAGGCTGAGTTTGTTGTGTATAGAATCAGTAGTGCTGTATTCAGACCAGTGAACACGTCTCGAATGCATCAATATTCCGTCGTTCTTGGCCCCTCAGAGTCGAGGTTTCTGAGGTGTTATGGAAGTCGCTGAAAACCAGTAGTTGATCTATAACTTAATAGAAAAAAAGTTTATTTTTTGTAGATCTCAGGTCTCTTCAGCATTCAAGGCAGAGCACGTAAACCTACAATGTGTTTTCTTCTTCTTTTGAGGCGTCCCCTATGCATTCAATAAATTCTTTTCATCCCTTTTGATCCTTATGAGGTCATTGCTATTAATGTCCCATGGATTATCGTTCCCGTCGATAGCTTGATAATGTCTCTATATTTCACTTAAACGAAGTTATTAAGGAAGATCTGTGTTTGGATATGTTGGCGAAGGAAGACAGAGAGTACAAGAGTTGTTAAAAGCTGGCAGATTACTTTACGATCCTCAGCAATGAAACAAAGAAGATTGACACATCATAAAATATACCTAGTACATATTTGGAATGATATGAAATATTTAATTATTACAAATTTTATTTATCTTTCTACTTCATCGGCCGATGAAAGGTACGACAAAGTAGGAACCTTTCTACTAAATTAGTAGAATGGTGATAACAGTTTGTTCACACATCGAGATTTCCTAGTTGTATAGGTATGTTGTTAATTCATTGAGATTAATAATAATTATTGTTGTAATAACGTTCTTAATTTTAAGAGTCTCATCGGTTTTAATTATTCCCTATCTTGATGCTGTAAAATATGTTAACCACCGTTTTTAGTAACTTGTATAATTAATTCAATAATTAGGTATTCTAATTGAATGTTTATGGACGATGATGTAATCTGACGTAATTATATGACGTGATAATAAAATTATCTTCAAAACTAATTTATTTCTTAATAATATATACGACAAACAAAACTTTACTTTTATTTTTTAAATAGATCTAATATAAAGGGTACAAAAAACCACGGGCCCAAAGTGCTTAGTGTAAGTGATTTTATATGTTATTTTTTTCATGACAAGGAACAAACTCCAGCGTTAGGTGCTGGTCCTCGATATCTTGACCCCTATTCTGTAGCAAGTGTAGGGTAGTCACTTGAAAAAAAGTGACTTTTAGGCGATACATTTTGTATGAAAAACGTCTATAAGCGATTCTCGCATTCGATACGTACGAGTATAAACGTTTTTCATACAAAATGTATCGCCTAATAGTCACTATTTTCAAGTTCTTCATACCTTTCATTTTCTACAGAATAGGGGTACTGATTCCCTCTGATTGTTGGTAGTTTTTGAAAAATGTAGTTTAGCGGTTTAATAACTAGGTACCTTCTTCTCTTTCTTATCCATGTGACAACATCGCAAATCCTTTGGATTTGACATCGAAGTACATTTATCACACTGGTTCGAGGAGAGACCATCGTACACAGCTATCACGATGTCGCTTCGGACAGCGTCATATCTGGACTCTAAACTTATCAATAAGGGTTAATGCTAAAACAAGCTTTTAAAATGTCTTGTAGAAGGATCTTAGTAGTAGCCCATACTACAGATGCTGCTAACTTTAATAAACAAATTTTACAAAAGGCGCGTCGCATTAACGAAAAGCGTTCTTAGCCTTGGGTATATGGAAATTTAATAAAAATACTAATTAAACTAACCCCACTTTCTCCTAATAGTTTTAAAGCGCTTTAACCCATCATTATGTCTAATTAAAAAAAAATATGAAAAACGTTTTGTGTTTAAATTTAATGAATGTCTTTATAAGATGCTAATACTCGGAGAGGTATGTTAATAAGATGTGATAAATCATGAGCAACAATCAACAGTCTGAGTATGTTCATCCACACCCTCCGTTACGGCCGCATCAAGAAGATTAATGCACTCCCGAGTGACAAATGTCGGTTTTTGTCATGTGATGATGGCAGTGTCTTTGTTGAAACATTTATCTTAATTGACTATAATCGTCAAATGTTTTTGAATTCATTCATAAGTAGTTTTTTTAGTTAAATGTAAGTAGTAGGATACTATAAAAATACTTAAGTGAACGATCGGTATTTTGAGAAATACTTTGGTAACTTAATGATCTGTCAATTCAATGAAAAATTATTAAATTTCTACTTGTTGCATACATGAGATTTTTCGACATGTTGAACATGTTGAGAATTCTCATGATTAGGAGTTTCGGAGACAAACATTACCACCTAATGGCGAATGTTGTTAACGTAAAGTGATCACACTAAGCCAGCCTTCGAAATAACAGTAGAAGACGGTCGTAAGCCCGTAGTGGTTTGTTCCATTTAAAAATCGAACATTAGTAATGAATTGTTAGAGTCATTAGTTGTTATTTTTTCTTTAATGAAAAATTAATTCCTACCTGATACAGACTTTAGAAGTCGAAGCTCCATACGTCGTACTGTTCTTCTGGAGAATAATGCCTTAGCAAGCCAAAGATACTATGTTTTTAATACTTTATTGAGACGGATTTTAATTTTGAATTGATAGGTCACATCATTTGAAATACAGGTTGAAAAGTTTGAAATACTAATTTGTCTAACGTTGTACCAAACACCATGTATTAAACACGTTGATACATTAAATATAATCGACAATAGATCCAGATAAAATACAGTAAAAATATTTTTTTCAATGTTGGTTGAATTTTGAATACAAAAATAAAAACAACATAAGCAATAGAAAGCCATCAAAACTGAAATCAACAAACCATACAAGAATTAAATAAAATTATAAACATATTCAAAGAATTACAAAACGAAAAGATAAAACACCTTTAAATATTTATAAGTTTTTCTTAACGCGTTTACAAGCGTCAACTGTTGTTTAAAGCGCTGAATTTGTGTAATTTACATAATAATTAGGTACCTTAACATTAAAAACGTTCTACAAATACGAATTCCCTAAAAAATTTGACAAGTTCTACACATCGAGAAATCTCATGTTCCCGGAAGGATTTTACGGATTTCAGATAAGATTTTTTTTCGGAAGATTGAAGAAGTATACCTATGGGTT
Organism: Mystacides longicornis; assembly: GCA_963576905.1. NCBI lineage: Eukaryota > Metazoa > Arthropoda > Insecta > Trichoptera > Leptoceridae > Mystacides > Mystacides longicornis. Next base: position 15,464,427 of record OY756431.1, read on the forward strand.
GACTGGTTGAACAAAAAATTACTTGGAATTTAAAAACTAAAAAAAAAAAAACACCGCGGTGTTTTCTGCTGTTGATTTTTATTCCACTTTTATCTTGCTGGGTGTCTGCCAAGTAGCCTCAATCCGTTTCAGTAGCTCTGAAGTGAGTCTGCTCAGACATTCTGATCACATTCTCAATCAAGCAACGCCTCAGTTGTCTTCCCGACCTCGCGAATCTTTCTCCCTGAATACATTTTTATATTCCGCGTTTCGAAATGTATAGGATTATGAACCATATGTATGTAATATGTTTCCTGAAATATTATAACACATGGATTTGAAAAAAAAACTGGTGAAAGCTTCGATACTTTAAACTTGGACCAATGCAAAATCTTGGCTAAAATTTTTATGAAATTTTTACATAAAAATACTTTACTAAAAAAAATTAAAAGAGTTCCTATTCAATTTGAACAGATACTAATACTTAGTAACCCTGACACGGGAGTCGTGAATAATACCAGGGACATATTTTTATAAGGAACTGCGATAACTTTTAAATTACACTAGAGAATAAAAGAAAAAAAAAACATAAGACAAAACTCAATTGTTTTATCGAAAATAAACGAAAAACGTTCCTTGAGTATTTGCCTTCTTCTTCGTCTTGTTGAGGGGAACAATTCAATTCCGCTAGCGAGGCCCCCCGCTGTTTGGTATTCCTAATGCGTTTTTTAATTCTGCGCTTCTTCCCTGCAGTTCTGTATTTGTTATTCGAAAATTTCATTTCCTTATTGCTTTAGCGTAATTGACTGAGCTACAATTTTGGAACTGAATTCGGGTGGTCTATTTTTTTATCTTATTTATTGAGGGGGAAGATATTTCCCATTTCCAAAAAAATACATATTTAATAAAGGAGCAAGTAGGTACCGTCATATACCAACTTTTAAATTAAAATAATTTGTGTATTTTGGTAATATGCTCACAGTTCCCAGTACAGAGTGACAACCACAATTTCTATTTAGCCTCCCCCTGCGACCCACAGCTTCCTATCTTGCGACAACCGCATTCATCCACCTCCGGAAACTCTTTTACGTTATCAGACCACCTTGCCCGAGACCTGCCAACACTATTCCGCTCAGTCCTCGGACGCCACATAAGAATGTTTTCTGCTATCAATTACTTTGGCTAAACTATGTGTGGTGATGTATTTAACCACATCGGTGACTCCTGTTTTCTTCCGTTTCCGCATATTTATCTTCGTTTCATTAAATGAGATACCAACATGTAGCATCTTCTTCTCCATAGCATGTTGTGTCAAAGCTCATTTACTTAATAAAATTTAAGTATTAAAGTTGTCATTTTGTAGTGCTCTCCGGCTCTTTGCGACTTTTTGACACGATATGGTCGGTGGGGAGCCTCAGCTCACCGTACCAGTGAACAACGCATTTCTGTTACCAACAATGATGTTTGGATGCGAAACGTGGACATGGGCGACAAAAGAAGAATATAGTAAAAATGCAGTAGGTATAGAGATGATAGCTCTACGAAGAATAATTCTACATGTGGAAAGATTCTGTGGGATATGGAAAGGAATTAGAATATTAGGAAAGACTTTGTTATGGAAGTTAGTGTTGTGACAAAGTTGAAAGTCAATAAGTTGAGTTGAGATTGAGGGCATGTGGAAAGAATGACGAGATGCTAAACGGTGATACCGTCTAGCATCAAATTTACTTACAATTGATACTACTATACTAATAAAATTAACCTGTACGTACATATGGTGTAGATGACTGTTATGGACTTTGTTCTTGTCTCGCTTACTGCTTCCCTGTTTCCCTAATGTCTCTGTATTACTTCCGTTCTCGTTGTTGACTATATAATATGTATCTGACGCAATGCCAGAAGAACCCTTTACATTCTTCTGGTATTTAATATTTTTAATACCTTTTTACTACCTTCCTATTGACTATTGATAATTGTGGTTTATTGTTGTGTTTGTCGTCCCTTAATTTTATTTTTCTTTTGTTAATTTATTGTAACTATTGAAGTTGTATTTATTGATATTGTTGTAAAAAGGATGAACCCAAGTGTCTCGAATGAGACCTAGGGGAGATATTACAGAATAAAGAATAAATAAAGAATGGTTGCAAACATAATGAAAGATATAGGTAATTTATAAGGCTGAAGGGATAGGTGTATGAAAGCATGGCCGACCGAGAATGACGTGGATCAAACACATTGATTCCGTCCTCAAGGAAGGCCAGGTCAGAAGTTAGAGAAATAGGAGAGGTTGTATGAGACATGTTATGTCGGTGGAAGAAGCGAAAGAAGTGTGCTTGGATAGAAAAGAGTGGAGGTCCGTTCTCTCTGCCTACCCCCTACGGGGCACGACGTGATGGGTAAAAAAAAATGTATTTCTGATTCGGACAAGAAAATTGCTTGATTATATTTAAGATAAACAAATGGGAATAACTAACAGCTAGATAGACAGATAAAACGATAAAGTCGATCGTTCATTCACATCACTGATAATACTCATACCTTTTTATAGATCGTTTGTGATGTTCAACTTTTGTTTCAATAACCGTTTGTTTCCATAACGCGTTGTTAAAAATACAAACATTTATTAGTCTGTCAATTAAAGAGATTTCGTCAACTCGGCCCAACGTTTTTAAATAATTATCATCCTGTGTCAAGTTGTTGTTTCGAAAATAACCTATTTTGTTAATTTGCCTTTATTATTTTTTCATTAATATAAAACACACTGGAATGTTAACTAATGTGTCCCGTCTATGAGGTGTTGTGTTACTTACAAAAATAGATTTTGAATTAAGAGATCCGTAGACCGACACAAATTATCTTGATATTCTTTTAAATATATTTTGTATACAAAACATTATGTTTCAATCTTGATCCTGTATGATAAAGTGACAATATAAAGGGTAAAAACTCCATACGTACCTACTTGGTGAGTTAGTTATAGATCTACCACTTTGAATCATGGATCATAATTAATTATTGACCAAGTTTATATTATCTATCAATATCTTAAAATGTGTCTCATGTTTGTAATCAGGAGATCAAATCAATCTCCTAGATCGTTACTGACCAATGAAGCATCCATACATCAAAAATTAACAAAACTATCTACACAAATCTGCACAGAGAGTAAATTATTATTGATGAATAAGGTAGTAGCATTTACTTTAAATGTAAAGCTTTCATTAACAGTAAGGTTAAGTTTTAATTAATAATAATATAACACTTTTCTATACAAAGTATAGCCGGCGGAACTTATTGTCTGAGGCAATTTTTTCCAGTCAATCGGTCCCGTCCATCTGAGAAAGACCAACCCGGGTAGAATTTTTAAGTGAAAAAAACACTTAGAAAAACTCTGATCCGACCGGGAATCGAACCCGGGACCTCGGATCTGAAGTTCACGTCAGTACAACTAGGCTATCAAGGTCCGTCCTTCGAAGTACCTTCTATAGAATTATTTTTCTAGCATAAAAAAATAATAAATAAATAAACTCTTATTTACATTGTTGTTAAAAACTTTTTCTTCCAGTCAACCGGTATTGTAAACGAAGCATAATTTAAAACAGTATTCCAGCCTGAAGTAAAAATTATATGTTGAAAAATCTTTCTCGACTAGTAATCGAACCTAATACGATTAATTAAAGGCTTTCGGCGCCCAAGCGACTATGCTACCGAGTCTGTTCAAAGAAAATAATAGGTAGGTACCTAAACGTACTTACCACGTACATTGATTGAAGTTTTTGTAGAAACATACTTATTTTATCTAAGTCAATATGTAAGATGAGCACCATTTATATTCTCTTGTTACTTGATTACCGTTATGCTACGAGAATTTAATGAAATATACTTCAACAAAATATAAAAATTTTCACGATAATACCCGATCTCTATTCAATTGCTGTGCAAACAGCCATACTTTGCGGTGTGAAATTAATTCTAGCTTTGATAAATTAATAAGCATGTTTCCAGAAGCTCGGGGCTGCAAGCTATGGCCGCTGTCATAATTCCTCTTAAGGGTACGGCGCGTCGAACAAGTGTTAAGGCAGACACAGCGGTATGAAGCCTTTAGACTAGAGATGCAACGGATATCCGGCAACTATCCGGTATCCGGCCTATACTGCGCCTAAATGCTATCCGGCCGAATACCGGATAACTAGCACCTATCCGGCCGGATACCGGATAGTAAAAAAAATATATTTTTGGATAACAAATACACCTTGAAATCACAAGAAAAATGTCTCCAACTTAGAAAATTGATTAGCAAACATACTGCAATAAGGGTAAATTATGGAGAATGAATATATAGAGGTAGCAAGCGGCTTTGCTTTTCTCCGTAAATAAGGAAAATTTAATGAAATAACGTTTCGTCATATATCATTCTGCTGAAATATGCAGATCCGCGATTTTTGGAACAATAACGTTCCGGAAACGGAGTCAGTCCAATTATTTGGTATAGGTATGCCGCCTACGTAAGCGTAATTCATGCGTTGTACCCACTGTAATGGCCGGGCTCTACTAAAGACTTCTTCAGTATTCAGCGAATTTAATTAATTTTGAAAAAAAACCACTCATATTTTAAGGGAAGCGCTGTTCTCCCTCCCATCAGGGTCCCGAAGACGAGAAAGACCCTCTCATACCGAGAGGGTCTTTCTCGTGTTCCGCTCCTTCGAAGCAGAGCTGATGAATCTGGACATGGTGTGTGAGGAGGTCATAAACAATGCGCGAGATTTAGCGTAATGGAGAGGTCTTTTTGCCTCTCTGTGCTCCTAAGTAGAGCATAAAGGGAGTTTGGGTTGGATTGAATATTAAGGGAGTCGTAAACCTAAACAGATTGGGAACCTCTGCACTAATGCTATCCTGGCTACAACCTTGGTTCCGAGGGTAAATGTTAAAAATCTAAGCGCTCTAATCATAAGAAAAAATATTATTACACCACACTAATTCAGACTAACTAATGCGGTTGATGGTTTTTTCGACAATGTTCCCAATAATCCCATATTGATGCACAAACTAACCAGAAACATACGCCGGATATCCGGCGGCCGGATATCCGTTATTCGGCAGCTAGTTGGCCGAATATCCGGTATCCGGTTATCCGGCTAAACTGCTATCCGTTTCATCTCTACTTTAGACACTCTCTAATATGGGTATTAATATTTCAAGCTGGTTTCCTCTTGTGTCAACTAACTTTGTATACAAACACAAACATCATCCGGTTCACTTCTCAACCTGTCTGTTCTGCGGTTCGGTTTGATTCTCTTTAAAGGATATTCTTAGTTCAATCCAACTGCGCTCAAATATGCTATGTCGCCTCGGGATTTCTTCGTATTTTTGTTTTCTTTCAAGAACTACATATTGCATTTCAATAAAGGATGCAGAAAGGCTTATCAATGTTCGAACGCAGAATGTTGCTTCTATGATTTTATCCTAAAGTCATCGCAATTTGACCTGGAAATGTTTTTCTCGAAGATTTTTTTTTTTACATAATCTTTTGAAAGTCTATTGTAACTAGGTATTCATTTTGTAAAGAATATTAAAAAAAAAATACTAACTGAAAATGAACAATATTAGACCATTTTACATCGCTCTACACAACCAATGATCCAATCCAATCCAAACTCCCTTAAGACCCCACTTAGGGGCATAGGGAGGCAACAAGAGCTGATCAGAAATGATCAGAAAAAAAAACCAATGATCAGAAACCTAAATTGCAGAAATATTAGGCCCAAATATTTTTCCCTAGTTCTTTTAATCTTATAATAATATAAATGAAAGTCGGGTTAGCGTGAACACTACTTATAACTCGAGATAGGCTGAATAGATTCTTACGACGTTTGATTTATTAGATTCTTCTCCACTCCGGATAGCAGAATGACTAATAAAAATTTGAAAAAAAAAATGGATAAGAAATGCTATAAAATATAAGGACGGAAAGGAAGAATAGATTTTCTGCGACGCCACCTTTATCTATTAGAAAATTATTTAACAACAAAATTATCGTTCACCTGACAACCATTGAAATTAAAAATAATGATAGGTTTGAAGATTTTGGATGGTACTTTTTTAAAGCTTTCAGAAATATTTTTATTATTATATGCAAACGTATTATTGTATAAATTACAAATTTGGAATCAAGTATCAGTAAGGACTACAGGACAACGTCTGACGTGAAAGCTAGTAATTTATAAAATATCTTATGAATAATTTGTGTATTGTATTTTATTTTTATTTCTTTATAAAAAAAAACTTTATTCACTTTCATAACAAAAGTGGAAGCATAAAAAAAATGAATTTAGCTTTTTTTCTGATCAATTTTTCTTTACATTTTTTTATAAGTTCAATACTTACTGTTCAAAGATGATTAAAACACTGTGAACGATTATTATCCGTCCCCTGCTCTATTCTTAAAGTTTCAAATGTCTAGATGTAACTAACTTTGATGCCAATCTATGGCAAATTCGTAGTGGAGATTATTATGTATCAAAAATAAGTACAAAAGCTTCTTTTAATTCGCTTGAATATTTTATATTTTAATAGCTTATATTTTTCTTAGTAAATTAAAGGAGAAATTACATTGGGAATAGTAAGTATATTCTTCTTATTCTCGTAGCACACGAACGTATATTTTTATGTTTTGCTTTTACTTTGAAAATATTTTGATAGTAAGTATAGATTCAATACTCAAGGGATTCATATCCTGGCTATTACGTTCTTTGAAGGAACTAAGTATTCTTTTTTCTAGTTTATTCAGGTCCATGCTATATCAGTTTGTTAATATTTTACATTATATTCTTCTTTGAAGGGTTCATTGCCAATTTCAAAAGGCTGCAAATGGTAGACTACATTAATTTGGAAGACTCTTTATGTTTTGATACTTTTATAAGACTTACATTTCAATTGATGTATCTAGTTGTATAAATTCTGAGAAATTATTAAAAAAAAAAACAAATAAGTAGGTACAATTTGTGCTCATTAAGAACAAAATTGCTTTTTTTTTACACTACGTGAGTGTCATGGGAGAGGAAATGGTTGGCTCCAGGTTCGAACCACGACCTTTAAAGCTCGGTACTCACTTGCGCCGCGAACGTGTATCGTTACTTATATCAATTTTATCAAAAAGGATGCATGTATTCCGCTTGCGTTCGCTTTTTCGAATTACGTATACACTTAACCTTTCGATTAAATTGATGCAATGTCACACGTTCGCGGCGCAAGTGAGTACGATTCTTGACATATTTACCTACCTACCACTACGTTATTTTGTAACTTTATACAAACTTTATTTATTTGTCTTCAGATTATCGTTAAAATTTTTGATGTTCTATGTTCGCCTAAATATTTGCTATGTTTTGAATCTTTTGCAACAACTTTTTGGGACTCCTCCCCTTAGTCATATCCTAAATATCTCATATCATCATCATCATCTCCAATTTTACAACATAGCTGTCTCTTAAAAGAGTTCTCCGCCCTGATCTGTCACTATGGCTGCCACATTATTATGACGTATGGTTATTATCCATATATGTACCCATCATTATTTATATTTGGGTGCTTAAACATTACTACGTTGGAGAGACGAAGAAGAGAATACCTTTGTAGGCACTTCTTTAATCTTGCTAGGTATAAACAACTACATATAACCCGCAGGTACTAGTTGAGCTGAATTTCTACGTCCCTGACGATTACATGAGATTTCGCTCCCATTTTTTAATTTTATATGCATAGAGGACGTACAAATGTTATAAAGCATTCACCAATTAACCGAGAGATGCTCTTGATGAATCTGCTATCTCATGAGATTGATATCTTCAATGTTACATAATATGAACTTTTCTGCAAGCGAATTGAGTATCTATTTGGTTTAGAAATATTGATGATCTGCTTATTATGAAAATAACTTGTAAGTATTGTATTTTTAGTTATTCTTCTTTGTTTTTTTTTTTTTTAATTTTTTGTTTTTTCTTGTAAGTGTGATAGACGCAAAGGCTTTTTGAGGTTGTTAAGTCTATTTCACTGATATTTAACTGAATAAAATAAAATAAATAAATTTACTGTTATGCTGCCCCAGAGCCCAACAATCTGCTACAACGCCATCCAACTATCGTATAGCTTTGGTCTTCCAACACTTCTACTGATTGGGTCATTATACAACACTCTTTAAAAGAGCTGCAGAATCAGTATATCTGATTGAACCTGACTTGGCTGATATCCTGGTAGAGATTATAATATATAGTTGGCTTTTTATCATCAATCTTGCACGTTCCTCTGATGTGACTTTTTACGATTCTTTTCTCTCTATTTCTATTGTATTGGTTATTAAGTCCTTCTTTACTATGCACTGCCATGAGAATAGCAGAGTAGTTGTAGAACAAGTACTAACTTCAGATGATATCTCAATTAAGGATTACTGTTTTAATGACGACTGTTTTTATGATAACGATTCTATGATAAATATATTAATTGTTACAATAGCTTTGTTATGAGAATTTCACCATAAATTAATTGAACGGCAAACTAAAAATTAACTAAAGCGCCATAGTACGGTCGTGAATAATTTCATTTTATTTTTATTGAGGCCGGATGCGCGAGTATGTACACAAAGGACCGCGCTTTATATCGGGAAAATTACATCACACTATGAAACGACTTTGATGTTTCAAAATAATATTGTCTGCGTTACTTCATACAATATTGGTTTACTGTCAAATGGTTTTGATTGAGGAAAAAGTTATCAAACTCTGTCAGTATTACTGATTATATTATAGGTACTAGCTGACCCATCGAACTCCGTCCCGCCTTAAAGTCAATAAACTATTGCTGGGTAACAGAACATAGCTAACATACATGACTACTCATTGTGAAAAAATCAAAAGTTATACGGTTATAATATTTTGAATCAGTTATTTTAAAAGCACCAAAACTCACCCATTTATATATTAGATATCTCCCAACTAGCAAAATCTGTACTTGTAGCACTCCCAAGAGTAAAATTTTGTAGACTTATAAGATACCTACATATAGCATACTTTAACCCTGGATTTGGGCGCAGTTATAGGAGCATTTATTTCTATAACGATCCTATAATCTGTTCTTATAAGAGACTTATAGCATTCTTCAATCACAAGATTTGGACGCACTTACAGGAGCATTAATTTCTATATCGATCTTATAACGAGCTTACAGAATGTAAATAATCAAATAATACACTTGACGAAGCGCAATTGGTTCTATAATGATCTTCAGCTATGCATTCACAAGCATAAATACTCCTATAAGTATCTGCCATAAGTATCTTACCAGACCAATCTTGTTTAATGTTTACTGGTAAAGTACTGTATAAAGTAAGTTTTGTTATGCTTTTTGTGCGTCGTGGAAGTTTTTTGTTCTTGTATTAAATACTAAAAATGTAAGTACATTTTCTATTATTAATATAATACATTTATTAATAAACAGCAAAATATAATTGATAAAGGACACTCATCTATCCACTGTTGGGAACGTGGGAAGTCATTTTTACTGTAAATATGTACCGCAATTTTATTATTTTATTCACGCGCTTCGGAAAAAAGCTCAATTTACAGTTGTTGTAGAATTTTTATTTCATCAGTTTTATATGAAAATTCGCCATTTTTAAAAATACTCTGCATTGAGTACTTTACAGAACCATTATAGGTACATTGTTACTTATAACAGTTTCAATCAAGATAACACATTGCCTCCATTTTAACAAATTAGGGTAGATCAATTTGAACCTCATTATTGTTAGAAGTTTTTTTTACTTATTTCTTGATGTCTTCAGTTAAATATTTCGACTTATTTTCGATAAATTTAGATAACTGACAAATTGTACGGAATATACAAGTCAGTTGATGACAGTGGAGGCTGTTTTTATATTAAAAACAATAAAATCTCTGGAAATACGAACCAGGTTTGATTTTTTTTAAGGCATTTGGGCTTTTTAATATTGCCTCGTCTCTAAATACATTAATAATTATTGGGCAGACATAAAGGTGCACATAAATAGGCAATGTATGCAAAAAAAATATAGGTACCTAAAAGTTATATTACTAGGAACAATTATTTTGAATAGAATTTATTAGAATTACAATAAGAAAATGTATATGTACTACATATATAAGTAAATTCAAATTGATATTCTCGAATTCTTGATATTACAGTATACACAAATGTAGTATTTGCAATCAAAATTTCCTTAAGAAAGTAACGCGGGAGGAATTCACGAATTATTTAATGTGAAAACCACATGAGTGTTATATTTTCTATAAAAACTTTTCTCAATAAAACAAAAAAAAAATAGTTTGCGATGTCATAATCGAGAACAATTTTGATTAGATTGATAAGAATTATAATAGGAAAATGTGTATGATGTAATAATACTATAGGTACTATATTCAAATTGATATTTTCGAATTTTTGGCTTTACAACCTATACAAAATATAGTATTTGCAATCATAATCCCCTCTAGGAATAAACGCGGGAGTAATTCGCTAATTATTTAATTATGTTGTGAAAACAACATGAGCGTTATATTTGCTATGAAAACTTTTCTCCATAAAACAATAAAATAGTGGTCTGCGAATTCATAATCGAGAAAACCCATAGGTATGAATGTAATATTTGTAAATAAAAGTTCACTGTTATCAACCAGTTCAGAAAGGCATTTGGGCTTTTTAATATTGCCTCGTCTCTAAATACATTAATAATTATTGGGCAGACATAAAGGTGCACATAAATAGGCAATGTATGCAAAAAAAATATAGGTACCTAAAAGTTATATTACTAGGAACAATTATTTTGAATAGAATTTATTAGAATTACAATAAGAAAATGTATATGTACTACATATATAAGTAAATTCAAATTGATATTCTCGAATTCTTGATATTACAGTATACACAAATGTAGTATTTGCAATCAAAATTTCCTTAAGAAAGTAACGCGGGAGGAATTCACGAATTATTTAATGTGAAAACCACATGAGTGTTATATTTTCTATAAAAACTTTTCTCAATAAAACAAAAAAAAATAGTTTGCGATGTCATAATCGAGAACAATTTTGATTAGATTGATAAGAATTATAATAGGAAAATGTGTATGATGTAATAATACTATAGGTACTATATTCAAATTGATATTTTCGAATTTTTGGCTTTACAACCTATACAAAATATAGTATTTGCAATCATAATCCCCTCTAGGAATAAACGCGGGAGTAATTCGCTAATTATTTAATTATGTTGTGAAAACAACATGAGCGTTATATATTTGCTATGAAAACTTTTCTCCATAAAACAATAAAATAGTGGTCTGCGAATTCATAATCGAGAAACCCATAGGTATGAATGTAATATTTGTAAATAAAAGTTCACTGTTATCAACCAGTTCAGAAAGGCATTTGGGCTTTTTAATATTGCCTCGTCTCTAAATACATTAATAATTATTGGGCAGACATAAAGGTGCACATAAATAGGCAATGTATGCAAAAAAAATATAGGTACCTAAAAGTTATATTACTAGGAACAATTATTTTGAATAGAATTTATTAGAATTACAATAAGAAAATGTATATGTACTACATATATAAGTAAATTCAAATTGATATTCTCGAATTCTTGATATTACAGTATACACAAATGTAGTATTTGCAATCAAAATTTCCTTAAGAAAGTAACGCGGGAGGAATTCACGAATTATTTAATGTGAAAACCACATGAGTGTTATATTTTCTATAAAAACTTTTCTCAATAAAACAAAAAAAAAATAGTTTGCGATGTCATAATCGAGAACAATTTTGATTAGATTGATAAGAATTATAATAGGAAAATGTGTATGATGTAATAATACTATAGGTACTATATTCAAATTGATATTTTCGAATTTTTGGCTTTACAACCTATACAAAATGTAGTACCTATTTGCAATCAAAATCCCCTCTAGGAATAAACGCGGGAGTAATTCGCTAATTATTTAATGTGAAAACAACATGAGCGTTATATTTGCTATGAAAACTTTTCTCGTTTCCAGTCACTTAATTCCATATTTAACGCGCACTTTTCACGAAGAATAAAAACATTTGAACCACCTCGACAAAATGACTGGAGTTTACCTATAAAGTGACTGAGTTAGTAGTTTTGTGTACATTTGCTCTTATAACGTATTAATTAAGTACTGTTGGTTTTGTAAGAGTCTTACACTAGCCTATAGCAGCGAGAACTTGTAATGATCTCAGCCAAGTATGTTAAAGAATCTAGTTTAAAGACTATTTGCACTTATAGTGTTCTTTTGAAGTACTATTTGTTTCATATGAGTCTTGAACAAGACTTTATGACGATTACTTATAATGATCTCGGCGAAGTATTTTATAGGATTCTTTTATCTTACAAAATGCTACTTTAGGATCAGCATTTTTCTCAGGACTATTAAGTCTTAGTGCATGCTCTTATAGGATTAGTCCTCCTATAACTTACCTATAAAATAGTCTTGTAGCTATCTATAAGTCTGAAATACAAAATCAAATGCTCTTGAGATTACCAACGCTTGTAGAATGCCATTATAAGTAAGAGTATCCTATAACTGTCCTGTGCGATAGTTTTGTAGCAAACTATAAGACTGAGATATAAAAACGAATGCTCTTGAGAATATTAAGGCTTGTAAAATGCTATTATAAGTAATACAGTCTACAACAATGCCATTATAAGAGGTTTATAAGTATTGATAGACTTATAATCTTTCGTTATAGGATTACTTTGCTAGTTGGGCTAAGTATATTGAATCTTCATCATCTGACTTATAAAAAAGTATTAACAGACTTTTTATAAGCCAGATAGCCATGTGTGGAAACATAGGGAAAACATGGATCTATAGAATGTTTCTACCAAAATATCAATCTATCAGACATCTCCCTATTTCCCCAACAGATAGTGGTAGCGGTGCAATCCGTTCCATACTAACTTTAATATTATATTTTATATCATTTATTATCCATTTATTTATTCAACTTTTTATTAGTTATCCGGAGCGGAGAAGAATCCAATAAATGAAACATCGGAAGAATCTGTTGAGCCGATCTCGAGTTATAAGTGTTCGCACTAACCCGACTTTCATTTATATTAGAGATTTGATAAAACTGCTTCAATATTTTACAGAACCTATAGATGGAAATTATCTTTAAATACTTAAAAGAATGTGAGCACAACTTAATTTTCGATATCACTACACAGCGACTGTTGAAGACTTTCGGATAAGTACTTCTGAATATCTTGAAAAATTATGATACTTACATAAATATAGGTATTTGCATATATTATTATTTTGAATCGACGCGTAAATGATGGCTGTTGGTTACTATCAAGTTCTTGTCTACAAAAAGAACATCAGAATCTATTAATTTAAGTCACTAATGGCTGTAGGTACCAAAAATAATTATTCTTCTTCTCTTCTTACTCCTGAAATAGATCGGACGATCTGTTCTTTTCACATAGAGGTTTCCTGGGACGTCAAACTCCAAGACTATCCTTCCATTTTTTTGAGGTCTCCCTGGTTGGCGACTGGTCGAGGGGATGTTATTCGCCACCACGTTGGGGTGTCCTGCCCCATCTAACAATATCCTCTGTGTTGCAGATCTCTCTGATGGTAGTATTGCGAGTTCTATCCCTTACAGCCGGTTTCATAAAAAAATAAAGGAGACTTTAGGTTTCCTTTAAAAAATAATGCGTTTCATAAAAACAAAGTGACACTTTTTGTTAAAGTCCCATTATTGGCAATAAAGTCGACTTTAATGTAGTTCAATCTTTAACACCGGATTTCATAGAAAATATCGTGGCGCTTGAACTGTCACAAATGATGAATATTTGTATACGGTGACACTGTGGACAATAATGACCAAAGTAGGGTGGAAAACATGGCAAAACGGGAAATATTTTACTGATTCATTTTCCAAGTCATAAACCATAATAATAAATTTAAAACAATAACGACACATTGATGCTTTATTGAGAAACGAAATTGACAGATTAGCAAAATTTTCGCGAAAATATTAGTAAACAAACTATGTTTACCAACTCCCTCTTATTTTATACTAGCTAATACCCGTCTTGCTTTACGTTTTTAATTCCGAATGTCAGGCTTGATCGGTAGGTAATTAAACAGGTTCTATTGTTCTAGTCTAGCTTCCCATTGCTTAACTGACATAAGCACAGAAAAAGAAGAATTACACTTTCACAATTCATAAAAAGAGAGAAGAATGACAGTTTTAATGTTTATAAAAAAGAAAGAAGAAAAATTATAGTCTGACACATACATGGAAAAAAACTGCAAACTGCAATATGTTACATCTTACACTTGATTCAATTTCACTGCTCAATAGAAGGGTAAAAAATTCCTTTAATAGTAATATAATACGAACCTACCTAAATAATATGAAAGTTTTACTCTCAATATGGTTTGAGTCTTGACTACATTCTCTATGTGTGGAATGGTACAAATTTTATGCGATTGGCTAATGATAAAGGCAGCTGTTTTACCGACCTCAAACGTTAGTCGAAAAGTAATCTGAAAATGTACTTTCATTTTAATGTTGATAAAAATAAATGTGTTTTATATGGTTTGAATTACATTTATTTTTATTTCAAAACAATCTTGAATCTTTTAAATACATTTTTATTCTGTCAAACTTTGGTTCCATGCAACATTTACATGAGTAATTTTGTTTTCAAAAGATGGCCATCTGTGTTTACGCAGATTTTACTATGAAAATTTTGTAATTTTAGAAATTTATTAATCACATTAAATATATTTGAGAAATTGTAAAAATTTGTATCTATGATTACCATAAATTTCATTTCCATGTCTGGATACATCAAACTCAAAATAATCGCCAAAAATTGTTGAAGAGTTTTGCATGTAACTTGACATCAATGGTTGATGTGTTATAACTTCAAGATTCAAGTAACAACATCTGGTAGATTATTACTGAGCGAATAAAAATCAACTTGATTATGCAAATAAACTCACCTACATAGATTAACAATACTCTCTATTTTGGTGGTTCAACTTATAAATCTGCAATCCCCAGACTCGTCACAGGAAGTTGAAGAATTAATTGCCCATAGTAGAATTCGAAACCTACCGAGATGCTCACTTGACGTCAATAGATGTTGTATTATTATTATGTTATAGGTGAAAAAATCTATGGCAATTAGGCAAAACTATTTAATATCATTTTGAGAAAGGCATTGGAATCAAAACAAAACTACACCACTACAATATAATTTTAAAAAATATATGAAGTTACCTATAAGGAAATTTTCAATGAATCAACGCAGGTATATCAATATCCAATTTAGGTATTTCTTCTTCTCCTTATTGATAAATGCCATTATCTATTAAAATTAAACAAAATTTGAACCAAAATGTACATAGGAAACAAATTCAAATTTAAGTTATTGGCTTCTGAAAAATGTCAAGTTGTTCAAGGTAGAACCATTTTAGTAGTAGTATCATTTCTTATGAGTATATGAATGAATGAATGAAAGAATTTTTATTTATTTTTTTTCCAATCATTATTTAATTCATAAAACATAAAATCAACAATTGAAAAGCTATATAAATAAAATATGTATAATCTCAAAGTTTTATTGTTAAATCAGCAGAGTAAAAAAAATATTCTCCCAAACAAATGGAAACCAGAAAAGATATTCCGACCCACCGTTATATTAGTTATTCACTTCTTAACCCAACATTATATCATTTTTATTCCATAACCGAAATCAAAAATTTAAAGTTTAAATAAATCTGATGCTAGACACAGAATTCTATACAATAACGTAGAATCCCGATTCGCATTCAAAAATGAAGCCGAAATATTGCAACTTTTGACAGTTTGGTTCCCAAAAGAACGTGGTATGGTGTATATTTATTCAGTCGATTTCTTGTGTTTTTTACAATAAAACATATTTTTACATTGAAATACCTAAGTGAAATTTGATCATTTTTAAGTATCTTTATAAATGTCAACATCATTTTTTACGTTCCGTTTTGACTACCATACTGTCAAAATTGCCGGCCAAATCGGCTTCACTTATTTACTATGAAGAGCTATTGGAGTACTTCATCTCGGTAGTTATATATAAAAATCTATTTGCTAGAAACACACTAATTGTATCAGCTTGTGTTGTGTCGAGCCAGAAGCATTATTGTTTTTATATAATATGGTTTAAGATACATTTAGACTCTGTATGAAGCTGATAATATGCTTTTAGCGGGCCACAACACATAAGAAGAAAGAGAACTTATTTATAATGATATGTAGTAAAAATTGATAAAATCACTGGCACCCGCAAGAGTCTGTTATTGATTATGGTCAATCTTCTTTACATCCCATAAGCTGCCTTTGAATATTTTTTCAATATAATTATTTCCCTTCTCAACTAAATGGGAAATTTGAATGAACACTCTAAAATTGAATCTGCAACATGTTTCTGAATTAAAATACACATAAAGAAATTCAAGAAACATAATTAATGAAATTCTTACATAGCTTACCATTTTGGTAAACAATGTTGTCTTGCAAAAATAAAACTTTTGAGTTTGTTTACATAGAAATGCACTTTTATCAATCAATTTGATCTTTAGAAGTATGTACTTAATTGCTATGTCAAAAAGGTGGGATGAAAGCAATTAGTCTTGTTGAAAACACGTTTTTCACAGGAACCTGAAAAAATATAAACAAAATTAATTACTTTAATTACTATTAAGATCCTGTAATTTCGGTAAGACACTTCCCGCCTTATAACATAACTGTTTTAGCAACGCATAAATGTTTTAAGTTATGGCATAAGCATACAAATATTTTAATCAATTAATGACTCACCAGTTTTATTTTCATTAAACTCAATTGAAAATAATTATTTTCAAAATCGAACCGTAACTTTCGTTTGACAACAAAATACGATTTATTGTCAAGTGTCATCCTGTCATCCATGGATAACAAAAGATAATATTACAATTCAACATAGTTAGAATATAGGTATAGGTACTATAAAATTATTTTATGATATATAATAATATTTTGATTTACTTTTATAATGGCCTCTTAAAATACTTCATTCATTCAAAAAAATATTTTTTACACATAAACCACCTTAAATGTGAAAAAAAAATATAAAACATTCAATAAATTATATTTTTTTTCGAATTACTTATATAATGGCCTCTTTAAATACTTGATTCATATAAAAAAATATTTTTCACACAAAAACTACATTATTGTGTAAAAAAATTTATAAAACATTCAATAACACGCACTATGAAATAAAAATTATAAACGTGATCTATGGCGGCCGCAGACCGACTGTCATTTGGTCATAAGTTATCCATTATTTATTCTATGGTCATAAGATTCTGACAGCTCATACGAAACAAAACGAAGCAGTGATGGGATTCGAAATTCAA
The DNA here is from genome assembly GCA_963576905.1 of Mystacides longicornis. Taxonomy (NCBI): domain Eukaryota; kingdom Metazoa; phylum Arthropoda; class Insecta; order Trichoptera; family Leptoceridae; genus Mystacides; species Mystacides longicornis. Next base: position 15,481,915 of record OY756431.1, read on the forward strand.
AAACATTGTAAGTTTTTTAATATATTGAAATATATCTTTCTAAGTAGGTACCTAAGTTATTTAATTACTATTAGGGTATTCATGAATAATTGTAAAGATATAGGGGCATAAAATGTGATACTTTTTGAATTTGCTGTCCCTGTAACTAAACTATGACAGGTTTTGAAGATTATTTTGTATATTATGTTCTAGACATGGAGTTGCAGCTTGAAATTTTCTCTATCTGAAATAATAAAACCTGGAAGATATTTAAAAGGTATAAATGCTACACTTTCAAACAAATAATTAAAGATTCCAAATGAATGTTTTATGCAGAGCATAATATGCTATTGATATTAATATTGGCAATCCACCCCCATAATGGAGTGGTTTTTTAATATATTTGATATAATATATTATATCAAATATGTATCGAGCAATTGATTGTTTTATTCTAATATAATATAATATGAAGTTCTTAAGTAGTTTGATATACTTTCTAAAACCTTAATATTGATTCTAATCAAACTCTCACAATACGTATTTTTAAAACAAATCCCTGAAAAATGCAAAATTTTCTAATGTCGTCTTATATATTTGCAACCATGGCCATATAATCACTTTATTTTGCTTTCATATATTAAATGAATTATGTTTTTTTTCTAGGTCAGAACCTTGCAATGGTTTTGGATATATCAAGAAACGCTACCAAACTTACCAAATGCTTCAACTTTCAACAACATGCTGTGTTTATTTAAAATATTACCCACCTTGTTTTGTGATGAATATAACATTAAATAAAATAAATTAAAGGTAAGAGAACATAAGTTTGCATTTATCTACATTAGAATTTTGAGCTCGATACAGGTTCGTGAATACACATTATCTAATATCTGTTATCTTTGAAGAAATTTTATGCGTACCTGCTTTATATCGCTTAATTTTTATGTGGATAAATCAAATGAATTTTATTACCAAATACCTACATATCTGATTCTTTTCCAAAATAAACAGGAAGTTTTGTTTGCTGTCAAATTCATTCTGGTAATGTTTTGAGATTCAGATGTGGGTAAGTACCTGTTTTACCGTTCAATTCTTGCAAAGTAAATCTTCATTCATAAATTTTATTACCTTAACTCTTTCATAATATTTTCTTGAATCATATTACATCAGTGTGTATTATGAATTTAATTTAATGTATATTTATTATTTTTACCAACATTGCAATATGATTTTATCAGGTACTTACAAAATTACTCATCTATGCTAGCTACGACAGATGGAAAATCTGTAGCCATAAATTTTTTGAAATGTGTCAAATTTGCAAAATGGAGAATTTATTATGCAAATTTTTTCATTAAATCTTTATTGATTGAGAATAATAAGATTTGAATAACATTTATATGTATAACAAATGAATCTCCAATTATTTTATTACATTTTCATACAGTAATACCAAGATTCCATTCAACGTTTACATGAGTAATTTTGTTTCCAAAAGATGGCTTACTGTCTTTTGTGAAAAATTTGTATGAAGATCTTAAAAAAATAAAGTTTTTTAAATAGCTCTAAATATATTAAAGTTAATATATCAAAGAGTATTTAAGAACGCTCTCCGGATATTTGCGCGGCTTTTCGCATATTAATATCTGACCTTAACGTCTGTTTTCTACGATTGATGCGCATTCAAAAATATAAACGGACTAAAATATTATGTAGACATTGCAATATGATTTTATCAGGTACTTACAAAATTACTCATCTATGCTAGCTACGACAGATGGAAAATCTGTAGCCATAAATTTTTTGAAATGTGTCAAATTTGCAAAATGGAGAATTTATTATGCAAATTTTTTCATTAAATCGTTATTGATTGAGAATAATAAGATTTGAATAACATTTATATGTATAACAAATGAATCTCCAATTATTTTATTACATTTTCATACAGTAATACCAAGATTCCATTCAACGTTTACATGAGTAATTTTGTTTCCAAAAGATGGCTTACTGTCTTTTGTGAAAAATTTGTATGAAGATCTTAAAAAAATAAAGTTTTTTAAATAGCTCTAAATATATTAAAGTTAATATATCAAAGAGTATTTAAGAACGCTCTCCGGATATTTGCGCGGCTTTTCGCATATTAATATCTGACCTTAACGTCTGTTTTCTACGATTGATGCGCATTCAAAAATATAAACGGACTAAAATATTATGTAGATATGTATGTATGTGTGTATATATATATGTATATATGACATTTTACCTTTTTTCGGTTCTCCGCGTAGTTACGCGTAACTACGCGGAGAACCGAAAAAAGGTAAAATGTCATATAATACTACCCGCGAAAACCTAAAACAAAACATATGTATATATATCTATATATATATGGTTTATAAATTATTATTATATTCTTGCATATGTACATAAGTATATATCTGTGTATTATGTATTTATTATATTGTATAGTTTTTATTGGATAAATTCCATTAATTTGTAAGCCTTTAGTGCGATATTTTTATAGTAAGGTAACAACTGTTTTTCTCCACCTGGGGTTGGTTGGAAGAAATTGCCATTCGGCAACAAGCCCGCCCTTTCCACAATTATATATTTTTTTTCTTATATTTTTGTGCGCAATAAAGAGTATTTTATTATTATTTATTTATTGTTTTCCATAGATTTCCATGGTTACACTATCAACTGCTACCAACTTTCAAAAATATTGTTTTTTTATGAAACGCGTCACACCTAAAGGAGACTTTAAAATTTAAAGGTTCCTTTAGCTAAATAGTTCTTTAGTCGCTTTTTTTGAAACTGGCCGTTAATCATCTTCCCAGAATAGCACGAAGAGCTTTCATTTCGGATGTTCTAAGCAGAGCTTTGGTTCTATTTGTGTTGGCCCTGGATTCCGTTCTATATGTCATAATTGGTCTCACACACGTTTTGTAAATCCTCACTTTGCACTCCACCTTCATATGCTTGCTTCCCCAAACGAAGTTTCTGAGGCAGTCGGATATTGCGGCTGCTTTATTTCTCTGTTTTCGGATTTCATTACGGGTCTTTTCTATACATTACTGACGCGGTAGCCGTATGGGGAAAAATGTTAAAAAAAAACACTAGGTAGGTCCTTACGCATCACTAGATAGATGTTTATTTGTTTGTACCGCGGGGACGATTTGGGTAGGCGGCGCTTGTCGGTCATTCAGGAATAAGAAAACAACAATAAAGCTGTTAAGTCCAAATAAAATATATATAGGGTAGGTACCTTTCCAATGCATCTAAAAGATTCGTCACCAATTCTTTATTTTCGATATTTATTATGGTACCTATCTTGTTCGTGTTGTTTTTTTTTTATTCATTTAGTGTTGTTACAATTTTTTTTTATATTCTTATCGGTATTGTTTATTTTGTAACGTGTACGGCAGTAAATTTTACTGGAAGGTCGAGTGGATTGCCACATTGGGTGGAAGAAGAAGAAGGAGACATTCCATATAGATATAATAATATGTACCTAACTTGAATAATAATTATTATTATCATGTTGGTTTGGCTAGTTATATTAGTAGAATGACGTATATTCGCTGTTATCAAATTTAAAGTTATTTTTAAGAATATAAATCTCGGTAATCTCTTCCATTGATAATAAATCTCAATAAAGACATTAGTGGCATATCCGTCTGACATTATAGGTGCACACGTGTGAAGATAGTAACGGATCATCAAAGTGGAAAAAATTCCTATGACATTTGCCAGAAAACGAAACATTTGATCTTTATGATTGGGTGTGGTAGGTTAACAATATTTATGTGTTATTAGATTAGCACATTAAGCTTGCATTTTTGTAGGAGATTGTGAAATAAGTTTATACACAGTGATGTCCACGAACTTAAAATCCAATGCACGCGCAGTGGAGTTACTGCTCGTTCCCACTTGACGTGTGTCACATCCGACTAAATGTCGTGCACTTTGGTGGCTAAACATAATATTATATGAAGCTGTTCACATTTTTTCCGGTGATGGTTTTATGTCGGTCCGACAAGAATTGTTCCCAAACGGCTCATCGGGAAGAGAGGCGAACATCCGAATAAAATACGGATCCGACACACGATAAGGCGGAATGGGCAGTTAGCAATTCGGTAGGTGCTCAAACTTGTCTGAAAATGGTCATAAGAAGACCCACTCACATACATTGTAGAATGCTAGAAAAGATAAGTTCAGTACATTAGGGAGGTACATTAAATTATGCAAGGGATTAAAAGGTTGTTAAACTATTATCAAAAAATGTAGACGGCCATTTTCTAGACTAACTCAATACACGAAGTAGGGGCCTACAAACTGTTTTACTGCATATCCTCTAACATTTTCTCTTAGATAAGTTTTTTTTTTAAATAATTTTAACGAGGATAATAGCTTTTTTCGCTTTCCAAAGTACAAGACTTCTTCTTAATTTAGGCCTTGTGGCCTGTAATTCAAGAGGTTAGGTTTGCCTCCTGCGAGGTCGACTCCCAGCTGTCCTTCCACCTCTTTGGTGGTCTGCCTGGGAGCCGTCTTCCAAGTACAAGACAATGTATAAAAATTAGCAATTGCCTTGTTAAAGTGACTAAAACAAGAAATTCGAGCAGAAAAACAGTATAACAATTCATTTTTTATGAGTTAGTTGCATAAATATCCATAAATATGGAGAACTAGTGGTCGGCCAGTGCTTGAAATTCGACCATACTTAACTTATTTAGATTATAAGTTTGAACATTATGGAGATTCCTTTGTCAATGACTGCGTGAGTGCGATTTCACAATTTTCTTTCAAAAATAATTATATGAATACGTCAAATTTGAAATGTTGATATGTTCAAAGTTTTTTCTATGGTTATTTGATACAAAAAATATTAATCTATTCTCAATTTGACCACAGATAAACAAAAGATCTGTGTCAAATAATGTCAAATACATCGAAGTGTGTGTGAGTATCAAATACATGACATTACAGTAGTGTGCGTAGTGTTTTTTCTTTAATTTACTCTATTTTTATGCTTAATTTTATCAAAATATTAGCATTCGCCACCCCTTCTCTACAACTATTGGTAAGTGTGCGAAATTGCATACTCCTTCGTCCGCGCAATTTTCGTAAAAATGGTCACAAAGTTTTTCCTTCACATAATTAATATACATATAGATTATTAATGATTTCATGTTATTTGTAATTTCTTCTTTTTGTCCGGTTGCTTCATGAGCTTTTTGGTCAATTAGTCATTTTCGTCAATTCAATGCTTTTTTGGACTCCTCTTGAAGAAACTAACAAGAGCCCTTCTTCTTTACTATGAAAGTCTTAATCTCTCACAGTTGAACGAAAGACTCTCTCTGTCAACGCAAATCATCTCGACATGACAAAAGCAAAATCTATCTCAAATTCAAACGATATAATAAATGTACTAGGAATTTGGTGATGAGATCCTTTCACGTAGGGTAAAAGTTTATTCTCTGATTCAAAGATATTTCTTGGTACTATATTTGATTAAGATTCTTCTTGTAGCGAGGAGAAAGCCAGTGCAAGTATCTAATATATTAATTGAATACCTTTCTATGTTCCCCTCAGCACGAATAATTGAGCATCTCTCCCCCAATGCGGATAAGACTCCTAGAACATCATCAATCCAATTTATTTATTATTATGAATGTTTCCCCCTAGCGTTGTTTCTCCCGAATAAATCATTATTAGGTACGCTGTAGAGTATTTCCGAGATTTGTATCCACGGCTAACTTAATGGCCAAAGATACTCGTAACTTTAATCTGTTCATTTCGTAATATGAACTATTCATTTAACCCAATAACAGCCATTGATTATTGCTTAACTCCGTGCAAAACTAAAACGATTTGAGGTTAAGTAATTTAAATGAAACAAAATGTCTAATTTGTTGTTCCTCAAATTATTTAATTCCCTGACCAGTTCCGTAGCGACAGGTACCGCATGGTAACAGGTGACAAAGAAACATCTTCACATGTGACCATGCATGACATGTTTTCAATAATTTGTGGATTAACAAATCAATTGTTTCGTTAAAATTACTTTATTTAAATAACTAATTCCAATAAAAATGCACGTTCAACTCAATTATTCGATTTGAGGTAGTTCACTGAAATAAAAGAATTTTGTAATACAAAAAAAGTCATATTAATTTTTATTTTATTCTAGATAATTACAATAAGTATGTAGCAAATCTCCCGGGTAAAATCGAAAAGTATTATGATAGATGTAAGATAGAATTTCCTAAACATATATTTTGCTTCAGAAAGACCTCTACTAGAAGCGAGACGATAAATTCTATTACAAAGAGGAGGTAGCTTAGTGGTTCGGTACAATTTGCTCAATCCCCGTGTCGACCGTTTTCCTCTGATTCATGTTTAAATATTTTGTGAGACCAAATTCCGATTATGAACTGTTAATAACTTTCTATTTTTTAGCTTTGTTTTTAAGCAACCACCGATCACTTTTTGTATATTATTATCTTATTGATTAAGAATATTACGAGCAGGTATTTGAACATTTTTCACAATGATTTACATCTATCAGTCCCTAAAAAGTCTTATGTTAAAGTGAAACTAAGGATAACGCTTGAATCTATTTATATGTTTTTGAGGCAAAAATAACGAGTGCTCAATTTGTACTACTCTACAAACCAATCACCCAGGCACCCGGGTCTGCTCTTTACTATCGTCGAAGGAATGATTGAGGGCAGAAACCACAGAGGCCGCCCCAGAGATAGCGACATAGACCAGGTGGGTGGAGACATGCGGTGCAGCACCTACCAAGAAATGAAAAGATTGGCCAGTGACAGGGAGGAGTGGAGAAGAAGAGTCAGCATGCTTGGTGCAGACCAATCCTAGGATTGTGACTCGAAAAAAAAAACAGTTTTCGGGAGCGATTGCTCCCTTCCTCAGAAAGACAAACATTGTCTCTGACTAATATCTGAAGAAGGTAGTCATCGCTCCCGAAAAAACATGCTGTAACACAAATTGAAGACTCGTTTTCTTGTTTTTTACATAAGTAAAAATGGACTACCACTATTCACTAACCACCGTAACTATCAATAGTTAAAAAAAGAACCTGAGAAGATTGAGGAATGAACGTTGCTTTCTATATAAAAGCATCTTGTCTGCATGTTAATTCTTTTAATTTTATCACAGCGAAGATATTTTTAATGTTTATAGCGCTTGCATAGTGGATGAGATATGTATGTTGCATATTGGATGGAGTAAATTGCATAATGATGAATTATAGTGGTTCTTTAGATAAACGCTTTTCAGTGATGCCCATTATCATAAAGTGTGGGTTCGTATGAAATATTAAGTGCTACAAGTTCCCATTTTAATATAGGTAGGTACTAGCCCTCTTTATAAGGTGTGTTAAAATTATTGACGGCTGGCAACTTGATTTCGGAACATTTTGGTTATGTAATGCAATAACGTTCGTCCGAGTATCAGGCGCGAGCATACAAGTTCCTTTGTCCATTTGTCATTCAGACTGCAGGTAATGTGACGAGCCTGGTGCCATTTTAAATGTTGCATGGAACCGAAGTTTTACTGAATGAAAACGTATCAAGATTGATTTGAAATAAACATACATGTAATTCAAACCATATGAAACGTATTTTATAAAATATTTGAGTAGTACATTTTTGGAGATTGACGTTTCGCAGGTCGTTAAAACAGCCTCCTTTATCAATGGATTATGTATTAATTTCACATAAAATTTGTACAATTCCGCACATAGAGGGTGCTTAAGTAGTTAAGCTGAGACTCAAACCATGCGAGAGTAAACCAGTTCAACAAAATTTGCATATTATGTAGGAAGGCTCCTATAATATTATCATTGATTGATTTTTTCCCCCTTTATTGAATAGTAAAATTGAATTTTGTGTAAGAATCTTATGTGTATGTTACATCTGATGTAACATACACAGAAAGTTTTTTCCATGTGAGTGGCAGACTATAATTTTTCTTCTTTCTTTTTCATGAATTGTGAAAGTGTGATTCTTCTTTTTCTGTGCGTATGATAGTTACATAGAGGTCTTTTAAGCAATGGGAGGCAAGACTATAACTTGTTTAATTACCTACCGATCAAGCCTGACAAACAACAACATAAACAAAGACGGGTATTAGCTAGTATGGAATGACTACTTTTATTCTTATTAAAACATAGGACTCACAGGAAAGCTTAGGCCTAAATCTTTAACGTACTTTCGATTAAGGAAAAAAGCTGAATGAAAGAACCTTTGGTAGTTCGAATAAAGTATCACGATCAAAATTGCTCATTCTCATTTTATATGGAAAGTTGAGTTTCATTTTCAAGTATAGTTACTAATTAAGTACCCTTATAATAAATATATTAAATCATGTTTAGAAAAAGTGTTCAAGTAGTACCTTCATTAGTGGCTATAAAAAGTTCATGTTGCGGTCAAGTTTTAATGGTCCTACAGAGCGCGGGTAAAGCTATCCGATCATCTTAGGTAATAAGTAGCTGTACGCTTGATTTAATACTCACAGATAATTCCACGTGTGTAAAAAATTTATTACCAAATGAAACACAACACGTGCTAGCCGATATTATATTAACATTTATGTCGTGATGAACTTGTTTGAGTTTGAAAGACCTAAATCGTTTACATTCTTCTCAGTCATTTTCACTCGAATGTTTGACATGGCCTCCTCTTTAACTTTCCATTGATTTTTCTTATCGGAGCATGATGCACTCCTCACTTCCTAGCAATCTATTTCACATCATCAGACCATAATAGTTTGCATGTTTCACACCTCCTGTTACCTTATAGGTTTCCCTTCCAGAAAGTCTTTAAAAATATAAATACACTAGCTTTCCCGACAGACGTTGTCCTGTGTTCCTAAATATGAATATTGAATTGGAATTTGTATGGTGATGAATTAATTATCATTTGACCAATGTGATTCCGAACGATGCGTCTGTTTTAAACCATATATATTCCATCCGCATTCTGTCAATTACACCAAACGACAATTTCTGTCAAAATTTCAAAATTGGAATAAAAATTATAAGGTAAGAAGTACTAATAAGGTTGTCTACGTAGAGTTTTCTTTAATTTTCTAATTTTCCATGCATTTTTCTTAATTTTTTTCTTCTAAAAGGACATTCTCTCGATAAAAGCCTACTTGACAAAAAAAAGAATTAGCGAAATCGGTCCCGCCGTTTAGGCGTGATGCGATGACATCGAGAAATAGCTCTCCATTTTAATATATAAGATATTTCCGAAATTTGAGAAGAACTAAATAGAATACACATATGTATTTTGTAATAAAATCTTATTCTCTACCAGACAGCCGGTCCCGCCTGGTTGACTGGTATAGAAGAAGAAGAAGGAAGGTTATAAGTTGTAGCAGAAAGACGTAGATACTGTTTAATTAAGAAGACCTTTGGTTTTCTTTCAATTACTTTTTACACAAAACAACAAAAAATTCAAATATTTAATTTAAAATTACTTAAATCAGTTTAGTAGGTACCTACACTTGATAGATTTAATTTTGGGAAGTATTTGAAGAAATTCTTTCAAAGAAATAAGTAAACGTGAGTTGAAATCACGAAAAGTTGCTACATTTGTATAGGAATTTTGGCCGAAATACATAATCGTTAATAGAATGAGTAAAAAATTGTCGAGGTAGAAAGACACATGCATAAAAAAAAAACAATAAAAATAAAAAAATTTTTTGAAATATTAAACATGCGAAATGCAAGAGAGTCCTGAATATTATGATATAATGGTAACATGAAGGACCTATTACAGATAATTAAGCTTATATTCTAAAATCCAAAACAGATAAACTTTATAACTATAAGGAAACCCGCCGTATTGTAAAATCTCGTCACACTGATTTGGGTCGTTTTACCATGCCACCACAGATTTTGATAGAGGAATTTCAAGATAGAAATGCACAGAAGCAAAAATAATGGACGACGATTAGCTAGAAAAGTAGATCGAAAGAATAAAAGATTTTTTTAATTGCACACTAAACTTATTACATTGACGTGATAGAATGAAAAAAAGCTGCTAACCTAAGGTAGCCCAGAACTCATAGTATATTATATTATAACAGCCTTTTCGGGTAAAACATATCTTTGCATAAAAATTCATAATTTTACGATTAAAATGAATTTATCCTTGGAATTATTATAGAAACTTTAAAATTATATCGATTATTGGAGCTTTTTATTATCTGCTTTAGAACTACATATTCATTATTAATCGGTACTTTACAGGGGACCCACTGAAGTTACGGACCTCCAATTTTACGTGCTGATGTAGGAGCATAATACCAACCTGTATACCAAATTTTATGAAAATCGAAGAATTTTTTTTTCATTTTTAGCCATTTTTCTAGAACAAGTGAAATTTTCTTTGGATACTTTAAGAGGGTTCCCCTGAAGGTACAGATCTCAACATTTTATTGACTCATCTACATCGAGGGGCTAACCGTTCTACCAAATTTCAATCAAATCGGATAAGAATTACCTACTATGAGTTATGGGTGCGCACACATTTTTGTCGTACGCGTACGCTGAAATTAAATTTTATTTTGCATTTTTGGAATCTACACCCTCGAAAACGTCGAGAAAATTAATTTCAGGGAAATCTATTTTTTTTTTTGAAATTCGAACACAAGACTCATGTATATTCCATATACTATGAGTAAAACTTCACATTTAACTCACATCCTGATTAAACAAACCTACATCATATTGAAAATTTAAAAATATAATAATAATGTAGGTATAACTTAAGTATAGGGGGCGCTTACAACGTTTATTAATCAAAGTGCGTGTTATATGTTCCTCTCTTTGAGATAGAAGTTAACAGAGACCAGAGCTGGTGGGATTGTGGTTTTGAAATAGTTCAACCTACAATGTCTTAATTAAACTAATCGTTCAGTTCTAAACAACAACAAATTTTCAACTTTATTTTCTGATCGTGATCTATTCTATAATCTAATTACATAACAGGTCGAATTCTATAATAACGAAATTCATGGAGTCGAAATAATAATCTTTTCGTTGTAATTACTCAAAATTCGTTACACTGAATTTATGGGGGTGATTTAAAAAATACTTTAATACTGTGTCAGACAGTCCTAGCATTGGTTCCCATCAATGTTTACTTCTTATCCTCTCCACCCGGCCCTATTCATATCACCTCTTTTAAGTTTCTCATAGGGCATGATCAACTTTATTGTACCGTTGACGTGGTCATTCCCACAATTATGGTATTTGGAAGATCAGCTTAATATCGTATCACGTGACCTATCCATCTTGCACGCCTTTCGAAGAGAATTTTGAGCTTCTAAAGCTAATCTTCTGTTGGACCACATCTTAAAACTATTAAATTACACATGAAAAATAAACATAATTCGGTTCAAAATAGTGTCAAAATATTTTGTGATCCTGGAATCAACTTCTATATAGGTACCTCACTCAATAACAACTGTATCATAAAATATTCAAGGTTCATTATATTTTATTTATTTTCAATAAGACACTAACAGAACATAATATGAAAATAACAGAATACAAACACATAGATATAACCCTCGATACTCTAATAACATGCATCTCTCACATAATTTAGTATCTATAATGTTACAAATTTTTAATAATAAAAATCATTTGGAACAGGAAATTATATCAAATTAAACAAATCGGGACAAACTTGAGTTACATTGAAAAATTCGTTACTTTGGTTTCTGTTATAACGAGGTTTTAAGTGTTTTGAACAGGATAATAATTATTTTGTTATACTTTGGAGTGTATCAATTAGAATCCCTGATAAATAATGATATTGGATTATTTTATTTACTTTTCTCCATCCGTAGGTGATTGGGGGTGTCTATTAAAAGTACCTACATATATTATTTCCTATGATTGAAAAGTTCGTCTGTAACTTGGTTTTTTCGTTGAAAAACTAACCACACGCATTTCATATTTCGTATTTTTTTTTCAAAACAATACAAAACTAATCAAAATACGGGAAATATCTTTCATAGGTACGTCGCTAAGTCGATGGTTTCCTTGATGGCTTATTAAAACTATATAGAAGAAATATGTGATGGTAACTTGAGCATACATACAAACTATTAATTGTGACTTGTAGGAGAATTAAAAAAATTTGAATTTTGGCTTTCAATTCATAAGTTAATCATTTTTTTTTTCATTATTTATATGACATTAGTAGAAGTACAAAAACAAGTAGAAATTATTTAAGCTTTGGTTAAAAAAATTGTAAGTATATCTCTTATGAAAATGAACGGTTATGGTATTTACATGTGAAATTCGGAGAATGTTTTTTTTGTAGATAATATTTAATTAATTAACATTAATTAATTAAAATAATGGAAATGGTTGAAGGATTTTGATATTGACCAAAGTGCTCGTACCAAAATAATATTATTATGAAAGAGCAAATACGTAATACATACCTACGTTTGATTCATATTCATAAAGTATCTATAATACATACTATGGATGGACATTCTCAAACGAACCAACCGATGTGTGGGAGATTATTTTTGCAGTTTGATTATTTAATAAAACGTCTGTGTAAAAGTTACTATATTCTCAACTCATTCACATAAAGACCAGTTAATTTTTATTACTCAATTGATCATCGAACAATTTTTCAATTGAGAAATAATTACAGTTCTTATCATAAAATTTCTACGTGGTAATTATAATTATTATTACTTTACACAGCACATCGTTTATACTTTCCTTCGTCGATAGGTATATATTGATGGACGTCATAATATGAGTTATGATTTTATTTGCCATGTGTTGTTTAAAACTCAGAAGTACAATGCATGTACCTGCTATCTTTGATATCTTACCTTTCCTCAAACTTATTTACAAATTATAATGTATGATGGTTAAATATTAGTGTCCTTGAAAAAAATATTAGTGTCATAAAAATACAACATTGTTCTATGCATGCCAAATGACGATTCCAAGTGTCCGAATGGACCTAAGGATGATAAAATACAATAAACATTAAACACATAAACAGTCAGAAAGATAGCAATTACTTAGATGTGTTTTGACAAATTTTGTAGAAGAACCTTTATAATTATTTTGCTATCGGTAGGTAGGTACCTATATGAGTTTCGAAGTCATATCAGATAAACTTGTTCATTTTGCTATCGGTAGGTATATGAGTTTCGAAGTCATATCAGATAAACTTGTTCGTTTTTATTAATGTTAACATCAGTAAGTAGGTACCTACCCACGAGAAATCTTGATAATTTTCAAAATTGCCCTGCTTTAAAAATAATCACTGACTATTATTTCCAGTAGTTCGCGGCGGGCTTGATTTGTCCGGGGCCGGCTTTTTGGTTTGATTGCTTCGATCGAGCTAGGAGGTCGGTTTCGTGCGGGTCGGGTTTGCTGCGGATCGGTCTCCGCCGGGCTGGCTTGCGGGATGCCTTAAAGGGAGAATGTACATATCTATGTATTATTTCCATAATAATTCAGTTATATAAGCACCTACTTAGTATTTTATGTATTTTATTTAAATTTTGGTAACAAACCTCGGTAGCCTAGTGGTATGGCGTGGACTTCAGATCAAGAGGTCCCGGGTTCGATTGCCGGCCGTTTATCAAAGTGCTTTTTCACTTCAAATTTCTAGCCGGAGTTGGCTTGTTTCATGGATCAGGTTGACTGGAAAAATTGCCTCTGGCAATAACTTCCGTCGAATATATAGACATATTATATCTATAGAAGAGTGTACATTTATTTATTATTTAGGTATTTATTAAATTTGTAGTAACATTTTATACAATGATGGGATCCTAAATGTGAATAATCTCACTCACTGAAATTTCAAAAAGATCAAAAGCAAGGGGGGTACCAGCTAGTTGAATCATTATTAAAGGTGATGGTCTATTTTTTATAAAGTAATTTTTGGAGTGAACAATGTTCACCATGTGTGATAGCACTCTATACCTATTGTCACAGCCCCCCCTAACGAGAGGCTTTCTACCTAAGCTGACCTAACTAGATCTAAACTAAACCTAAGCTTAACTATATCTAAACCTACGATGACGCTATATGTCGCAACCCCATTATACCTAAACTATCGATTGCACCATATTTATGCAACTACCTAAGCCCTGCGAGCAAAGCAGACCATCTGCAAAGCTAGGGGCTACTAAATCTAGCTATAGAATAATCCTAAGCTGAATATGACGTTGACAGCTCTATTCTACTTGTACCTGAAAGACTATCTAGAAAACCTAGAACATCCGTCTACGAAATGGCCATATCGTGATCGTCTAGAAACTAACCTAAGGACCCAAACGTTGTGGTTTTAGTCTAATAGAGATTTATTGTTCAACTGGATAATCCTGAAACATAAAATAGTATGATTAGTTATGAAATAAAATATGGTAAAACATCATACTTAAATAACGATTACTTAAATAATATTTCTTCCTTGATTTGTATTTAATTTGCAATAATAGCGACATAAAATAAATAGATAAATATCGCACAATTTCTCGTCACATCGTGATTATAGTCATTCTGCCAATAATTTATTAGTTTTCTAACAAATAATAATATCTTTCTCGATTGCCCTTCGAATTTAAAGGACAATTCTGGTCAGATGTGAATCCATTGTCTTGAGAGAATTTTGCCTGTTATTAGAAATAAAGATTCAAAATCTACTTATTTACCACAACCACAGTTTCAAATTCTACAATTCTATCTACAACACACCCCCCCCCCCTAATGGGGGAGGGGGAAATAGGCCCCCAACGGCCCGCCTATTTCGATTTCAGCCGGCCTAGACAAGTGCTGAATCTCTGTGCTTGTTAGACTAATTCGCGGATAAACACACATAGATTAAGGTATACATAAATAAATAAGCATGCACCCAATACATAAAATAAAGGTTAGTAATTATTATAGAATATTTCATAATAGGGCCTTAACGAGCAATCGCTACGGTAGCTCTTGGACTCTTCCCTAGAAATATAACGAAAAAGGGAACCGATTACCGAATCTCGGAGGTAATTGGACTGAGTTTGTTAAGTTTATAAGTATTCGCTGCTACATCTACCCACATGAGTACACATTATAGTAATATGCACGCATGCTTACATAAATCCAGCAGAGACTAAAGATAAATTCCATGCAACTAAATAAAATAAGTATAAATACGAATATAAGAATATTAGTCAATTCCCAATTTGTATTAGGGAAGAAAAGGATAGGACTATTGTTAGTATAAAATAAAATAATAATATATATGTTCTACTATTTGCCACACACTAGCGCAACTACAATAATTGTTAGAATACTACTCAAAGCGTATTATAAAAAACACCAATCTACTATTTCAAATAATAAAGAATGATCTCTAACTACCCTCCACCAAGACACAAACACAAGCAAGCGAAAGCACATAAAATCCAATATATTATCTGAAATGCAAAAGAAGCGAAGCACAAACAATTTAGAAGTTTATGGTTAATTATAAAATAATAATTTGAAATGAATCCTTTCTCCAGGATCCTTATCTGAAATGGAAGGGTTTGATTAGTATCATCAGTATTTCACCACAATTACACCTTATGATGTAACACTTATGCAATACCTATCTGATTACGACATATTACGCAACACTTAATAACACAATAACGACCTAATTAAAATACCGTTAAATTCTTATCATAAATAAATCAATAAATTCATAATCCTAATCGACACAATTTAAAACTATAAAAGCTGAAGATAATCTAAAAGGAAATATAAAATTAAATTTATCACTCCAATTGGAAAACATAAATTAAGTAAAATATTATCGAAAAATATAATCCAAATTTAAATTAAAAGGAAATATAATAATATTTATAAATGAAATAAATAATGCCATAAAGTTTAGATTATAAATAAATAAATACATTAGGCACAAAATGATGAGTTTATTATTAAAAGCTATAATAATTATTATTTATCAGATCAAAAATGAAAGGCAGAATAATATTCAAATGTTTTAAAAACAAATCATTATAATTTACACAAAAGGGAATATCTTTATTTAATTTGTAGAAGACAAAATACTAAATATATTATTCAATGAAGAAATCAATTTGGAACCAATATAAAATATATTAAAATATTTACTTATCAAATGTTTAAACAAATCGCTATAATTTACCCAACGAAACATTCATTTATTTTAAATTAGTAAAAATTAAAATCAAAATCTCTATGAAAATAAACAAATTGAATTAGGAAAAAATAAATTAATGAAACAAAATATAATTATCTGAATCGTCCTTGGGCCTGGTATAGATCTGTTCAGCACTGGAGACCTCCATCCCCTTCCAGAAGTAGAAAATAACTGACCCTGCTGTTTGTAAGAGATCTTCACTCTTCAAGAGATGAGATGAACTGCCCCAGAAAGCTGTGGGATGACCGCCTTAGTAGGAGATCCTCACCGCTCCAAAATTTGAAATGAACTGCCCCAAATAGGCATTTGCGACCCCCATTTATTAAATCAAGTTTCGCAATATTTTGAGATAAACCTGTGACGTGTTATAGAACAGTGGTGTATAACCCCATGGGCGTCTCCAAGTTATTATAATTTAAGAATAAATCTATAAATAAAATCTAAAATACTTTACTAAAATGTTAGTCCCGTCACAGACCCCCCTTTGAGAGAGCACGATTGGATCATCCAGGAAGTGGATAAGCCAAATCTGATCTCTCACAGACCTCAACAAAAGTTAAATGTATCAGCAAAACTTCAATACTATTCTTCAGAACAGGACTCTACAGTAGACATTCTAGGACTACAATGTTGATAACTACCCACTTCATAAGGAATACAAAATATTATATTAATCTAGATATTAAACGACAAAAGAAATCCCACTATATACTAAATTCCCGGCGTATCATCAAAACAAAACATTCCCATTATCCAACACAAGTGAGAAGAAGAAGAACTATGCTAACATTCTAAAAAAAACTTACCATAAACAAAAGTTATGAAGATAAATAATGCTCACCTCACAATATAAAAAAAACATAACTACTTTAAAATGCACACTATGGAAATACTTACTAATTAAAATTTGAAATTAAAATTAAAAAAATGAGTTATCACTCTAACTACCTCAAACAATCATTATAATATCTATTCATATCCTGCAATAAAACATATAAATTAAATATAATTAATTCATTAAACACCCTACAAAGACACAAAATCCAATAAAATCAAAACAATAATTCTATTTTTATTAGATTACCACAAACCAAAAAAAATAATAATTAACTTACGATCGTGTATAAATGCAAAATAAAAATAGAGGAAATATTCAAAAGAATGTATTGTTATATTATTAATTTAGCTATTAATAACACACAACACTACCTAACTTCTAAGGTAATCTTGAGACAAACCGACGCCACGCAAAAGTTAAAAACTTTTTAACTATCCGTCCGGAAACCGAGCCTCACAAAAAATTATCTTGCAACCGACAACCTTACTACCAAGTAGAAGTTCACTGAATATTATCATGCAGAATAAAACAAATAACTAAATTAACATTTCCCTATACAATGTTGTCAACATAGCCAGTGGAACTTATTGCCTGAGGCAATAATTCTTTCCAGTTAACCGATCTCATTCTATCTGAAATAGGCCAACCCCAAGTAAAAATATCAAACGAGAAAACCCCGACCCGACCGCGAAACGACACGGGGACACTTGAGTCTAAAGTCCAAGCCTAAACCACTACCGAGATCGATTCGATTAAACTACAACTAGAATGTTTATGTATTTTAATTCACAAGAAAATACATTAAAACATAAGAGGACCACTTACTAACTAAAAGCAAAGTATTATTTTCTCTGAAACAAACAAACTAAACAGACATTTCACAAGCAGTCACCCTTTTCTGAATCCAATCAAGGGTGCAGAGAACAAAACGAGCCCTACACTATTCCTGACCTGCGTAAATCTAACGTCCCTCTCCCACACTATTCATAAAATCCTCAGCATCGCCCCGAAGGAACATAAGACAACAACCGACAACAACCGCCAACCAAAACGAGCCCTACCCTATTCCTGACCTGCGTAAATCTAACGTCCCTCTCCCACACTATTCATAAAATCCTCAGCATCGCCCCGAAGGAACAGAAGACAGCAACCGACAACAAACGCCAACCAAAACGAGCCCTACCCTATTCCTGACCTGCGTAAATCTAACGACCCTCTCCCACACTATCCATAAAATCCTCAGCATCGCCCCGAAGGAACAGAACACGGCAAGAAACGCCCCCTCCCCAACTCCTGTCAAAACCGCTCGCTCTCGTTGCACAAAGATAAATACCAACCTCAATTATTTACCACCTTGAGTTCCAAAAGACAACAAAACAAGGACACAAAACCCAAATACTATAAAACCCTTATTTCTATTAATTTTTCTACAAGATTAACAAAATCAAAAGGTACAAAACAAAAATATGGAATTGCACAACCGAACGAAAGCTGTCTATCGTGCCCAACTAAGCCACGCGGCTGAGCTCCGCCTCGCGCCCTCATAGCCAGCGCGCCTGCGCAACACACGCCGCCACGACCAACGAGACCAACATCCAGCCCTCGTCGGCGCTCGCGCACTCCAAACCCCGATAGACACGCCGCCAAACCCCGATTGACATGCGTCGACCAACCCCGATCACACCTATAGAAAAAAATCTTTTGACGCTATGCTATAAAATACGACGACTATTTAATATTTTTTAATGATCTAAATGAATGCCTAAGACAACACTCACTCTAGTTAGAAAAATGATTATGCTTTCCTCCCCTACGATACTAACTCATTCTTCTACTAGGTACTTATCTAACACTACGCTTTTAAATAATCTTCTTTCTTTTCTCCTGTCTAACCCTATACTTCAACTCTTTCATAAAGTCTCATTCTTCTCAGTCAACCAGACTTCTAATATTAACCCATAAAACATCTTGCTTAAAGGTGAATTTAATGTCTCTTAATGACCAAGCCTTCCCCCCCCCCTTTCTAATGAGCTATTAAATCTACATCAAACCACATTTTAAGTGACTAAATTAATATTTTTTTTCAAAAAATGGCTGCCCTTTCATTTGTTAATCTATTAAATCTACATCCAATCAAATTTAAATGACAAAATTACTATTTATTTGCACAATTACTAAGAAACCCCGCCCCCTTTATTTATAAGCTATTAAGTCTACATCAAATAAAATTTAAATGACTAAAATATTATTTATTAGGAAAATTACCAAGTAAACCCTCCCCCCTTGATTAATAAGCTATTTAATCTACACCCAACCAAATTTAAATGACAAAATTATTATTTATTTGCAAAATTGGCTATGTCCCCCCCCCCCCTTTGTAAATAAGCTATTAAATCTACATCCAATCAAATTTAAATGACAAAATTATTATTTATTTGCACAATTACTAAGAAACCCCGCCCCCCTTCATTTATAAGCTATTAAGTCTACATCAAATCAAATTTAAATGACTAAAATATTATTTATTAGGAAAATTACTAAGTAAACCCTCCCCCCTTGATTAATAAGCTATTTAATCTACACCCAACCAAATTTAAATGACAAAATTATTATTTATTTGCATAATTACTAAGTAACCCCTCCCCCCTTTGTAAATAAGCTATTAAATCTACATCAAACTAGCTAAATTACTATCTATTCGAAAAATGGCTATTTTACTCCGCCCTCCTACATTAATTGAACTGGCTAAAATTAAACAAAAAATTTATTTATTTGCAAAATAGGCCCATCCCCAAAATGATTATAGCCTACCACTTTCTCCCATCTTCTTCACACTTTCCCAAATATTCTAAGCCGCCGCAGCAACCCAAATCTCACTTTACAATGATAAAGTGATATCCTGGACACATGGCACCATTTGTCACAGCCCCCCCTAACGAGAGGCTTTCTACCTAAGCTGACCTAACTAGATCTAAACTAAACCTAAGCTTAACTATATCTAAACCTACGATGACGCTATATGTCGCAACCCCATTATACCTAAACTATCGATTGCACCATATTTATGCAACTACCTAAGCCCTGCGAGCAAAGCAGACCATCTGCAAAGCTAGGGGCTACTAAATCTAGCTATAGAATAATCCTAAGCTGAATATGACGTTGACAGCTCTATTCTACTTGTACCTGAAAGACTATCTAGAAAACCTAGAACATCCGTCTACGAAATGGCCATATCGTGATCGTCTAGAAACTAACCTAAGGACCCAAACGTTGTGGTTTTAGTCTAATAGAGATTTATTGTTCAACTGGATAATCCTGAAACATAAAATAGTATGATTAGTTATGAAATAAAATATGGTAAAACATCATACTTAAATAACGATTACTTAAATAATATTTCTTCCTTGATTTGTATTTAATTTGCAATAATAGCGACATAAAATAAATAGATAAATATCGCACAATTTCTCGTCACATCGTGATTATAGTCATTCTGCCAATAATTTATTAGTTTTCTAACAAATAATAATATCTTTCTCGATTGCCCTTCGAATTTAAAGGACAATTCTGGTCAGATGTGAAGAATTTTGCCTGTTATTAGAAATAAAGATTCAAAATCTACTTATTTACCACAACCACAGTTTCAAATTCTACAATTCTATCTACAACACACCCCCCCCCCTAATGGGGGAGGGGGAAATAGGCCCCCAACGGCCCGCCTATTTCGATTTCAGCCGGCCTAGACAAGTGCTGAATCTCTGTGCTTGTTAGACTAATTCGCGGATAAACACACATAGATTAAGGTATACATAAATAAATAAGCATGCACCCAATACATAAAATAAAGGTTAGTAATTATTATAGAATATTTCATAATAGGGCCTTAACGAGCAATCGCTACGGTAGCTCTTGGACTCTTCCCTAGAAATATAACGAAAAAGGGAACCGATTACCGAATCTCGGAGGTAATTGGACTGAGTTTGTTAAGTTTATAAGTATTCGCTGCTACATCTACCCACATGAGTACACATTATAGTAATATGCACGCATGCTTACATAAATCCAGCAGAGACTAAAGATAAATTCCATGCAACTAAATAAAATAAGTATAAATACGAATATAAGAATATTAGTCAATTCCCAATTTGTATTAGGGAAGAAAAGGATAGGACTATTGTTAGTATAAAATAAAATAATAATATATATGTTCTACTATTTGCCACACACTAGCGCAACTACAATAATTGTTAGAATACTACTCAAAGCGTATTATAAAAAACACCAATCTACTATTTCAAATAATAAAGAATGATCTCTAACTACCCTCCACCAAGACACAAACACAAGCAAGCGAAAGCACATAAAATCCAATATATTATCTGAAATGCAAAAGAAGCGAAGCACAAACAATTTAGAAGTTTATGGTTAATTATAAAATAATAATTTGAAATGAATCCTTTCTCCAGGATCCTTATCTGAAATGGAAGGGTTTGATTAGTATCATCAGTATTTCACCACAATTACACCTTATGATGTAACACTTATGCAATACCTATCTGATTACGACATATTACGCAACACTTAATAACACAATAACGACCTAATTAAAATACCGTTAAATTCTTATCATAAATAAATCAATAAATTCATAATCCTAATCGACACAATTTAAAACTATAAAAGCTGAAGATAATCTAAAAGGAAATATAAAATTAAATTTATCACTCCAATTGGAAAACATAAATTAAGTAAAATATTATCGAAAAATATAATCCAAATTTAAATTAAAAGGAAATATAATAATATTTATAAATGAAATAAATAATGCCATAAAGTTTAGATTATAAATAAATAAATACATTAGGCACAAAATGATGAGTTTATTATTAAAAGCTATAATAATTATTATTTATCAGATCAAAAATGAAAGGCAGAATAATATTCAAATGTTTTAAAAACAAATCATTATAATTTACACAAAAGGGAATATCTTTATTTAATTTGTAGAAGACAAAATACTAAATATATTATTCAATGAAGAAATCAATTTGGAACCAATATAAAATATATTAAAATATTTACTTATCAAATGTTTAAACAAATCGCTATAATTTACCCAACGAAACATTCATTTATTTTAAATTAGTAAAAATTAAAATCAAAATCTCTATGAAAATAAACAAATTGAATTAGGAAAAAATAAATTAATGAAACAAAATATAATTATCTGAATCGTCCTTGGGCCTGGTATAGATCTGTTCAGCACTGGAGACCTCCATCCCCTTCCAGAAGTAGAAAATAACTGACCCTGCTGTTTGTAAGAGATCTTCACTCTTCAAGAGATGAGATGAACTGCCCCAGAAAGCTGTGGGATGACCGCCTTAGTAGGAGATCCTCACCGCTCCAAAATTTGAAATGAACTGCCCCAAATAGGCATTTGCGACCCCCATTTATTAAATCAAGTTTCGCAATATTTTGAGATAAACCTGTGACGTGTTATAGAACAGTGGTGTATAACCCCATGGGCGTCTCCAAGTTATTATAATTTAAGAATAAATCTATAAATAAAATCTAAAATACTTTACTAAAATGTTAGTCCCGTCACACTATGTATTGTACGAGTGCCGCATTTTATTAATCACTATATGAGAAAACATCGCCGAGAAATATCTATTGTTTAATAATTATTATGTAAAGTAATGAAATATTTTGTTCATAATCTTTTCAAAAGAATGAAAGGAATGATTATTTTTTAATGCAAGCCCTTCTGAGCATTTTCAGAGGAAGAAGTGGTATTCATTTTGTTACGTCGGAACTTTAAACCCTCATTGTATTGCGTATGTAGATTAGAAACGTAGCGGGAACATGTAACGTAATTTGTTGGATGCCTTTGTGTAAGAGCTTTAAGTACGGCTGCGTTGTAGGCAACTCCGCAAAGTACGAAAGTCAGCTTTGGGCTGCCGCAGAACCTCAAACATTAAGGACGTGTTTGCGTAGAGCTTAGTTTAAATTTTATTTCGGCCATTGCCTCTATGTAAGAAAACTTCTTAATTCCACCATATTAAACAACTTCATTAGTACGTTCTTTCTTATTCAACGCGCTTCTTCAACGTTTTTCATATATTTATCTTGTTCCTTCTGCATCTATTTATGTACTTCCCACTTCTGTCCATCTCTTCATGCATATCATTCTTAATAAACTTGATATCATGAAATTAGAACATGGGCAGGAAAAAAATATTGATAGTACCTACTTACTGCTCCAGTAACCCTAGTATAAGTTTTCGATGATCGAATATCGAAACGATCATCGAAAGAGTTTCGAAAATTTTCTATACAAAAATAAATCGAACGATTCGATTGTTTGATTTTATAACACTATTTGCACGCTTATAAGCGCTTAATAGCGTGTAATAAGCTTTCGATAAAACTAGCCCCACAGAACAGATTTAGTTTATTATAATATAGGAAAGGGGTTTGCCAGTTATTGAGGATGTTCCTGACTCTTGTCTGCAATCTCTCCCACATTCGCTGGTACTTCCTCAGAAGAATAAGTATGTTCCTTGAAAGAATAGCGAGACTAAAGAAGACTCACCAGATTATAGATAGTAGAAAAGGTTCGACAAAAATCCAGACAAAATATTGATTGATTGCTTTAACAAAGATCAAATCATAATTATCATCATCGGTGTTTTTCCCCATTACTGAGGATCATGACCTGCACTCTCTTTCGCCGCAATAACATCATGTATGGTTGTTCTCCACCTTTCCCAACACTGCTTCAACAACTGTTGTATCCGTAGTAGCCCTTATTTGGTTTTTGTGCGGAAGAGATAAAACGTTGTTTTGCAATGGCCAAAAATGCCATTACGAGATTGGCACTAGTCTTCCAAATATTTCCCATGAGATCAAGAGATGAACTATAAAAGCCCGGGAAAGACAAAGAATCGATGCCTTCGAGATGTGGTGCTGGAAACGTTTTCTTCGAATCCCCTGGACGTCATTTTAAATGAGTTGAACATAACAGACAGACTTTTCTCTCTATGTTTGAAGCGGATTCTCCAGTTCTTCGGACATATTGCCAGTAGAAATGAAGAAAACCTGGAAAAAATGGGTAGGTACCTAGTTTTGGTGATGTTGAAGGATCTAGAGGCAACGATTACTTAAATACATTGTAACAAAATTCAATGCAACCATTATTCTTAATTTCTAAATAACTATACTATGGGCTATATCAAAACATTCTACAGTTCCATCTTTTCCTGACTCAAGGATTCTATGACTATATCTTGTCATCTTTTCTCTACATAACAGTACGATCTTTGATTTAACGAAGCGTTATTTTTTATCCACAAGATTTTTTAACATTAAAATTTCATGAGTTTTTAATATGTTTTTTTTTTTGTAATATCATAATAGAATGTGTGCGTTTATGTTGTAAATCGAAATTAATATATATTTAGGTAGCAACAATGGGACACAGTGAAGGCTCTTCAGAAATACAAACGGCGTCGCGACGCAGACGTAGGGGATGATTGTTATTGTTGGGCACAAAGGCTCTTCCCTCCGCAGGAGATCTGCAGGTACACGAACAATAAATTAACGGTACAGGGACGAATAAAATATTCATGTATCCAGGTATTATCATTCTTTTTCTTGTTACTGCGCCTCTTTTCAAATAGGTACACTAAACCTTTTCGCCAACCCGTTTTCTTCATCAAATAATATTTATACCTACGCATCTTATACGTTTAAATAATCATACCCGTAATTTTTATTCCCTGACTGGCTGCCCGTTCCCACTATGTCGGTTGTCGGGTCCGATTTCTTTCTATCTTATCTATAAAAGATAAAAACATGTTTCTCTATTCAACCAATATTGAATGTTGGTGAAACATATTAAGTACCTATTTTAATAAATTCTTTATTTCATTCTTATTTTTTATTTATTTGTTATAATAATTATTATGAGACCGAGTGATCCTAGATCCTATGTGTTTGGGATAAAATGTGTGTGTGTGTTTATGTGACGTCCAATATTCTTTCGATGTGTTGAAATTAAATAAATGCATATGGTCGTCTACCTATAACTTCTTCGGTTCTTCTTGTATTGCATATATCGTTCTCTTTTTTATGTTGGCCATTCTTATACATAAACTGTTTAAGACACGTCAAACGACTGTTTAATTTTTTTTAGTCAGATAGATCGTTAACGCCGTATGGGTAGGTACCCTGTGTGCATACAATAGTCATCCGTTCTCAACAAAACATAAAAAAATGTTTCTAACAAGTTCGTATCCAACTCAATCAAGTATTGGTACGTGCTGGGAACTCCTAATTGTATATTCGCGTACTTCATTTGTGATACAGTTTTTAAAGTTAATCTTAATCCAGACCAACTGAAACTTAAAATCGAAAACAATGACAATAAACGTGCAGCAAATATTATATTATTATGCTTAAACAACCTTCTTTTTCAAATATTTTTTGAAAGCAAAGTGCAAAATAAATGTTGGTGCAACACTTCTAAAGCCATAAGTTGGCCACCACCCAATGTGTGGAATCATTTATATAGCAAAGTTTCGTCGTTAAGTAAATGTAATTATCCTAATGTTAATTCAATTACACGGCGTTGGGGAGGGGATTAATGAGAATAACACAAAGCGGGGAAAGGCTTCCTGGGAGACCGCCATTAGTTTAATACCCAATGCAATGCTTAGGACCTACGTCCAACCAAAATTAGGTATTTATATAATAGAGATGAAATGCACCATACGGTCGAACGGACTCGAATATTCACATGTGAAATGACGCTTTTAATCAAATATTGTACGTTTTGATGAAGCTTTACGTACTCTAACGCTATTCTCGTTTACACATAAGCTTATTATTAAAACTATATACATTTATGATTAATTCACTACACACGTATGTTTGAATTATTTACTTAGGTATTTTCCCAATTTTCACTGGCTAATCTTTGTCCAATCGGAACAAACTAGTTAAATTAATTATTAATACTTACTTATGATATTACTAGACCTACTCTATTTCTGGAGAGAATTACCAAAAATGTATGTAAATGCAACGACCTGCATTCAATTGGGCAACAATGTTTCAAATTCTCATACTTTTTTGGTCATTTTCTCCAGATATAGAGTATAACAAACTATTTTCGATTTTTAAATATTTTTTTACACCTTATTTTACTGCTTAACAATAAATTTTAATATTTCATCAATTGCTGTCTCCTTTTTCTCTGTTCAAAATTGGATGCCAGTAATTTGGATCACTATTTGCCTCACACCTCCCAATCTTATGAATGAATGTTCGTTTTTTTTTATATCAATTTCAATTTTTAAAACCGTGATTTGTGAGTCATGCCGGTCGAAGAGAACACTATTTCATAGTTCATTTAGATTTTTGACATTTACATTTCCATAATTTCAAGAATATTCAAAGCAATCCCAGGACTTAAAAGTGAATAGGGAAATGTTTTATTGGTCACCAAAAAAAAACCAAACGAATCATAATATTGTGTTTATGACTTTCATTTGCAAATTCCATCTCAAATTATAACGATGTTATTACTTTCATTGGAACTCCGTTCATAAATCATTGATAAGTACGCAATAAAATGGTTTAATTTTCGTGACATTTCAGGACACGCAACCAATATTGAAAGCCGTGTTGAACGACTGAACGTCATGTCTCTTCCAAAATACCTATAGGTACTTCTGTTAGATCAAATTGTTAAAAATGCAACACATTTTCATCAACATGGCGTCATTTTCTTTCGACAAAATATATTTTATTTTGTTTATTAGAAATATTATTTTACAATTTCAATAACCATATTCAAAGTTATCTTATTTATTTATTTATCTTATTTATATATGGCATACACCAACGACCCACGTAATACCTATAGTGATACATATCTATATACGAACGAAGTTATTCCCAAGTCTCTTAAAGAGAATCTAGGGAAACTTAGCATCTATGGCCCTCATGTAGGATGTTAAGAAAGTTCCTTTCTCTATAGTTCGTAAGTCTCTCATCTCGTTGTACAGAAGAATATAAAGGTTTTGTTTACATTTATTATTTACTAGCATTCCCGACAGACGTTGGGTACAATGAATATTGAATTTGTATTATGATGCATTATTTACCTTTTAACTGCAGTTTTAACGATTCTACTATTAACGACAGAATCATCTTTTTTAAATCATATTTTTCCATCCGCATTCTGTCAATTGCTCCATCTTAAAAAAAACTGACAGTTACTGTCAAACTCCGATTAAATTTCAAAATAGGAATAAATTAAAGGTTACAACTAAGAAGATAACGTTCTTTTTTAACTTAAATTTTCTCGCAATTTTCTTAATGTTTTCTTTCATAAGAATCTCCTCCTGATAATAGCTTACACTAGAAATTCATCTAGCCGTTGACGCGTGGTTTGATGACCACGGAAAATGGGGCTATATTTTTATATATAGAATTAACTTTTTTGCATCTTCAATAGTTTAGAATAGGTTTGCATAAATAACTGTTGTAGGTACCTATATCATATTCTTACTGTGAATGAAAAACTAGCGCCTACGTATCTCAGTTTTTATTTTCTTATAAAAAAAGGAGTTGATGTATGTGATACGTTTGTTCTTATCCAAGCGAAAAAGTAAATACATCTTTGAAATCTCCCAAACAAAGAAAGAGAAAGTGGCTGAAATATGTAGGCTGGTTCCCGAATTGATAAGTTGCAATGTACGGTTTCACACACGGCTGATTTTCCGGAGGAACCGCTCGCTGAAAGGGATAGGGAAGGGATGGGCTCGGCTGCGGGAGCCGGAGTAAGAAAACAAACATAGGATAGGAAGTGAAACACCTCCATTATATTATATTTTTCCTTTCCGCTACCCTTAAATAATTGTATACCCTAGCATAGAGGCCCCCAAACTTTTTAAGATCTTTTGTATGAAGAGCTTACTACCTTCCTGGATGAGAGTATATCCTGAGGCAATGCCTTTTAATGTTTAAAGAAAAAAAATCGTATACTTTGCAACTGTAAATAATATAGCCTTCAGTTTGCACTACCCATTCAGTGCAAATATTCGTTAAGCGCGAATAGCAAATACCTACGCCTATCCGTCCACTTTTCGTTTTTTTTGACACGAATCTGTTGAATCTAAAGCAATGTAATGATGTGAAAAATGTAAATAATCGTGTTCTTGATTTGATATATACAAATTTTGTACCTTCTGTAGTGGTTGTTGAAAGGCACGGATCTCCTCTTGTCCCTGAGGATTCACACCACCCTACTTTAAGAATAGATCTTAATTTACCATCTCATAATAACTTGCGTTCGGGAGGGGGAGGTCCTGTGCCCAGAAACAGCAATACTTGGAATTTCAAGCGCAACAAAATGGCATCGTTAAAAGAGGCCCTTTCAGATTGCCAGTGGTCGGGAGTTCGTAATTCTGTCGACGTCAACGAAGCAATAAATACTTTTTATGCGGAACTTTATGCTATTTTCGATAACTGTTTTCCAAATGTACCACCGAATGCTACTGCCCTCTTTCCCATCTGGTTTCCCGATCATCTAATTCGAGATATAAAAAGAAAACATTATTTTCATAAACTTTGGAAACGAACCAAATCCTCAGAAGCCTATAGCAAGTTTGGTGCACTTAGGAAGACAGTTAAGTCTCGGGTCCATGAATGCTATCGGAAGCATATTGAGGATAGCGAAACTGCTATCTGTGAAGACCCATCGAGGTTTTGGAACTTTATTAATAGCAAACGAGCACATAACCAAACTCCGCTTGAAATGAAATATAATGACGCAACTTTCACTGAGCCTAAAGATATTGCAAATACATTCGCAGAATATTTTTCCTCTGTATATACGTCAGATGCCCCTAAATTAGATTATAATGAAATAGTATCTTCATCCACAAGTCTCTATGGCACAACGTGTACAATATCGAATATTTCACACAGTGACGTAAAGTATGGTCTAATGAAATTGAAACCAAAGCGTTCAGCCGGCCCCGACAGAATACCAGCATTCTTGTTCAAAGAAATAGGACCGTTAATTATCGATGTCTTGCAACATTTGTTCAACCTCTCCATTTTATCGGGTGTATTTCCTGAAAAGTGGAAGACGTCCAGGATTTGTCCGATACAAAAAAAGGGAGACTCGTCCGATATTCGAAATTATAGACCTATAGCCATACTCTCAAGCCCGGCAAAAGTTTTAGAGACAATACTGCACAAGAAAATATGGGACGCGTGCAACTTCCAATTCATAGATGAACAACACGGATTCCGTCCAACCAGATCCACAACAACAAATCTACTTTGTATTGGCAACTTTATAACAAAAAACCTGGATAATAGAAAGCAAACGGATGTAGTGTACACGGACTTCCAGAAAGCCTTCGACCAAGTCGATCACGATATCTTAATAACTAAACTAAGCAATTTTGGTTTTTCAAATGAAATGGTAAGTTACTTCATAACTTACTTCCAAGATAGAAAGCAATACGTAACATATCAATGCGAAGATTCTGTAACCTTTTTGACCAATTCAGGAGTACCACAGGGTTCTAACTTGGGACCCCTGTTATTCTCAATATTCATCAACGATATTGGCCAATCAATCGAAAATTCCAAATTCTTACTCTACGCCGACGATTTAAAAATCTTTAGAGAAGTTACAACACCAAATGACGCACATATGTTGCAAAGGGACGTAGATTCCCTAATGGAATGGTCTGCTGTAAATAGACTGCACTTCAGCCGCCCGAAGTGTTGCGTCATGTCGTACAGTAGATCCCGAATCCCTCTCGTGTATACTTACACCATGGGTGATGTGGAGCTCAATCGTGTGAATGAGATAAAAGACCTGGGAATATTATATAAAACCAGCTTCAGGTTCAACGGTCACATTGCCATGATTGTAGAAAAAGCAAACAGAATGTTAGGGTTTGTTCTGCGTAACTCAAAACACTTCCGTGGTGAAAATACGCTACTTTTGCTATTCGAAACGTTGGTTCGTAGCATTTTGGAGACAAACTCAATGATCTGGGCGCCTAGTGGAGCCTCGATCACTAATGACATTGAGAAAGTCCAAAAACGATTTGCAAGGCACCTTTATAAGGTGAAGTATGGGTACTATCCGTATCTGTATCCTTCGCTGTACATAAATGGTTGTCTCGGTTTATCGACCTTAGAGGCGCGAAGAAACGATTACTTGTGCAGACACTTTTTCAAAATTATCAGGGGCATCATATGCAATCCTGAAGTACTGGCGGAACTGAGTCTGTTTGTTCCCGACTCATATAACAGATCGCGTCGACACATTCTTTTTTACCCACCACATGGTAGGACTGGCATTATTGCGGACTCCCCCATGGGCAAGGCCGTCCGCTTACTGAACTATGTTTCAGCGCATATTGATATTTTTCACTGTTCCTACGGAGAGTTTGTGGATTGCATAGGTGCCTTGTTGCATTTGTGTTTGAATTGAAATTATTGTTGTTTTTTTTTGTGCAAATCAATGCTAAAAATATATTGTATTAAATGTTGTGTGCGATGTATCGATGGTAGATCGATGTAGTGAGATGTACATCACTAAACAGTGATTTTTGGTACCTATAGATGGCGTCAACGTCGACTGTCGAATCATAGAAGAAGTATATGTGTCGAATGACAGCTGATGAGGCACCATCGGTATGTGCTATTTCGAATGTCATTTTTTCGTATTTGTTCTGTTTGTTCATGTTCATACTTCATTGAATGTTTACGATGTTTATGTGAGACCTCGGGTAGTTCTTAAGTGAATTGTTTAATCATTATCTGATTGTGTTTTGTTTGCATATATGTTTTGTTGACATCTGCCGGTGCATAGGTGAATACTGTAATGCCGGCTGATGAAAGAATAAACCGAAAATAAATAAATAATAATAAATAATAAGTCGAATACCTATGTGCGTAGACTGTCCACACTTCGTTTACTCATTCACTCGAATTCGCTCGCTTACAGAGTTCGTTTCCTATGACTTGTGATCATGCACCAACGTCTTCTACGTGGTCTTTTAGTAACTGAGTATTTACACAAAAGGTAATGGTAAGCCACATTTAAGTAAAAATATGTTGCAGCCACAGTTGAAATATCCATTTTGTATGTCACCCAAGCACACATATTTGGCATGTTCGGCACGCCAACCGATGTGTGGATGGCACGTTTGTTGTTCGCTCACATAACGAATATTTGGGCGAATACAGCGTAGCCGCATAACGAAGTGTGGTGTCGCAAAACAATTAGGTATCATCATTCATGACTTTAAAAATACCAACCAACTCCGCAACACATCCTCCGGCACGGCATTCCCTACCTCAAGATGCGCATAAGGATACTCTCTGAATAATCAATTCCAACCCGCATTAGCCATTAGTGAACCAGCATCTTCAAATTCGTTCCTCCAGGATTCAAGGACTTGGAGATATCTGGCATTTATGTTATATGCAAATTAAGTAAGTAAAAATTCCTTAAAAGCTAGTTGTGATATGAGAAGCATCTAATTGTGCATATTACTTTGCTGCTCTAGTTAGTCATACATTTTTGTAAAAGGAATAAATTAATGTTGATTCAAAGAATGTTGGAAACTGCTGCTCTAGCATATTAAGGGTCATTAACCTTTCAAAAAAGTAATATTTAACTTACAATACCGACTTTAATAATTTCTTTGTAATAATAAACTTACTACATTTTGAGTATTTCAATTACTTAAAATATATACTTGTAGTTTTTGTTAGTCAAGATTCATATTATTCTAAAAACAATTTTGTATTCCGTATTTTAACAAAGCTTAAGGTAAATAATTATTACCTACAATAATGTGTTCTCAAAGGGCAATTTATTTTCTTTGAATATTTTTTTCAAGTAAAATTTTGTTGTTAAGAAAATCATTGCTGCTTGTTGTATAGCCTCTTGATTTTTGAACCAAAGTCTTATACTTGACTGCAATATGTTTCGATTGCAAATTTTTGACGAGAGAGAACAATATTTATACTGGTATCTTTCTTCATACTTAGCTTGTCCTTTTAGATAAAGATTCAGTACCTTCTCTAATAATTTATTCACAATGTGCCTATCAGTTCTTGTGGTAAATTTATTCAAAAAATACAACCATATTTATTTTCAAAGTAAAGTAAACCAAAATAACAGGTAAAAAATATTTTTTTTCTGTCCGGTACAAAGCTCTATGTAGTTACAAAACTATTAAAAATTCCATTAGCTGGAATTCCCGAACGATATTCAATAGAATTTTATTTATTTTCCGAATTTTCATGGACCAAAATCACAAACTTACAAATTATTCTGTTGCAGAAAAATGTACGCTATTTATCCGGTCCATTATTTAAAATTGAATAGCATATCCTGTGTTTTTTTTTATTTCTATAGTTAAATTTCTATTTTGCAACACCACTTTTCCACACAACGTTGGTTTTGGTTGAAAAAAAAACAAATATTAGGAAAACTCGTTGTCTGCTATAGAAAGCTCACAAACATGAATAAGATTTTAATTTAGGTTTCAGATTATATAAAACAATAAATTTTTATATATAGGTACATACTAATTTGAATATCTTCAATATTTTCGCAAACATATTTTTAAATATATTACAAATATGTATGTAAATTAAAACCCAAATGAATAGTGAGTGTTATAAATTCTACCTACTTACTTGTCAACTATTTGTGATAATTTTCATTTATGAGCTTTGCTTTTACCGATAAAAACTTTGAATTTCTTTTGTGTATTTGCGTTACTTTATGTTATAATTTTAAATTATTGTGTTGATTATTTTTTGTTTTTATTAGATTTGTTTTTTTAAATTTGAGGTTAAATGTTTATTTCTTTTATGTAATGCGCTTTTAACATTATTGAGTATGTCAATGGCTTAAAGAGCCGTAGATGAACAAAAAAAAAAAAATACTCATAAACCAGTTAACTTGTTTCGAACAATCTCAAATAGGATTTCAGTTGCTCGTGAAAATTTCAGAGCAAAAACATTGTCCCATTCTGATCCTAATAGAATTGAGATTTGTTGTTCGAAAGTTTGGCATCTAGCTAGTCCAAGAGATTCATCGCTTGATGGTTACAAATTCAAATGAAATTATGTCTCCAAATGAAATTTATTTAATGCAAAATCATACTATCATTTATTTTTTTATCGTATGGTTATTACATCACATCATAATTAATTACAAAAAAAAAACAAAAAAAAATGAGATATAGGTATTGTATATCAGTGTCAATAAAAATAATTATCAGTATTTAAAATTGAAAGTATATTTTAGGTGTGGAGAACATAAATAAAACATCCTTTAAATTATCAATTAAGACACACTATGTTTAAATAATTGAAGTATCACGATTATCTTCGAGATTTGCTACATTAGTATTTTTTTAAATACAATAAGCGTTCTATTTTCAAAAGCAAAAAGTGAAAATATTTATATAAGTAGGTATCTATATTTTATTTATAAAATTATGATCTTTTATTTTGTATGTACAGAAACAATAAAAATGTCGAATGAATAGAAACAAAAATAAAGAAAAAGCAAATGGGATTTTATTCTTTGAGATTAAATTCTAAGAAATTCTCTTGGAGAAACATCTCATCTTTGATACAAATCTAATAAAACAAAGTAAAAACTCTTGTTTAAAATAATTCGGATAACGGTATTCTTATTTTTTACATAATTTACCTCAAAGAAGATCGGTTGATTAATTGTTGTATATTCCATACTTTCTCGCATGTCTAGTATATGTATAAAAAAGGCCTTTATGTATTTTTTATTGCCGATAAAGGTTTCGGATAAGGCGTAAGTGAGGGCGGAGACGTCTGATAGATCGATATGATTAATCAATTTATACGAGACCTTAAAGATGCTCCTTTATTATTTTGTGAACGTTGTTTATCATGTTGTGCCCGAGAGGTCCAATTTTGAACGAAATATTATATGAAAATACTGAAATAAAACAGTAATTCCAATACTTATGAGTATAATCCAAATAGCGCTATGAGTAAAAATTGTTAGCGTAGTGACTAGAATGAAAGTGAATTAATTGAGGTGGATTGAGCATTTCTGGAGAATGAATGAAGAGAGCATGACAAAATCTGAAAGAATAAGTGCACGGAGACGTGCCTCGAGCTAACGGGTTGTTTTCCTACGGATACGCCGCTACTATAAACAGCGCTGAATATGTCAGTTGAGAAAATTGTCAATATTGTTTCCGTAGTAACAAAAAATATTGTCATTGAATTTTGAAAGACGCCGTCTTTTCAGACGACGGACCGTTCCCTAGAAACCCACTGCATAACAAAGTATGACGTGTAACGTCTATATCGGTGCCGTTTTAAAGGAGAGCCAAGT
The DNA here is from genome assembly GCA_963576905.1 of Mystacides longicornis. Taxonomy (NCBI): domain Eukaryota; kingdom Metazoa; phylum Arthropoda; class Insecta; order Trichoptera; family Leptoceridae; genus Mystacides; species Mystacides longicornis. The sequence continues at coordinate 15,516,425 of OY756431.1, forward strand.
GAATGAGGAATAGAAGACAATCTATACGAAATGTTATGTTATTCTGAGTTTTGTCTAGAATGGAAAGAATTGAGTTCCAAAGTCTTTGCCTACACCCTCCGGAAAACGACGTGACGGATAAAAAATAGTTCTATGATCGATCAGCAGTCATGCTAATATCCCAGCAATGTTATTCAATATCTCCATCTATATTAGAAAAGCCTAGAACACTGATTGACTGACTGAGTGATCGACTGTTGCCGCTTACTCGGACGAAGCGACACATAAACACGCAAAATCACATACCTACCCCATAAAGGTACTGCGTCAGTTCTGCCTCATATGGTGAAGGGTTTTAAATATTCTTTGCTCAAGCCCCGTAGTCACTATAAACAATTGTTGCGGGTCAGATGTTTTCGTGCGCTTAGTCTAGTCACATTGAAGAGTTTGCGCAGAACGGAAACTCTTCAGTTTGGCTAGACTAATTCCGCAATATAAATGTTGATTTTACCTTACCTTTCAGCCTTCTTCTTGTGTCCAGTATTGAACAAAGGCCACCCTCTTGGACTTCCATACATCTCTGTCGGACGCCACCCTCTTCCAGTGTAGGCCAGGCTCTACTCTTTTGGCGTCGTCGGACCATCATGTCTGGGGCCTACACACGCTTCTGCGTCCTGTTCTAGGCCTCCAGTTCAGCACGTGTTGATTGCAACTCAGCAAACGTATGAACAATTGTGTGGAAGGGCCTGACGTCAGTGAGAAATTCTCGCAAATTTTTAATTCCATCGAAGTATTCTCTGATGGCGCTTTTCACGTTTTGATACAAAATAAATATAATTTACCTCGTTATCTAACGGAGATTCAGAATAGAGGTGGTCCTCAGCTGCATTAAAGATACTCGTAATACTTTTTCTTAAATTTAGTTTTAAGTGTATATTGGTCTTAATAATAATATACTTTTCTATACAAAGGTGTCAGTACAACCGGCGGAACTTATTGTCTGAGGCAATTTTTTCCAGTCAATCGATCCCGTCTAATCTGAGACAGGCCGACCCCGGGTAGAAATTTCAAGTGAAAAAATACTTTGAAAAACTCTGACCTCGACCTCGTGGTCTGAAGTCTACGCCAGTACAACTATAGGCTACCAGGGTCGTCATACTTTTATTTGTACTGTCAAAATAAATAAGTGATTAATTCATATACCTTCCATTTATTTGTAGAAAGTAAGCTATCTGAAACAAAAATAAACGTAGGTACCTACATTTTAAATTTCAGATTTATTAACGTCGCGTTAAATAATTAAACGGACGGGTGTAGGAGTATTCGCGTCTGAACCAATTAATAAAATTGTTTGTAACCATCCATTGCGCTTAATTGGATTTTTTAATGCATTTTTTGTAATAAAATACCAATATGGACAAGATTATATTTTAATTTGTGAAATCATTTTTAATTTGATTCTACCTGAACATTTTTACACTACAAACAATACAAAATAAATTTGAAATATTCTGACATAATGTAATTGAACTCATCAACTGCCGTAGGGTAAAAGTCGGTTTAATAAGTATTCAATAATGAATTGAATATTTTTATTAATAAAATAAAATAAACAAGGCTGGAAAAATTCGTCAATTATTTGCTAATAAATTTACCCACTGAATCACCATTTTAAATAACGCACAGATTGTATTAACTGGTAGATACTAAGATATGAAAATCAGGTTTCTTTTGCTGCATGCCTTTCTTCGTCTTCTTAATTCTGTATCATATCAAGCATACCTTTATCGACATTAGGGTGATAAAATGCATCTTTTTCATTCCTGTCTCTAACGGTATACTTGGGATACTGTAAGTCTAAACAATCCTCTTCATATAATTGATCAATCATTTATTTTGCCTTTACAGTCTTTCTACATACTCCACAGGCATAAGAAGGAAACAAAGTCCCTCCTCTTTCAGTTGTCAGCTCCACTGATCCTATTCTACTGTGAGAAGGTCTTCCTGGTCTTCTGTACCCTGATGTTAGGAAGAAAAGCGCTCTCCTTAACCAACTGTCATCCGGCACATCTTTCAGCCAAGTCCATATTATCTCCATAATGGTAGAAGTGATGGGAGGTGACAGGTTTTATGGCTTCACTTAAGGACATGGATTGCACAGTGTCAACTGCCACATGATCAAACATTCATCCAATAATATTTTGTAAAAAGTTCCCCTTTTATATAAGTAAGAATTTTATTATCATGAATGAACACACCATAATATAATTCTAAAACATGTTTCGTGTTAGAGTATATAAAAAATACTAATTCAATTGGAGAAGCAACAGTACCTACAGTTTATACTATAATGATGTTTACCGATAAATCATATTGAATTACTATTAATTTATCATCGAGTATAGATTACATCCGCAGTTAAACTAAGCGCGATATGATAAATACATACAGTACGCTACAGTATTATCTGGGTATTATTTTCGTTTTAAACAGGTAGATACGCGGAGTATTCAAATATGACCTAGAAATTGTTTTACCTTTGGGCTACCTTACCATGTCAATGCCAACATGATAATTCCTTTTTTTAAGGTGAAGGAAATTTATTATGCCCCTTGTGCCACTGTGACCAAAATAGGTCTATTGTGACTGTCTTCAATTCGTTTATGGAGCGCTGCCACCTCATAACTTGCAGAGCGTCAGCTCCTCTTCTCGGCTGCGGCTCCTGCACTCCACGAGATCTCCTTAATAGTCCTAGCTGCTCCCAAAATAAAGCTCCCTGGTGAAATCTTACCTCACATTTGCTATGCTTGTCTGCATGTTGAACAGTCATACAAGTCATCGTATCTGCCAGTCGGCTCAAGCGTTTTCTGTGACCATAAAAATTTGTACCTACCTAGGTTTCAACTTCACAAACATAACAAGATCTACTGCGAGTAGGTAAGAAAATAGTTGTGTTGCAATGCAGACAAGGCAAAGACACTTATAATGCTCATGGCATGTCTAAAGAGCCCGTGCTCAATGCTCAACAGTTTAGCTATTATTGCGTTAATTGTATCTAACGAGAGAGTTTTGGAAATTATGCAAAAGGAAAGACCTCCTGACCACTGTCAAGAGACGTAAGGCCACATATTCCGTCGTGAAAAATGTTCCCCCTCTTCTTGGTGATTCAAGGAAAAATAGAGGGAAAATGTTTATGGTACGGAAGACAGTATATTGGCTCAAAAATAATAGACAGTGGTTTGGTATACCGGATGCGCCATATTTGATAAGACTGGCTCAAAATTATTGTGAGGAGTTCAAAGTGATGGTCGCCAACCTCCGTTAGGTTAGGTAAGTTAATTATATAGGTACATTATGTCGTTGATCAGAAGGAGCTCCTATAAATGAAAACGTGGACAGTTAATTTTGAAACTTTAAGAGAACTGTGGAGAACGAATAGGATCATAGCGTGTAGTAAACCTAGACCGTATAAAGGTAAAGTGGGTAGTAGTTTTGTAGCTTGGCCGTAATGGATGGGCTAGCGGCGGAAGAAGGAACCCATGAGCTTTTACAGCATAACGAACACAATATAACTTCTGACGCATTGATTTTAATGTAAATTATTGATTTATCTATTCGATTCATTTACGTTAAAATGTATCTAACCGCTTTGAATAGAACTGATTTGAAACAATCTTGAGGCACATAAATGGTGCAAATTCCGACAATTCAACTGTACTCTTCTAAACCCAGATATTACCAGTTTTGGTGCTTTAGAAAAAATATGGTGTTGTAACTACTGTTATTGAGAATTCGCTGGGTGATTAAGAAACGCCTATCGATATTGTGGACACATGGATGTGTAGAAAAAGTGCCGGAAAAAATGAAACATCTTACAAGGAATTTTAGAATAATTCTAAATTTTCTCTAAGAGGGATTAAACTACCTCGAGCAATAAGAGAATAAAACTCATTTTTTGTCAATGTCCAAATTGTCCAATATTTCGGAATTTGGTAAATTATTATCTTCTTCTTCTTCTTCCTCAGCCATCTCTCCACTGCTGGATATAGGCCTCTTCCATTCCTTTCCACTCTCCTCTGTCCTGGGCTTTTCTTATCCACCCTCTGCCCGCGACTGGGATAATATCATCGGCCCATCTTTTTTGGGGTCGGCCCACTCCTCTTCTTTTATCCCATGGTCTCCATTTCAGGATTCTGGGTGCCCATCGCTCCGTTCCCTGTCTGGCGACATGTCCCGCCCACTGCCATTTCTGTTTAGCAACAAGGTCCATGATGTCCATGACTTTAGTTCTGCGTCTTATTTCTTCGTTTCTTATTTTGTCTTTTAGACTCACGCCTAACATCTGTCTTTCCATGGACCTTTGTGTGCATTTTAATTTATGTACAGTATTGGCAGTGAGCGTAATGGTTTCCAGGCCACAGGTGATTACGGGGAGGATGCATTGTTCATATACCCTTCTTTTCAGATTCATTGGTATATCTTTATTTTTTAATATATCTTTCATTTTTCCGAAGGCTGCCCATCCTAGTCCTATTCTCCTGGGGATTTCTGCAATTTGGTTTTCTTTCCCTAATTTGATTTTATGTCCGAGATAAATATATTCCTCAACAGCTTCTATTGTTTTATTATCCATGATGATGTTGCTGTTGGATGGGCTCATGATTTTAGTCTTACTGATGTCTCTAGACCGATCTTTAGGGAAGCGTCATGGAGTTCTTTTATCATAGAGATAAGTTCTTCTAAGTCTTCGCTGAACAATACTATGTCGTCGGCGAAGCGCAAGTTATTTAGGTAAATTCCATTGATTTTTACTCCTTTCTGTTCCCAGTTTAATGTTTTAAATACGTTTTCCAGTACAAGTGTGAACAACTTGGGTGATACCGTGTCACCCTGTCTGACCCCTCTTTCCACTCTTATGTTGTTTGTTTTTGTGTCTTCATCTATTCTTACGTCCAGAGTAGCATGGTCATATCAATTATTATCACATGTTCAAAATTTAAAAAAAAAACTGGAATAATATTGCCTTTTATGATTTCTAGTAATATCTAAACTCATAACAATTCATTTAAAAACCAATTGAGAGTTTGGACTTAAATTTAAATTAACGCACAACACAGTATCATTTTTAATTTACCTTAAGTGATTCTTACAAACATTTATAAATTATGATGTTGCCTTATTATTGATTTACAACCATCAAATCTATACAAAATAGATAAATGTACCTAATGAGAAAAAAATCACAATCTATTAAAAAACATCGATAAATTTTAATAAGTGTGACAAATTAAATAGTCTATTTTGATAAAGTGCCACTGTATGTTTTTTTAGTGTTGTTGAAATGTTAACAAGGTGCCCGTATAAAAACGATACGATTCGGACGATAGACTTAATAATATTAGATAGCCGATGTTCGTAACACGACCATTTATTTTGATATATCGCCTACAGCTACCTATCGAAAGGGATCCCAAGTACATTTTTCTTGTTATAAAAATAATAGGCGACTGCCCAAATTATTTTTGGAACGAAATGCGTGTAGCAATTTCCACTAATATGAAATTCTCATACAGGCAGACATAATATTTTCATTATACCTAGTTATTTGCAATTAAATCATTGAATTGATGTTACTTACACTTTCAAAACGTTGTAGTTTTGTCATTACCTACTTGTATTTAAACTCAATTAGAAAAAAATATATGTATTTTAGATCCACGTGCGTTCCCTAGGTGGAGCATGTGTTCGGTATTATAAAATTTAAGCCGGTATCCCCAAGGGCTTCATCGTAAGTCGTAAGCTCTCTTGATGGTGAGTTTTTGTCTGCCACGTCGTCTTGTACCACCGGGTGCACTAAGGGGACATGCGTAGGACATGGCCGAGCCAGCTTATATACATATTATTCATTTATTTATTTTTGATTTTTCTTTCATCAGCCGGCATTACAGTTTCACTTATGCGCCGGCAGATGTCAACAAAATATAACACAATAAGATACTTATTAAAAACAATTCACTTAACAACTACCCAAGGTCTCATAATATAAAGATCACAAACATTCAATGAACAAATTTCAAGTTTAAACAAATACGAAAAAGAATATAATATGACATTCGAAATCGTACATAACGATGGTGCATCATCAGCCGTCATTCGACTGTCGACGTTGAAGCCATCTATAGGTACTAGATATTGTTTAGTGATGTTCATCTCACCATATAGGTATGTAACAAAATAAAATTGTTCGTGATAATATCTAATGGGAATTAATTTTTTCAAAAATGTCATACCTACCTATTATCTAATCTTCTTTATAATATCAATAGTAATAATTTAACATGTATCTTCAAGTAGGTATTATAAAAAAAACTCTTTTAAATAATTCATATTATGTGAGTTTTGTTCTACTACACCGCCATCTCTTGTAAAAAAAAATACAACTTTTATTTATCAGATATAAGTTTATGTCATTTATCATAAAAAGAGTAATAGGTACATATGTATGTATTTATTTTTTTGTAATTTTATAACTGTAAAATGCCCGGGGAATATTCTTAAGCCGAGACGAACAAAATAAAATTTCATCGATCAGTCAATAAGATGTCGGAAAACTGAATTTAGATGGGACGAAGTTCGAAGGGTCTGCTAGTATTAAAATATTTGAATGTAGTCGGTGCCTTTAAATAATTATTATTACAACACGGTAGAACGAAGAGAGGGAGAGAAACTTCTTGTGTGGCCGTGACCTCACACAACCCCATCTCTTTCTCCCGTGGTAATTATATCTTTCAGCTTAGCTGCCTCCAAACTACCTCTTCTTGAATTATTGAAATAAAACTTTTTTTTTTCATCTTATTTTTGTAAAGGATTGTATGTTCGCCTTTACTTGCTTAAAATAAACGGATATTCGAGATTTATTTCATTCGTACGACCTACGCTGTAATATCGGATACCTCTGACATTCCTTACCATATACAAAAATGCAGGACTCTATTTTTTTTCATAAATTTTTCTTGATCCATTTCTTGTAAATCCTCATGTAACTGTCATATTATTATATTTCGAAATTTTTCGAAAAAGCTGTTTAATTAGTATTTTTATTTACTTAATCATCATAAGAACAGAAGTTCCGACTAACTTCATTGGTTGATTTCAATTCACATAGGTACTCAATACTCATGTATTCGCAGCCAGCCATGTCCCTAAGTGGGGCGTATAGGGAGTTTGGATTGGATTAGATACTAAAAGAAAAAAATAAAAACGTTCCATGTCTTTCATCGTTATTTTCAATCTATTTTATACCAAAAGATGTTTGTATACTAATTGATGCGAATGACCGGAAATGCTTGGAAAAGTTGTTTCACAGCTTCGTGCCAAGAGCTCTCAACGGGAAAATGATTTGAATATCGCAAAATGTGCATTTATTTTAGTCAAATCTCATAAAGTGAACGATAGTTCGTAGAAATGAAAGACGCTGAGACGTCTGGCTGGAGTGCAGTTCATTACGGAAATATATCTTGCTAATAGATGAATCTGTGTAGGATATTAATTACCTCTCGGAATATGATGTAGCTGAAGTAGTACGTATCACGGTTCTGCAGCCGGACCAATTATTTAACTATTCTAGTAGGAAAAATTAATTTATCAAGTATATTGCCACTTGAGCTTGTTCAGAATCGAGTTCTCAATTTTCATCCTATATAAACAATTTGGTTGATTTGCATATATTTGAAAAATTATTCATGGCTCATTCAGCCATACTTTCAAATAGACAGAAAATGAAGTCAGTTTTGGGGGATTACTAAGGGTGAAAATACAACATAATTTCTCAACAGATTTTTTATATGTACTCGATTTAGTCAATCCATCATAATATAAGAATGTTTATTTGTTGTTCTTTTTTAGGTATAAAAATCTCAAAGTTTGTTTTATATTACCTCCTATTCTGCTTTTGTTTCGAACTAAAATAAGAACGTTCCAAAGTTCTGTACGTCAGAGGTGAGGTGTGTTGAGTGCATAATTTTCAAAAATATGTTAATTTTTGTAATGTTTTAATTTTTGAAAATTTTGGACTTAACACACCTTCTTATTTTAGTTCCAACCAAAAGCAGAATAGGGGGTACCTATTGTATTATTTGTTCATACAAGAAGGTCCTTTTTATAAATAATTATTTTCTTATATTTTTAATATTTATTTGTAGGAAGGTCGATTGAACTTCAAATAAATATTAGTTTTGAGAATTATGAAACCAAATTCCACGACTATAAATAAATAACAGTTACGGAGATAAAAATTGAATAAATCAGTGTTTTTAGATGCCATTGCGTAATATTTGGACATGACATAAATCTTTCACAAACGATATCCGCCCATTTCTCTCTCCATTGCAACATGTAATGGTGCTGAAAATATAAGAATTTATTAATTATGGCGTAATATTTTGAAATCAATGTATGCAGAAGTAAACTCAAACATTATATTGATACTGTTTTTTTCTGATCAAAGTTTTTTAAGGTTCTTGTTATTTTTTCTGCTGACCCCTATTAGAGATATTCTAAAATCTAAAAGATTGAGATTTTTTGCCATCTATCATAGGCCCCAGCCATCCAGCTTAGCTCAGTTCGGGGTGGGTCACCTAGGGCCGTCTTTTTGTTTATTTTTTGTAGGTAATGAAATAAAATTATTTGATAAATTAAAAACAATAACACTATGCGTCGTGGTGCTCAATTCTTCTTTACATATTTTTCATCATCTTGTCCACCATTTCAATTCGATATGATCAATAATAATCTTCAAAAAAAAAAAAAAAAACAAATCTCCACCGAAATAAAAAAAAACTCTCTTAATCAATTTATTTATTAATTGATGTATATAATACGTACCGTTCAAATAGTAGAGTTGTAATAATAATATGCGAACTAAGGTTATTATTTCCTGCGTGAATAAGATTAGCAAAACCGCTGAAAAAACGAGAGTACTTGCTACCAAAAAACTAGCGTTAAGGCTGGATTGTTTAATAATATATCACCAAAAACTCTCCTTATGTGAATGCTCTTTTTCTTAAATCTTTTTGTACTGTATGATGGCTTAGAATTGGGCAACATAATTTCAAAAAATCTCATGCCTATCAATATAACAACTTTAATTCCACACTAGGTACTAAAAAAATATCTGAATTATTGCAGTTGCATAAGTAGTTACACCATATTCAAACTAGAAAGAACCTACTCAAAAAATCTACCCTTTGTTTGCGATTAAGACTTGATTAGGTACTATTTATTTCACAGAAGAAAAGGATGGAATTTTTTTGGACAGCCTTAGAGAGATTCCGTTATGTTATATTTATATTTACCAGGAACTTTGAGAAATATTACTCGGTAATGTTTGTGTATGAAAAGGCAGTAAGTTAATAATAATGTAATCAGTTAAGCCACGCGCATTTAATGATGTAATTTTATTTATTTCTTCTCAAACAAATCGCATGCACCGCAAATCATCTCACATAGCAGTGTTTACACAAGTTAATGTAATTAACACAAACCGTTCTCGAAATAACATGCAACGTTTATATGGGGTTTATTTTGATGCAAGCCGCTTTGATACTGTCACACTTGTATAAAATCCATCAACATTCACCAAGATGAACATCTATTAGGTAGGATTCAAGTTTTATTTACGATCAACGTGATTTAAGTAAGTTATTATGTGTGAATGTAGCTGTACCATTGTATAGATAGGCGGAAATTATTGACAATGTAAATGTTTTTTTCTTCAGCGGTTTAAAATCGCTACTGCAGGAACAATAAATGAACCCTTTTCTGTAATAGCATATACCTAGTCTTATTGCCTGATTATTTCCCAGTTAACTGGCTGCGTACAGTAGGAGCTAAGAAATTTCAAGTATGTAATGAAAATAAAATAAAAAAAAATCTAATCTAAACGTAACTTAGTTCGTAAGGTTTTTAGAAGCAACCACGGCTTTAAATTTTCTGTTGATTCATATAATGGTCGGCATCGGGATTCGAACCAAAGACTTCCAATACGCTGTAGGTACGTACGAAAGCCACCGACTGATACCATCGGACTACCAACCACCTCTAACAATTGACAATCAATTCAATTTATTTTGTTTCATGCACATCGTTATATGACTACGAATTAAAAATATTTCAACAACCAACGAGAGGATCCCGCTGACTTTGCATGTCCGTGGGAATAACAATAATTTAAGTACGACAGAACGTAGCTGTTAGCAAGCTAATGAACCGTCTTGAATGTGGCTTGTAGGTATACTAAAAATTATACTTTGTCAAGGCACTCGATTAAATAAATGTTGTTAAAAACTTGATTGCACTAGATAAACGTGCATGGAAAAAAACTGAAAAATAGAATTTTACCTACCTATTTATACCGTTGACTTTCGATCCGATCGTGCATATAAATTTTTACTTAAGATTACACTCGTAACAATGTTATTTTAAGTAAGACAGTCTAAACATTAAAGGAAATTATTTAAATAAACAAGCATCTTTGCGGCATCAAAGCTTCCGTTCTTACGAATAACATCTCAAACATTAGACCGCCGGTGGGTCCTTGTCTGCATGTGGGCTCGGATATGCGAAAGAATTCCAAATGTGGAATGGATCGGCAGCAAATGTGTGAGGCGTCAGCTGTGTAAATAAACACTTGAGAAGACATCCATACCAACAGTTTAACGCAGTTAGTACCTTAATGCCAACAACTTTAAAATGAATCTTAGTTCACTCAAAGTAAACATGAATAGACAATGACATCTTTCACACTTCCAAAGATTATGAAACTAGGAATCAAACTCAACTACAAAAATCAAGGGCTTTACTTAAAACTTTGTAAATATACTTATACTAAAATACGCGGTTGGTAATTTTCTTCATTTTTCATTTTCGTCATTTCTCTAGTTAATTATTCCTTATCTATTCGCACCTTCGATAGTCTACTTATGTCTTGTACGCTGACCCTCAGGAATTTCTTTCTCTCGAGATTCCGTCGTCTTCCAATATCTTCAAATTATTCTCCGAAAGCGCCTTTGATGCTCTCAACCCCATCTAACAATGTCATCAACGTTACATAATCGCTTTATTTTCTAACACGTACGTTAAGCCTATTTTTAGAGGATCCAAGTTTTTTAAGGTTCTTGTTATTTTTCTGCTGACCCCTATTAGACATATATTTCTATAAGGATAAAATGCAACTAATCTAAAAGAATGAGTTCTATTAGATAATATAATAAACGAATTATTTAATATTCGGTAGATTTATATTATTTATATTAATTTTGAAGTGTATTTCAATTCTAACAGAACTACTGTATAATATCGCATAATTCGATTTTCTGGCTTCATTGGATATACCATATATAAGTAATATGGAAGCATTAGGATTATAGTGGCATGTATCGATTATAGTAGTTATTATAAATTTTGTACGGCGGTATCTGTAGCAATTTCACGGGAGACTGACCCGTCTCGACACGGCGGAATTGTGATGGTGACACTGTTTAATAAATTACATTCCCAATACCCATACCAACTTCCATAGTGAATAATACTTAGGTACTTAAAATGTTATCTATGATCATATTATTAGTCTACGAAAAACTGGAACTTTAAAGTAGGTAATAATTGCATAGCAAAGCTCTTTGAATGACGGATAAAGTTTGAATTTCATTTTGAATAATGTGGATATGGGTAAAAATACGACAATTTAAGTTATCCGAAATTTTGGGAATCCGTTTTAAACCGCGTATTTTTTTCTTATTTTTCGCGACAGTCGAAATGTCTCGGTTCCCTAACATACAAGAGGTTATAGAATTTCGCACCAACTTAGGGTGCATTTAAACCAAACTAGTATAGAGTCAGAGCAGATAATATGGACACTAATCTGTCATCGCCCATTAATTAGTTCTTGCTTATTATTGTTTCCATGGTACCCCATATCAACTAAGTATAAAAGAAAGTATGCTCTGTTTCTAGATTCGCCTTTATGTTCGTTTGGTCTAAACCCCACAATTTTGATGAATGTTCTAGAAACCATAACTTAATAGCTGTAATGTGAAGAGACCATTGGTGATATTATATGTTGTACTAGGGGGTTTTTAGGTTACGTTTTCGTGGTTTATATTCATAACTTATTTATACTTTACTATACATTGATTTATAACTTATATAAGTTTTATAAATCCACAACATAAACATTCAGAGGGCAAGGTTGATCTCTTACAACTAACCCATTTATGATAATGAAATTTTAGTTTAAACTACATTTAACATATTCTTTAAAATATATTGTCTCTAAGCCTTCTTTGTGGTAGCTCCTCAGATGTTGATAATGTGATTGTTAAATCATGCAAACTTCCTTTGTTTTGTAAAAAAAAATAGATAGGTATCCTTTTTTCAGTTATTTGTATAAAGCGCACGTACTGAAATTTCTCGACCGTGTTTCAAATCTATGAAGCATCTCTTTGGCGACGTATGTTCCTATACCAGAGGAATTCATTTCCGTAGACACACTGAAGTGGAGACAATGGGTAGTGAGTGTATCTTTCCTGAAATTTAATAATTTCAATATCATTCCCGCTCGTCTCGTTCACGTACATACGGGTGCGATAAACAAATCTGTCACGGACGAACGGTTCCTTTCGTTTGATTGTTTTGTAGCTAGCGAACGTGGGGCGTGATTGTAATCTAGAGTGGCTCAGAATAGTATGTGGGAGAGTGTTGTTAGGAAGAGCGTGGCAACAGTTGATGAGAATGGGAGAGTTATGAGAGCTCACTTTATTATTGTTAAAATAATTCTCTACAATAATTAATTTTAGAAGAATATGGAAGCATCAACAGCACCCTCTATTGTGATTGTTTTTTTTTTTTTTAGATTATGAAGTTACAAAAATTACATATTTTATAACTTAAAAATAACAATATTATTCCACTTACATTATACAGATTCAGACAATATTTATTGTTTCAGCGCAATGTTAATGATTTTTTCCAAAATCATGTGTCAATCAGTGAAAATGACAGGGTATAAGAGGTTTAATCACGACTTTGAGCCCCGTTGGGAAGAAGAAAAACGTACCCTCAACCCTGTCCTTCGACTTTTCATAATATCAGCAATAATAATATGTTTTCATGGACCTGAGAAGAACGCTTCCGCATATTTTTAGAGTAATATAACGAAGCTTTTGAATTAATTTTACATTAAACTCAGGAAAGGATGTATGGAAGGCGTCGGCGTTTAGTGTCGAGACGAAATGTAAACTGTTTGATGCGTGTGTGTTGCCCATTCTCCTGTATGGGTGTGAGTCCTGGCACCTGACTCTGGCCCAGGCACAAAAAGTATCTGCATTCGAAACGAAGTGCCTCAGGAGAATTTTGGGTATAAGATGGTACCACCGCATCACGAACGACGCTATACGCCGACGCACCCAGCGTGAGCCCGTCACCTCTACTATTATGTGGAGGAGATGGACTTGGCTGGGACATGTGTTAAGGATGCCGAATGACAGTTGGCCGAGGAGAGCGCTGTTTTTCCTCCCATCAGGGTCCCGGAGACGAGGAAGACCCTCTCATACTGTGTTCCGCTCCTTCGAGGCAGAGCTGAGGAATCTGGACATGGTGTGGGAGGAGGTCATTAACGTTGCGCAGGATCGAGCGCAATGGAGAGCTCTTGTTGCCTCCCTATGCCCCTAAGTGGGGTCTAAAGGGAGTTTGGATTGGAAACTCAGGATCGGATCTAAGAAAGAAAGGAATGGTTGATTATAAAAAAAAAATCTGAGGTACTCTATTTGGAGAACTTTACAAACACACATGTTTAAATTTTTTTTTTATCCAAACATATTGTATTTTCACTTACAAAAGTTTATTATACGGAAAAAAGATATTTCGATTATCACCATAACGATTCACACTTATATCTAAACTTTAGAAGACACTATAATTTGTATCTTTGCTGGGTTTGGGTAAAAAAATTGAGAAATCAAAATCTGATGTTTCTTCAAGAACAACAACAAAATAACTCATTTATATTATTTTTTCCATGATTTACTTATACTCTGATATACCTATTTGTTTTATTCGTGAAATCCAATATCATTAGGACGAGGATATTATGAGAGTGTATGATTCGTGGAAAAAGTTAAACCGATTCCATTATAAGCTTTGATACGACATTTCGGTAATCTGCTAGAGGTGTTATAATTCCTAGTAATCCGTATAAAGTATACAAATCCGCTTTGGTTTCTATATAGTACCTATTATATACATAGAGGGATTCGAAATATCTATGTATGTGATTTCTATTAAAGACCAATGAAGTATGGACTGAAGTTTTGTTATACATACCTAGTATTTTTAAGACCCCAATTAGGGGCGATAGAAGGCAATAGGAACCCTCGCACGAAAGACGTAGGTCAATGGCCTCCTCCCACAACTTGTGGCAACTTTTTATTTTTTTTATTAAAATAAACCGATTATTAGTAGGTAAAAGCTAAACTTATCTTCTTAAACCCTTACAGCCCTTAAGACTCGAATTTTTCACAATTAGGACGGGGTTCAGGCAACTGTTATCCCCCCTGTGATATAAACATTGCATAAGATCGAGCGCAATGGAGAGCTCTTGTTGCATGTGGGGTGTAAAAGGGTGAATCGATTAATGAATGAATATAAACAGTAGGTACTTTTATACTTTGATCGGAAGATATTCTCAAAACCAACATACATGTTGTTATAATAAAAAATCATTCGAATTAATACTTTGGCACTGTCGGAATATTTATAGTAGACTTAGGAGAAAAGTTGCAAAAAATAGGGAAGCATTGTAAGCATTAGGTACGCCAGTGTGCGGGTCTAGCCTTCGTTATCTTTCCATCGTCAATTTATGTGAAACCGATCGTCAATTTGTAATTAGTGATAATATCGGGTGGCGGAGGGACAGGACGCTTCCTTACGGACGGTTCGGCACCCGCTCTCCTAATCAGATATTGAAATAGATAATTGTTCTATGGAAATTATAATTAACCACAAGGAGCGGGTACATCACAGGTGCCTCTAGTAATAATAGTGGTCCTAAAGAGAAGGTTGTTAAATTTACATTAATTTACCTTCGCCGCGATAATTAAGAGATAATGGAAATATTCTCCACCACGGCTAGTTAGTCGCAGATTCCGAAATATTTTAACCGATTCGTTTGCAATTTGAACAATGGCGTATATCGAAATACAAGACCCCCCGCTGCCCAAGAGGTAAATAGAATACCTATTACACTATGAATTTATTTATTTTATTTTATTATTTTTATTGCGTTACAATTTTATTCTTTTAAGTTACTTATAAAATAAACTATTTTTATGTGTTTTTTTAATGAGTCTGTGCTTACTCGAAGTGAACACAAATATACTTTTGAAATCATTCACACTAAGCAAAGGCTTGTGCTTTGCAGAAACGGTCGGCACCGTCTGGAATGGAACCCACGATCTCCAATACGTTGTAAGTACGAAAGTCGCCGAACGATACTTCTAGACTAACAAGCAACTCAATAATGCAACTCTCGAAGCTCTTGAATCATGTAAAATAATCTATGGAATAAGCCGTTCCATTCTACCATTTTGAGCAGGAGATGGACATGGCTGGGACCCGTGTTAAGGGTGCAGAATGAGTTGGCCGAGGATAGCTCTGTTCCTAGAATACGAGGAAGACCATCTCACATCATGTTGCAGAGCTGAGGGATTTGGACATGGTGTGATAGAAGATGATTGAAGCTGCGCAGGATCCCGCGTGGTGAAAGCCCCTAATTGGTATCTTAAAGGGAGTTTATGTGTAAGTTTAGAACGAGATAGTATAGCTAAAAGTGTCCCCCCAGACGAAAGGTGTGTGTAAATTCCTGTAAAAACATCGTTCACGTATGTTGAATAATAATAAGTGAAGAGCTGTATGAACGATTTTATTTCTAATATTCACTCTGTTACAAAAGCTAATGAATATAAAATTTTATAATATTGTTGAACGCAAATTATGTAGGATGTTAAGAAAATATTATTTGATTAGTTTATGTACATAGTCGTGCTTTCGAAAATAGTGTTCGTATATCCATGTCAAGAGTTGACATTATCCTCGTGTAATCTATTAAACAGTGGAATTAAAAATAAATAATAATAGTAAAATGGTAGGTATAGGGTGTTACAGAATTAGTAAGTTGCTAGTAATTACCACCGTATAATCCCTCGAATGGCGGACGTCAGTCATGGACGGGGATGCTTGCATACTGTTAGAGAAACCTGATAAATGTACAGTATGTGTGTCTTGTTATCCTCTCAAACCAAACGTCACTAATGTCCGATTAAGTGCTATCAATTTATTGACGATGAGAAGTTGTAATGTGCTCGAGTCACAGCGATTTATATTATTCTAAATGCTGTTTGAAAATAAAATAACAGTAAAAATGATATATTTATGTGAAAACATAGACTATCAAGGTCATGAAATGATCAGAAATTTTTGAAATATGATTAACCAAATAAAACGCACTACTTGATTGATCCACGCGATCAGCAAAATAATATATGTTCCAAGTCCAGAATGTTTTCGCGTTTGTGCGTGTATTGAAACAACGACATAATGTTTACCCGATTTAAAGAAATAAAAACATGGGTTACAAGGTATCGGGAGTAGGCATGTTATATATTTTGATATGCATCGAAAATGGACAGAGTTAATGAGAACTATGAAAAAGTTTTTTAAAAGATGCTTTGTATTAAGAAGTCTACCCTTGGGTTATTTTCAATGTCAAGGTATTTCAATGTCATCAAGAAAAATAGAAATAGCTATTATATTTTTATTTCAAAGTGTCGTCCGACTACGCATTCACCTTGTGACAAATCATTCTCATGTTTTGATCTCTATTCCACTTAGGTATTTAATCCTGTTTATGAGGTAAAGATAACGAATCTTTCATTTTCGTCCGCTTGATCTCCTGATTCTATACTCAGAGAACTACTTTTTCTCTCAGATTATCGATTGGCCTTATAACCTTTATTGTCACCATTATCCATGTATTCGAAATTCAAAACCATTCTCCTGTTTATAAACTCCACATTTATTTTGTTTGGTAGCATTAGACCTCTGTACGACATAATATATCTTATATTTTTTATGTTCAATAAAATAACTTTCCGCTCAGTTACTGATATATGTATATATGTAGAGGTATTTAAATATTTTCATTGTCTGAAATGCTACTGAATAAAAAAATATCAGTGAAAATAAAACAGCCTTAGCTCGACTACGGTTTAAATACAACTAACTTGGATAAAGATATATTGTTTCTATAGAACAAAAGCCCCGTATTAATTTGGTGTTTTGTAGTAGTAAGTATTTGCTAACTATCGGTGTTTCCAACCGAATTGTGTCGAATTTGAATCCTATTTAAATCCAATAAAACCGACCGGAGGCGAGAGATTTATGTGGGATTGTCTTGAATACTATATTTTTGTGATTTAGCAAACTTTTTATGCATGGTTTGCTGATCTCATAAATCCACGTTTTTATTTACAAATGCAGAAAAATTTAGACAACTTCTCAATAAAAATATTATTGACTGTATATTAAACGTTCATTAAAAAAATATGTACACAATATTACAGATACCATTGCTTTGCCGCAGTTAAATTGAACATAATATTTTTTTCTTTTCAAAATGTCTTAAGAAAATCTAACATAAATAATTTTAGACCTTCAAGAGCTTGGAAGATTTGCTCCAGGATATTTCGGTAACGAGACATTCGTATTGATCAAACTTCTTGGCAATCCAAGGAGCAAGATATTTTTTGTATTAATCATGAATAAGTCGACGAAATTAGCCGACCTCGGTAGCTTAGTGCCAGAGTCACCGACTTCTGATCAAGAGATCCCGGAATCAATTCCCTATCGGGTCAGAAAATTTCTGTGTGCTTTTCTATGAAATTTAAATACTCCTATAATTTACACAATACAATACGATACAATATCTCCCTTTAACACCCACTCAGGGGCATAGGGAGGCAACAAAAGCTATCCATTGCGCTCGATTTTGCGCAATGTTTATGACTTCCTTCCACATCATATCCAGATCCCTTAGCTCTGCCTGAAACGAACGGAAGACGATATGAGAGGGTCTTCCTCGTTTTCGAAACCCTGACTCCTTATCCAGCTGTCATTTGGTATCCTTCACACATGTCCCAGCCATGTCTACATCCTCTCCACAATGGTGAAACTGATAGGCCTGCGCTGGGTGCGCCGGCGTATAGTGTCGCCAGAGATGCAGAGGTACCATCTTATACCGAAGATTCTCGTGAGGCACTTCGTTTCAAATGCAGATACTGTTTGTGCCTGGACCTTGGTCAGGTGGCTGGACACTTATTCAGGAGAATGCGCAACACATACTCATCAAACAGATTACATTTCGTCTCGACACGAAACGCCGACGCTACCCACAAACATATTAATGTATACTTGATTAGTCTTTTGATTTGATATTAGGTAGGGGTGTGTTTTGAACTCTCTCTCAATGTCAACCATTCCAAATATTTGATGATCGGTAATGTGAATGACATAACACATTAATCCCACGGACAAAACCATAATTTAACATGCTGTTTCTATTGTTCATAAACCCAATAACAGACATAATATTTCGTTCGGCAAAGCTGCCGGATGTTTAGAATACTGAAACAATTCTATTTAAAAGCTGTTTTGAAATGCTGTCACTTCTCATTGTGTCCTCGCCTCTTTTTATATTTATTTTGTAAAATGACAAAGTGTTGAAAAATATCAACAGCGTTTTGTCGTCACAATAATAGACGGATTACATAATGGGAAACAAATTTAAAAGCCTAGTATGTCGACGTACTTACCTACTGTTTACATCAGCTGTTGAACTGTGACATTTTATTTTACGAATGTTTGTTCCAACCGAAAAACATTTTTCGTTTTAAAACCGTTTTGATATTATTACTTAACTGTAACATTTTTTTTGCTTCATTCCAGACGTTCTCTTGAATAATATTTTTGTTTAAAATAATAATTATTATATGAATTATTAAATTATGATTTTTTTTGTTTCAGGTAAAATACCTACATTTCAAGTCGATTTAAGAAATACCTACCTAATTCAAAATTACTGTTGGTTTGTAAGTATGTTAGATATAATGTAGTAATTACTGACTGCTAAATATAAAATGTAACCGTCCCAAGTAAGTAGGTATATCAACAAGGCATGTTGTTATGATAGCGGACTTTAGGTCTGAAATGAGCTACCGTGTTGCATTAGACATGCTGAGAACATTTATAAGATCAAGAAATTATTGAAGATTACTTTTTACAAAGCGTTAATATCAATTATTGTGTCGATATTTTTTTTTTACCCATCACCCCGTTCCCCGAAGGGGGTAGGCAGAGAGTACGGATTTCCATTCTTTCCTATCTAAACAAACCTCTTTCGTTTCTTCCAAACGCATAACATTCCGCATGCATGCTCTTCTATTCCTTTTGCTCCTGACTTGGCCCTCCTTTAAGACTGAACCGATATGGTCGGACCATGTTATTCGAGGTCGGCCTCGTCTGCGTGCACCCATTCTTTCAGATTTATATATCCTTTTAGTCATTCTCTCCTTGTTCATTATCTCTATACATGCCCAAACCACCTTAATTTATTCACTTTCATTCTAGTCACTACGCTAACATCCACTCCACATTCCTTTCTAATATTATCATTCCTCATCTTATCAATCAGTCGCTTTCCGCATATCCTACGCAGTGATCTCATTTCCACAGCATTTATTCCAACTTCCTAGTAACATGTTTTTTTTAATAATTAATTGTGTTTTATAAGTATTTGTGTGTTCACGTTGTGAAAGTTCATTTTAACAAATTAAAACGATGATCCTACCTATTTGTTCTTTCACGAAAAATTATCTGAGCCCGAGCGCTTTCGTCAAACTCGCGTTGACGAGAGACTCTTGATAATGTCAACGCGAGTTTGACGAAAGCGCATGAGCTCAGATAATTTTTCGTGAAAGTGCAACTACGTCGTTTTAATGTTTTTTTTTTAGCTAGTGCCCATGAAGTGACTTTAATGTAACAAACGGTACTATATACATACATCGTAATCATATTTTTGTTACCATCCTGACGTAATATTAAAAAAAAACCCTGAAAGCTTCTCGATATTTCAAAAATGACCGAATATAATGGAAGAGGGAAAGGCCCGACTTGAACTGTAGCGCCATTGTCGTTGAATTATTCTGAGGATGTAGGTGGTGCAGCGTTTTTTAAGTCATCTTGTTTATGGTAAAAATTAACACTCGACTAGGAATCAATCAATCAATACAACAATATTATTTTATTCATGGATTTTTGAAAATAAAATATTTCCGTTATAAACGTTCTTTCCCTGAACATTCTATGGTCAAGGCCGTTGTAATTAAAAAAAAAACTTCTCAAAGTGTAAAAACTGTGATTAAAATCCGTTTTGAGTTAGTTAACAAGAAACTTTTTTTGCCTTTCACGCTCAAACTACGCTCCAAAATAAAAACATTTTTAAACTTTGAGAAACAAATCTTTTTCCTATGATAGATTTTAGAAACTAGTTGTTTCCTATTGCAAATTGTCGTTAAATATCGCCAAATGCATTGCCCATTTGCAATGTCTTAGACTGAATAGGTTTGGTTGCTTAACAGAAACTGCCAGAACTATTAAGTAAGTGTGTGTCCTAATTGGAAAGCTTTCGCGCGTCGAGCGTCATAATGTTCAATCGCTGACAGACCTTTCAAACTGAGAACATTGTATCATCGCTCGACGCTCGGACGCGCGATCCTCTTTCAATTATGACAGGGCCTCAAGACTTGGAATGGATCACTGATGGTCTTTCATTTGTTTTGTACTGCTGCATTATAGTAGAAGTGAAAATTTAAATAATTTCGAACTTCGAGTTATTTGGGAAACAGTGAATTTGCGGTAATTATTTTTCTACCGTTTTTATGACCCGCTGAAATTTTAATTGATATTCATGAATGTGGCCCGCGGAGATGTAAACACAAACCTTTTTTTTCATATAGCAACACAGAGAGCAACGCATCAATTATAATTAACTAAATATAGCAGTGACGTCGCCTTTCGTTTTGTGATTTTTTCATATTGTTAGATCATACATGTATTTTGTGAAGATATTTTTTCCTGGAACCATTTGTGCTTTCGTTTCCTTGATGGTGGTTTATTTGATTAAGATCCTGCTGGTATGGTCTCTCCAGAATCACTGCTTCATTAAGTGTGTCGTTTGTGACTGTATCTATCAAGTCTGAATCATTTCTATGATATCCCTTAAATTCCTTCATTTGAAATATTCTTGGTTCTTCTCCGTTTGATTGTCCTCTGTTTATACCTACTGTATCGTTATCCAAAAGTTTAGCCGCAATTACGCAGTTTAGTCAGAAATCAGGTTTTTCTTCAAATTTCACAAAAAGGTTAATAACTTTTGAACCACCCAATATCGCTGAACATATATGGGAGTCAAATCGATAGGTATTGAGATCCTCTACCTCTCTGCTTCGGCTTATCCTCTACCAAAGTTACACCGTGTATAATTGGTCTTTTTGACAAAACTATGCTATATAACGTACCTAATAAGATCAAACCTCTTTGTCCACAATATTGCGGATAGACATGAGATGGAGATCCTTGCTTGCAGCGTATAATTAATTGTTCGAAGTTTACCCGACGAGGACTCGATCTAACGTTCGTCTACTCAGTCAAGCCCTCAATTGCAGCCTTGAAATTTCCGCTGTGATAACAATATTATATTGTTTGAAAGTTTATTTGTACATTTATTCAACTTTCGTAGAAAAAAAGATTAGGTATTTATTAATTATTGGAATGTTAAATTGCAACCTACAAGGCAAGCCTACAAATAAACAGCGTAATTTTTGGGTACAAACAAGACAGAAAATTAATTCAGTACGTTATGAAGCTATAATGTGATTGTTTGAGACAAGTTTTTGGTCTTTTATTATTTACGGTTAAGATTGTTATGTAAGATGATTCGTTTATTGAAAATAAGTTTTTACACTTAGGTTTCTCACATCTTCTGAAGATGGTTACTTATTGCAGTTCTAGACTTAGAGGAGAATTAAACAAATTCTTGACACCTACCACGATTATTTGTTGTTCTTTATTTCAAAATAAAAATTCTTGTTCAACTAATTTCATCTAAATAAAACTCTAGGTTTATAAAAAAAAAAACATTAGGTACTAATATATGTACCTATCAAGAAATTTTAGAGAAAATATTGAAGTTGAAACTCTTAATCAAATACAAATTCTATTCCAAAACTTGTGTGTAAAGTAATAATAGGTACATAATATTATGATTTACCTTAAAATTATTTTATAGTTCCATAATATGTTTATTGTTTTAATCGAAATATGGGGTTGTAAAATATACTTACCGAACTGAGGTTTTCAAGTTGATACTTATGTATTTTAACGCCCGTGTTTCAATTGTTTATGTGAACTAATTATAAGGTCTAATTAATGTCACCAAATTTTCATGTGAAATTTCTATTAATTATCACGAAATCACAATAAAAGGGGACGTATTACAACCCTAATATAATTGTATCAGATATTCTACTATGTATAATATATGGATGTTATCTGTGTTTGAATTCAACTATTGTTTTTGCTACCGAAATGTTTCTCTCAAAATTTAGTCGCCTTTTACTCGTGAACGGGTCTACTTATTTTCTACTCATTTAAAAGTAATGCAGGTAGACCATATTTATTTATTGTTATAAAACGACGGCTGTTCGTCGTAAAATAAGTTCTGTTTCTCTGATTCCTGTTTTGTGCGATCCGGCAACACTAGATCGTACCTTCGTTTTATTTTCTTCACATCCTTGCCCGGCTGAAATTTGCTGCGAAGCTCGGTGTCGGCTTGGCAGCCGCAAAGAATGGAGCTCACGATAGTGATTTATCGGCGACTGCAATTAATTTTCAACTGACTGAAGTGTATGGAAAAACGTGCATGAGTGTTCAAAGGAGATCCAACAGGGCACTCAAAAGAAAAAGAAGAAGGAACCATTTGACCATGAACTTTTTTTTTTTTAATAAAAATGAATCTGTGCTCACTCGAAGTGAACACAAATACACTTTTGACGTCTTTCATACTCTACATTAAAAGTAGAAACAATAGAAATTTATGGCCTTAAACTAAGTTTAGTTCATGTTAGTAAAATTTCAAAAACCTTGTTTGACTATACTTTTCTTTCTCTCGAAATTTATCAATAAAATTCGATTGTGTGATAGAAAAACAATGACTGCGGAGATAACCTAAAAAGCATTTAATTGTAAAAACACATTTCACAATCATACCAAATTTTTATATAATTCTGCAGGATGGTTAATACTTAAGATAAAATTGCTCATAAAACGCTGGTAGAGTAACATAGAGTTAGGTTTTGTTTTTTTTTATAATCTCCCTTCCTAGGTACTTTCACACACTTCAACCATAAAGCTATTTTATATTGTCTGTCTATTAATTTGGTGGTCATTGGAGGCTTCACCGCTCGCTCTAAACATGTCTAATGTCCATCGCATCACGTATACATAATTAACCCGCCACCCACATCAAGGAATCTTAATATCTTTTGTTGCATCAAAAACCTGTCCCGCATACATCGGTCCATTAGTCATGTTAGAAATGCATCCGAGAAATGCAAGTATAGTCATACGATCATGTCTAACCCTCTGCACCAGAATGAAAACAAAAATTAATGACGTTTTTAGTATCCTCTTAAGCAAAGTATGCAAGTTATGACAGCCCGTTGTTAAAGCATATTATAAAAGGAAAACTACATTTTTTTGCAATTAAGTGATATCCCGGAAAAGGAAAATAGCTCAAATCTCTTTTTTTATTCGATGTGCATATTGTCTTATATGCTTGGATGAAATACAAGAACCAATTGTAGACTTTGATTGGTTTAATTGGCGTCCCTTTACATGCTTTTGTAGAATAAAGTAACGCTTGCTTCTCCACTGTGCGAAGGTTCCTTGTAAAATTGATCGATTGCTGTTATCAAGTTTTGTTGCAGATATTTCATTGAGGGAATAAATTGAGGTGGTTCGGGCACGTATAGGGAATGAATGAAGAAGGAACGATAAAAAGGACCTACCCCTTACGAGACACGGCGTGATGGGTAAAAATAAATAAATAAAAAGGATCCATAAATTTGAAAGAATGCTTGCACGTGGCCGACCTAGGCTGACGAGGGCCGATCATATCAGTGTCGTCTTAAAGGAGGGCCAAGTAAGAGTAAAAGGAATAGGAGATAATGCCTGTGGAACATTATGCTCTTGTTTCATTAAACGAACATAGAGTCCGAACTTGATATATAGCATATTTTTGTGGTTAGTTGACAAGCAAACAAAAAGAGCAAGAATAAACACTAATTATGGGCGACGATAGATTACACGCGTCAGTATTCTACTTCTTGGCCGTTGTTTGACAATATCAACGATCAAGAACTAAGACTCTATTTCTAGCTCTGGCTCTTTTATTTTTTTTGTGTAAACGCAACCTAAGAAGTAATATACTTGATCCCCTGTAGAGTTAAGGAAATGCTAAAGGGGTACAAATAGGGAATGTGAGTATTAAACTTTAAACAAATACCTATACGTACCTTTTTTGTTTAAAAATATAACTTTGGTAAATTTTATCACAACCATATTAATTTAAACTCTAACTCTTTACTCTGAAGGCGATCTCTCCTTTAATTCTCATCATTAAAAGTTTGAAACGTGTTGTTTAATCCTTTCCGTTGTTCGAACTTGAAATGATTAATATAATTTTTACTAATCTACTGATAAAACTGTCAAAAACTTTTATCTTTTACCTTATTATTTTGTTCATTTTTCCTTCACCGCTTCGAAAAGAAAAATATTGTTATAACTCAATAATTCCGGATCAAATTTAAGCCAGAGCTAAATTTTAATCCCTCTTTAAAAATTTGGCGAAATAAGATATTTTTTACAACTATAGTTATCACATTATTGGATTTGCATAATATATGCTTACAGATAACAAAAAAGCAAACCTTAAAAATATTATTTTAACGTAAAAAAATATTTACGTTAAACTTTCGCTATTGCTGTTATATTCCGTAAATACAATGAAAGGATTTTTTTCTTATATATAAATAAAAGAACGAAATTGAGAGAAATAGTGAGTAATTTTATACATATAGGATATAATGCCCTTTAGGTGGCTTTAATGTCACAAAACGGCTCTATTAAAATCACCCTAGTTGTTATTATTATTATAGGATAGTGCTAGATAGTTGCGATATATTTTATTTGTTTTGTATCAAACTTTTACCAATACACCGTGTCCCTCAAGGGAAGAGAGAGCGGACATTTTTTTTCTCACCAAGCACACTTCTTTCGCTTCTTCCGCCGACATACCATTTCTCATATATTATTTTCTCCTTGTTTTTTTTCCTTCCGACATCTTTCAAAAAATACCAAATAATCAAGTTCGGGGGCACCGTGATGGATATTCACAGCTTGTCACCTGAAGCGATTCAATACAGGAATTCTGACGGTCTAAATGTTTGACCTTGGCTTTTTCTACAACCACACGATATAAGTATCTGTAATAAGCAATGAATGTCAAAAACAAAAGTTTCCTGTACATAAAATAACCACATCTTTAGGTGATGTGTCGAAATAAACAAAAAAAGTAGCAGAATACACAATAAACATTCAAGAAACGTTAAAAAAAAATCAATCAGCCATCTTTCGAAAAACACGGCAAGCTCCTCCGAACTGCATCGCTATAATATTAACAATTTTAAACCTTACAACAACTAGAGTTGTGACAGTTTTATAAAGCAAGTGCGCACCACGCTACGAGCGTCCGTCCTGACGAAGGTTCACTAATCTGCTACTTAACAGAGGCTTTGAGTGAGACGAGCGCACTGTCCTACCAGAAGAAATGACGTACAAAGTAACACCCAACATGTGATATCCTTTATAAATAATTAAAGTTATAAAGTATGATTGTATAATGTTATCTTAATGAAGGTATATACACTGAGTATTTATAGATATACACTCCGTAAAACATTATTTTGTTAGAAAGCATGTGGAAATTTGAATTACTTTGAGGTATTAGTTTGTTGAAAATGTGAGAATTGTATTTTTTTCATACATACCGAATTAATGATTAGTTATTAATAAT
This sequence comes from Mystacides longicornis, assembly GCA_963576905.1. Classification (NCBI taxonomy): domain Eukaryota; kingdom Metazoa; phylum Arthropoda; class Insecta; order Trichoptera; family Leptoceridae; genus Mystacides; species Mystacides longicornis. The sequence goes on from OY756431.1 coordinate 15,542,706, forward strand.
TATGTGCTATTAATTTTTTTTCCATCACTAGGCATTTAAGTTTTCACATTTGCGCCTGTTGATTTTTATTACTTAGGTATACATTTTTATTACATTTTGATTACTTATACCAAATACATTCGCCAGTTTGTTAGTTGATTGAAACATTTAAACAAAATGTTCTGAACTATTTTGAGGTTAAGTAAAATATAAACACAAACGATACGTAAATGTTTTGACATATATACGAGGGTGGTCCGATAAGTACTTAGCCTCACCGCCTGAAGGCGCCACTATCGCAACAATTTTTTTTATCGTGTAGTACGTTCTCGTAGACGACTGTCGACTACTGTCAAAATTTCAACCGATTTGGATACGTAGTTTTGTTTTAACCGATTGTGGAAGCCGGTGTGTCCGTAGATTTTAGAAAAATGCAAAAAGAGCAATATTGTTCAGAGATTTGAGATTCGGTTCTTGTTTTTGGAAGGGAAATCACGCGGAGAAATAAAAGAGCGTTTGGATGCTGTGTACGGTAAGTCTTCTCCTTCGATGGCGACCGTTAAAAATAGGTTAAACGAGTTTCAACATGGTCACACATCAGTTTTTGATGAGCCACGCCCAGTTGCCCCGAAAATGGCTACCACGGAGGAAAACATGACAAAAATCCGCGATCTGGTGTTGGCTGACCGGCGATTGAGGTGCGCGAGATAGCTGAGATAGTACGCATCTTCAAAGACCGCGTGGGTAATGTCTTACATGAAATTTTGGGTTTGAGAAAGCTGTCAACAAGCGCAACCGTGAGATCACTTCAGAGCAATGTTTGACGCTGTTTAAGCGCAAACCCAAAGAGTTTTTGCGCGGTTTTGTGACCGTCGACGAAACATGGATCCACTGATACACACCAAGGAAAAGTCGAAACAGTAGACTTTACCCGGCGAACGTGCTCCAAAAAAGGCGAAGACTGTCCTATCGGCCGGAAAGGTGATGGCCACAGTTTTCTAGGATTCACAAGGTGTGATCACATTGACTACCGGGAGAAGGGCAAAACGGTTACATGGCCGTACTATGCTGAATTATTGGGACGATTTGACGCCTAATTGCAGAAAAAACATCCCCATTTGGCGAAGAAAAAAGTGCTCTTCCACCATGACAACGCACCAGCTCACACTTCCGCTATCGTCACGGCCTAATTAGTCGAATTGGGCCCCAAACTGCAGCTCCACCCACCGTATTCTGCAGATTTGGCCCCGTGTGACTTGTTTTTGTTTCCAAATTTGAAAAAGTCTCTCACCGGGCAGAAATTTCAGTCAGACGAGGAGGTCATCGCCGCCACGGAGGCATATTTTGCAGACCTCAAGAAAACTCATTTTTCAGACGGGTTAAAGAAGTTGGAGCATCGCTGGGTCAAGTGTATCGAGCTAAAAGGTAGACTATTTTGAAAAATGATTCATAAATTTTCCAAAATTTTCGTTTTTCTTTTGTAGGCTAACTACTTATCGGGCCACCCTCGTACATCGCGACATAGGCCTCTCATTTTAGCTGTCATTCGATATTGACGCTATCAACATGGTACTTTGCTATTATTTATTTATTGAAAGATTCGTGAAACAGACGTAATAACATCAAAATGCCTTTGCGTCTAATCACACTTGCAAGAAAACAAGAAGAAAGTTATAAACAAAAAAGAAGAACTTAAAATACAATACAGTGTAAAACAAACCGTCATTACACCATTACTATGCCAACCTTCGAAATTATTGTCTTTTCCTTCCAGAACAACTAGCCAAAAGATGAAGTGATAGTTAAGACACGCGTAAATAGAGGTTTAAACAGCAGGAATATTTAACATGCCAATAGTCCTATTAAAAGAGAAAGAAGAAGAATTTGTTTCATGCTTAAAGAAAACATGTGTTAGAAAACTTTTTGATAAGATAACATTTAATGATAAGAAGCTGATCTTGGATACATTAATTCATTGTACAAAAATAAAACAAAATTTCTTGATACGATCATCATACAAAAAAATGAATATTTTCATGTAAATAAAGTATAAAAAGATTTACATAGTTATACCTAAAAGAGTGAAGCAAAGAAAACTCTTTTTGCTGATTCATTTAATGAAATTACCTGTTTGTTTCTATTCTCGGCTTGCTTCTTTTGTTTCCTCTTTATTCTTATGTTTCTTTTAATAAGTAAGTTTGATTAATAAATAAATGTAATAACGACTGGATTAACGAGCTCCAATAACGTCGCTTGGACATTTAATTAACATTACGCCATCTTTATGATAAATTTATGTGGTTTTAATATCTGCGGTTACATTTTAGCCGGATATTTTCCTTACCTCTACTTATATCGCATTAAATTTCTTATGCATATTCAAGGCTACAAAATTTTAAATAAATTGCATCATTATTTGGTAATTGTTTGATAATATTATTATTCCAGTTAACCACATTTTAATTGAATCTTGAAACCAAATGAAAATCTTATTATCTTTTGGTCTCTTAGAGTTGAAGATTGAAATATTGATAAAATACGTAACAAACAAAAAAAAAATTATAGTAATGGACTTCCGTTGTGTGTCTCTTGTACCTACTCTATTGTTAGTTGCAGTTTACGTTTCTAGACAGGAACACAAAGCTATAGGGGATCTCCACATTGTTCGATAAATTAATATTTCGTCAATGGAGAATGTAAATGCAAATATAACAATTCCCGAATATGGAACAATGTTCTTAAAGTTGCTCCATGATCCTACACGAACAATAATTATTAATTATTCATTCTCCTTCCCCAAACTTCAACCAAGTTGTATCACAGTGTGCTGCTAGTTCATCTGCATTGTTGGTAACTTTAGCGAAATATTGAATATCATAGCAATTTGCTATTCCTATACGGATGCGTTATTGAGTATTGAGTGATTTCATCCAACGGGAAGTTTCGTTAACGTATTCATGAGAATAATCATACCAGAACATCACCCTCCTAACCTTCTTAATTTATGTCCATTAAAATAAATGCGATTTATTGAATAAAAAAATAAGCATAAATCTATAATGAAATTTTAATATTTTTAGTTTTAAGGTAACCGGCACATAGAGATCCTTTTTTGGCAAAACGATACAAATTTCATTACTAACATAGTTTTTTAAATAGCCCGTGTTCGTCCACTACAGTGGTTTACAGTGGTTAATTCTCATGATTTGGTTACACCTATCTGAGTGGGGAATTTCAATTGAGTTTATCTCCCTGGGCAAAAAGGAATATTTTATTATAATTTCCAATTCACAAATATACACAATAAAAACTTTCATAATTTTATTCATTCTCATGATTAGGAGTTTCGGAGACTCAAACATTACCACCTAATGTCGAAATTTGTTAACGTAAAGTGATCACACTAAGCCAGCCTTCGAAACAACAGTAGAAGATGGTCGTAAGCCCGTGGTGGTTTTAGTTGTTAGATAATTCTTTAAAAACTGAAGTGGTTGGATGACTAGCGGTTACGACGCCGGCTTTCGTACCGTTTCGTGTGGAGGTCAAGGGTTCGACATCCCGGGTGCCGACCATGTTCCTCTTTCACTTCTTAACCTTTAAGTAGCTTACTAAGAAAGAGTCTGTATTTGTGTTCACTTTGAGTGAGCACAGTTTCATTTAAAAATAAATAATAATAAAAATAGGTCTTCTTTTGAAACACAATCCTTTACTTATGTACAGTAACATTCTTCTATTTCTAACCTGGCATTTATTAATCGATTTAATCAATCTACTTTATACTCGAACGACTTCGTCTTCTCACACATTTCATTAACAGCCTTTTACATAATTTTCATCAAATTTTGATGTCATTGAATTCATTATTTCAACTTACCCATACCATCTTAATTTACCCTTTGTAACATTTTTCTTTACTTATATCCTGATTTGTTCCTTGTTGGCACAGATTCTACTGTAAAGTAATTTCATATGAATGTTACCTACTTTTCATAGAAAAATTAGTTGCTTTGTGTGAGAAGAGAAGTGTAGCGTACATATTTTATGTTATATGTAAATTTAATTAAACAAATTTAAGTCGAATGATAGGACAGATAAATAATAATGATAAGTAATAAAATACTGTAACGTAATTTTACGATATCAAGTTGCACACAGGGGTGAGCGTGTAGCAATGCATTTATTCCCTTCGAGAAAATGATTTCTCTTTGCAAAGAAGCCTTCCATCCCCAATCCTATGTAAGGCACTTCGAAATTAATTCTTAATTGAATTCACGCCTGCGATGTTATAATATCCAGCACTTCTATATTGATTTATGAAAGCAATTTAACCATGTATTACTTACTTAACTAACTTAGAGCTTTCCGACTAAGATCGGGGTTGTTAAATTTGTGCTATTATATATACAACCGATGCACTCCCTTGTATACCGCATGAGTAACTTCAATATTATTCAACCTTAAAATCAAAAGTCATTCTCAGTGAAACATTATGGATTTAATAATACCTTTGTCGATTAAAAAAACTATTGTAATATGTAACAACTAATGACTAACAATTCATTACTTGTGTTCGATTTTTAAATGGAACAAACCACTACGGGCTTACGACCGTCTTCTACTGTAATTTCGAAGGCTGGCTTAGTGTGATCACTAAACGTTAACAACGTTCGCCATTAGGTGGTAATGCTCAAAAGTCCCCGAAAATCATGAGAATTCTCGACATGTTCAACATGTCGAAAAATCTCATGTACCTATACAACAAGTAGATATTCAATAATCAATGAAATAATATAGAGATAAAAGTTGGAAATTATTGAGAACAAGAGATCAACCAAATTTAAAGACTGCGACTGCTGTCATGTGGTAAACGTCGTCTCAAGTCTTGTGTACGGGTTCGAATCAAAAAAAAAATATCATAACATACGTTTTTTAGGTGCAATTTCTTTTGGCTGTAGCATTGGTGAAAGGAAATGTTGGTTACAGACCTAGCTCATTCCAATTACGAAAATTACACTACTTATAATGAACGCAGAATAAAATGTGAAGGATTTTTAATATGATTTCCCACAATACTTTTTTATTTTACTCGTCACTCATCACTCCGTGTCCCTTAAAGGGTAGACAGAGAGAAACGGACTATCTTTTTTATCCAAGCTTCCTCCTGATTCTTGCTTTTGACCGGGCCTTCCTTTAGGATTCCTTCTTACACCTTTCCTTTCACTCCTTTCAGCCTTATGAATTCTCTTTGTTGCAAACCATCTCAACTTTAATCTTTAGTGGTAATCCTTTCCTTAGAGTTAAATCGATTATTTTAAAAAGACCACTTAAGCTCTTGATGCGTAGGCTGAAGATGACCAAAAATTAAGAAAACTTAACTTTATAACTAATTTCACGAAAAACGTGTTTTATTGATTATTATTTAACAGGTATGAGGTTTCACTGAAAATATTATTAAAAACGTTAACTGGGATTTTCCTCAACTTATTCTCAAATAATATAAACCAGCAAATTCGCAATAATTGTATTTTAATGAATCAATTTTCTGCTCGTAAATTTATTATAAGGGTCTGCTGAAACCCGTACTTAAAATTATTATTAAAACGTTTTGTTATGAAACAAAATTATAAATTTAATAATTAATATGAAAAAAAAAAAAAAAAAACCAGCAGGCCTGTTATTGATTTTGTATTATGTGAGTGATGAATATTTAAATGCGGCTGTCAAATTATCAACGTAGGCCTGCCAATATTATTTGTTAATTACAGCTTGGACATGCCCTCCCTCGAGGCATGGCCAAGGAACAATATATACCTACTAGGAAGAGAATAATTGCTTCGAATTTGAGGCGATCTAATAATTCTACTTCCATTTAAGTAAGTACATGTAAAATTAATGAAAAGAGTGGAAAATGTGGAAAACAAAAAACAGTCGATTCAATTTTAGGCCTACCTATTACCTCACAGCAGATATTTCAAACTAAGATATTGAAATACTCTCAACGTACTTTCTGTGCTCAAATGCTCAAAGTACTTTCAACACGTGTCACCAAAAATACATTTACTTATTGTAGAGTTTTTTTTATAGTTGAATCTGCGCTCACTCAAAGTGAATACACTCCTTGACTCTTTCACAGTAAGCTACTGAAAGCTTGTGTCGTGAAAGAGGAAGATGGTCGGCACCTGGGATCGAACCACGACGTCCGCACTAAACAGTACGAAAGCCGGCGTTGTAACCGCCGAAATTGAAATGACTTCTTTTATTTATCACATTAATTCAATAATATATTTTGATGTTTGATATGGAAGTAAGTAGGTAATTTAAATTTTACTCATAGTATATGGAATATTCATGAGTCTTGTGATCGGAGTTCAAAAAAAAAATAGATTTCGCTGAAATTAATTTTCTCGACGTTTTCGAGGGTGTGAATTCCAAAAAAGCAAAAAAAAAATTATAAATTTCCGCGTACCTGTACCCGTACGCGTACGCCAAAATATGTGCGCACCCATAACTCATAGTAATTCTTATCCATTTGATTGAAATTTGGTAGAACGGTTAGCCCCTCGATGTAGATGAGTCAGTAAAATGTTGAGATCTGTACCTTAAGGGAACCCTCTTAAAGTATCCAAAGAAAATTTCACTTGTTCTAGAATAAAAAAACTAGGCTAAAAAAGAAAAAAGAAAAAAAAAATTCTTCGATTTTCATAAAATTTGGTATAAAGGTTGGTCTTATGCTCCTACACAAGCACGTAAAATTTGAGGTCCGTAACTTCAGTGGGTCCCACTTAAAGTACCGATTAATATTGAAAAGGTTTTAACACAATTCAGACAAATTAATATATTCAAATCACATTCACAAAAAGATATTTCTGTGAATGTTTACCGTTAGGTGGCAGCCCGCAATAAGTACTTTCTTGTATGTTTGACAAAGACAAATACCTAGATACATAATTGTCAGTAATGCTTGATTGCATATTTTTATCGAAGTTCAACTTCAAATTTACTCGTGATGCTATTTTCAAATTAGGTACAAATCGTTGCAAATCGTATGGAATTACATCTCCAGTATAAATCTCATTGGTTGAAACATTTAAATCCAATAAGTTGTTTGTATCAAAATGATTCAATCAATCAATCAATTCTCCCTTTTCCACCCCACTCAGGGGCATAGGGAGGCAACAAGAGCTCTCCATTGCGCTCGATCTTGCGCAATGTTTATGACCTCCTCCCACACCATGTCCATGTCCCTCAGCTCTGCTTCGAAGGAGCGGAACACAGTGTGAGAGGGTCTTCCTCGTCTTCGGGACCCTGATGGGAGGAAGAACAGCGCTCTCCTCGGCCAACTGTCATTCGGCATCCTTAACACATGTCCCAGCCAAGTCCATCTCCTCCCCACAATGGTAGAGGTGATGGGCTCACGCTGGGTGCGCCGGCGTATAGCGTCGTTCGTGATGCGGTGGTACCATCTTACGCCCAGAATTCTCCTTAGGCACTTCATTTCAAATGATGAGACTTTTTGTGCCTGGGCCTTTGTCAGGTGCCAGGACTCACACCCATAAAGGAGAATGGGCAACACACACGAATCAAACAGTTTACATTTCGTCTCGACACTAAACGCCGACGCCTTCCATATCTTGGTCATGTTGTTGAAGGCGCCACTTGCCATACCGATACGTATCGGGAGCTCAGCCCCGAGGTCAGCAGCGGTGGTAATGGTTGCTCCCAGGTACTTAAATTTATCCACCCGGGAGACCTGGTGACCATCGATGGTTATCGGTAGCTGTTTATCGGGGCAGGCATTATTCGCCATGAGCTCCGTCTTACTGGCATTGACTCGAAGGCCGAGGCGTGCTGTTTCGCTGCAGAGTCTTGAAACACTGCGCTGTAATTCCTCCACTGTCGTACTGAACAACGCTAGGTCGTCCGCGTACTCCAGATCGCACAGTTCGCCCATTAGACCATCTCTCTGTGTTATCGGTATACCTCTTGCTCCTTGCATGGACTTTCTCAACAGGAAGTCCATGACTATTATGAATATGAAAGGAGCTAGTACGCAGCCCTGTCTGACTCCCGTGGTGATCCTAAAAGCTTCAGTAGGACCACCTGGCGTTTTCACGCTACACTCGGAGTCTTCATACAGGGACTGCACCATTTTAACTATTTTCGGAGGTATACCATACAGAGCAAGAATTTCCCATATTGATGGTCTATGTGGGCTGTCGAAGGCCTTTTCAAAATCTATAAAGCAACAAGCGACTGGAGAGTTAAACTCTTTGCACTGCTGAAAGACGCACCTAGCATAGAAAATTGGGTCCGTGCAGGATCTTCCAGGTACAAAGCCGCATTGTTGCTCTCTCAGGACAGCCATGACAGGCCCCCGAATGCGGTGTAGTAATATCTGAGATAATACCTTACCGGGAACACTCAGCAGAGTAATTCCACGGTAGTTTCCGCATTCAAGGGGGTCCCCCTTTTTAAATATTGCGACGATGGATCCATTCCGCCAATCTTTTGGGCACCTCTCCTCTTCCCACGCCATTTTAAATATATCGAGAAGTGGTTGGCCAAGGGTATCTATGCCTTGTTTGAGGAGCTCTGCGTGGATTCCATCGTCTCCTGGCGCTTTGTTGTTCTTCAATCTCATCACGGCCAGCACCATCTCGCTGTAGGTCGGCGGATCTTCACATATCCCAGTCGCCTGAGGTACATTCAGACCCGCCAACTCCTCCTCAAAGTTGTAAGGTGAGGAGGGCTCGGGGCGGTTCAATATTGACTCAAAGTACTCCCTCCATCTCCCTTTAATCAGTTCGGGGGCAGTGACAGTAGCTCCACGAGAGTCTCGTATTGCCGTCACGGGTCTTTTTTGACCCCTGCCCCCGACCTCCCGGGTGATTTCGAAAAGTGTCCTTGAGTCATTACCGAGTGCAGCAGACTGTGCTCGCCGTATCTGAGAGTCCAGGTGTCTTCTTTTATCTGTTCGTACAGAGTGCTTCACCTTGCGGCTCAGCTCCCTGTACTCAGACACCAAAGCGGCCAGTTTTTGAGGGTCTTTTTCGCTGTCTCTGAGGGTCTTAGCCTTCTGGCGATCTTCGATGAGACTCCAGGACCCATCGGACATCCATATTGGCCTCTTTTTATTCTTATAGCCGACAGAAGAACGTGCGGATTCCATAACCGCGTCACGAAAGCTAGTCCAGGCTGACTCAATTGGGGCAGCTCTGGGTGAATCCTGCAAGGGGGCAAACCTTGTGCGTAACTCAGTCTCGTACAAGTGACGACACTGAGCACTCTCTAACCTGCGTATGTCCAGCGGGCGAGGAGCAGACGATCTTGGCTGGAAATGGTGGAATTTGGATCTGAACGAACCCACAAGGAGTTCGTGATCCGTGTCCATGTCTGCTCCCCGGCAGGTGCGGACATCCCGCAGGTCAGTTCGGCTGCTAGCCCTTACCAGGAGATGGTCTATCTGGTTTTTCGTTCTTCTGTCGGGCGAGGTCCAGGTGTATTTATGGATATCCTTGTGGGGGAAGAGAGTTCCCCCTATTAAGAGTCCATGGAGCGTAGCGAAACCAATGAGACGGCTTCCGTTATCATTCATCACTCCTAAGCCATGCTTACCCATGACGCCTGGTCCATTCTGGGGGTCGTTGCCAACCTTGGCATTAAAGTCCCCCAGAACTATTAGGCGATGGCGCCCCGGAACATGGGACACAACTGCATCCAGACTGTCATAGAAACAATCCTTAGCAGCCGCGTCCCCATCCTCAGTGGGAGCATAGCATAGAAGGACCGTCAGTGTTTCGCCACTCATCTTAAAGGACGCACTCATCAGGCGGTCAGAAACAGGTTCCCAACCAAGAAGGCGAGAGAAGGCATATTTACTTAAAAGTAGAGCAACGCCACGCATCCGTGCAGTCCGGTGGCCAGAGTGAAGCATGACATAATTGCCAGCGTCACTCTGCCCCGAGCCTGGGATGCGTGCCTCACTCAGCCCCAGGATATCTAGTCCATAATCTCCCGCCAACCTGGCAGCAACAAGCTCCCCGCCCGCCCTCACTGTGCGGACATTCAGAGTCCCAATTTTCAAGCTCTTGTTCCTTAATCGAGCCGTGGTCAATACAGGGGGGACACCAGCTGCCTGGACCCCCCCCTGATGGGGTCCAGGCGTCCGAGGCTTAATTCTGTTGCCTTTTCTGACCGATTGTTTTAAGAACGTGAGGTGGTCAACCCTACGGTCCCGATCTGATTTTTCGATTTCCTGCCTCTTACAGGATGCTCGAAAAACCAGAAAAAAGAGCAGAGGTGCTATTCTAAGCCGGCAACCCCACGGCACTCTTATTCTGTAGTAATCAAAATGATTACTACAGAATAAGAATGCGGCCTTCAGGGAGTAGGTACTTTGTCCTACCCAAGTAATTTAATCAAAAATTATTGGAAATTCTTATTAAGTCGCCTAACAATTTAATGTCAGGGTGGGCTCTTATATCGCCAAGGGTCCGATAACTGAGTGGAAGATTGAGTGCTAGTAAAATACCCAAATAAAGGTTATAAATCTTTTCAGAATCGATTTAGTAAGCTTAGTTCGTGAGTTGTGAACGATTAACTAATACGGGAAGATTTCATTGTATCAAGAATATATTGCTATTTGAACAGTTCTAAAGAACCACGACGATCACGGCGTCTACGGTACTATCCAGGCGTGCCATACATTTAAAAGCGAGCACGACGGTTATGTCTTTTATTGGATAATCCTAGCAGATGTATAGGTATGTTTTTAAGGATGGAGATCATAATTCCAAGATTTAATTGTTTTTTTTTTCGTTTAGGCTTATTATCCACAAGGGGGGTGATTTGAACCGTGTTATAATTATTTTGCTAATACATTGCTCTTCTGAATTTTACAATTAGGTAGTAGGAAATTTTCATTTCTCTAGAATTTCATTTAGAATGTATAGTCTCTGAAAATCAAAATGTATTTCTAAGCACCTACATACATATGTATAAAGTCCCATTACACCCCGCTTAGGGGGATAGGAAAGAAACAAGAGCTCTCCATTGCGTTCGATATTGCGCAATGGTTATGATCTCCTCCCACACCATGTCCAAATCCCTCAACTCTGTTTCGAAGGGCTGAACACGGTATGAGAGCGTCTTCCTCGTCATCGGGGCTCTGATGGGAGAAAGAATAGCGTTCTCCTTGGCCAACTGTCAATTTTCGCCTTCGTCCTATTATTTGGGGTCGGTTCTCCTTGTCCTGTTGCGCCAAGACTGTCAATCGAACTTGAGGTGCCTATTGATGCTCGACAACCATGTGGCGGGTGGTCTGCCCGGTCTCCTGGCTGGAGTTTCAATGATCATATAGCTCTCTGGATCATGTTGTCCTGTGGTCGTCTCATAACATGCCCATACCATCTTAGCCTGTTTTCTGTTATCTGGCATCCTCAACACATGTCCCAGTTAACCAACATTAATTTACTTATAATCATGAATGTTAAAAAGTTTAACATATAATTTAAACTGTAACGATATTCTATTTTTATAAAACTTGTTTTAAATAATACTTTTAGGTTATAAATAATTCTTAGAGGTTTATTTACATTTAAACTGAAGAATTATAGATAAATATCAAAGTATAATACAAAGCATATCATTTCAATAACACTGTTTGTATATCTTTAGGCCCAGGCCAATTCAGAATGTAGGTTTGTTTATCCAGAATAATCGATAACCGTTTTCAAGTCTTTTTGAATGCAAATATAAATTTGGTAGGTACATTTAAAACTACCTTTGCCTGCATTTTAATGCAAATCAATGACATCGTGTTGGTTTCTAACACATTCTGTCTCTGGGGTCACGTTTGGGGTCAGATATTTCATTTCGTTATCGCGGTTTTGCAATTATTGCAATAACAATGTAAACGAAATGTCATAAGCAATAACAATAACGGCATTGTAATTTAATAAAGATATTTATTTTTTGTATTCACTTTGGGTAAGCACAGATTCATTTAAAAAAAAAAATTAAAGTTGCGACTTAAATTGTTTGATAGGTGTTAAAAATTGATATAGGTAACAAAAGGGATATGCTATAGTTTTTTTTAATAATTTTACAAATTTAATTATATCTACCTAAAAATTAATAAATTATTTAAACTTTGTAATATTTAACTACAATTTATATATTTATTGTATTGCCAACCATTTTGCTTCTTTTGACTATAAAAGATATAATTAATAATGGACCTAAAATGAAAACTAGCCAGGAGTTAGAAGTTGTAGGTGCAATGCATGTTTATAGTTCAAATATAATGTAGTAAGGTATTTAGTGTCATTTTTGTGTTTTGTTAAAATGTTTTGAAAGAAATAAAAAATTTAGCAACCAGCTATATTTTGACAATTTAATATTGTAGAAATATATTTTTTAGCCGTTTGAAACTGTCGGTAATTTCATTTCATTCCAAAAAATAATTACATTCCTTTGTGATGAAAATATGTTGGTTTATTTGTGTGTTACGGGTAGGTCGATTCCACATCAAAAGATGTCATTCTATGTCTCCCGGTATGTCTACGTAGGTACGTTGGATACAATATAACTTATTGTTATGAATATTTGACAATAATAAGATTACATGGGTCACCCCAAATGTACCATGACACGAGCATGGTGAATGTTTTCTTATTCCGTATCATACAAAATATTAATTGAAGATGTCTACACGAGTATGGGATATTATTATTGAGATTTTACGTATATTATTACGTTTTGTGGGTTGTAAATGTTACTTTACTTTTTACTGTCGAATCTACATATTGTATACTTCTTGTGACGACAAACTTCAATGAAAGATAAAAATACAAAATATGTTAAGAATATAAGAAATACAGTTAAATGTTTATGCTTTATATTGGATAATGACGAAGTGATTATGACTAGTTATTTATCAATAGCAAAGCGAACATTATTAAATAAAATGAATAAATTTACACTTTGCTATATAAATGTGTCATTATAGCAGGGGGACCTTATTGTCTGAGACATTTTTTTCCAGTCAAACGGTCCAGTCCAGTCCGAGATGGGCCAAACTTGGGTAGAAATTTCAAGTGAAAATAACACTTGTGGTCTGGTGTCGGTCATTAATTGTATTATTATGACGATATGTCAAGTAGGATATCATCACCTCGAGATATTGATTCTGGGGGTTGCTTCCTTGTCCTTTTACATCTATTTTTAAACAACGAGAACTTTTCTTTTAACATGCTTTTAATAAAACAGTAATTTATTATAAAACAATTTGTACATTTTAGTGTGTAGAATGAAGAATAAACAACAAGATCAAGGAACAATTGCATTTCACTTTGTTTGCGGTTGTATGATAAATTCTCAAAAAGTTCTTTAAATCGTCTACATAGGGCCGTACGGAATCTATTTACCTGTTTTAAAACTTTATTTGAGTTTTTTATTGGAATCAAGTTACGAATTTGAATTTTTAATGAATCTATAATCACACAAAGTGAATACTTACAAAATAATCTTACGAATTGTTTCAGAGTTTGTGTTTTGAAAGTAGAAATGATCGGCACAAGAATGCGAACCCACGTTCTTCAGTACTCTGTACTTACAAAATGTCTTACAAGTCGACCGACTGAACCACCGGGCTACCAAACACTTCTAAATATTAATGACAAAGTTAATTTTCAGTAAACATCTATTTAAAAAGTTTCGTTTTTAGCTTGTAGTTATTTTCACACTATACATAAAGTGTAAAGGGATTTTAAAACTCATGATTGGGAATCGTTGCGATGTCTACGTAAAATTTACGTTTAATGTAATAGATCAATGCCAAACTGCAAAACAAGCTAAGGAGATTATTAACCCGAATTTTGAAGGAAGACCTTTAGTGCTAGAATCTCCATCACGGACAGTTCATCAGCCGGGATATATTAATGTACAGGTTTTGGAGGTACAGTATGGTATTAATAATTATACTTTGTCAAATCATTTATAATTCTTTCTAAAACGGAAAAGTTTGAAAATTCTAGAAATATCATAGGTATTATAATAAAAGTTAAACTGATATTTTTGTTTAACCTTTGTAGGTATCTACTTAGACTAATAAGAATGTAAAAAAACGGTGTATGTACATTAATAAAATGTCTAGTCAAATATGTACAGAGGATGTTTACACTCATACTATAATTCTTTCGTTATTATTGTTTAACGCACAAAGAAGCTACGAATGCACTGCCTACCTTCGTACAAAATGGGGTGTTGCTTGACAGAGGTCATATGTAGAGTGCAAGGTTACAATAAAGTGAAGCTTACAATGGGATACCTTGATGTCAACGTACCGTTCATTTCTAATTGAATCTTAGTCAAAACTCTGCCTTGATATTTTTTCATTTTAATAGTTGGGTACACACGTAACGATTCATCTTTAAAATTTGCACGATAATCGCTCATTTATCAAATCTTCGCGAAGAATACAATTGAAAAATGAGCGATTATCGTTCAAATCTTAAAGATAAATCGTTACGTGTGTACCCAGCTATTTAGGGGTTTGATGTTTAGTTGCATAAGACCGACCATGACGTACGGTGTGGAAACCCGAGCCAACAACACGAGAACGAAAAGTCTTCTGTTCCCGTATTCTAAGTTTTATCGGAAGGTAGTCACGAAAGTAAAGTGAATATTACACGATACATTTTGTATGGAAAACGTGTATAGCGCCGCCACAAGGATATTTCTAGAAACAAAAGCGATTCTCGCATTCAATATGTATACACATACATATACACAGAATACAGGTACTGAGAACCACCGAAATGAAGACTCCGCCCCATCACAGGATTAAGCATTCGAGAGAGAGAGCAACACAGTAAACCCGAAATTCGGAGAATCTGCGATGTCGAGGATGTTGCGCGATAAGAAATAAAATAAAAGACACTAACTGGAGAGATCGTGTCAAAAGAGCGAATTCGTTGAGAGTGCGGAAAATAGCGGCAGAAGAAATTCCATCATCAGCAGACCCCCTGCACGCACACCAAAAAGATGGAGGGACAGCTGGAAGACCGCGTCCCAGGGATAATATTATATCCCAGAAAAAAAAGCACTCAGTCCTAGGTATATCAAGAGAAAGAAGAAGATAATATGTTTGACAATTTGCATGTTGCCGTTTAGTAAAGCATCTTTACCTCAAAGGCGCCTCACACACAAATATAGCTCACAATCAGGCTGGTCGACTAGATAAATTATAATTATGTTTTTTTTTTTTTAATGAATCTGTGCTCACTCAAAGTGAACACAAATACACTCCTTGACTCTTTCACAGTAAGCTACTTAAAGCTTGTGTCGTGATGGAAGATGGACGGCACCTGGGATCGAACCACGACGTCCGCACCAAACAGTACGAAAGCCGGCGTTGCAACCGCTAGTCTACCAACCTCTTCTACTATTTGTATGATTACTTTTGAAATTAAGTAGGTGTAATGTCTATATATCCAACTTTTATCTCTATATTTCATTTAGTATTAAATTTCTACTTGTTGCATACGTGGGATTTTTCGACATGTTGAGAATTCTCATGATTAGGAGTTTCGGAGACTTAAACATTACCACCTAATGGCGAACGTTGTTAACGTAAAGTGATCACACTAAGCCAGCCTTCGAAATAACAGTAGAAGACGGTCGTAAGCCCATAGTGGTGTGTTCCATTTAAAAATCGAACATCAGTAATGAATTGTTAGAGTCATTGGTTGTTACATATTCTCTAATTATATAATAAAACCAATAGGTATAATGGAATTTCAAATAAATAGTTGAAGATTATGCCCAGAAATGTAGAGCAGGTTCACAAACTAAGAAGGGAAAGGACCGACAGTCAACAGAGGTGATAAGTTGGGAGGATGCCTGGAACAATATTTTTATATTTTCAATAAATATAATATATTGAACATGAAATTGAAATTAATTATGCATTTGTTATTAATATTTGCTATCTATATGTTTCATTGAATGAAGTATTGAATTACATGAAGTATTGAAAGTTCAGTGCTGTTGAAAAGGCAATGCTGATTGAATTCAAATGTTGAAATATCAATAATGCACCGCATCAAAACATAAATACTTACTATCTTCTATTACAACCACTTAATACTATCAATATTTTTATCAGCTAGTGCTCAGTTGTAATCATATTGGGTATAACAGCAGCAGCAATTTAAATACATTCATAAATAATTCTTAGCGATGTTTCAATAATGTATCGTATCGGAATCACAATTTAGTTTAGTTAGGCTTGGTGAATGCAATTTGCTTGCAAAGATAAACTGAAGTATTTCAGATTGAACATTTAATTTTTTTTTATCAATATCTTATAAACGGAATAACTCTGGATAAAATACTTTATTAATTGAACTTTTCGTCAGGTTTCGTCTCGATTTTGTTTGCTGACTGCTCCATAAAATAATATCACCTTTGAATTTCATGATTTGATTCTTTTAGACTGATGTCCGTATTAGTTTCGTAAACCTAATAAACGATATTACTTACTTACTTTTCGTATCCGGTTTCGGCCCGATGCTAAAAGGATTAACCGGCAGTAATGCCGTTACCAGGGAACACCTGATAGCTTTTTCGTATAGTGAAAACTCAATCTGCGTGTGGAGGATCCTTTCTTCTTATAAACAATAATAATTATTCAGTCAATCTTATGTGAATATTCAACATTAACCCTTTTTTCATTTTGCAAATAGGAGTGTCTGGATCTATTATACTCGATTGTAGTCGTAAGTTTTTATTTTTAAGGGATAAAGCATGGGTACAAACTTACTTAGGTATTTTGATTGGAATTGATCTGACATAAAAATCCATATTTGAAAATATATAATAAGGTACAAAACCGAGTAGGTAATAGTGTTAGTTTGTAGAATATTTTATTCAAACATTAAAAAGTCGTATTTTGAAAAAATGTGCTTTTAAAGAATTGTGAGTCACGTACGGTACGAGAACATGTAGAAAAATATTTCGGGAACATGTTTAATATAGAAACCGAAAAGGGGTCTCTTATACTGTCCAGTGTTCGTTTCAAGCAAAGCTTAGGGTTAGTGTGGGGGAGTTCATGCATATTCTTATGCAAGATCGAGAGCAGTGAGGGACATTTATTTTTGTTCTCTCAATATGTCTTTATTTAGCTGAAAGCTCTAAATATTTTTTTTTTTAATGTTAATAGATATGAGTTTGACCAAAGCTTAATACAAACTATCTTGACACCCAGTTTGGATAATTCTTCAATAAAAACTTTGTTTTCTATGTCGAAATAGATTGCAAACATCAAAATGACTAATCGATATTAATTGTAGAGAATAATCGTAGGTACTCGATAGAGTTAGAAATTTCCATGTCCGAGGAAGTTTCAAGGTCGCACCCATAACCGAAAAAATAACGGCATGTTATGAGACGACCACAAGACAACATGATCCAGAGAGCCATGGACATTGAAACTCCAGCCAGGAGACCAGGCAGACCACCCGCAACATGGTTGTCGAGCATCAATAGGGACCTAAAAGAATGCGAAGTGGAGCCAGAGATAGCGTTGGACAGAAAATCTTGGCGCAACAGGACACGGAGAGCCGACCCCAAATAATGGGACAAAGGCGAGGGCGAAGAAGAAGAATTAAGATAATCGTACTAATATATATAACTAATCAAGTTTATGGAGTGCATTCCAATTTAAGTTCGGTGATAACGTTACTAGCTACCTGTAGAAGTAATTTTCTTTGTATATATAACCCATATCTTCCCAGACATAGAAATAGCCGTAAGATTTTCATGAAAATCATACCAGGGACTATTTACGGTATATGTATTGATAAATAAGTGTCAAAAAAAATTTTGGATTTTTGGATTTTTAGTTATGGAACCGTTCCAATAATGGAACACTGGGAAGATACATACATGTAACATTTGGGCTTTTGTATGGGAAATCTAAAACGATATAGAGCGTAGTAAAGTACCTTATGAAGTTTTTTCAAAATTTTAGTCCACAATTTATAAATTATAAACCTTGTATAAAATAATAAAACAAAAAATCTTCTTCTTCTTCTTTTTTGTAGACACGGGAGTGTGTTTTATCAGGGTTATCATCTTGACTTGCGTTATTTCAGGTTTCTTCCCATCGCTTGACGAGTATTTTTGATCGGGGCAGCCAATTTGATACCCTCATGCAGGGCTAGATATAGTATTCTTGCTTTTGTTTAATTTTTCAATACATGTTGGTGTCACTAAAATATATTATAGCAACTTATGACGTAGCCACCTGACCACATTGTTCGACTTATTAGATCTCTCAGATTACTGTGTTTCTAATTCGATCACGCAGATATTAACCATGGAGTGTTTTCAATTTAGATGTTCTTAGCATGCTTTTTGTTTTGACATTGTCTGCTCTGGATAAATGCCATGTGTCTTTCTTCACGAACCTTTCTGTCTGTCCTCATATCCTTGTTTTTCTATATTATGACATCTTTCAAGCAGACTGCTTCTGCGGCAGCTTAATCAACCTGTGACCTTACTTATCAGGCAAGCAGGTTACATTGCTATTGACTGTAAAGCAAAGCACTTCAATAGCTTTCTGATGCAGGATTTCCTCCTGTTTTGGAGATATAACACCTGCTTTAACGTTTTTCATAGCGTTTTTGATGAAAAAATTTATCACCACATCCTGGTGGTATTATCACTCATCAAGTACAATGAATTAATTTTTTTCTGTTTTTGAGCGTAGCAGATCTTAGGTGGAATCCGATAGTTAAGATGATTTTGCAGATACTTTTTGAAAATCAACAACATTCACCTTCAAAGTAACCATACAAACAACGTTTTCTTACTGTGTAAGGTTCAGTTCTACCAGCTGTGTGCGCATATTTTCTTTACATAAAATACTTTTTTCGTTTCAAGGTGTTAAAATATTTAGTACACTATTAAACTACGACCAAAAAAATAAATTGCCAACAATAAATAAATTTATTGCATGAAAATAGTACAAAAATTTTACATTGGCATATCATCCCAGTGTTCCAAAAATGGAACGGTTAGGAAAAAGGACATTAAAATACCTACTTATAGTCATCTTTATTTCTTTTATTTTTTATAATGACAAAAGAGACAGGAATATAACTGGTAACGTATTATTTGAATATCAATTATAACAAACAAAAAATATACGGACATTTTAAAACGAGCAATGTTTTTCCACAAAATCTGCTATAAAGAATGCTTCATAACAGAAAAAAGCAGACGCGAATATCATTCAACAATATCTCTAACTAAAGCCTATTAATCGAAGATTTTAAGCAGAAAAAAATAAACGCGTTGCGCTTTTCCAAAAAAATAATAAAAATTACTAACTATACCGTTCCAATAATGGAACACTGGGAAGATATGGGATAAACAAGAAGTTAATAATAAATGATTATTTAGAACTTTGAATCTAAATAAACAATTATTATGAACCCATTACCACTGCATGAAGTACTTTGTATATTTAGGTAAACTATCTCCATTTTATATGCAACGGTTCGTTGAGAAATTAATTAATTGAAATGTTGGAGATAATACTCCCTATTCCAATTCAAATTAAGTGCGCACTAAACTAAAATAAGAACGTTCCTATTTTAATTAGCCGGATTGGTATTCGAGAAATTTTAGAACGTTCCTATTTGTTCCTAATTAGACTTTAGTTTGAAATTAGTTCATTTTGGTATTCGGATTTCGTATTTAAGTCAATCTTAGTGCGTTTATCTGTCAAAACGTTCCTAATCTTAGTTTACACCTAATTGTATGCGTCTAAAAAGATATCTGATGATATGTTTATGATAAACGTTTTTTTTAACCAAATAATTATAAAACAAGTTTATTTTTATTAAAAATATTAAGCATTTCCCCCGAATTTATTATAATTAATACAAATAATAGCATCAAAATTATTATCATTGAACACCAATGCAATCATACAGTCGTCTTCGTTACACTTCGGGTTGGTTCGGTAGTTTCCGGCGACCATGTTACTTGGAACATGGAGCTCGTTTCAATTTGTCTTCTCCGATTGGCTGTCCGATTGTCAGCATCAACCAATGAGGCACATGCTCGATCCATAGACAATTATAATTCATAAAAAATATTTATGGTGAACTAATATTGGTTTTTAGAACACGGCATAATTCCGAATTTTAGTTCGAGTGAACTTAATTCTAAATCATTTGGAACGTTCTTAATAAGAACGTTCTAAAATCCGAATAGGGGGTATTGTATGAGTTATACTTGCTTTCGTATCATATTAAAAAATAAATAATCGAAAATAGGTGAAAATTTTGAACAATGCTGAAATGATATCGTAAGCTTTATCAAAGTTTTTGTCTTATTGTTGATAGTCTGATCTTTTATGTGATTAATTTGTGTATTTTGCCTACCTTCTTGTAGGTATACAGGAATGTAGGTAATGAATGAATTCAAAAATTCCTCGAGAAACAAAATTACTTCATTTGGGTGTTTGATAATTTTAACTGAGATTGAACCATTATGATTGTTATTTAAAGTTACCGCGCGTGTTCAGATGTGTATAGACTGTCTACAGCGACAACTCAATTGTTTGAAAGAAAAACGAATTCCTGATCTAACACTTCTGGTATGCGCATTGCGCAATAACTAACAATGTGATTACTAAAGAACTATATTATGTAAGCCATATCAATCAAAGCCTTACGTCATCCCTATTAGAAATGCACGTCGTGTGTGGAGATAACCTTCGGCATCTCTTTGAAAGAAAAAAGTTTGCATTTTCATCACCATGTCGATAAACTCTCCGGAGAGGTTCAGGGAGGTATCTGTCTCTTCACAACATCTTATTAATATTCCTAGCGTGCTTCTATCAAAGCAGACAACATTCGTAATATCTCACAGTCCTTTCACTAATGCAGCTGCACTTGGACACTCTTGATGTACTTTAATGCACATCTCTTAATGCATCACGATGTTGTAACTATCAAGGTGATATTCAAATCATATTGCATAATAATGTTTACGGAAATATGCAAGCGAACACTTTTGATGTAAGTACATATTTTATGCATGTGTTAATCGTTTCTCTTTGACCAGTAAAAAGGATCATTTTTCTCCAAAAAACTCCAAATTTTTTTAGTAAGAAAACTATGTGATTAAATCGCACCTAAAGATGGCAGGACGAAACACTAGGACTAGCTGATCACAGTGCCCCGCACCACCATTATGATACGAGTTTTACCATTTAGTTCTTTAAAGACCGATTTTATGTCAGTATTCTTCTGGACCAAATAGTCATTAGTTACCATTCTACTTTTAAGAAAGTCTTTGTTCTTAGCTTATTTTAATTTTACCTTTGTTTGCTTCACACGTCGCTGAAGCCTTTTCAGCTGACGTGATCTGCAGGAAAATTTTGCCTTTTTTTTACATAGCTACATTCTACTTGTTGCATACATGAGATTTTTCGACATGTTGAACATGTTGAGAATTCTCATCATTGGGAATTTCGGAGACAAACATTACCATCTAATGGCGAACGTTGTTAACGTAAACTGATCACACTAAGCCAGCCTTCGAAATAACAGTAGAAGACGGTCGTAAGCCCGTAGTGGTTTGTTCCATTTAAAAATCGAACATTAGTAGTGAATTGTTAGAGTCATTAGTTGTTATTTTTTCTTTTTTATTTAAGTTCGCCGTATAAAAAGTATGATATTTAACTATGAAATGCACATTTTTGTCTATTGATATTTTTTTTCAAATTTCACTCCATATCGAAAAATTTCCGTTCGCATACACACACAAATAAATAAAAATACTACGAGTAGATAGGTACTATATAACTTTTGATCTATGTATCACATTTCTTTTATAACAATATAGTCGTTATAATAGTATCTTCCTTTGAAACGTGATACGCTTGACCGTTCGTCTTATTATTATAATAATAATATGCAAACTTGATGATCGAACTGAAGAATCAAGTTCTGGACGATTTCTTCAACCCCTTCTCTTGTAACCTTTATTTTATGACTGTGAAACGGAAGAGAGATATTAAGGGATGTTATACAGTACTCCCTATAGCTTTGAAGTTTAACAAACGGAAAATCGGGACCTCTTTAAAAGATGTTACTCTCACTTGATGTTATTGCATGTATTGATTAACTTACCATGTTTTTTGCTAACTGGCTCACTATCAAAGCTTTGTTGTTGTTTAAGAGCGTGTCAGCTCTGACTTCAAAGTCAATTTCGGGCGGGGCATAAAAATTAGGGCGGACTCTCTCCACTACTTAATTCTCACAATATTTGTACGTATGTAAGTGTAGAGTTATGGGTCGGAAACCAGTGGAATGCGTCGAAATATTTAAAACCTCAATGTTCTTTTGACTGCAATGTGTTTGGAATTTTTGAACAACGGTGGATGATAGTGATGATAACGATAATGCCGATAATGATGATAAACATGTATTTGGTTAAAGCGACATTATTAATTTTACGTTACATTCAGGTATACATTGCTTTTACCAGATTTTTTTAAATATGAGTTCTCACCATTAATTAATTTCTTCTAACACTCACGTACTATTCATTCTAATTGCCACCATTTCAGATTATATGATTATAAAATGGGAACGGGAAAAATACACTTTTTTAATATTTGATTTTAATGGCATATTAAAAAAATGTAATTACAAAATTCATACAAAAATAAATGCTATATCTTATGTATATATTGCATGTGTGCAGATTCATTGCCGTCGAACTCCTCCTTTAAAACTGGACGGTCAAGATTTTATGGTTTTACTGTCATGGTATCAAAAGGATGTGAAGATAACCACATCATATTAAAAACGAGCCTTCCAAATATTTTTGTCCCATCAGTCGTTGGTTCTAATCTGGAAGTTTCGCATGCTAAGATATTCTTTGAATCTAAATCCTTGTTGTGACTCGGTTGGTCTTGAGATGTATCGATTAATTTTGCAGTAACTCTGGACTTAGGAGTAGCTGCATTCATTTGGTCCGGGACAGCGTTCCGTGACCTGAAAATTGACGAGATTTTGAAGATATATCTGTAATCTTTGAAAGGTATACATAATATTGTAACTTTTTTTTATTGGGCCAATACTATAAAAGAGATACTAAAATATCTGTAAGTATGTCGCTGGTAAACTAACGGATGGTCGTTCCTAAGTAAATTGTTCCGATAATGGTATTATAAAACATTTTTAACAATCCGAAAATAGTGTGGAAAATTGTGTGGATTTTACTGCCGGATAATCTAATTTCCAATGGTTTTTTTTGGCAACACTTGAACCTGTTTTAAACATTCGAATTTTAACAATGACGTGCCCTGGTGAACAAAACCATAAAAACTTTCACTCAAAACAACGTTGGGTTGTCTCGCTCTTAGTGATAAGAAGAAAGTGAGTCAACAATATATAAAATGAACTATCAAAATATTACATATCTGGTCATTCGACCGTCGGTATGTTACGAGCTCCTATTTACTCCACGGGACATGGTAGCCGGAAACTGCCGAACCATTCCGAAGTGTAACGAGGACGACTGTATGATTGTATTAGTGTCAATTATAATGTTGATGCTATTTGTATTACTTTCAAACAATTCGGGTTGGTTCGGCAGTTTCCGGCTACCATGTCCCGTGGAGTAAATAGGACCTCGTCGGTAAGTTCCTGAAATTTGACTGAAGTATTGCCATAAGATGGAAAAATGACCAAACTGCTCAAATTACGGCTTATTAATAGACCAAATGTTACAATTTATACATAAAAAATACTTACTTCTTAATGTTACGTGCTTTGGCAAGGAGACATTTTTTGTACGATTCACTATTCCGGTATACTTCTCTTTTCGTCCCATTTTGATTTTTTATTTTACGCTCTAAGTCTATAATATTGCACTCTGCGTGATAAAATAGTTTCTGAAAAAGCAAAATAATGTGATATAATAGTACTTAAGATATCCATCGACTGGGCCAAAATCAGTTGGTACCTATATCACAATATGTTTGTGAATGGGTTATATTCAGATTGGCGCGGCGTTTAAAATTTGTCCAGAAATTTTGTTTTATAGAAAACTGCTAGAATTCGGACTACATAACTAATAGAATTCCGTATGCAGCGATTTTTAGAAAGGAGTTTAATTTTGCCCAATAGGAACGTGCCACCCTGTATAACGCATAAATGATAATAATTTAGAAGAAAAAAGTTCATAATAGGTATGCAATGTAAGTGACTATAAACATATTATACCTAATTCAAAAATATAATCTTTAAAATCACCAAACAGCAATGATAGAATTAATAGCTGAATACAAAAAATAATAAAATAAAAATCACTAACCAATGTTTGTCGTCCTCTGTAATATACGAATTTTCGTCAAAAAGTATACAATACAAAACGTAAATTGGACTAGCGCAGGTTGCACGTCATCTAAGTCCACGATGTAGTGGGCGACTGAATTACTGACACAACGAAAACCAGTGCGTTCCTTGTAATTCCCGTGCTATAAGTGTCATTATCGCATGCACGCTAAAGCCGATAGAATATTTCGATATTCAGTGTTTATTTGAAATAGAGGTTTTTTGGGATTATACGCTAAGCCGGAAATAAATATTAGCATTTCGTTCTATAATCTTGTAGATTTTTTAATGCTCTTTAAGACAAAAAAAGAATTATTTCATTCCGACGTATATATCAGTTGGAATATTAAAAAAAAGATGAAAAACGACGTTTGCTATTTTTATTTTCTACAAGAAACTATACTAGATATCAAAAACGGCTCTGAGGCCGCCTTCATTAAAGTTTAATTTATGTTATATATTTTTTTCATCGAAATCCGACAGTAGATAACGCCGGAAAATGGATTGAAAAATCATTAAAATCACCCCTTTGGCGACTCTAACAGCCTTAATGATTTATAATAATAAAGGAAAGTGCCTGACTGACTGACTGACTGATTGACTGACTGACTGACATACTCACTCATCAACGCACAGCCCAAACGGCTAATCGTAGAGAAGTGAAATTTGGAAAGCAGGTAGGTTTTAATACAAAACCTTCCACTAAGAAAGGATTTTTGGAAATTCCACCCCTAAGGGGGTGAAAAATAGGGTTGAATGTTTTTCAAAGTATGCGAACATCTCGGAAACTAGACATGGTACGAACTTGAAATTTGGCATATGAAATCCTCTATAGAAATGAGTGTTAGCATATTCGGCATTTTTTCCAAAATATTACTAAAAGGGATGAAAAAGGGCACATATAAAAAGGGATGATTTTTAAGTGCCCCCTAAAAAGTTTAAAACTGGTTTTATCGACATTTAAAAAAAACGATTTCTTTAAAAAGAGTCATATTATACTATTTCGTTTTCAAAATATAATATTAGTTAATGGGAAAGGAGTGGGGGGCGCTTTAGATTAGATTTTAGCTTAGATTAATTAAGTTATAAAGCTGTAAATTAATATAAAGCTTCTTCCTTTAAAATAAAAATAAAATACGTGTTTCAACTAACAAAGATTAATTTTAAAGGAAGATACGCCATGATAAAGATTTGCATCAAACATTTATTGTAACTATGTAGTGGAGTGTGAGTTTTATTGTTTGAAAATGCACACACGCATGTAGTGGCTAGCAACCACCCTGGGAACGAGATAACTTAATAACAGAACATGCTATATAAATCTTTCGTCCCGGTGCACCGGGGTTGTAGAAAAGTTAAGTTATACAGGAATTTTAAAGAAAGAGTTCTATGGAATAAACTCGCTTCGGACAAGGACTTTAGATATCTGAAGCCAAAATATACGCGTTGAATCGATTATCCCTACTCTTTAAAATAAAAATGCTCAGTTTTCCTATTACAAATTTTACTCGCTAACCTAAGTGAGAAATTCACGGGAAGTATTTTGTGGAGGTTCTATACACGTTTCCATAAAAAAATATTTGTTACTTCACGCCAGCGTAATATTTTTCACGGAAGCTTATAGTAGAATAGGGATACCAACCTACCTACCGTTCTATTTCAACAAGAAACATTGGTTTAAAGAACAGTCATTTTTCAACTTTTTTATTTCACCAAAAATGTAATTTTTTTCTCTAGAATTTTATGATAAACCGTGCGGCATTCGCAGTTATTACAGACGGTGTTTTTATTCATCGTATCATTTTGAATAGTTTTTGTATTATGAACGGACAGTACAATGAAGTGTCTGAGTTGTTTGTTTCCGTTGCCGCCCGCCTAATGAGAACAACAAGGAAACAAAACGTACGCGACTATTATTACTTCTCGCAGAACTTCACAAGATTTAATGGGACGATAAAGTGTTGGAAATCTTGCTGCGACACTTTGACAAATTGCTAATGTTTACCTTCTGCTTACATCATTCCTATACCCACTCAGCAGCCCGATTCACGGAAAAGTTTAAGTCTAAGTTTAGTTCGAAGTTCGAACGAAGTTCGATTCAAACCCTCCGTGAATAGGTACATAGACTGTAGATAGTCGCCGCCTACAATTATTATTACCAGCAGCCCTATTCACGGAGGGTTTGAATCGAACTTCGTTCGAACTTCGAACTAAACTTAGACTTAAACTTTTCCGTGAATCGGGCTGCAGGTCTGTACCGCAAATTCTCGACACCTGCATTATATGTGAATAATTATTATTACCATCGAGCATTGATGCACAATGGGGAACGACAAAGTTTCCAAGAAGACAAAATAATTAGGCATTGTTTTCAGATTTAAAGTGAATTTACAGTGCGAGAAGGTATACTTGTCACATATTTTGTACCATGACGGGGAGGGGCATTCATAAACTCGTGAAAGTATTGCCGTATATTTTGAGAAAAAAAAACAGCCTAAATACAATCTAATTCAAATTTATTTATTCATTTATACGTTTATAAAAATCAGTCATACATTGCATTGACTCAACCCACTAGGACAAGCCTGTCTCGGGTAGATAAAAAAAACAATTACTTATACATATACATTCAAAAACAGTAAACAAAAGAAAAAAAAATACAACTTACAAAGGCATTAAAAGATATAAAACGCATTAATGATGCAACAATGTCAACACAAAACAAATCAAAATTTATTGAACCTCGAGATATAAAACGGTAGTATGTGTATGAAAATAATTGTTACAAAATATTCATAAATAATAGGCAAAACACAATAAAAATCTCGATAATCCGTTACATTATAATGAATATTCATAAAAATTTCAAATCATTATAATAAATATCAACCAAAATAATTTTGAGTATAAGATCTTAGCCCAATCCGTTTTGACAAAATATTTCTTAGGCAAATCACTTAACCTGGCATAAAATTTCAACGGTTTAACGTAGAATGACGTTTTTTATTTGTTGGCCTAATGATTACTTAAGTTTAACATAACTTAAGTACTTCTTCTTCTTTAAGAACCTTGATAGTTGACAACAACTCTCTTACTTAAGTTTTAAAATAATCTAGTTAACTGCATCCTTGCCTTTTACTTTAGAATAATATTTTAATATCTTTCAATTCAGGAACTTTACGAGCATTCTTTTTGAAAATATTATTGTATTAGATAGGTATACGTATACCTACATAAATATTTGTATTTAATATAAGTTGGTTTTTATTTTAATGTAGTATTTGTTTTATTTTAATGTATTAGGTATGTTGTTTTATTTTAATGTATCTTGGTTTTTTTAGTTTATTTATTTGGATTTTAAAACAAAACAGTGATGTGAAGGACTCTTTCCAAACGGCACGTATAAAAATGTTCTATAAAAAAGGTACCTGTAATACATATCTATAGGTATAAATTATTATCATCTCGTATTTAGCAACAATACTTAAAATTTCAAATGCAGTAGGTAAGTACGTAATTGAAATATAATCTTCTTGATTTTTTACGGAATTGTTTTGTTTTTTTTTGTGAAAATAATTATTCAGTTCGATTTTTTTTTTAATTGAAATTTAAACGAATTTTTTGAAAAAAAAAAAAAAATTATAACAATGTCATTTTTAATGAGTGTCAATATTGCATGAAATATTTGCAATATTTTTTTTTTAAACAGTATGATATCAATCAGTTAGAACCCTATTATATGACGAACTTTTGTTTACTTCAAGTAGAATCACATAGAATAAAATTTTATTCTTATTTCTCCTCTGAGGGAAACAAATTGAAATATAAAAATTGATTCGACGGAACGTTGTTAAAGTAGGTCGGGACCATTTTACACTTTTGACATCTAAGTACCCATCTCCTCCCAAGTAAGAAAACTTTCTCCGATCTGTTTGTTAAACAACGTACTGTCGTTTCTATCAGGTTCCCAAGGGAATATTCTGTAATGAAATTCACAACTATACAGGATGTATGATTATGCCGGAACCTATTTTTTCTTCCTTAATATTGATTTGAAATCATCTAGTTTTCTGATTCTTATGATTCCGGTAGATGGTAATATACAATACAAATAATAAACTGAATTCAATTATTCAAAGTTAATGCATACATTTTAATTATTGTTGATTGTGATGTGGGAAGTTTCCTCAACGGTTGTGTAACTTGAAAAAATGAAGGCTATGTAGTAGAAAATAAGTCACGTATGAAGTATATTAAGTCATTATCTATAAACTAATACGTGTAGGAAAAACTTTGTGACTATTTTTACGGAAAATTCGCGGACGGAGGAGTATAAAATTTCGCACACTTATAGTTTATATAGATGAGGGGTGGCGAATGCTAATATTTTCTTAAAATTATGCATAAAAAGATTAAATCAATAAAATAAAACATAACAAACACTACTGTTATTTTTATATTTGATACTCACACACACTTCCACAGACTACTATCTTATAAAGAAGATCAACTTCATAGAAAAAAATGTATAGGTAATGTAATGCGCCTCACAATGGGCGCATAAAGCTTTTTGGAGGCGGTATATTTAAATGGAAGGTGGAGCTGAACATAGCGGGATATTCAAACTCATTGCGTCAAATTGAGAATATTATTGTTTTTTTTAATAATAATAGAAAAAACTTTATACATAATATCAACATTTAAAATTTGACGTACGTATCTATGTCATTGTTTTGGAAAAAAATCGCAAAATAGCACTCTATCAGTCTAATGTTCAAATATATAATTTTGTTATTTCTTTTATCATATAATACGCTGTATGATATGAAACGTACATTTGAGAAAATCTTAAACTTTTTGACAACGTGCAACGTGTTTGAACTTTGAAAGGGAATTGCTAAGATAATGTCTATAGGAGTCACGATGGGGTAGTTCATTAGTTCGCATTACAGTAGGAGGTTACATAAAGTATTAAAATAGTTCGCATTCAACAATCCCTTTTTATTATTTCTTATTGGACATTTAAGCAAAGAGTATAGGATATGAATTGAAAAACTTAACACTTTGTCGTTTGTCAGAATAAAAAATATGAAAAGGATTATTTAAATTCCACAATATGAACGAAAAATAGCAGAACATTTTCTTTTCTAAGTTTTTCAATAGAGTGTGTAAGTTTGTTTAAATTATGTTATAAACTTAAATAATAAACCAAATCTTACCGAAAAATAAAGTTAATATTGCCCCCAAAATTTCGCCGTAAATATTTATTTTTGTATGTCTGGGTTTTTTATACGAACAAAAAACCTTTTTTTTCAAATTTTTATTTGTTAAGGGGGTACGTAACTACATATATGCGTTTTAAATGGATAGTTATTAAACTTTCGAATATAAATTTAAACTACGGGTGTCAAAAAAATACTGATTATGGGTTAGGTACTGAAATACTGAGATCATTTTTTATGTGAAACATTGATGACAACTAAATCATCAATCATGAATAGGTACCTAAATTGAATACACATTCAACATTATTTAATGCATAACTTTTTTTTTTAGTTTTTGCGAACTACGAAAACCATTTTTATGAACTAAGTAGTTTTATTTAGATACAATCGTACATCAGAGATACTTATCAACAAAATCACCGAATTGGACGATTGCGAAGGGCAATTTTCTACGGTGGAATCCTTTGATGTTAAAGAAGTTCGGTGAAATTCCTTTGACGATATTCCGAAGTATTTCATTACAACTCCATGCACGATCCCCTGAGTGTCCTGCAACTTTGCATACTCCTTTATTTAATAATGTAAATGAAAAAATATTTGCTCTTTTTTTATTTTTTTTTTATAAAATAAGTCTGGACTCACCCAAAGTAGACACAAAAAACTTTTGCCATCTTTCCCATAAAGCGAAGCTTGTTGGTTTTTTTTAAATATGGTTGTTCGGCATTGGGGATCGAACTCGAGACCATAAATAAAGCCAAACGATCAACTACTATTTGATTAATATTATCTGTCACTTTAAAATGATTTGATGTTCGATTTTGGTAATGGTATCTTTTTCAAGAGTTTTGAAAAACTATGATCTTACGACTGCCCTTTAATATTGTTAATAAGTCTCTATGAATGTCACCACGTTACTTACAACAATCCTTACTTAATAACAAACTTAATAGAATTTGCAATATTCATATCTTGGAAATTTTGGAATCTTTGATGAAATTTCAGCTACTAGTTCAGCAATGATTGCTGCTGCAAGTAGATGACGGCAGCATAAACACGTGTTTTAAAGCAGTCTGCATTTTTTCCTACTGACTTAGCAGAAAATGTTTATATGTGGTATAGAATATTCAAGACCACTGTTCGTTGGTAAATACTACCAACCTTTATACGCAATCAATACATTTATTTTGTTCCACTCCTAAAAAAATTATATATCTACAGAACTGAATATGTCATTTACTGTCAATATTCCGCTTTTAAAAATTTGAATAGGCATATCAATCAATCAATACATCCTTACTCGTATTCTAAGTTTTATCGGAAGGTAGTCGCGGATATAAAGTGAATATTACTCGATACATTTTGTATGGAAAACGTGTATAGCGCTGCCACAAGGATATTTTTATAGAAACAAAAGCGATTCTCGCATTCGATACGTATACCTACACGTTTTCCATACAAAATCCTGTCTTACCCCACTTATAGGCATAGGGAGACAAAAAGGGCCCCAAAAAGGGAGGGAGGGTTTATTATATAAACCCATTACTTTTTAATTGTCAACCAGGCCTAGTTAGGAGTAGTTACATACTAAAAATCACTATGTAAATAAATTAAAATAAAAAGTTGTTTAGTGCAACCCGCCCTAAAGAAGAAAGCGTTTGGGATCCCAGACATTGTGCGCAGAAGAACAAGGGTCAAGGTGAAAGCATTAATATACAGGTGTGATAGTCGTAAAGTCGCTTATTGTGCCATCATTGTTACCGAGAAACACATTGCATCGTGCACTCCAAAAGTGAAACTCTTATCTAACTGATTATAAATCACCAAACTCTTTTACATATTTTATACCTTTACTATGCATATCTCGAAGCCCTTTTGTTATTTAAATAGTATTTATATACATATTGTCTATTGTATTGAATTTCTAAATGAATCAATAATGTTTTTTAATGCAGGTATGATGACCCGCCTTGACAAATAATTATTAAAATAGGTATCATATTCAATTGAAAATTAAAAAAAATCTACAACCATTAGAATTTAATCTTCCATCCATCCATTCAAAGCATCACTCATAGTTTTGGATAACCAGCGAGAAGGAAAAAGACGAGCTGGGCATGGAATTTTTCAACATAGTTTCAGCGATTTGAACAATTTAATGGCATTAGTGTTCGTTTGCGAATCACTGCAATTTTAGTCAAAGAAATGTCCTTTTCGTTATAACTAAAAGTGCTAGAATAAAACTATTACCAATAAATTTATTTGTGTCACTGGTTCATTTACTATAGGTACGCGTCGGTGTGTTGCAGGCTTTTTAAAAACTCCTATCACTTATAAACTAAAGCAAGTATTTTTGATACTCGATCAATCAATTCTCCCTTTTACAACCCACTCAGGAGCATAGGGAGGCAACAAGTGCTCTCCATTGCGCTCGATCTTACGCAATGTTTATGACCTCCTCCTAGACCATGTCCAAATCTCTCAGCTCTGCTTCGAAGGAGCGGAACACAGTGTGAAAGGGTCTTCCTCGTCTTCGGGATCCTGATGGGAGAAAGAACAGCGCTCTCATCGGCCAACTGTCATTCGGCATCCTTAACACATATCCCAGCCAAGTCCATCAGGAGATGGATGGATGGATGGGGAGGACCCCATAATGGCAGAAGTGATGGGCTCACGCTGGGTGCGCCGACGTATAGCGTCGTTCGTGTGGTACCATCTTATACCCAAAATTCTCCTGAGGCACTTCATTTCAAATGCAGAGACTTTTTGTGCCTGGGCTTTGGTCAGGTGCCAGGACTCTCACCTATACAGGAGAATGGGCAACACACACACGCATCAAACAGTTTACATTTCGTCTCGACACTAAACGTTAACGCTTTCCAAATCTTGGTCATTTTTGATAATATATAAAATAGCCAAAATACTAATAAAAACATTTTTGGCATTCAGACACGTTTTGTTACTAAATTGCTCCCTACTCGACTAAAATACTTTCTTAGTTGGGACTAGACTTTAGAGAAGAATAAAAAAGAATTTGAAAAGATGAAAAGATTTGAATTAAAATACATTTAATCATAACATAGAAAAATATTGAACTTAAAAGAAAAATTTTAACTTGAAAAAAAAAATTCGGGATCTACCGAAAAAAAAATTCTAGACAACAATTACTTGGGTATAAAATGAGAATGTGTATTATTCTTAATACAGTAAAGATTATTCTCTGCTCTTGGGTAAACACATTATACATTTCTGTTGACTTTTATACAAAAAAAATGCGTCCGCCGTCGAGTAAATAAGGAAATACCTTCATAGTATTAGAAACAACAACAAAATCGCACGTCGCACATTGTTTATCATTTCTATTTACTCT
The DNA here is from genome assembly GCA_963576905.1 of Mystacides longicornis. Lineage (NCBI taxonomy): Eukaryota > Metazoa > Arthropoda > Insecta > Trichoptera > Leptoceridae > Mystacides > Mystacides longicornis. The sequence continues at coordinate 15,575,705 of OY756431.1, forward strand.
CCAAATACCAGGTGTCCAACCACATTTACTAAAAGACAAACATTACAAATGGAGTTGGCGTACCTAATATAATGTGAACCCACCTAGCTATGAAGATACCTACAGAAAATCTCCGCTATCGCTTACTCTCAGCTGCTTAAGGGTCATGACCGGACAGCTTGTATACGGTTAGCTGTCTCTAGGAACCTTTGTACTTTGGTGCATTATGCTAGAACGTATATTTTAATAATATATGAATTTTATATCTCACCTCGACAGATATGTGTAGTTTCGTTAACGCTAGCTTTTTTATTTAAATTGTAGGTACTAGGTACATAGTACCTACACCATAGTTTAGATGAGGTTTTGTTAAAAAGCAAATATCTATACTTCACTTACATGTATGATAGGTCTTTTATGAGAAAAAGAGGTTTTTTTTTTTTAATAAAATGAATCTGTGCTCACTCAAAGTGAACACAAATACACTCCTTCACTCTTTCACAGTAAGCTACTTAAAGCTTGTGTCGTGAAAGAGGAAGATGGTCGGCACCTGGGATCGAACCACGACGTCCGCAGTACGAAAGCCGGCGTTGTAACCGCTGGGTCACCAACCACTTCGTAATGATATTATGTAAGTCTTACTTTACTTTAAGTATCTCATAAACCTACAAGGTAAACCATAGGTAGACCAGTGGTTCAGTCGACGGTTTTTGTACGAACAACGTATTGAAGTTCGTAGGTTCGAATCCCAGTGCCAACCATTTCCACTTTCACAACACAAGCTTGGCTTTCATTTTTCCTTCCTTTTGTCATGAGCCACTAATCATTTTTTGGTATTTTTATGTAAACAGGGACAATACTATTTACCTACTTTTGTTTTTTTACATTACATTTTTATCTTCCGTTAATGGGTTAATTTTTATTATTGATGTATGTTTAAAAAATTGTACATATCCTGTAGATATGCCAATGATGTAAAATAAAATAAAAATTAAGGTTATGAAAGATGTCGAAAGTGTAAGTATTTCTGTTCACTTTGGGTGAGCCCAGATTCATAAAAAACAACGTATTTGATAAATTTTTTTATGCAAAACTGCATTATTTCATGCTCTATTTTTATATTGGAAAACAAAAATATACCTTTCTGTAGAGTTTATTTATTTGAAACTAGCTGATACGTCATACAGTAAAGTCACAAAAAATCTACATTGTGCACGGTCTTGCGCATTATCGATCAGTTTTTCCTATTTTATACCCATCAAAAATAATAATTGATTGTTGTAAGAAAAAGCGAGATTTTAGCTGACAGTACCAACCAACATAAAATAAACAATTCCTTGGTTAATAAATTGAAAACTTTCTTACAGAACTTCAATAGTAGTTATTATTGATAGAATATGCAAGTCTCAAAGTCTTTCGCTATTATAATAGTTTTGCATATTGTTGAATAGACTGTACTGATGCTTGCTGTATGGTGATGCACGTATGTAGACACTGAGAAGTTCTCTTTATGCTTCTGACAACAGAGCTTTCTGAGATCATCTTTTGTCTATTTCCTGGCAAAATAACACATCTTTGTTACAAGTTTATAATGTATGACGTTCAATAGTTATAATGTCATGTGTTATTAAATATGAGGGCGGAATATACCTAACGGCCTTGCATCGCAGGTGAATTCTGCAGGTTATTTTTTAAGCATAAATAATATGAATTTTATGAACCAAATCAATCAAATATCCCTTTACACTGCACTCAGGACATAGGGAGGCAACAAGATCTCTCAATTTCGCTTGATCTTGCGCAATGTTCATGACCGTTATTCATACATACTCAAATAATTTTCATTAAAAGGAGAGCATTAATAAAGGCACGATGCACTACTCGTATGTACCACCTTTTGGATGAAAGTTGAGGTTTGATTTTTGTTTAATTTTGGTATTTTTAGTCCTATCTGATAAATTACAGGCCGCAAGGCTTACTTATTTATATGCAATTTATTTATTTTGTTTTATTATGGATATTACATTTGTAATCATAATATGACAATTTTATGCCTAAATAATCAATTACTTTACACATTATACAAGATCTAAGCGCGTCCATTCATCGAAGATAACGCTTAGTTATTTATTTCACGGCCAGTAGGCCTGTTACAAAAAATAATCTAATATCGATAGATGTGATAATTAATATACAGGGTTACAGGAAAGTTCGTAGTGAATATTAAATGACGTTATTATCCAGGTAATTTCCGATGGATTTGATTCTATAATAATAATATGTTTTGCCATCAAGAGGTCTTAGGTTCGATTCCCGGTCGAGTCAGAAATTTTCAATGTGTTTTTTCACTTGTAATTTCTATTCGGGGTTGGATCCTGTCTCAAAATGAAGTGCTTTTTTGTAAATAGAAGATATGGAACTTATTCTGTCATAATTTCAAAAACTGTTACGTCTCTTTAGCAATTTGAAAAAAGGCTAACACTTCGCTATTTAATAGATAAAACATTGACCAAATTACAGTTAAGGTAGTAGAAAGGTTAAATTTTTAGTTTGAGGTAAAAGTAGTTAAAATACGTGTAATTAAAAATAACAAAAACAGCTTTATTTTTATAATTCATTTTCGATATGGGCGCCGCTATTTCTAAAATAGCAGTATAACACTTCATAACAATGGTAGAATTTTTTCGAAAATATGTTTAATTATTTTGATGCTTACATTCCTGGAACAACCCCGTTTTGATTTTCATTTTAAGCGAGCCAAAGGATTGCTTCTAAAAAAATATTCTTTGATCCGTATTATGTTGTGGTTGAAATTGCCGGAATTTTCAGAATTCAGCCGTACATTCCCTACACTCTTCGCTTTTAGTAAAAAGGTACAGAATTTACTAAATGGTTAAGAGTTACTCATTTCACACCTGTACTCCGATTATATGGTGATGATGAACACTATTTGTGTTTTTCAGATTGATTTTTCTTTCCGCTGGGTTTGAATATTAGAATTTGGTAAATGAAAATATTTAAAACGAACATATTTTGAGTCGGACGTAAGGAATAACATAACCTTGCCTTAAATCAAAGCTCATATTCATTGACGGAGTCTGGTTTTAATATCTATAATATAAAAAAAAGTCGGGTTAGTGCGAACACTTATAACTAGAGATCGGCTGAACAGATTCTTCCGATGTTTGCTATATTGGATTCTTCTCCGCTCTGGATAACATACCTACTCTGTTATCCGGAATATTAAAAAGTTGAAAATGCATACAAAATAATATAAAATATGATAATAAAGTTAGTTTGGAACGGATTTCCTGCGACGCCACCGCTATCTATGAAATTTTCTAAAACAACAAATTTTCGTTTACCTGACAACCATTGACATATTAGTACGTATATGGAATGGAATGGAATTTTTTTAGAGCTTTCAGATACATTTTTTGAACTATAAAACATATTTTAAACGTATTTTTGTTGGGGAGCATTACGGAATAGTTAGGTTCCGATTTCGAAGAAATAAAGTCTGTACCTACTTAATTGTAGGCCACACTAAAAGAGGTAACAAAATTTTGCCCACCATAGATGGCAGATATTTTGGTTAAGAAATGAGGAGCAAACATGCAAAAAGTGATTTGTCACACAAATGTAAAGAGTGGGAAATTACAAAAAACCGTTTTCTAATTTCTGATACTGCTTATTAATTATTTTTTTAAACAATAATAAAGGTGATATTTGGTCATTGTTAACACACTTGCTTAAAGAAATATACAATTTAAAGGAGTTTTAATAAATTTAATTAAAATTTGGAGAAAACACTATTTGCATGAAACTTATGGACTAAACATTTTTTGCATGAAAAGTTGCTTTTTCGATAGAAATTTTTTAAAGAAAAATGAAGGTGTTTTATATTTAATCGAATATCGTTATACTGTATTTCAAAGTATGCAAGGTTCTGGCTCCACGCAGTCACATAACTTCTTCATCTACCTCTGACGGAATAGAAAATTCTTCGAAAATTGTTTGTACCATGCCAATCTTTGATCTTCTAAATTCTCCCAGTCGCCAAACATACTTTGTAGGAGCTTTTTTAAGTCTTTTTTCTTTTCTTCAGAAATCGGATGAGTCAGGGGAAGGTTGTGAGTTGAATCTCTTGTATAATTTTTAGTGATTAGCCTTTTTTATCAAGGTATCAGAATCATCGGAAATGTAATGGAAATCAATATTTCCTTTAATCAGCACCCGTGTTATTCATTGTGATGTGGTTTCTTTTTTAAGTGAAATTCTCTTCAAACTACTAGTGTTTGGCGAACATTAAAATACTTTTAAAAACTTTAAATTAAATGAAAACACCGCGCACTACAGTTCTACATGGTTCTACACAAAGGTCAGTTTTATATAGAATAAAAACATGCTAACAAGCAAAAAATGATTTGTCACAAATCCAAAATGGCGACTCCTTCGCTGTGATTGGCCCATCAGGAGAAATCATCTTTTGCTTGAATTTGAGTGATGGAGAAATCACTTTTTGTTTGAACACAAGAAGATTTAATTTAATTTAAAATGAAATAAAACTTGTTTTGAATGAATTTTTTACTTCCTCTGTTTAGATTATTACGTCTATTATTATATTTGAAATAAATCTCATTATTTTAAAATAATGGACAAATCACTTTTTGCATGTTTGCTCCTCAAATATCTAATCTATTTCAGAAAAATCTGAATCTAGATAAATTTAATGGGTTAAAACACATTTTGAATACCTACTTGAATTTGGCCCTTTATCCAAAAATTTGCCCTCATTCATGCAATATTCAATATTGTTTACTTCGAAGAGTCAAAAAGATTTAATTTTATCAGTGCTCACAGAGAATTTTGCAGATATGTAGATACGATCTTTAAAAAACATTCTTATATTGTTTTAACTAGCGGTAATTGAGGTTTTAGTGTATCTTATTTACAAACTAATCAACAGTAAGGATAACTAAGTTAAGTCAAGTAGGTATTGCCTTTTTTATATTAAATTAAATCCTTTCCATAGTTTGAAGAATCTAAAGTATTTGAAGGAAATTTTAAACAAATTTTCAAAGACGGATACGTTGTGGGCGAAAAATTACTATTTTTGATGAATACCTATTGCTTTCTTCCGGTGGAGTTCACTACCTAACACTATAATAATCAATATGAATAGCCCATGAGAATACTGACTGATTGACCGATTAAAGCCGCCTACCCAGCGATTCTCCACGGGCCACACATCATACATACATCCCTGTAAGTAGTGGTGCGTGAGTTCTGTTGTTTGAGAACACACTCACATTACACCCCATACCTTGACAACGAGAAAATATACAAAGCCTGAATGAAGTCTATATCTTTTTCCTACTTGATGAAACAAAATACTGCAATTGCAATCCACAGTCTTTCTTTAATATAATTAAAGAAATTAGATACTATAAAAAAAAACGATTGTTGTGAGTGGGTAATCCTACATCGTGGTAAGTTAAATAAGTTTTAACATAGTGAGACACAATGTCATATGAAATATATATTACTATTTATAACTGCAAGTTGCTGGCTTAAATGGAAGAAGTAAAACAGCTGCATGTTATAAAAAAATATAAATCATGCTTAACCATTGAAAATCATACATTATTGATGCGATGCTAACATTTAAATACTTTTGACCTATATAAATAAACGAAACCATATTTATTTAATAGATGAATTACTGTTTTTTAACTTAACGGATAATTGATTATTTATATTATCTATTATACGTGAAATGTATTATAAAACGATGCAGATCTACTCACGATTATACAATAAAATGACGTTGTGATTGATGTTAGGCCCGTAAATAAACCATTAGTCATTCCAGACAGACTCAAGACGTTCTTATAGAAATAATAATTAAGTACTAGTATATTATAAGTACTGTTAGAAGGGACGAAACGCTAATTGAAACCCGTGAGGAGAGTATTGTGAAATATACTTGTAAATACCAAGTAAGTAGTGACCCAATGTTCTGCACATACTTCGTTCCAACAACACGTTGGCGTTGGTTGAGCAATTCAAATATAACTCTTACACCAGATAAGCTATTCAATGCAGGATTATTCACAGGGTTAAAATATATTGAAATGGTTGCTAGTCTAGCGGCTACGACGCCAGCTTTCGTACTGTTTCGTGCGGAGGTCGTGGGTTCGATCCCAGGTGCTAACCATTTTCCTCTTTCACGACACAAGCTTCATGTTGCTTACTGTGAAAGAGTCAAAGAGTGTATTTGTGTTCACTTCGAGTGAGCACAGATTCATTAAAAACAATATTATTTGAGACTTGAGGGAGCTCCGCACTATAACACTCGTTTGCGACATGCTTACGTTATCGACTTGTGAGGATGTAGGTATAATATTAATATAATAACTAATGACTCAAACGATTTATTACGTACCCCTATTCTAAGTTTTATCAGAAGGTAGTCACGGAAGTAAAGTGAGTATTACACGATACATTTTGTATGGTAAACGTGTATAGCGCCGCGCGCCGCCGCAAGGATATTTCTATAAACAAAAGGGATTCTCGCATTCGATACGTATGTATGTACGAGTATATACGTTTCCCATACAAAATGTATCGTGTTACTCACTTTATTTTCGTGACTTCTTCTTCTTCAAGTGCCCTGTCGGGTCTCCCCAACGTTGGCGATCACTTCGGCGAATCTTTCTCTATCCTGCGCCGTCTGGAACAGCTCCTCCACACTTCGGATGCCGGTCCAGTCTCTGATGTTGCGCAGCCATGATGTCTGTCTCCGGCCAGGTCCTCGGCGTCCCTCAATTTTGCCCTTCAATATCAGGTGCAGGAGATGGTATTTTTCCCCTCGCAGTACATGACCCAAGTATGAGATCTTGCGAACCTTTTCGTGACTACCTTCCGATAAAATTTAGAATACGGGTACTGATGATCGATTTTTAATTGATACAAACCTCTACGGGCTTTAGACCGTCTTCTACTGTTATTTCGAAGGCCGGCTTAGTGTGATCACGTTAACATTGTTGAAAATTTTCGACAGTAAGTAGAACAACCAAATTTAAAGACTGCGACTGCTCTCATGTTTTTGGCACCAGGATATGGATATATCCATTATTTTTAATTTCTCATCTTTATTGAATTATATTGGCTTTGTTGGTTCAAAACGTTTTAATTAGTTATGTCTACTGTCTATTTTCTTGTGCCCGGTTGTGTCTTTGTGAGTCCTTAAATTACGAAACTGATGGAATTCACGTTTTATTATATGATTCTTTCTAAACAGGAAAGCTAGTTAGGCATACTTTTTGAGTAATTTTTCTGGAACGGCGAACCCAGTTGGCACATCACTTGTACCATTAGGGAGAGGAGATAGACTTGGTTGAGACATGTTTTGTTAAGGATGTCGAATGACAGCTGTTGATGAGAGCATCCCATCAGGGTCCCGAAGACGAGGAAGACCCTCTAACACCGTGGTACGTTCGTTCGAGCAGAACTGAGGAATTTTGACATTGAAGGTCATTGAAGCCACGCAGGATTTATCGTGGTGGAGAGATCTTTTTCCACACCTTTTCTCAATGAGTGAATTATGATTCGATGGAACGGAACAAAGCATGTGAGTTAAAATTATAGCAGACTTTGAACCATAAGTATACAATGCAGTCGTAAGCTCGTGGTGGTTTCAATATTTAAACTTACATCCTAACACTTAATATAAGTTCAGATATGTGGGTGAAATAGTTGATTGCTTTATGTGTATTTATAGTTAGATTTACCTTTTTGCATTAGGTAAACTACCTTTTTGATACTACACAATTATAACTATGTCGGTTAGAATGGCGCTCATGCAAACTTTTTGAATAACTTAAGCGGTATTATAGTCCATAGAATAAGAATAAATAGTATGCCTTGGTTTAAATCCGAAAGTGCCCTTCGAGATAGAATGTTGTGAAAGTGTCAAAGTAAATCTCCAAAGATAAACGCAGTAGTTGAATCTTTTCAGTAACAAGTTTGCATTTAAATCCATATTAATTACAAACGTAGGTATCATGCATATATCAAAGGATTACGCTGAAGAGTAAACTACATACCCATGCGACCCATGCGACATGTAGATAATATTCATAATATACCCTCTCTATGTACTTGAGCATTCCGGCCTTTAATGGTGTCGGATTTAATGCCTTTATATGTAAGTCATATTCACTTACATAGTATCAAGGGAGATTCATTACATTTACTCTTTTGAATGGAGTAATATTTAAATCACACAGCTGTATTGCACTAACATTATTAAACAAAAATAAAGATCAAATAAAAAAAAGTTTCTTAGTCTCCTGTGACCATGTAGAACGTGTGCCTACGAAACTAGTCAGGGTAATAAAAATTTGTGGAAAAGTTATACAATTTTTTTTACCACCAAGAAATGCATGTTCATCAGTTAGTGAATTTTATTATTAAAAAAGTTTAATATTAAGTACAGGATACAAGTAAGTTGTAAACATGAAGTTCGTCAATATTGTATAGGTACATAGTTACATATTATTATCTAGTAGTAGTAGCATGATGAAGTAACAGATGGCATCTGCTGTGACACACTAAATTTAATAAGTAGGTATTTAAGTAAAACTGTGATTCTAAACAATCCTTGAATAACTTTTAACATACCCATATTTTTACTATAACTCGTCCAGTTATTATGATAACTACCAATTTTCACATATGTTAGAAAATAAATATTAGGTACATGAGATAAAATATTTTTCCTGAAATAAAGTTTATCTACTTGCATTTCAGGTTAGCCCTAAATAGGCAAGTACCTACTTATTAAATTATTTCCCCGGCGAGTATTTTATTAACAAGCTAAGTAAGTAATTATAATTATTAATTTGTGTTTTATAGCTTACAAAAATAGACAACCGCTTGTCCAATACTTTTCTTGGGTTGATTTACTTTTGACCATACACATACGATGTTATTGCCACCACTCACGATACCATACTATCTATCGTGGTCAATTCGTATAAGGTGTATTTTATAAAAGAAGCCATTCTGGTCGTTAATAACTGAATAAACTAAACGATTCAATTAACTTAGGTACATACTGCAAACGAACATCAAACTATAAAGGTGCTCAATAAAGAAAGAAACTATTTTCTATATATTTATACACTAATGGTTCTCTAATATCTTCTTCATTGCTGAAATATGGATAAAAAGTGTATTAGGACAATCGTGTATGATTAAATAAATTATTGCTCAGGATAGAGTTCTGGTTCCTCGTTTCTTGAAACATACTTACTCTTCATGGTCTTTTTTCTGCCTTATCGGATTGTTGTACTTAAGAACAGTCAATCTTTCTGTTGGTCCTAGATACACTTAAGAGGTAATAAGAGCTATATTCTGAGCGTGATCTTGCGGACTGTCAATTTATTTCTGAACCAAACCCTTCTGATGTGCTTCGAAGAAACGGAATATAGTATCTTAAGGTCTTTCTCGTTTTCGAGTGAAAAAAATTCACATTTTTTTCACAGTCTTTGATATAGGTAGGTACGTAAAATATCAATTGGTAAGATGTTGAAAGCAATAAATTATTGATTTTCTTACTCTATAAACTTATCAATTATTTCAGTAATACTGAGAATTTATCTGTAGGTATATTTAACAACTGTGGTATTTCATTTATGAATGAATAAGTTTGTCGCTGTTTTTAGAATAAATGAGATGAATCAGTTTCATCGGCTTTTGATTCCTTTGAACAAAAAGCCTTAATGAAACCGTTGAAAACTTTTTGCTTTTATTACAATGAAATAGTGGAATATATTTATTTTTATCTCTCTGAGAGATAATGCTCTTTGTCGTCACGTTATAATATTTTCCCCAGTTGGAACGTGGTATATTAATTCGCGGATGGGATGAAGCATCCATAATCTGCGCTAAGTGTTGCCTCTCTGCGAGATTATTCTTCTAATTACCCTTTCGGGACTCGTCGTATGAGGAAGAGCAGGGAACTGACATTACTGTTATTAAAAACGTCAAATGTGTCCACATTACGAATTGTTGAAATCACTTTTAAAGAGTTCATATTTTGATGAGTACTACAATAAATTTCCGGATAGAATCGAAAAGTTACGACTTTAACCCTCTCTTTTGCCATTGAGAATGTAAACTAAGGAACATTCTTGTCTTTCATTGTAAAAATGCAGCTGAAATTAAAATTAAAATTAATGGCATACCTTTTTCAACTAAATAATAATAATAATTATTTTAAAACAATGATTCAAAGTAGCAGGGTAATCGCTTATTACGTTACCAAATTAAATTTCAATAATTAATCAATTCATAGAGAAAGAAAGATAGTTGCATACTGTAATTAGCTACAGTATTAGAAATGACAATGCACATGCATTTTCCTGAAATGTTGGTTATTTCTTCCTTCTTGATTACCCCAAACTCATGTTTGTGTGTTGACTAGACCAAAGGTTTCAAATCTTCCGTTACCCACATTGGCGAGTACATCTTTTGCTCCATCTTTCTGAATCATCCATTCATATCTGATTATTCCACCTTTTTTATGAAGAAAATCCGTCATAAATATTGAAAAATAACTACAAAATTGGAAGCGGAAGGTGAGATAATTTAAACAAAAGAGTAAAGAAAACTATTTTCTTCCACGCAGTTCATATAACGTATTATTACAATTGGATCCATGAATTTCGTTATTCTGAATCAGAATTTGACCCGTTATATTATGGGGATTCCCGATAGGGGTCGTCAACATTATCTGGTGCGGATGGAAGGCGATGTTTATAATATTATTATTTTCTTCCTGTTAACGCAACGTAAGGATGTAAAACACGAGTTTCCTCCTTTTCCATTCCTTTTCCCATAAAATTCTTCACAACGTGGAATGACTCTGGGTATAAATATTCATTTCCCTTTGTATTAAATAACAGACCTGCGTGACTAGACGCAATTCTCTTTAAGGAAGACACCTGTGTATTGTCTGCGAAGAATGTGGAGTGGATCAACCTAATAATTTCAATATAAATGCGTCCCTCGATCTTATGCCATTTTATTATATCTACTGCTTAACTCAATAAAATAAACTGGTTTTGTGTACTCTACATTTCTGTTTTGAGAAATGATCTAATTAAATGCGTGCCTTAATCTATGAGGGGTTATAAGTAAAATAAGTAGATGACCTACCGTTGTGAACTACAATTAATTGCAGCTTAGTGTTTCAAGGCACATTATGGCCTTCTTGTCAATACCAGTAACCAGTAAGATGGAGCTCATGACAAAATAACGCCTGCCGATACATAGGCCGAAAACCATCGATGGTCACCAGGTCTTCCAAGTGGATAAATTTAAATAATATTTGGGAGCAACCATTATATGGTGACCTCGGGGCCGAGCTCTCAATACGTATCGGTATGAGAAGTGAAGTATTGCCCATTCTTCTTTATGAGTCCTGGCACCTGACCAAGGACCAGACACAAAAATTCTCCACATTTCAAACTATTAAACTAAATATAATGAGCATAATGTGGTACCACCGCATCACGAAAGACGCTATAAACCGGTCTACCCAGCGCAGACTCATCACTTCCACCATTGTCGAGAGGACCTCCTGAACACGGCTGAGACATGTGTTAAGTTGGCCGAGGAGAGCGCCGATCTTCATCTCATCAAATTTTCGAAGACCTTTGGTCCTTTGAAACCGGTTAGCGTAATAAAATCATGTCAAATACTAATATTTTGTATGATTAAAATAATATGTTCATTAAGATATCAGATATAATATTGTTACGATAGCAAGCTTAGAACCATTATTTAAAAAACGTAAAATAATAAAAGGTAGATTGTTTAGAAAATAATGTGATGTAGGTACCTACTATTCAATTTTATCGGCAAACAACTTTCTTTTCATTTGTCAATTTCTTTAGAGATAAATGACATATTATGATAAATCACTCTTTCACTCATATAAAATAAACATTTGAATGATTCATTTCAAGTTCTCGTACCACTTAGGAATAACAGAGCCCATTCAATATCTCAATTACATTCGCAGCACGATATCTTCACTGCTGTAGGTATAGATATGCGATACTGTACATAATGTAACTGAGCCTACATTCATTAAAAAGTACGTAGGTAGATACTATAATACATTTTGTATAGTAAAATACCGTATGAAGGCTTTCATTATAATATTATTATTATTAATGAACGTAAATATTTATACAAAAATAATATATTATTAAAAAGACATGAATGTTTATTATCAACATCCTACAACATAATACAATATTAGGCATAGCCAATAAGAAAAAAAATGGTAGCGAAACAGTAGGTGCATTATGTTCCCATTTTGGATATTTTTTTTATTAAAAATGTTTCTTGTAATTCTCAGAACTGATTTAATAAGAAAATGTAAGGTTTATTATGAAGAGGATAAGATTTGAATAAGATCGGAACTAGATAGTGTTATTAAACTAGTCTTTTGTAAATCTTTCTTTATTGATTTTAAAAATCAGTAATATTTTTCTTATTTTGTAAAACAAAATATCTGAATATTTTTTCTTCTCTTGTTACAACACCTGCAGCAATAATACAATGTAAGTTTTTGACGTGAAGAAATTCGTAATATTTCGAAGAAGTTGGTTTTTTTATCGGGATACGATAGGACAATAAGGAAATATTTTTTTGTATATTATCTGCGTGCCTAGTTTCACTTCTTTTGTAGAACTAACACCTCTACGTAACCTATCGTTTGACGTTTGCTGCTTTTCTTCCCGGATTCTTTTTGTTTCTTTTGTAACATCTTCTTTTTTGCCTCTGGAGAAAACATGAATTTTATTTTGCCTTTTTGATATTTTTCTAACGTTCCACGATTACTGGTATATCGAAATTTCCGTGTCTGATTTGAGAGTCGATTCATCAATTTCTATTTCGTGTATTTATATTATAAATATGTAAATAAACATTACAAGCTTTTTAGACAAACGCGGTTGCCCTATGGTCTTAACAATTAATATTGAATTCTTATTTGTAAAATGATGAATTATTTACCTTTAACCGATGTAATTTCGACCTATGGATCTGTTTCAAGCCATATATTTTCCATTCGAACAAAATTAGAATTCGGTCAATTTTAATTGTCAAAACCACTAAGAGGTTATCTACTTTCAGTTTTTAATATTCCTTGCAACTTTCTTTATTTGTCAATTTATGAGAACTGAAAGTACAATGTTTAAAAATAAAATTACCGAACTTATTATTGGGGAAGATATAGGCTAGTGGCGAGACGAATCTTGTCCGCAAACTTTGACGTCGTACAGTGGTGTACTGTTGTGACAATAATAAATTATTGGGCCCGCGCGCCGATATCCGACCAACAAATTATTTTTGTTTTATGAACATAACCTATAGTATCATAATACTCGCATCTGAATATTATGTAGATACCTACTTATAAACTCAACTTATGTTGGCTGTATAATCACTTATTATTTTACATTTGAAAAGAGAACTACATTGGATCTATTTTATATTTTTTTTGTTTGTTTTTATTTTATAGAACTATAACTATTTCATGATTTATCATGCCCTCCACATTAAATAATGAATTTTATTATTCTGTAATGTGTCACTGAGGTTTTTTAATGTGATCTATTTTTTTGATATTAAAATATGTCAATTCATTTTGACTATTTTAACCATAACAGATGACTTATCATCTCATGACTGATGTTTTAGTAATTGTTATGACCTGCTTATTGCTTTATATACCTACCTACTTATACCTAATCTAATATACTTGGATTTGTACTCCCTTCCCAAACACGAGCTCTGCTCAAATGGGGAGGTAATTAATTACATTGTATTATAAGTTGATCTGTATTTTCATTTTTTTGTATATATGTATTTTTAAAAAAATAAAAAAAAAAAAAAAAAAAAAAAAAAAAAATGGTGCAGAATAGAGTAATAGTGGCGGAGTGTATGTTTGTGAACAGATGAGAATTGTGTATAGTGAATATACAATGTTTATTGTTCAGCCGAGAGGTTGTGTTGTGACGGTAAATAAACAAGTTCATAACACAGTAGGCGCCTTGTATCATCTTAAGCTATGTCCACACATAGCGACAAAATGTTGATATCAACAGTTGACGGGTATCTATCAACTTTTTGTTGTAAAAAACGCAAAATGTTGACGGATACTTTAAGTCGACCGCCGACTTTTGGGTGCAAAAATCAAAGAGAAATTATGCATGTTGCTTGTATCCGTGTATCCCGGCTGTCCACACATGGCAACAAAAAGTTGATACCAACAGTTGACGAGTTTTCATAGACTTTTTGTTGTGAAGTTGACAGATACTCGTCGATATTTGGCGCCAAAAATCATATGGAAATGTTGCGTATTGCATGTTTCCAAGTTTCCCGTTTCAAACGGGTAACTCGTCAACTTTTCACGTTCATCTCACTGGTCGAGGTATTATTTGTGAATGTTTTTTTTTACCTTTCTACATTATTTTTATAGGTTTGTTTTGAAAAATTTTCAAGTATTTATTAATTTCAAATTTAAATGGGTACCTACTTATTTAATTATTTAATATTTTCTTTTTACCCATCAAGCCATAATGGACAGGCAGAGAGAACGGACCTCCACTTTTTTCTATTCAGGCATTCTTCTTTCACTTACTCCAATGACATACCATTTCGCATAAAACCACTCCTATTTCTCTAACTTCATACCTGAGCTTCCTTGAGGACGGAATCGATGTGTTCGATCCGAGTTATTACATAAATAAGTAACACTCTTCAATACATAAGTGTCAGTATAGCAGGCGGAACTTAATCCTTGGAGCATCCTCTACCAGTCAACCAGTCCCGTCTAATATGAGACAGGATTCAACTTCGAGAAGATATTTCAGGTGAAAATACACATACATTGAAAATTTCTGACCCAACCGGGATTCGAACCAGGGACCTCTTGATCTGAAGTTGATGCATTTGCCACTAGGCTACCATTCTCCTTTTTTGACCCCATTCGGGGGCAACGGGGGGCAGCTAGAACTCTCTACTTCGCTCGATCTCGCGCAGTTTTTTTTCTTTATAAAAATGAATCTGTGTTCACTATATATTCACTCAAAGTGAACACAAATACACTATATGACTCTTTCACAGTAAGCTACTTAAAGCTTGTGTCGCGAAAAAGGAAGATGGTCGGCACCTGGGATCGAACCCACGACCTCCGCATGAAACATTGCGAAAGCCGGCGTCGTATCCGCTAGTCTACCAAACACTTCCCATACTCAGAGTTTCGATAACCAACTCCAACACCATATTCAGACCCCGCTCTGCTTCATAGGAGCGGACCACAGTATGAGAGTCTTCTTTGTCTTCGGGACCCTGATGATGAGAGGAAGAACAGCGCTCTCCTCGACCTACTGCCATTCGGCATCTTTAACACATTTCCCAGCCAAGTCCATCTACTCTCCAAAATGGTAGAAGTGATGGGCCTACGCTGGGTGCGTCGGCGTATAGAGTCGTTCGTTATGCGGTGGAACCAACTTATATTAAAAATTCTCCCGAGGCACCTCGTTTCGTGCATGGACTTTGGTCAGGTGCCAGGACTCACAACCATACAGGAGAATGGGCAACACACACACGCATCAAACAATTAACATTTTCGTCTTGACACCAAACGCTGATGCTGTATCGTGAAAGTGGAAATGGTTGGCACCGGGATTCGAGCCCACGAGTTGCAGAACGCTTCACTCATCGTTCATTTCCATCGATAAGTTTTAAAAAACGATCGAAGAATATGTAGGAATACAGGAGGTTTGGTTGATCGTTTGATAAACTGGTATGGTACAAAGTTAGATAATTTATTTTGTAATATATTGTACTTACCTACTCAAAATTTATATAAAGAGCTCCCTTTTTAGGCGTTTTTACAAAAAAAAAAAAATAGAAATCCCGTAATTTTATCTAGAAGTCACTCTGTAACTTTTTTTATTTATCCAACTATTTTTTCAAATTTCAAATCTTTAGAAAAAATAAGTAAAATAATCAAGAAAATGGCTTAATAAAAAGTTGTATCCCTTCATATTCCAAAGAAACGTCCACGAAATAAGTTTACTTCAGATTTCAAAATTCTCAGAAAAAAATTTGATGGTCACTTTCACCAATGGTTCCTAACTTTTACGTAGCTCTTAGTGTCCTCCACTCCACACTATATAAAAGGCTACGAGCAACTTAAATGTTATGAACCGTTGGTGAAAGTCACCATGAGTTCTTCAAATTTCGTAAAAATTTTCCTTAAATATCAGTAAAACGGAAGAAAAACAGGGTTGAGTATTGGCACACCTTGCTGTGCCCCCCGAATATGGCTTGAACGCACTGATCTGAGAGGAAGCAGACAAGACAGAAGTGCATAGAGGAACCTAATGGTGACCAGATGCTCTACCTTGGGAGTGAACGTGAGTTGGTAAGGGTAAGGTTTATATTCTCTTTCAAACAGTATACCTACAACATGTGTGTATATAACAAGCAAAACGTATTTTTATTTCCAAATGATCTCCTCTATGTACCATACCAGTTTGTCTAACGTTTTACCAAACACTCTGTATACCTATTATTCGCATATTTTGATTTTCAACAACAAACGATGTGTGGACGCGCAACATCGCTATCAACAGTATCCAGATACAGTTGACCCAACATTTTGTATCTCCAACATTTTGTTGGAGATACAAAATGTTGCGATGTGTGGACATAGCTTTACTCTAATTATTTCAAGACACTTTCTTATTCAAAATGACATCAACTTATTTGCATTTCTTCTCAGTAGGTATTTCACGTTACAAAATAATAATACTGTTTAAAGGGAATAGGATAGCGAAATGACTCTCAAGTAGTCAGTTATGTCCCAAGTTTCTGAAACATTGGAGCAATCATGCAGTTTTTTAATTTTCTCTATGAACTATTCTTCGCGAGTTAGATAAAAGCGGGTGATTTTCGATTAAATTTTGTGAGAGTGCAACTGTGCTTTCTTTCTTTCACTCACTGCAATTTCTGCGTCGTAAATCGTCCGTAAAACTACGAAAGCCAAATGCACTGGGTTTCTTGGGAGTGGTCCGTCGTCTGACAAGATAATTGAAAATGTTTTTAGTCATTACGGTAACGACATAGATAATGTTCCTAAACTGACACATTCACCGCTGTACCGTTTTCTTAGGAAAACAGACCAATACGACGACATCGTAATAATAAAAAGTATAGTAAATGGTAAACAATTACGAGTAGACAACGTTCCAGTGACATAACTCACTGCTGTATTTCGGCAGCTGTATGGCGGCACCGTTCTCCTAGGAAACTAGAGCTTACGAAGGTGCGTTTTCGTATGGCAGAGCTTGGTATGCAGGTTCACATTCTACAGGAGTCATGAAATTTGACGGCAAGTACAAATAGAACGATGGAGAGCTTAATATGCGAAAAAATGCTGGCTAAAGTTGATTTAACTTTATTGATCCCATTGAGAAAGCCTTAAAATTTGTAGCAGTTGGTATGTTAGCCCGTGTTTTAACTAATTTTTGACTGCATGTGGAACCAATACGAATAAATACCACGCCATAGTGTTGCCGTAGCAGAGAAGATGTTTCTCTTTTGCACGTCATCTGCTACTATTGTTATTATTTTTACAAATGTATGAAAATTGACTACTACCAAGTACCCTCAACCGTATGGGTCTGAAATTGGTTACGTTATTCCGCGTGTTCAGGTCTGTACAGACCCTTACTGTCTACATAATAATATGTTTTTTTAAAATTTCAGATCTACATAATAATATGTTTTTGTTCATCTGAGCTTATAAACCGATCCCTTTTGGGGTTCATAGAGAAGCAACAAGGGGCTACCATTCGTCGTCAGCAGGTACTACCTGCCTTCAGTCGTCAAAAACTTCATTGACATTCTCAATTAGCTACTCGAAAAAAGTGTATCAATCGATGGCTTTCGAATATGTAGCGTAATAATAGCTCATGGGTTGATGCCGGTGCCGATCGTCTCACTTTCACAATACAAGCTTTACTTTATGTGAAGGACGTCAAAAGTGTATTTGCAATATTCAATATCTCATATTAACTCCTTTCTAAATATTTTTTTTATAAGATTTCAAAAATTACATACTTATACAAAGTTTGATATTTGTTGGCTGAAACTTAAGTTACAATTATAACAAAATATAAGCACAGGATGGTATTGAGTGTAAAAGTTACTTTTCACTATCAAGATTGCAAGTAAAAAGGATCGAATTCCATAAAGAATTTATTTGAGTATCTCATTTATGAAAGAAATACCTAAGATTAAAAAAACAATCTTTCCAACTGCGTGATATCAATCATTTTGGTCACGTAAAAAATAAATATTTTTATTGCATCGATATTTTTAGAAATACGAGCAATGCATTGAATCTAAACCTTTTAATATTGTTTGAACATTCATTGCAAGCTTTTATCGGCTCTTTAAAATCTTTTTATTGGGCTTTATGTCCTTGAACCGGTCCTGACGGCACTGGATAAATTTATACATATAAAATAACATAGAGGTTATTTTGATAGACGAACGCAGAAACACAACATGAACAAAGTTTAAATGTCTGGGGACATCGCAAGTTGTAGGTATATTTTGTAGGTACGTATGTATTACATAGGCACTTTACGTAGACAGTGCTGAGATTTTATTATATTGCAATAAAACTTACACAAGCATGTTGCAAAATGTAAGGAATTCACGAAGTGTTATTACGTAACATAAAAATATGAAGATTTGATATAATATATTCCATACATACGATATTGATGAATCCAGTGGTTCAATATGTTACGTTGCAGCACAAGAATATTATCATTTGAAACGAATGCATATACTTAAGTACCTACCTACATTCATTCACAGAAAGTAGATACTTAAGAGTTTTGCCTCCCGAACCAATACCTATCTCCCATAGTCCACGAGTGACATTTTCAATCTGGTGCTTTTTTTTTCGGTCTTATATCTACGAGTTTGATGTGCAAAAGATTTAAGGTAGACCTCTTCTTCCCGGACCTGGCGATATTGACTCAAATTTTTATGTGTGTTTGAAGTAGGTATTTTGAATGTCTAAAATTTACTGCAAAAAATAGAAAAGAAACATTTAAGTAAACACAGTAAAACATCAATTGATGTATTATTATCTTTTCTTATTAATTTGATACCGACTAAACGAAACGTGGGATGAATCTGGGGTCACTTTCATTTGCTCCCCAATTGCTGAGGATCGTGATTATCACCCAAGTGGAGGGCTTCCCACAGTTTCCCCCTTGTAGCCTCTTTAATCTGTACGCTACATCTCATCGGAGCCCAATCCCGTGCATTAGTGCCTTCGATTCTCCCCACTAGAGGAGCCAGCTTGTCGTAACTATCAATGTATCACCTTAGGTAAGTGTACGCAATTCCAGCTTGTTCCTTGAAAGAAGAAAATGATCGACCAGCACCGATGATCGTACACACGAACTTTAGGATGAAAGTAATTTTTTCCAACCATGCTTTGGGTTTTCAAAAATTAGTCATAACATATTTTTACGGAATTCTATCAATTTTGTAATTCACAAAAAAAAAAAACAAAACAAAAAAGATATTATGTCGAACGCAATGTTTTATAACAATAATTTAATAATTTTAGACAAAAATGTAATTATTATAATTCGCCTTACTTTTGATGAGAAAAAAGGTATTACATAAATTAATATACCTATGAGGGGATAAATATCATAATTCTTAAGATATCAACAATAAATCACACGTTTTAAAAGGGCTTTCGCATAACAATACACAGAAAGAATAATAAAATGTTTTTACTTATAATCATATTATGGTTTTGTTTTCTTTACCCTTCCGTAGTCCCAGTTTTATCCAATCTACGCTCAAACAAACAAAATATTTAATTTTATTCAAGATCTCCATATAGATAAATCGCATTGTTTTTGAAATGTCTCCCACAAACGTATTATGACAAGTGTGCTGAGATTATATTATGTAATACAAAAATGATTTCGTTCAAATTACTTCTGGGAAATGGTTTTGTTTAATTTAAACAAAATGTTCATATAAATCGCTTTTGTTGTGGAATGATAATGACTGGAGATAATAATTTTTAATTGTATTTTTTTTTCAAGAAATACACTAGGTATTTATGAAACTGATGGTTCGTGAATCTACTATTATTTTTCATTCATGGTGCATGAATTTGAAATTACGAAGAATTACAAAATTTGTGGAAATAGTCCGAAATCCCAAAAGTTTAATCGCCCCTTTTTTTAAAACAACATCTTTCTTTCGATGAAAATCTACAGCTCTTGCTATATGTATCCTGTTCCATTTGTTAGAAATTCGTCCTTGTATTCTTAAGCATGCCTGTTTTCAGTAATTTTTTCTTTGGAATATATTTTACTTACGCTCTTTCTAGAAAGAAATATATATTTTTTAAAACTTTTTGAAATCGATATAAGCTTGCGCCAATTTTGGCTTTTCTGATCAAAAAATTACTACCTTTTTGTATCTTATATCTACAGGAAATTAAAAAATAGGGGTACCAAAAAAAACGAATGCTTATAATATGATCAAACTTCTTTACTTCTTAATATTTTTACAACGAATGTAGTTTGTTCTCAAAAAATTTTCCCATCACCACAACGCACTTCTCCAAATAGTCATTTTATTTTTCAAAATGTTTTTTACATTCACTTATTACAAAATTGATTTATTGACTTTGTAGACTTAGTTCTAAGTGAAAACGGTTTGTAAACTTTGTTTTTAGTAGAACATCATCCTGTAAACCATTTTTTTGGTATTGCAATAGATTCCGTGGCGTCACTAACCGGAAACAAATTTAAAACCGAGCGTTGCTCTCGAGAATTTCATATCATTTTATATTATATATTTTGTATTATTTCCATCACGTTTTTCGCCGAAGTAGAAAAAAGTTTTTTTTTTTAAAAATCTCTATCTGATAGGTAGTAGTACGGACAAAAAAAAATGTAGGTACCTACCTACTGACCACAGGTGTACGAGTATTGTGAAAGAATCATATTCTGCAGTTTGCTTTTCTGTTCAAACATGGGGCTTACTGCTGGAATAATAATTCAAAAGATTATAATGTAGGAAACGATTATATTGTAGTCGTTGGTAGGTATATTATTGTTAGTTTTCTTGACGCACCAAGGCATTGAAAGACATTTTAATAGAGCGAGCATTGTACGAGATTCGCAGTGATGGTCGCGATTTGTAAACATAGCCGCTATGAGTCATAAACTTTGCATAATAAGTGGTGAATGTAAGCTGTGCTTTAAAAGCTCTGCGTCTTCTTTC
Organism: Mystacides longicornis; assembly: GCA_963576905.1. Classification (NCBI taxonomy): domain Eukaryota; kingdom Metazoa; phylum Arthropoda; class Insecta; order Trichoptera; family Leptoceridae; genus Mystacides; species Mystacides longicornis. The sequence continues at coordinate 15,597,122 of OY756431.1, forward strand.
AGTTGTTTTACTAAAAGCTTTTACCGTTACTATTTTATTATTATTTTAAGTTCTAGGTAATTACGATGCCGACGTTTTGCTGAACTTTTTACAATAACAACGGGTTGTATTATAGTGTAGAAAATACCCTCTAGATAAAAAAAAAACATATTTTCAGCTTATGATCATAGTGTCAAACATACCATAAGGTACTCAATAATCATTACCATAAAGTTGCTTAAGATCTCATATTTGGATTAGAGGTGGTTAAGAACACCTTAATTATATAATATGTTCGTATCTTTATTGTAGTAGTAGATGGTAGCCTAGCCTAGTTATGTCGCCTAGTTTCGTACTGGAGATCATGGGTTCAATCCTGGTGCCGACCATCTTCCTCTTGCACGTCAGAAGCTTTAAGTAGCTTACTGTGAAGAAATATTGTATTTGTGTTTACTTAATGAGCACATGGGTGTGAGTCGTGGCACTTGACGTGACGAATCCCTGGGATAAGATGGTTCGACTTTAAAACAAACGAAACCGTCCGATCACGAACAATGCAACCTTCAGTGACAACGGTTATCCTGAACCGTAGACAGAGCTGACTCGGCCATGTCCTACGTATATCCCCCGATTCCATAGATTGTGGAAGCTTATTCTACATATATACCAGGTGGTAAAAGAAGATGTGACAGACCTACATAAACTCACGATCAAGAGCGCTTACGATGAAGGCCTTCGGGGCCAATTGTTCGTATTCTTTGTCAGCCAACCTTCCACTGCTAGATGTAGGCCTTTACTGAAGTCTTCCACCTTTCCGCTCTCGGCCAGCTTCTCTCCGCGACTGGAATCACATCATCAGCCATATTTTTGGGATCTTCCAATGGACTTACTAGCACTTCAATGAGCAAATTATATAGCTTCATTCCTATAACTGATTGCAAAGGGATACCTATAATTAAGTAGGTAATAAAATTCATGCAGCTTTTTGGGGTCCGCCGTTTACATTTTCGAGAAGTAAACGTCTTAGTCAAAATACGAATTAATAGTTTAATGTTTTTTTTGCCACAAATTTTGCTTTGCTTTATTGATGAACACCTGCTCCAATTTCAACTAGCAATAATCATAAATATTATTTGCTTTTAAAAAAATAGTGACTGTACGAAAGAAAGAAAATAAATTAGGTGGTTTGGGTAGGTATGTAGAGAAAATAACATAAAGGATCTATAAAACTAAAAGAATGTGTGCAGGAAGATGTTGGCTTCTCAAGAACTACGCGAAATGATCATATCGGTGCGGTGTCAAATTTGGGAGTGAGAGAAATAGGAGAAAAAAATATGCGGAATTTTATATTATTGAATGAAGCGACAGGGGCTTGTATGGGTGGAAAGAAATGATTGGAAGCCCGTACATTCTGTCTATCCTTTTTGGTATAAAAATTTTAACGCGTCAATTATGAAATATAAATATTCGAACAAAAACAAGCAATCATACCAATGTAAATTTCAAATTTAAGCAGACTGTTGAGCTAGAGCGTATAATAATTGTATAAATAACCATGTAGCCGGAAAATCTAAAACAAGAAATAAACTTTGCCTACAAAATAATAAAATTATAGAAGAGCAACATTGTGCGGTGTAAAATGCGTTTCTAAGACCGAAGCAAGTTGTAGTGAAACGTCGAGATTTAATAAAGTTGCGAAATAATGAAGAAATATCTTGGCAATTTTCTCATTAACTCCTATTCCTTGCAATAAAAGCCCGGCTCTATAAGTTTATTTTGTACTTTAATGAAGCAATCCCACTCACTAAGATATAAAACTTTACGGCTTCATATACGGGGCGGTGAAAACAAATAATAGTGCCATGATGTGTGTTGGCGAGGCGGTGTTTGTGATTGCGTGCACATTATTGCATATTACCACGCTGTAGTTTGTGCTAAGCTCAGACTTATTCGTTGCACTAAACCTTTTATACTCCTACTACTAGTTGCCTCACCGCACACACGCGTGCTTCCGTTTCGAACTTGCTTGTAAAAATACTGGGGTTGTTAAGATTCTCGTACTTTTTCGAACAATATCGACAATATTCGGGGTTCTATTTACATCAAAAATTTAAATACCTGAGAGCAACCATTCCACCTCTGGTGACCTTGGGGCTGAGCTCCCGATACGTATCGGTATGCCAAGTGGCGCCTTTATTTATTTATTTATTAGTGAATATACGGCAACACTTTGCCTTTATCAGAATTTAACAAAAAATACTGTTAATTTACAATAAAAATATCAAATACACGAAACAATGACAACAGAATAATAAAATCAATTTTTAATAACAACATGACCAAGCTTTGGAAAGCGTCGGCGTTTAGTGTCGAGACGAAATGTAAACTGTTTGATGCGTGTGTGTTGCCCATTCTCTTATATGGGTGTGAATCCTGGCACCTAACCAAGGCCCAGGCACAAAAAGTCTTTGAAATGAATTGCCTAAGGAGAATTCTGGGCGTAAGATGGTACCACCGCATCACGAACGACGCTATACGCCGGCGCACCCAGCGTGAGCCCATCATGCACCTCTACCATTGTGGGGAGGAGATGGACTTGGCTGGGATATGTGTTAAGGATGCCGAATGACAGTTGGCCGAGGAGAGCGCTGTTCTTCCTCCCATCAGGGTCCCGAAGACGAGGAAGACCCTCTCACACTGTGTTCCGCTCCTTCGAAGCAGAGCTGAGGGACATGGACATGGTGTGGAAGGAGGTCATAAACATTGCGCAAGATCGAGCGCAATGGAGAGCTCTTGTTGCCTCCCTGTGCCCCTGAGTGGGGTGTAAAAGGGAGAATTGATTGATTGATTGATTTACATCACGGTGAACGCATATAAGAGCAATAGGCCACTGAGCTGCACAGTGCACATAATTAATTGGTTTGGTAATAGTAGTTTGAGATTGTATTGGATTTAAAAAAAACTGTAATATATTTTATATATTAGATTATTATAATAATAATGGTTGTGTTCGCACACCTGCTATCCAAGTATCCGGCGTACATTACCAAGCCCAACTGCAAATTTATTTTAAATGGGTTACTAGATAATTCCTTTAAATTTGTATTATGATAATATAACAAACATACGGTCCCTGATTATTTTTGTACATTTACTATCGTAATCAACGCATACCACAATACTTGACATTTACTTTTTTTGATGTGAAGAAACTCAAACTTTTAGAGGGATTTGAGCATGATTTGAAACGAGTGCAGAAAGACTCTATGTTAATTGTGTTATATTTTTTATCAGTCATTTTTTAATTGACTTTATGAATATTAAGTTTTTGAAAAGCGTCTAAAAAATCTAACTTAAAAAGGTTGAACGATACAAAAGAGTAGCAATTCTTCTTTTTTTTTTTGAGGCTCATAATTGACCTGTTCTATCGAAGCTCGTGATAGGTGAAATCCCAACTCTCTCTCCATCTTTTAGTTGCTCTTCTTCGAGGGCAAAAACCGTGGGTCTGGTTGTGCAGAGCGATATAAGGGAGACTGGTAAGGTCTATTTTCTTAACATGGCTACACCATTCTCTCCTTCGCCTTTTGCTCCATCTATCTATGTCATCAGCCCCACATATATTCCGCGGATTATCGTGTTCCACGCTCAGTCTCATAGTCTTGCAGGAAATTTATTGTCCTTAATGTATTTGTCTCGGAAGTTCTCAACATTCTTCATCAGAGCAGCAAAAATTACTTAAAATTATTTAATTTGAACAATTTGTTCCAAATTTTCTACAAGCAAAATGCAAAACGCTAACAACTTTAAACATTATGTGCAATCTGTGTTTTTATTAAAGATATTCACAGTCGGCGTCCAATGTGCACGTTCAAAACTACGAAATCCTCTGCAGATGATAATTATTTTTACAGTAAGAATAACTGAACATATTATGAAAAAGTTCTATAATTTAACTACTTTTGTTGTCCAACTTTTACACCATAAGGTTCCAACAATTTTCATACAAAAGCAAACTTGCACTTTATTCGTTTTTTTTTTCGTTAATTTCCGTGAATTTTGTTTCTCTGATTATCCTAAAATAATAAAAGCATCTACCTACTCTTGTGATTACAATATTTTGAGAATAGCGATTGTTGGAGTATTTACTTCACTTGGCAAATATGACCCGGGGCTATGGAATAATTTACCAAAAGCAACCTTTCTTGAGCAAATTTATTAAAAGTAATAAAATCAGACCACCCCCCCTAAAATGATTGCAGGTGAAAATATCTCGTGGGTTTTGTTATTTTGTACATACTTTATTCTTTATAGTACAATACTCTCAGGAAGGATTCTTTAGTTTAAAAATTCCATTTTTTTTTATTGATTCTTCAACGATTTTGCATACCACCAAAAGTCTATCCATATAAGTTTTCCGATATAGATAATTTCGCGAACAACCTTTAAAGAAAAAATATTTTGTTATATTTCCTGTGTTAAGAAACAATCAGCTTTTACAAAGAAGAAATATGTTTGATTTTTACTTAACAAATTGATCTCAATTAGTTACTTTGATTCATATTCTATATTGCGTACAATTATTTTACGACTTGTTTTAAAATCCATTTACAATTTTGGTATTTTTTTTTTTTGTTTATTATATAATTTTGTGAAAATAATCACTAAATTGGATCATAAAGTAAAACGACAAACTATCTAGAATCATGAAGAAGTATCATCATCACTCCTCGCAAAGGAGAAATCTGTAATGGCGAGGGATGTACTTTACTTCCCAGTCATGTTTTTTCAAATTTCATCATCTTATCTTTGTCTGGTCTGATTTTATTATTTTTAACAGTTCTTTTTGAGACACAAACGTTTACTTGAATTGTGTTTGTTTTGTATTACTCTTATATTTATTTAGTATTTTTTTTTACGTCGGAGCAAAGCCCGTTTCTTGAAATAAAACACACTCATGCAAATTTAGCTTTAAAAATATAGTGCATTGGTGGCCGAACTCAATCATGGAGAGTTTTTCTAGCGAAAATAATTTTTGAATACAGTTTTTTTTTTAATAAAGTTTACTTTATCATCTTATCTTGAACATTTCTTTTTGGAACACTAAAAATTTACTTGAATTGTGTCCTTGTATTACTCTTATTTTTATTTATTTAGTTTATTACTCATTTAATTATTGTAATAACGCCAGTTTTTGTTCAAATTTGGTAAAGGCAAAACATAAAATTTGTCTCATACAATAATAGTGTGTTTGCATTTAATATGACTACTTGCCATAGTTCGCAGGGCCTTTGGGTCAACATTATAAATCTCAGAAAGAATAAATGACAAGAACCCTCTTCACATTTATGTACGTTAATACATAATTATTCTGCAGACGTTCTGTTAGACTCAGTACGACTTTCTGTAATTATTCTTTACTAAACGGATTTTAACTACGGGATCTATTCCATGCAATTAAATTTCCACTTTTAATTGTGATTATTTTTAATCGGTAGGTAGACTGCCGAGTTTGTTGAAAATGGACCCCTAGCCAAAGTTTTTCATGTTTTTGTTTGAATGAACGAAGAAGTAGTGACGTCACAAAAAAACGACCGTAATGGTTCACAATCCAATTGTATGTTGGCTATTCCTGCAGATAAGAAAAGGCAAAATATTTTTTGGTTTAATTTCATCATCGTATATTGTGCAATATCTTTTATATAAGAGAAAGTCGGGTTAGTGCGAACTCTTATAACTCGAGATCGACCGAACAGATTCTTCCGTTGCTTGATTAATTGGATTCTTCTCTACTCGGGATAACAGAATAACTATTAAAAAGCTGAAAATGCATAAAAATAATATCTACTATATAAATTAAAGTGGGGTTAGTGCGAACACTTATAACTCGAGATTGGCTCAACAGATTCTTCTGATGTTTGATTTATTGGATTCTTCTCCGCTCCGGATAACAGAATAACTAATAAAAAGTTAATAAAATGGATAACAAATGATGTAAAATACAATATTTAAGTTTGTATGGAAAGGTTACCTGGGACGCGCCCACGACATCGCTGTAGTTCCCTCTCATTCTCGCATACGCTCTTACAGTAGCCCATCCCAATTACTCCACCGCACCGTTTCGATAGTTTTAGAAATTTTTCATACAAAGTCAACAATATTATCGGGCATATTCGTGTTGTTAATAGGCAAGATAGGGTGTGTGCGCGAGCGCATTTTTCTCAAGTTGTTCCCGACAGATCTTTGAATATGAATGAAATAGAGATGTTTCAGAAATAGTTTAAAGTTATTATTTTATTAGCTTATCTCAATAGAATTAATTTTGTATTGTTTAACGGGGGCGCAGTGCACATCATGTACATATTAATGGGCCACCTCGGGATAGAACCACAGGACAACGTCTGTCGGGAAAGCTAGTAAAATATAATATAAAGTTAGTATGGAATGAATTTAAACACAACAACGCCATCTGTGAAAAATTCTTCCTATAGAAACACAATTATTATTTACCTGACAACCATTGACATAAAAATATTGGCTTGCAGAATTTTGGTGGATTTTTTCAAGCTTTTTCTTTTTAAACAATTGTTAACATTGTAGCGCATTTTTTGTAAATTAAAACGCGAAAAGTGAATTAGTCTAATTTTGAAATAAAAAATGTCTTTTGACACAAACTATCAGTTGTATAAAACAGATGCATCGATCGGAATGACATTGGTTAAAAGTCATTTTTATCATTCTTTTAAAAAATTCTTATTCAACATCCATAGTTAGGCAGACCACAGGACAGGATAACGTCTGTCGGCAAGCTAGTTGCGTAATAAAATATAAAACCATGGCCATATTATGATACCCTTAATGGAATTAAATAGGTAGGTATATGAGCATCATTTCGCACTCTGAGATATCACCGATAATAATAAGTTTATTCATTTTTATAACATTTAGAATGAAACAAAATAAAAGCATACAAAGAATATAATATACAAAATGTTTGATTCCATTCCATAATCACAGTTCAAGTGTAGTGCTTAGAATGTGTGTAAATAATTACCTACGTAATATTTTTGATAAAATATAAAGTAGGTAAGATCCGAACCCTTTTTTGTCATACACGTTTAAGGCGAAATATGAGGACGAGAAATAATCCTATTTTTAAAAAAAAAAAACAGTTAGAAGCAAGTTCCATTTAAAAATCGAACATCAGTAATGAATTGTTAGTCGTTAGTTGTTATATATTCTTTTCTTTTTACTTCACCCTCCCCATACATGTGTTTTAAAACATTCTTATATACTTAAAGGAAGAAACTAAAACTTTATAATTTTTGTATCTCACGGATGATTATTTTTAATTTACAACTCTATAAATGCGTAGGATTTTAAAATTTGTTTTTAAGTTTGTATCACACAAGTGCAAAGTTATCCCTAAACCATGTTTCTGGGTTGTGAAGAAGGCCTTATTTGACAAGAAAGGGAACAAAATATTAACGTGTAGTGACCACAGTAAAGCATTGCGTTCCTAGGGAGCATTCCGTCGCGTCCTCTTGACAAGACGGTAGTCTTTGAAAATTTTGCTGATTCACCGCTAAATTGTAGTACCGCATTCTTAGGAAAACAAATCAAAATCAAGGCTTTGAAAAACGGTCCGTCACATGGTAACCCGGACATTTTTCTAGTATTTAAGATTTCTTAACATTATTACGTATACCTATATAATACTAACCACACATTAAAAAATTATAAAGGTTAAAAAAAACTTGACTTTCATTACAGGGAACTTCTAATGGCGGACAATTAGGTAATGGAGGTGGACACATTTTCTATGTAATTGTTTATATCATTAAAAAATCATTTTGGTTGAAAGGTTCCGAATAAAGGACACGTAGAGGTAGACTATATCAACAATAAAAGTTTATTATCAAGGTAATTTTCAATATCGATTTACAATTAAATAGAGATTGAACAAATCAATATAAAGAAGATACCTATATTCACAGAAATATCAGATATTGGTACAAACTTTTTTTAACGCTTTCGTCAATCTAACGTTGATATTTTCAAGAGATTGCAGTTCGCGGCGCAAATGGGTACCGACCCTTATATTATTTTGTCACAAAAGGGCAATTATTTCGTTTATTTATTTGAAAAATACAAATTAACGCAAATATTTGAACCTACGCAAACATCATTTATTAAATGGATTTCATCCATTGTGACATAGGTATTATATGAAATTGTGTATCCTGTTGAAAGGATGATGACAAAATGAGAGAAGTTTGGACCAAGTTTTGAACGGTGAATCTCAACTGAAGTGACATGGCGATTTGGACCACTTCCATTCGAGTTTCCCATTGACGATCTGTTTGGAGCGATGGACTAGTCGCTTGACGCGCTTGAATACTGGACTGATGGATGTCCCACTCACCCTATCACTCCACATCGATCGCTTTTCTCCACTCACGGTCGTTTTTTTTAATGACGTCGCTGCTGAAGTAATCGTGAATGGCGAGCCTTAGTCGTTGAGTAGCTACTTAATCAAAAATTACATTTATACTCCATCATATTTTTATAAGTTGGTAAAAAATAATGTTCTCAAATAATATTTAGTAGTACATATTAATTGACGTCATGAAAAATGCTTAGGTAACTGAGATGGACTTGGCTGGTACATTTGTGTTGAGGATGGAGAGTTTGACTGTTGGCCGAGGAGAGCGCTGTTTTTCCTCCCATCAGGGTCCCGAAGACGTAAAAGACCCTCTCATACCGTGCGCAAGATAGAGCGCAATGGAGAGCTCTTGTTGCCTCCCTTTATTTTATTTTATTCCACCTTTGCTCTAAGGTGGACTTCAAAGGGAGTTTTGATTTAATTTGATTGAATATAAATAGTCAATAACTGTACCAGGGAAAAGCAAAGTAATTTGAACAGTACCCATGACCACGAGGAAGTCATGAAAAATAATAATACCTAAGATTATTCTCTGACACATTGAGGTAATATTAATTATTACGTTTATGTGCATTTTATTTACTTAACTATTCGAAACGTCATATTTATCGGACAAAGTTTCATGAACTTTTGCATCAACATGTTTGTAGTGTGACAGGTGACTCGATCTGCATTAAAAGTAAACCTCGTTAAATACTATGCAAAATCTAGATACAAATTTCTCATTAACTTTCCGTGGCATTCCAATGACTAGGCAAGGAATTTAATATCTGTTAAGTTTATCGTAGATGTCACCTTGCTATTTCCATTTCAGTGATTTGAATAAGCTTCAGCAGGCGTTATCTCCTTTATATAACTGGGAAGTTCGTATGTAACTCGATGTTTTCGATGAAACATTCTTACCCTTATTTTAACCCATTTTTTTTCCTAATTCTTCTTCATATTTTAGGCCTAGTAGCCTGCTATTAAGAGTTGTGGTAAGCCTCTTCCAAGGTTGACTCCCAGCTGTCTATATATCTCTTTGGTTGTCTCTCTGGGAGTCGTTTTCAATGGGACTGGCCGTGAAATGCAATGCAATCAAGAGTCTGATAATGTTTACTTTAGTTGGACGAAACCGCTCGATTCTCAATAAAAAAATCGTTAAAGTGCACAAACCTTATAAAAAATCAAGCAAGCACTTTTAATATTTTAACACAACTGTAGGGTATGGAGCTATTATTAGCGCGAGTGACTTAACTATTGATTTACCAATTAATTGATTTATCTTTAAAAGTGTCTCCCAATTTTTTGCTGCCTTTACATAAAATATTGTCCCACCGTTTTGTTTTCGTTGAATCTATGTACTATCATGAAAAGCCGTGAAGATTTCTATTTGAAATATAATTTTCAACCCCCTGAGGGATGTTATTACTATAATAAAATGTAAGATATCATTGGATTGATAATACGAGGAGACAAGAAATTTACGTAAGTCAGACGCACTAACAACCCGGCGAGCACATCGTTGGGTATGACATACCCAGGACAGCACAAAAATGATAAGATTTTTTTTTAATAGTCAAGGATTTGGTAATACAAAAGCAAAGTAATTGTACGATTGCAGTGCGCAATGCAAAGCTTACCAGGGTAAACTATACCTTAAGAATCACAAAGCGTTTGCAATTTTGTCATGGATTACTTTTAATTTAGGTTTTCACATGTATGTATCATATTCCATCATAAAAATGTAATTATTTGTTTAGACATTTTTTAAATACCTGTAGTATCAAATTTTGGTACAGCTTTAATAGAAAAACGCTTAGAATATAATACAGGTAAAAAAAAATATTGTTCATAAAAAGGTACTATTGAATATAATTTTTTTCATGAGTAAACGTAATCAAAACTTTTACATTATAAAATGTCATACTATAATAGTAGGTACTTCAACTTCTTATACCTAGGTTTGACATTCCATTTGAGACGCTGTTGTTGAAAATTCAATACAAAATTCCGTTCCAGTACGGCTGATTATCTTAGTATTTGTATATTTTCGTCCTTGGCCTAGGAACCTAGGGCTAGGAACAGGCACTTGGACACGTCAAGATTTACAATATAAATATTCAATCCACAACAAATTAACACAATAATTCAACAAGACGCAACACACTGCACAACCAGAAACAATACAACACATCAATAATATTATAATATAGTGCAGGAAGAGAAAATTCAATGCAGAGTGTAAAGGGCTCCGTTTGAATTTCGTCTTGCTCATGATTACACAATGTCCTGATTAGCATTTCGTCAATAATTGTATAAAATACTTTAGCCACAAGATAATGTTTCACCCCTCTCCGAAACTCACAAAGTTCCAAGTGTTTTAGATAGTCAGGCAACACATTGAATAATCGTACACTCAAACAATATCATTAGGTATATGAACAAACGTAGTATTTCAAAACACTAAAAAGTATATAATTTTAAATCTTACCTAACCAATCAAGTTATATTTTTTAAAATCTGTATATCACTCACTCACTCTCCCTTTAAGGCCCTCCGCATACCGCTAGCTAGCCCGGAGAGACAATTCCGAAGCAAACCCGCCCTGCACGAAACCGACCCCCCTGTTCGATCGAAGCAATCAAACCAAAAAGCCGGCCCCACACAAATGCGCGGTTAACGCAGTTACCCCCCCCCCCCCCCCGCAATGTGAGGGGCCTAAACCCCGCTTATGAGGTTTAAGGACGTGAGGTGGTCAACCTCACGGTCCCGATCTGACTTTTCGATTTCGAAATCTTTATATACAAAATCCTTAATGGATTATTAATGTGATGTTTTTAGTCTGGGTATGGTATACCCAGCTAGAAATTGTTACAATTTCCTCACCTCACGCTCGCTGGGTTAAATAATACTTCACACAAGCGTGTAAGTGTTGTGAATATTCTCTCCAAGCTAGCGTTGCTGCCTTGAAGCCGCATCTTGAGAGACGTCTTCGTATGTAATAATATCATGTCAAGGAGACAAGCGGTGCTAGAGACACGAGGAGAAGAATATAATATGCAGTGTCTAATAACAAGGTTTGAGATTTTATGCGTCCGTGTTATAAAATGCTCCATCTATAGGTATACTATAGAGCCACGGCTACACTATGGATAATGCTGGCCAAATATGGGCTCTGGTCTATCATGGGCAAGTAGCCAATTACCAATATCACCTTGACATTGGCCATTACTCGTGTACTTGCCGATCAAATCGGCAAATATTATCGTCAATACTGGTCCAACATTGACAGCTGTCACGTCTTTTAGGTTATTATTTTCATAGTGTTTTGTACACATTATTTTTTAAGAAGAGAGAAATAATGTAAGTAAAAAATATATAAGAATATTTTAAATATTAACTTACTTGTTCTATTTTAAAATACAAAACACGTTCAAGATAACCTATAATTAAAGCGCACCAGTTGTCAAATAATGTGGACATGCGTTGAACCAGTAGCATAGCCAGGTACAAATATACTTGTCAAATGTTTTTACTTGTCCATGATTGACCAGAGCCCCTATTTGACCAGCATGGTCCAGCTTTGTCCATAGTGTAGCCGTAGCTTTAAACATACAAAACAGGTATTTCTGCAATATTTTGTAATTCGATGTTTAACACTTTATGATAATAAATTATTGTTTTTTTTGTGCATAAAAACAAGATTATCGAATAATCCTCTTTTATTTTTAAAAGTTGATAACCGTTATGTCACCTTCTATAACAAATTATTTCCAGCTATTGGTTTGTATAACATAAATGCACAATTATTTATCTATGGGATAATATGTTATCACCTTTCTCATTGTACCATTAAATGACATCTTACTCGGCGTCTTTATCCTAACGCTGAAGAACTTCTTTTGCAATCGTCCTAGATTACTGGGTTGGCTGGCAGAGATCCTTCGGGATAAGCCCACCCTTTCGACTGTCCACCAATGCCATGTTCTTTTTGTTACATTGTACTGTTTTATTTATTATCTTGATCGACATTTCACGGGCTATTTAGTATACGCGATTTAGTGACACTAAAAATTTTGAATGAATGTTTTTTAATATAGGTACATATTATAATAATAACTTCGTTGTGGTAAGCTCGCCCTCTGTATGTTGATTCTGTGATATCTTTGTTATGTTAAGTTTTTATGTGTTTATGTAAACAATGTAAAGTAAAGTGTAAATAAAATAAAATAGATCAAAATACATAATATATATTGTTGTACTTTTGATCCTCTTAATTAGTCAACATTTCTATTTAACTTCTGTGTGATCTCTTGTTTTTTTTTTGTTGGTTGTTTATTTCGGAAAAGATAATTTGTAACAGGAGATTCTAAAAATATACCTAAACATAAGGCGGTTGGTAGTCCAGTGAAATTAATCAGCGGCATACGTGCATGCTTACAACGTATTGGAGGTCGTGGGTTCGAATCCAGGTGCCGATCATATCGACTTTCACGTTACAAGCCTTTGCTTAGAGTGAAAGATGTCAAAAAGTGTATTTGTATTCACTTCGACTGAGCATGATTAATTGAATAAAAACTTCTAATAAAAATAGAACACTCATTTTAGAAGTTAAGTTATAGATTTATGTTTCATATTACAGTGTCTAGAGCTTCTATTGCCTTCTTCAACCATCTTATTTAACATTTCATGACTCTCTTGAATGTTTTCGTCGTAGTGTAGAGATCATAAAGAGAGTTTTTTTAGTTGGTAGGTCTACCATCGGGCGGGAGTTCCCACAAGACAAAAAGGTAACTTATGAGTTTATTCATTCGTATTTTGTTTATTAAGTGGGTAATGCATTTTTATAAAATCATATTAAATGATAAAAGTGGTGTCATTTTATCTTGAATTATTATCGATTATACCTACAACCTTTCAGTAATAATGGTTGAAATAACAGAAATACTTCGTGTCTTATAGGTTAATTGCTAGTGCAGACTGAATTAGATAAAAGAACCATCAAATAGATTAGAGCACGATCGCATGTTAGTTAAAATAAGTGAACATTAGCTAGTATAGTAGTTATGTCAATTATTCACTTTCAACGTAAGTGTTTAACCTTCTGGGCTTTTTCTTCTTTATCCAGACGCACCGCCTTCATCAATGTCTGCAAATCTACGCAATCGTGTGTTTTTATTGTCAGTTTGATACCAGCATTCATTATTGTAGGTTAAGCAATTTCTTCTCTCGTACCTGTTTGGACATTTCAATTTAATGGTGGTTCTAGAGAGGAAATTATAAAAATACAATGTTATGGCCTGTACACATCTGAACAAGTAACGTAGCATGCAACGTATCAAATTTATGTATCAAAATATGCGTATCAAAGTTCCAAAAAAATATAGTTCCATAAAACAGAATAAAATGGTAAAAAAATATAAAAAAAAACATCAATAATAATAATAATGATAAAATTAATAAAAGCAAAGTGTCACCGACAACAAACGGTCTCATCTCAATAAAATAAGGCAATAAAATTTAAAAAATATAGTGAAAAAAAGTTAATAAAGACTAAAAATAGAAGAAAAAAAATAATAATAAAAAATAGCCAGTATTAATAAAATAAATTAGTGAATAATATGAATAAAATTAGCAGAAGGATAGCCATCACAAGTCAGGAGAAAGAGCTTTTTTAATACCAGATTTATAAGAGGAGTAGCTGGCACTATATAATATGTCGATTATATGAGCATATTGGTTTCCTAGGCGTTGCAGTCTATTTAGCGCTGAGTTATAATAATTATACCTTGTTGTAGATTCCCCTACGTAAAAAGGGTATGACTGCCTTGTTGTTCTCACTGGTACATGGAAATTTATTTTGGACAAAATTTCGGGGCAGTCTATTTGCCCATGTATAATTTTATATAACGTCATTAAATCTGATAGCACTCTTCTATCGCCAATTTTTTGAAGCCTAAGGCTTTCGTACAGGTAGTCGTAATCAATGTCTTCATACGCTATTCCAAGTCTGTAGTTTATATGCCTAAGAAATTTTCGCTCAACCTTGTCAATCTTATTCCTATGAACCTCGAAATCCGGGCACCAAACCGAGGACCCATACTCCAAAACAAAAATTTTTAGATATCTTATCATGTTTAAGCAGTTTTTTTTAAACAAATTCAATGTTTTTCATCAAACGTCTCAATTATCTCGAAATCTATTAATCAATTTTCTCGGTTATTTATCTTATCTTAAAGTCTTATTATTAAAGTTTTATTTTCTTTTCCTCCTTTTCAAGACTCGTTTTTTTATTATATTTGGAATACAGTGACATATCATCACTTGTGGTTTATTATAATTTCCAGTGAAAATGCAAAATAATAATGTTTGATGAACTACCCAACGGGTCAATAGGAACATTAGTGAAATTAATAATCTTTGATATGGATACCTGTATGGGTGTGAGTCCTGGCACCTGACTCTGGCCCAGGCACAAAAAGCATCTGCATTCGAAACGAAGTGCCTGCTGAATTTTGGGTATAAGATGGTATTACCGCATCACGAACGACGCTATACGCCGGCGCACCCAGCGTAACCCATCTCTTCTACCATTATGGAGAGGAGACGGACTTGGCTGGGATATGTGTTAAAGATTCCGAATGACAGTTGGCCGAGGAGAGAGCTGTTCTTCCTCCCATCAGGGTCCCGGAGACGAGGAAGACCCTCTCATACTGTGTTCCGCTCCTTCGAAGCAGAGCTGAGGAATCTGGACATGGTGTGGGAGGAGGTCATTAACGTTGCGCAAGATCGAGCGCAATGGAGAGCTCTTGTTGCCTCCCTATGCCCCTGAGTGGGGTCTAAAGGGAGTTTGGATTGGATGGATACCTACTTATAAATTAGAATTTCTTATTATGTATAAAAAAGTTTTATTTGAAAACAGAACGCATAAAAAAAGGCTTCTACTACGCAATTATCTTTACTGCTTTTATAAAGGACATTCGTATGGCGTCTAATCGTTAATAATAACAGGTTTTTGCGTTAAAAATAAAACATTATCATTTTCATCAACTTATTAAATGTAAATAAATTTATTATATTTTGTTTGCCGAAAATTTAATGACTGAACCGCAAGCTGTAACATTTAAAATGAGACAATATTTTAACAATGTTATATTCTTCGAGTCGCTAATAGTGACATTGATTGGGAGATAATGATGCAGGTATTAGGCCGGTTAATACCACGGCTGGTAAAAAAAACATATTAGTATTTTATAAGAGTAAAGATTCAACCATGTAGACGTACATAAATAGAATAAAGTACGTATATATAAATTGAATAGACTTCCAGAGCTCCTAATAGTAGGCACATGTTCTTGCTTTATAAAAAGTATAAAAAACAACCAATTAGATGACAGCATTGACAGCCAGATAGAAACAAAACAATAACTCGCTTGAGTTACGTATTTTATAGGACCTTATCTCTTTCAAAAATAGGAAATTCAAACCAAAAATGCATCTACCTGAATTTGAATTCCGGCTAAACACAACCATACCTCCATGGTTTACGGATAATTTGGTTTGACATCAAGCCTAGTCGAAGGTGATGATAGGCTTATACGTAGGATGATTAGGCATTTAGGCATTAATAATTGTCAAATCAATTGAAATATAAAGCTTCTTTTTTGGGTAGATATAAAAACTCATCAAGATAATCTGTTGAGTTCTTTGAAAACTTAAGTTCTTTGAATACATATTTTTTACGAGATTTTATATAGCACAGCTCGTTTGCGAGAGAAACGGATTACAAAACAGTAAGTAGATTTATCGCTTTTCCCCATTTTTCTAGGAATCGAAAATCTGGATTCACTTATAAAATTAGATCTAAAGGGTAGGTATATCGCAAAAGCTTATCTTGAAGAAAAGTCGGAATTCTTACTACATAATTTATTCAAATCAAGCGAAGGTTTATTATTAGAAAACTTAATTGAAATTTCCTCTCGTTTTGTTGACTGCTTGTGTTTTACGAATGAAAGTTGTTAAACAAACGATTACATAATAGTGCCATCATGAAAATAAAATGATAAGAGGTTCCCGAAGAATACTAATATTACAATTTTCTACGAGCCGTTAACCCTTGAACTAACGTTATACTAAAAAGGTTTTTTTTAAGCTTAAAGAAAACTACTCGATAGATTAAAATATTGAAAGTTAATTTTAGACAATTTGGCGGTAAGATGAAAAAGATCATTTCCGTGATAATCTCGCCGTTGTTAGTACATCATATTAATATAAACGTATTCTGTATCGTGATGAATTGAACCTAATATGCACAAAATATATTTTTCAATAAATAATGACGTATCGCCTGAAAAAATGTTGAATAATATAACGAAAGTTAACAATAAGTACCTTATTGTTATTGGTATCTACAATAAAACACTTCATCAGTTTAATACTTTATTATTTTTCATGTAGTAGGGTAGATTATTCACAATGACATATTTATCTTGAGGAAATTTGTAAGAAATAAACACTAAGACTGAGAACAAAAAATACTAATAATGGGGAAGTTCCCACAGTGTGAAGGCCTGGCTATTTAATACCTGGATATTTTTATAAGATACCTATTTCGTGGAATATTGAACGGACCCCAAAGAAGTTATTCAAATTTTGTTTCTTAACTTTGAAGGCTTATATATCGTAACTTTTAGTGCGCATATCTAACGTTCTTTCATGCGATGCGTCAAAAATATATCTTTTTTTACTTAGTCGTGATCTCCGCCCCTGCATTCGCCGCTCGATCAATCTTGGTTCGCTATTCTAGGACTCAAGTCAATCAACAATTTCATTTTTGTTAAGATTGCTGTTCATCTAGTACCTTCAACACTTCATGAAAAAGATTTACCCTTAAAAATATATTTTTCTAAGATTAGGTGCAATATGATAAAGAAAACTCGATACTCAAGAATTGAACCAAATATATCACATTTATCTTTAATTTCAAGAGATGGAGTTTGGAAAGAGTTTCTGCGTCCCTCTTCGAGGATAACTGAAATAGGCGTATTTTTCTTCTTCAGACCATATTCATCCACTCCTGGAAAAAGGCCTTCTCCATATGCTTCCATTTCTTGTGCTTTCTGCATCCAGATCTTCCAGCATGCCGGTCAAAATCTAAGGTGTGGTCGTTTTACGCTTCTTAATGTCGTTTATTGACTCCATTACAATAGGTACGCTTTTGATTCATTTTTCGGCCAATCTTCTTGCCACATGCCCCGACCACTGGCAATAATTCAGAGTTGTACTTTGGTAGATGATGTCTGAAACTTTTGTTCTTTATCCCAACGTTTGAATTCTCACTCTTTCTCTGAAACAGTTCTAGCATGGCACTTTCGTTAGCTCTTTATTCTACCTTGTTTTGGGTTTGTTTTAAGGCCGTATAGTTACTGGCATCACACGTGCCTAACACTTTCTTCTTTAGGTTGATGGATGTCTCCAAATTTTTAGGATGTAGGTACATCCGTATAAACTAGGCTTGTCTACAAAATTGTCAGAAGCAAGTAGAAATTTCAAATCCCTTCAGTCAGAATGGATCTTTTATACCTACCAAATAAGTTATATTTTTTTGGTTAAATATATTATCTAATGTTATAAAAAATGACTGGGGTAAAACAATAACGGTTGGTTTCAAGAGGGTTAACCATATTGTTATCACTTTGGGATAGATGGCACAAGATTTTCTTTTGTATGATCTGAATTGAGGACATTACGGTGGCGTATAGAATTATAGATAGGTGCTTCTGTAATAATAATATAAGTAATATTGTTATTATTATGATGTGTGATAGAACCACGTATGAACATACTGACTACCTTCGTATATACGAGTATTTTTATAGAGAAACTCCCTGGTCATATCCGTAACAGAATAGATTTCTCCCCTCCGTAAAAAAATAACCATTCGATAGGAAACCTTTTGTGGTGAAAGGGAAAACTTTGGGGATATTGAATACTGCCTTTCAAATTATCGAAAAAAAAAAACGTGAAAAAACCTAGGTAGTTTACAGTTTTACAGGCAGGTTTTCTACACATGATATTAATGTATATTTCAATATCATGATAGATTTTGGTATAATTTAGTAGATGATTAGGTACCTACAATTATTCTTATTTGTTAAGATCTAGTCCTCCAAAGGGACACCTAAGCAACGTTTGTTTTATTTTTCTCACCACTTCCAATATATGACGTTTCGTTATCATATAATATATCGCACCCCTAGATTAAAACTCGGTTAACTCAAAAAACCTCATTTTTCAGAAAACACGAAAAACTGATTGCAGTTAATTGGGAAAGGATATAAAAAAAATCTTGGTTTTCTTTTGAGGGTGCGTTATTTAAAGCTTGTTAAATTGACTTACAGTTGTATTGTCTGTTTCAACCCCCTAAAAAAGGGGATTTTTGAGATGCACTAGTTTTGTATTGACAGTGAGATACTTTTTTGAGCACTATTTAGAGTTACATTACTTTATCTGAAATACAGAAGAGTTTCAATACTTTCCATCTCAACAATATTACAACTTTATTTAAGGTTGTTTTGAGTGACGCTATGGAATGTGTGATTTTTATGATTTCTATACCAGTTCCATCGAATATGAGACAGGGTTCAAACTCTGAGTAGAAATTTGAGGTGACCGGGAATTGAATCCGGGGCCTCTTCATCAGAAGTTGGCGCTTATCCCACTAAGCTACTAAGGAAGTATATAGTTTTATGTAGGTACATAAACTTATATTAAATGGTTGAAATAAAACAATAATTGTTTAATTGGTAAAAAATATTAGTTTTTTTTTATGTCCACAGCAATTATTGGAGAAAAATATTAGATCTATGTCTCCACTAGGATGTTTATTAAGCTGCATTTCTATAAACGCAAAAAACACAGCTTCCGATTTCTATTGCACCGCACTTTCCTTCACTCTCGTCCCAAAAAAACAATCCACATTCTTTGCATCCAAATCACTGACGGTAATATTAAAACAATAATTTATTCTTGACTTTTAAAAGACCAAAGAGACTTGTCGTTTGGGAACCGGCATTACTGCTTGGAGATCATAGACGACTACTATGGCATTTGGGTCTTTTTTGTACTTTTCCTTTTCACTGTAATTTCAATTTTTCTTCAGTTGGCTAGTCACGATTCTCCGTTTCATCGTTTTTTCTCTTGACGAGGTCCAATATGATTTTTATCCTGATTTTCATTGTTCTAAAAAAATAATATTCTTAACAAACATTGAAAAATCAAGTAAAGTCGAGCAACTCAAAAAAGTTAATTATTTTCACTTCTGGTTTTCAAAATTTCACTGCGAAGAAAAAATATTATTTAATAGAGTCTTAGACTATCTAATTACTCAATAAAAAGTTATTAATTAATTAAATAAATAAGAAACATGGAGGTTTAATTTCATGCAAGAAAACCAAGGCAAATCAAAATTTACATTTTACGTCATGAAAAACTTATCAACTCTAAATATAAAAAAAAGTATTGCGATTTAACACCACCAAAACCCCTATAAGTCAAAATGAACAATTATTTTTCATAATAAACATTCAACAAAACTCCATCAATACGAAATAAAAAATAAACTTATCAGATTAAATTCACATAAACTTTAGTAAGTCAAAATAAGTGAATATTCAACCGACCTCCACTCACGTTGTCCAATACACAACTCAAAATGACGGAGTAATTTTCGGGCTCTCCAGCGTACGGTCAGTCAGTAAAACTGACGTTTCGGGCCATCTTTTGACAACGGATAAAGATATCGTAACGTGGGTTATATCGCCGTGTAGCTAATCGCGTCAAGAATTCGAAAATGCCGCTAACTCAAAATCGGCACTTTTTGAGTTACCGAGGTTTAATTCTAGGGGTGCGATATATTGTCGAAGGTATAAGCATCATGCCATTGGCCAAATGGCTAGAGAGGATGTTAAGGATGCAGGTTTAAATCATGTTGGGAGCATGAAATTTTTCTGTCATGTTGAACATGTCAATTAATACTCCTTTGATGGGAGATTTCGGCATTCGAATTTGACCACCGAATCGGAGAATTCGTTAACGTAAATTAATGTCATTGAACGTCAATTGATTTTATGAGAGCATAAAATCAATTGATTTAGAATATTAATTATAATGCTTCAATCAATCAAAACTGCATTGAGATGAACACTGTTGTTCCTCCCATCAGAATTCCGAAAACGAGAAATACTAATGTTCCGTTCCTTCGGAATAGAGCTGAGCGATTTGGACATGATGTGCAAGGAGGTTTTTGCAACTGCATAGTGGAGATCTCTTGTTGCCTTCCTATGCCCCTATGTAGGGTTTTAACGAGAGTATTGATTGATCACAAAAACTGCTACCCACAAATCTCTGAGAGGATTGCAGCCGTAAATCGATATCCCCGATTGCCTTTCATGACGCAATAATGATTGCATACCCATTAATAATATCTGGCTGGTTGTTCGGTACTTATATTATGATTACGAAAAGGGCTGCAATAATGTGAGGGTTACAACAGTCTGTTTGAAAAACTCTACATTTGAGAACCAAGTATTTTATTACTTCGTTTACCCAATATAATGTATCTTTGAAAGAGTTCATTTCATTTTATTTTACCTCAAGAATCACTACGTTGTTGTTGTCTTTGCCACAAATTGATTTCACTTTTGTTGAACTTTTATTATATTTAAACTTACCTTGTTTATATTCTTCCTGTTTAGTTATCAAATCTTCTTTGGCTGCAAACTTTTCCAGCAACGAGTAACTTAAGATATTATTATTCTTCTTTCCTTTGTGGAACAATCAAATGTTTAGAGTTTCGAATGTGGGCGGAAATTTAAAATACTCGATCCTGTTCTACGACAAAATTCAATTATATTTTTTTATTGAATTAAAATTACAAAGAAATCTGATTATACTATTTCTAAGGCTTGTTTTTTGTTTGTAAATATCAGAATACAGTCAAATTGTTTTAATATAAGAACGATCCTATTTGACCTTTTCAATTTGAAAAATAGACTTAATTTAAAGACTTCCGTTTGTGAAATTAATAAAACAGAAGACAAATGATTTTATAGTTTTTTGTCAAATAGATTATTCCAATGTGTGTTTTGAAAAGTTGGAGGGTATCATGACTTCCGAATCGTTACCAACATACAAGCTTAACGTTCTGTCTCATAATAAAACTAGTTTTAAAACGCTACCTATTGTTTATTTATTTATTAAAAAGAACACAAAAAAACTATGAAACAAAAACTCTCCAGTGCTCCAAAATATACCTATATCTCCCGCATATAATTAAGTTATTAGAAAAAATGATTTAAGAAAAGACTAGATCATTAAATGTTATGATCACTTTGTTTTTGATAAATTCGATAAAGCTAAATTAGTTGAATGCAGTTGAATTGTAGAAGGTTCTTTTAATCCTGTATTATTTTAAAGGTTTTTATTAAATTTCATAACCAGACCTAGACTTTGCCTACGGCTGGAATAATAATATCATTTCTGAGGGTAAGTCAACTTTATATCACAATCCAGATATATTTGGGAATGTCAAGACCCGACTGAGCCACGCAGCTATCGATTTTTGTAATATTTTTCTTCTTTCATGAATATTAAGGAGAAAGGGCGGGATTATTAGCGGCCAAGACAATTGAATAATCGCGCCCAATATCGTTCAAAATAACTTGCTAGATACCTTATCTAACTTAATGAAATCATTCTCATGTAGATTCTTCTAGGGTAAAAGTTTTGACTAGGACATAATTGATCCGATCATCAGTTTTTGTAGAAAAAAAATATTTCAAGTCAAACAGCTGAATCCATTGCAAGATATGATAACAGATTCGAAGAAATCTTTTAAGCATTTATTCCGCACGATTGTCAGAATTCAATCTTCTTGAAGTGAAAAAACACACACTCCCCCGATGTCACATGCTTTTTATGAGCTTGGAAATTTAATATTAACTCCTTTACTGTTCTCTGTGTCGTGTGGTTCCGTAATGTTTTTTGTTTTATTTTAGTCCTTTCAAACAACTTATAAAATGTTAGAGTGTAAATATAACAATATTTCAATCATTTTTCCCTTTTGTTTTTTCTCTCGGTTACTTGAATTGAATTATTATCGATATAAAAATGCTTATTATCGATATAAAAATATTCAAAAGTCTGATTGGAAAAATAAAGGATAAAAAAAGAAACCAACCCATATCTTTGTATGTTTTACTAACCTTAAATAGGTACTAACTTAGTTGCCGTTCATCCAGACTTCTGAAACAAAAAAAAAACAAGTATAGAAAAGGTATTAAAATAATAAGTGAAAAGTTACTAAAATAAGGGAACGGCTAAATGTATAATGAATTTCAAGAACAACCATGAAGATTAGTGACACCCAAAAGTCGACTTGAGAAAAAAAACAATAAGTGAAATTTTACATATTATTATTATGTTGACAAGTATTTTTAATTTTGACTTTATTCTTCTATAGGTTTTCTACGGTTCGCGGATAAAAAATGTTTTTTTTTTTTTTTTTTTTTAATATTTCCTCACTCAATCTTCTGTGGATCGAACCCACGAATTCGCATGAAACAGTATGAAAGCCGGCGTCGTAATCGCTAGGCAGCCACCCACTTCAATTATTCACTTACCTCTCAATCTCTGACCATGATTTAGAGCTATCCCCTGAAATTTAGCATCTCTGCTTTTTTTACTGGTCCTTCGAGCATCCTGGAAATAATCAGATCGGGACTGTGAGGTTGACTAGCCCACATACTTAAACGTTGCAGGTCAGAATAGTGTAATGAAAATACACATTTCACAACCTGTACCAAAATTAAACAAATCCGAACATAAACTTCTTGATAATATTTTCAAGAGATGATTAAGGGTGGGGTTTACGATGCCGCGAGTAATAGTAAAGTATTAGCACAATACTTTACTATCAGGTGTTACTTAATCTTAAGGAATATCAAGGTAAATGATAATCGATTGGTAACATGCACACCAACATCAAAATGCTTAAAAACATTATTTATCAAGCAAAATTATGCTAAAATGAAATTTTTTAATGACTAAAATATTGCTATTACTTTACAATCGCTAACGCTTTGCTAGTACTAGCGATCGAGAAACCCACCCTAAGAAACCTTTGAAAGAACTCGTAATTGAAATATGAGATTTTCCGCTTTCTATCGTTGAAGGTCAAAATGTTCAAAACAAAATCCACCTTTAAATGAGCTACCTATAAGCAAGCACAGTACATTCTGATATGAAATGACAGACAGACTGGTACTAATTAAATTTAACGGAAAGAAACAAACACGAACCACTCTGGATTCAACTCATGTTCGTGTGTTGATTAGAAACATTTCATTTACAACAATCTAGTGAAAAATATCAAATTTCTTGAGTTTTACTCTGGTTTATATAGCAGATAACATTCCTTTTGTTTTTTCTACTTGTAATGGAAAACTTTATTTGCTTCTCTAGCTCATTATTTTTTTAAAAACAATAATACAATGTCATAGGTTATGAAAGAAAACAATTCTCATTGAAGTCGTCATTCTAAGGCTCGGTTCTCAACGTGTATCATTACATCAATTTTATCAAAAGGATGTATGTATTGTGTTCCGCTCGCGTTCGCTTTTCGAATCACGTATACACTTAACCTTTCGATTGAATTGATGCAATGTCACACGTTCGCGGCGCAACCGAGTACGTACCTTTAGGCGCCAATATAATCGTCTTCTTCTGGTGTCTTATCGGGTCCCCGTGACGAAGAAACCTTTGAAAAAACCTTGTTGACTCCTTATCTTCAGCTGTCTTGAAAAAGTTTCCCCCAGTTCGCAGTCAAGGCCACCAAGAAATGTGTCGGAACCAGGAAAGTTTTCGAAGGCCTCGATTGGACAGTATTCAACGTCAAATCCATATACATACCTATACTTAATAATTGTGAAATCTCTCTCTCGCTGTTCCAATTTAATTTCGCTAACTTTCTTTTAGTTATGTTTGCTGTTGTCAGGAGAAGGATCTTATCAAATAAAAAAAGGCGCTGTGCGAGACATTAAACAAAATTAATAAAAAACTTAGCATACCTTAGAACCTGGGCTCACTCAAAGTGAACATAGATACTCTTTACATCTTTCACAGTAAGCAAAGACTTGTGTTGCGAAAGTGGAAATGATTGGCACCGGGATTCGAACCCACGGTCTTCAATACGCTGTACGTACGAAAGCCGTCGACTTATACCACTAGGCTACCAACAATCTCAAAAATATCGAATTTCAGTACAAATTTATTTAGTCAAGTATGAAAGGCAGCAAACTATAATGTTATGTTAAGTGTAGATATGAACAACTAATGACTCTAACAAATTCATCATTGATGCTCGATTTTTGAATGGAACAAACCATTACGGGCTTACGACTTATGTTAAGTGATTTCTCGAAGCCAATTTTTCTTTTTATCGGCTTCCCTTTGTTTAGTAAAACTATAACATATCTTTTTTCTATGTTTCAGGGGTATATCCTTATGGCTGTTCACGCAAATCACAATATGTCAAACGTCCTACAACTCTTATCCAGGTAACAAACATTTTAAAAATTTATTTTTTCACAATTTCTTGTATTTTTTACAGTATCGAAAAATTTTCATGTTATGAAAAATACACTTTTATTATTATCACGATTTCAAAATCCTCTCATTTTCCTATTTATGATTTACATATTTCTTAATAAAAAATAGTTGTTAAATGTTGTTTGAGATTTAATATTTTATTAGTCTGTTATATTACCATACCTAATCAGAATTCTTTTTATAACTAAGATATTTACAATCTCGTGAATCTTTTCCAAAAACAAAATAAAAAATACAGAAAATATCTCTATGATTAAATTTTTACCATTTTATTCTTGACTCGGATGCGTTTCAAATATTTTAATAAGAATCCCATTTAAAATACTATAAATGTAATAAAAAAGCAATACTTAAAAAGTAGGTTGATCACTTAAGTTAGTACCCTTATATTATATTGTTTTGATATAATTTTTTTTCAAAACAGGGTATGGTTAACA
Organism: Mystacides longicornis; assembly: GCA_963576905.1. Lineage (NCBI taxonomy): Eukaryota > Metazoa > Arthropoda > Insecta > Trichoptera > Leptoceridae > Mystacides > Mystacides longicornis. The sequence continues at coordinate 15,622,631 of OY756431.1, forward strand.
AAAACAGCATTCTATTTTCAGTGTAACAAAACTTTATTTTCTTAAACGAGAGACAGACAAGTTAAGCGTATTACTATAAAACTGAAACTTTAGAAATGACGATCATTCTGAAGTTATCAAAAAACTTGACAAAATCCGACGAACAGCAGAAATTAGATTTGACAATAATAATAATTATTATGAAATGAATGCCTTCATTAGCCATCTCTCAACTTTTTCAACAATGCCCGACGGTTCAGTTCAAATTTTATTATTAGAACTATTAAAAGTTCTTCAGGAGGACTCCGCCCAGCCTATTATCATCCTTCCTTCGTCCTCCCTTCCCTCCTGCGTCCTAATGACCCTCACGAACTCGAAAAGGACAATAAAACTATTCCCAGGTGTACAACTACTCTTTGGTATGAGTTTGTCGTCTCATTCCGAACCCAAGAAGCTCTTAACGTAGATTTAAATTGGAGGTAATTACTTAAAACCGATGGGAGTTCCCCATATTCATTCTTTTTCTGACCCTTTTTCTTGAAATTTATTAAACTCATACGATTACTTTGTCCGAGGGGAGATAAGGTCAGGAGCCTTATTCCCTTAATCAATCGCATTTAAAAATCACTTAACGATAAGATTAAGAAATGATCGCAATCAGGTCGGCCTTGAATTTTGAACGTTTGTAAGATAGTTACGGGAATGCCGATTACATAGAATTTCATACTAATATTTCAAACATAACGAATTTTTAAGATATCTTGTTTTGTGAATACCAATCCGCCATTTTAATATTGTCAATCAAGATAGGAGCGTATTAAGACCGCTACGAGAATAACCCTACTTGATATTGGATTTCTCAGAGTATGGGCTTCTTTAGGTAATATGAATATTGTTTCTTTTTCTGAAGGATTTAGGTATGAACAAATGAGAGCACATGAAAGAGAGGTCAACATTTCGTCGTTACAAGTTTCACATAGCATTTTTTTTTAAATCGTTTTAGCTGGCATCACTGCATTAGCCATACTCAAGGTGAATATTGAAAAGAGAAGCACACTGGAGCACTCATATAGGGCGGATAATAAAAACAAAAATATACCGGCAAATCTTGTAAAAATTACCAAAAACGTCGAATTCAATATCATGCTGTCCTTTTTTCCTATAACTAGTGGGAACAGACTGTAAGGGAGCGTTCACACCATAGGTTCGATCTCGGTCCCGTCTCGCTCCGTTCTCGGTCTGGACCCCTATTCTGTAGCGAGTCTAGGGTAGTCACTTGAAAAAAAGTGAATATTAGGCGATACATTTTGTATGAAAAACGTCTATATGCGATTGTCGCATTCGATACGTATAGACGTTTTTCATAAAAAATGTATCGCCTAATAGTCACTTTTTTCAAGTGACTACCCTACCCTTGCTACAGAATAGGGGTACTGGTCTCGCTCCGTTCTCTTTCTGATCACAGTTCGTCCGCGGTCTGTTCTCGCTCCGAGCGCGCTCTGGTAACATTCAGTTTTCAACCGTCAATCAACGAAGTTGGTATGTTTGGTATTTAATTGCTTGTTCTTACATAATATTATTCGCATCCGAAAATGTCGTTGAACTTTTCGATTGAAGAATTAGGTGTTATGTGTTTAATTCTCGACGAAGAAGAAAATGTTAAGAAGGCTAAGTTAAGTAAGCCCGTAGTGGTTCAAATATGAAAAAAAAATACCTCTTAAACTCGAACACTAATTTATTAATTCAATGATTTGCATCAAATGTTGGTTCTATAATATAAAAACATAATAATTTATTAAATTTGCACCATTCGCAACTATAATAAAATTCCGTTAATATGATGTGTTAGGACATGTGTTGAGGATGCCGAATGACATCAGGTTCCCGAAGGCGAGAAAGACCCTCTCAAACTGTGTTTCGCTCCTTCGAAGCAGAGCTGAGGATCTGGACATGGTGTGGGAGGAGGTCATTGAAACTGCGCATGGTCGAGTGCAGTGGAAGGCCCTTGTTGCCTCCTTATGACCCTAAGAGGGGTTACAAAGGGAGTGTGTTATTCTTATGTTATTTGTTAATATCATTTAAAAAATCAATTATTGTTTAGGTATGCATAAATAACCTTTTTCAAAAGTCCAAACAGACATCGTTATTACATAGATAACTTAAATAATCAATATTTTTTTCAATTATTCAATACGAATTATTTAATCAATAATATTATATTTGACGCAGTCGTCACTTCAACGGTTAAAAGCTGACTGAAGCAGGAACGAAAGAGTGTTCACTGACTGGTTCATGAAGGGAGCGAGAATGGAGCGAGAACGGAGCAAGAATGGAGCGAGAATGGACCGGAGCTTGATCGGAACCGATAGTGTGAACACTTACATTGGTTTCCATTTAACTAATATTATACCAGACCGAGAACGGAGCGAGACGGGACCGAGATCGAACTTATGGTGTGAACGCACCCTAAGTGAGCAGATCGGGAATACAACAGTGTAGCTCCTACACAATATTACACAACTGAGATCGTAGGAATGTAAACTACAATTTCGAAAATTCACTTCACTTTACATAGGTACGTATCTATATTGGGAGGTATCCACATAAAGATCAATTCCGTTTACTAATGGTCGGCCAGTGGTCGGCCAGTGATCGAAATTTGACCATAACTAATATAGATAGATAAGTTTGAACTTTATTAAGGTTCCATTGTCAAAGACTGAGCGAGCGCTATTTCACAATTTTCTTTCAAAAATAATGACATGGATAGGTACGTCAAATTTAAAATGTTGATATGTTCGTGGTTTTTTCTATGGTTATTTAAAAAAAAATCTATTCTCAATTTGACCACAGATAAACAATAGATGTGTGTCAAATAGTATGATATCAATGAGTAGGTATATGAAATACAAACATTGCAGTAATGTGCGTAGTGTTTTTATTATTGATATAACTAGCTTTCCCGACAGACGTTGTCCCGTAGTCCTTACTATGAATACTGATTTTCGTAAAAATAGTCACAAAGTTTTTCCTTCACGTATTAATATATAGATTAGAAGTAGGTACCTACTGTTGAGACAGTAGTGTGTTGTATTCGGTTAGTTAGACCATGAATATGTTATAATTTTGGAAATTGAATAATATGAAAATACGAGATATCATTTTCCTTGGGCGAGAATAATACTTATTCTTGATAGTTTATCTATGTTTAGTCTTAGCCGTCGCTATAAATAAGTTGGAACTTTTCGGATTAGCTCAGAAAGTCACGTACACTTCAAAGTAATATTACGAAAAAAACTACGGTTTTACCATTCTGTCATTTTCTATGAGTCTTTTCTTCCATTCTGTCCTAAAATTTTCAAAAAGTTTTTCGTTCATTGCCTAATCACAGACAAATTGTAGATTTTTTTAGAAATTTTGTTCTTTGCCTAATAACAAAGACATCCTAAAATAAGACATATAAAATCTAAATATAAAAATTTATTAAAAAATCTTACACAAATCGACTCGCAAAGGGTAGGTATGTAAGTACTAAAAAACAAAAACACAATGTGATAATATTTATATAAAGAAAACAAAACACAAAATCCATAGTTTTTTCACGTGCACTATTTTAAAAACTGTGTGCAATATAGAATTTAGTGCAGATCTCGTAAATTATCAGGATGACAAATAACGAATAGAATTTTATAAATTTGCGCTTAAGAAATCACTATTGTAAAGAGGTTTTCATAATAAAGATCACATGTATGTATGTATATTGACTAAACACAATATTTGTTCAAATTAAAACCACATTTTTACACCGACACATAACAATCAGATAAATTCAGTTTTTAACTTACCTACTCAACAACTGGTTTGAAAAAAATGTTTGGAGCGTGATTTCTATTTTTGTGATCCAATTTTGCTAAAGGGTCAATCGACAGTCAATGTCTCAAGGATGAGATGGTCTTCGTGAGAAGATATGACCTATTGATAGCAAAGAAAAAATATTGAATTTTTCATGTCGAACATACAGAACTTTAACCATAAATCAGTGATACACACATGTTGGTATATAGACAACAATAACATCTTGCTGAACAACCATTAGGTACTTGGAAACTCAAGGGGTAAAACTCTATTAGTCCTAAATGAAGATATTTACATAGAGAATGAAATGTCTAGGAATTTACTCATCTCACTACTTCAACTGTTAATGCTGTTCCAAGAAACTTAATATGTTCTTTGGTGGAAATGATTAAATTTTATAGTCAATCTAACGCAAGTTGATTAATCTTTCAAACGTGATTTTGAAGGATATAAGTTGTTAAATCTGAGATTTGAAGAAAACAAAATAAATAATTAATAATAATTAATAACTGGAGAGTGAGTGTGTGTTCTAATTGGAAAACGTTCGCGCGTCCGCTCGTCAAATTATTTCATATGCCTATTCAAACGCGGACTGATCGTTCAAATTGAGAACATTGTATGATCGCTCGACGCTCGGACGCGCGATCACTTTTCAATTAGGACTGGGCCTGACTCTATAGAGAATGTGCGAATGTGAGAAAGTGTGAGTGCATGTAACACCGGATGGTAGTAGCGAAAAAAGCTCTTTATAAGAATAGCCCAACTTCATTTACATAGTGGTGTTTAAAAAATTTGGAGGTCCAACAATTTCTCCACCAAAACCAAAATTTGGTTTTAGCATAGCAGGCATTTAATGTCGCCTTATGAACGCGTGCATTATACCAATATTTTTATATGGCTGCGAGGCCTGGTATTTGACAAAGGCTCAGCAAAGAAAACTTCTTAGCGTTGAAAGCATTTTTCTGCGACGAATTTTGTTAATCACTTGGTATGATTTTGTCACCAATGACCGAGAAAGAACACTACTAATGACTGTAACAGCTCTTCGCTACCTTAGTCAGCCTTAATCTCAGATTGGGTTGGCTCGGGCACGTCCTCCGAAAGTTAGTAGGCATAAGCCAAGCAGGCCTATTGTACAATCCAGGTGCCAAAAAGGGGAGGAAGACCGTGCTTTAACATTGTTCGAGCCTTTACCGCGGACCTGCAGAGTATCGAACTGATCTGGGAGATAAGAAGTGCACGGAGGTACCTAGTGCCTAGTGGCGACCACATGCTCCACCTTGAGAGCGAACGTGGATAGGTAAGTTAAGGTATTACTAATATGTTAGTTCAGTATGAAAAGGTCCACAACAAGGAATAACTTTACTTAACTTGGATTTAAATAAGTACTGTAAGGAGTCTACTTTATTTAAAAAACGTCGTTGTGACAAAATCCATTGGAAAATAAACTATGAATAATCCACATCCAAAACTTTTAGACGACTTTTTGAGAAGGGGGGGGGGGGGAGGTTATATTATATTGAAATCACGAAATGGTTTAACTAAAAAATTCCTACATCTGTACAAAAAGTTTAATGTACCCCCCCAAAATATAATTATCTGTATTGTTTCTACATGTAAACATGTGATGTACATACTATGACCAACACCACCTATATAAGAAGGCCTTAGTGCTGGCGGCCATTTTTGGCCTCTCGCGTCACGGCTGCCTGCGTGTAGACAGATATCATAGCGTACATACAGATATAGAAGAGTGAATGCTGGGCCTCCCGCTGTGACGTGGCGCTAAGGCCTTCTTATATAGGTGGTGTTGCTATGACCATATACGATAAATAAATAAATTAATAAATCAAAAATATTTTTAAAAAAGGTGCCTACGTACCTACATATTAAAGCTGCAGCCATATCAGGCTGCCCTAGAGAGGCGATATGGAAAATGACCATATTAATATCCCCAGCAAGGTCAGAATATATAAAACATGCGTCCGTCAAATTTTAACTTCTGTTATAGAATCCAGAGCAGACACTGTCTGAACCAAGAACCTCCTTCGTACGAGTGAGATGAAGATTCTCAGAAATATCTCCGGAAAACCCTTCGTTATAGAATCTTAAAAACGGAGAAGGATTTGCGATGTTGAGGTCGTTTTAAGGTGAGGAAGACAGAGGAGACAGTTTTGGAACGACCCGTTGAACGACAATGGAAGAGACAAGTGACTAAAAAATACATATACCACAAGGAAGCAGACCTCCAGGACGACCACCTCCACAGTGGAGGGGATAGTTGGCACTCAGCTTCCCAAGAGGGCAACGTATGTAGCAGGAAGAACAGGTCAGCAGGCCAAATCAAAGAGGAAGAAAAAGAAGTACGTACATAATTATATACCTGCATAAAGACATTTGGTAGAACAGATTTTAGTACAGTAGCGTTTTGCTACTCGTAATTGGAAGTTTTAATACACAACTCAGTCTGTTTAGTGTTTACTTGGTAACATACCTACTCTATTCCTTATTATAGTTGAAACCTTACTTTTAAATGTGCGTTAAGTTTTTGCAAGTCATAAACAATGCGAAACAGCTCTTAGGGGAAATTATCAACGTTTTTAGGGATACTTTGTGGAGAACTTAAGTCCACACCAATTTACAGAAAAAAGCAATTTTGTATGGACATACATTTATGTTGTATCCCTAAAGAATACTTTCTTATTTTTTTCCAGAAAATTTGATTTTAAGCCTTACCTACTATAATAATATATAGTAGGTCCCTTTGAAAACTCGTGAAGGTACAAATTTCGATTTTTTTTTTTTGCTTTTATTTTGTATTCAAATAAATAATGGAATTGGAGAAAGTTGACTTCATAATAATGTAACTCATTCCTCAATTTGTCGATTACTGTTGCGAAGTCAGGAATTCGTCTGTTACCAGGTAGAAAATTTGAAATTTTTAAAGTTTTTTTACTTTTTTTTATCTAATTTTAAGTTCAAATGATTACCAGTGGCACAATGACCTTCAACCTCTTAATTTAAAATGAATATTACTTCCTTGATCTTATTTTAATAATAACTAGGTAGCAGAAAAATGTAGAGAAAACAGGTAATTGATTTTTTGATTATCCCATAAATCTGTTAATATTATCAAGTTGATAACTGCAGACAGTTTGATTTTTCATCTTGTAGCAACAGTTGTATGTAGGAACCTCTGATCTAGTATCACAAATTATTTATTCAATATATAAGTTTCCGCGGATACCTGTTATTATAACCTACTTGTCATTGCAACTTTTGGCTAACAGACGAATAATATACCTAAGTATGAAAACAAATATATAGGTATGCGTTTCACGTAGTTGCATTAGTTTTGTCATAGGTAGGTATGTATGAAAAATATTTTGCATTTCAATTAAAATACAGAGCTACGGACGAACTAACCGATTATAATAAAGATGTTGTAACATAGTATCACAGTGTTTCATTGGTGGTGGGTGTTAAGATGATTCTTATTCTGACTGATAGTGGGATCATAGCTCGCGGCTTTCTCTATAATTAATACCCCTTATCACTCTTAACAGCCGACTTTAACATTGAAATAATGTGTGTCGTCAAATGTCAAAAACTCTGCAACTACGAAATTTGTATTTTTTTAAAGAAGAATTTTTTTTTGAGGAGCCGAGTAATCGACTGGGGAATATAACCGCTAATTTATGTAGGTACCTATCAGTTCAATCAAAACTATATAGGTATTATGTATAATTTACATTGAAACACCAAAACCGTCGATTATGAGAAGGCGTTTGACAGAGTAAAAACAAAAACTGAATTATATTGTGATCGGATTGTGAATAAATCGTGATTGAATTGCGAACAAGTAGAAAAATATAAAATTTCATCACCGATAAAATCTTCATTTCTATAGCCCACAAGGGCTTACGTCTTATTTTTAATTGATGCTCTTTCCATGCTCTTTCTCCGTTTAATCTAGATATCAGACTTTTTTGATGCTCTTCTTTCTAATAAATCTATAAGGAATGGCGATTATGTTGATCATGTCATTTTACCAATTACATTGGGTGTCAATTTTGAAAAAAGAACAGGTACTTACCTGTCTCATTTTTTTTATTTAAGTCCCCGACGTCTCTTAATGGATGCTTAAGTCGTGTGAAATTCGAGATACAGTGCTTTGATATTTTGTGGTGTTTGGTTGGTAACCACGAAACCATTTCGCTTAGGCTAAAAATAATTACTTCACAATATATTAGGAGTAGACTCCTATGATGTGTTAATGTCTACATAAAATATACTTTTAAACTAATCTAATAAAGTAAATTGTTTAAAACTACTTAAGTAAACGGATTAAAATCTAAAATAAGTTAATACAACATTTTTTTTTATATAAAATGAATCTGTGCTCACTCAAAGTGAACACAAATACACTCCTTGACTCTTTCACAGTAAGCTACTTAAAGCTTGTGTCGTGAAAAAGGAAGATGGTCGGCACCTGGGATCGAACCACGACGTCGTCCGCACGAAACAGTACGAAAGTACGGCGTTGTGACCGCTGGGCCACCAACCACTTTTTTTTTTTTTTGAGGCTAGCACCCGTATTCGGGTGATGCAGCCTTTGCTTATTTCATAGACATATTAGTTTAAGAAAAGAATAAAATTAGGAAGAAAAGAAAAATAAAGAGGGATTCAAAGATTCTTGTTATTTCTCTGCAAATGGTTTACTATAATATCATTGATATCTTGTTCATTCCTCGACAGCAAAGACACAACGTTCAGGGGAAAGGGAAGACCCCTTTCCAGTAACTCCTGAAGGAAAACATTATTTGGAAACAGACTACAGCCGAAGAATACATGGTCGATGGTCTCATCATCCTCCCTACACTCGCAGAGGGACGAGTCGACCACACCAAGTCTCTTCAAATGTGAAGCCAGGGCGACATGTCCTATACGCAATCTAGTCAACAGGGATATGTATAACTTATTTCTACGCTTACCCTGGAACCATGGTTCTCCTGGTATTAGCGGTTGGATTTGTTTATATCGTGCCCCCTTAGGGGTCTGAGTAAATCGACATTAAAAATATTCAACAGGAAAAATATTAGAAAAAGCTAAAAATCTACATCTTAAGTGATGTCTTTCATAGAGTTTGTGAAGATAGTATTTCATACGTTTTAATTGGAAACCAAACATTTAAGAATGGATAAGTACCTATGCATATTTTTAGAATCAAGTTTTTTTTTCAACAGGTTGTTCCATTTACCAAAGAATGATTCTTAAAAAAAGGTTTAAAGGCACACAGGTGTTAAAGTGCAACTGGTTTCCGGAAGGTTGTCTTTGCTGGAAATTCTACTAGAAGAGAAAACAGGAAACCAAACTGGAAAAACCATTACTTTTAGATTTAGTACATAATATATTATTGTCATTATATAGGTAAGTAGGTACCTTTATATTGTAGTATTCTCCTTTTCAGAGATCTATAGAACTAGAAAGAATAAATAGAAGTAAGAAAAAAGTTTGGTAATATATCAATTGGCAGCGTACCGCAGGTCGTAGGTTCGAATCCAGATTCCAACCATTTCCACTTTCACAACACAAGCTTTTTGAAAGATATCGAAAGTGCTTAAAGTGTAGCTTTGGGTGAGCTCATGGATGAATTGGTTCGTAATCTCTCTCTTTACTTACCATTGCAATGTTATTGTGTATAACGTTATCTGTCACTTTATGTCTTTATATCTAGGACATCCTTAGAACGCGCAATATTTAATTGACTTACTATACGCTTATAATGATATGTATATTGGTATAAAAGAGTTTACAACTCTAGATAATGTATTTACATTTCTATGAATGGATATAGCTGGTGTTATATTATTATTGTTGTTGTCATTGGAACAGGGTGTTGTATTGTTGGGGATAAGTTTTAATTGAAATTACTCGGGATACGACAGACGTTGTAGAGCGGGGATTTCTACTTCACTAAATTGTCGTTTGAGGGAGAAGGTAATTATTCTATCACGTGGTGCTAGTACTTTTTATCTCTCAATACTATCATAGTTCCTACCTATGCTTCATTATTTGTGGTTTGATTTTATTTTCTTTGACGATTTTTCAATAAATACGTAAGTACTGTGGATAGGTACCTAGTATGTCATTCTATACGAGATGCTATGTAACGCTGTCCCTAGCAGTATATTCTTAGAATAATAAAATAATAATATTAAACAATCAAGTTCAAACAAATCCTTTATCCTATTTTTATTAATACGCTTACATTTTGTATTGTTTATTGACCAATCTTAATATATATAAATCTCGTGTCACAATGTTTGTCCTCAATGGACTCCTAAACCCCTTAACCGATTATAATAAAATTCGCACACAGTGTGCAGTTCGATCCAACTTGAGAGATAGGATAGTTTGAATCTCAAATTATAGTCGCAATTTTAATTTATTGCTAATTATTTATCTGTTATTATTTGACAGTCACAATTATCTGTTAACTCCAAATGATTCTAACAGATGTCGATACCTTTCGACTGGGTTGAGTAAGTAATCAATAGATGGCGCTGCTATGGTAAATCTACGAACGTGTCATATAGCCTACATTTTAACAGCATAATTACCACGTGTTGTTGACGCTATAAATTTAATTAAATTTATAGTATGCTATAAAATATTTTGAAAAAGTTAGGGATCTGTATGAAAACTAAATTATTTTTAAGTATCTATCTACCCGTGCGAAGCTGGGGCGGACCTCTAGTAAAATTATAAAATGGGGGAGAATAATTAAAGATTATAATTTGATCTTATTATGCTGGTAGCGTTAAAAACGTTTTGAATCGAAGTGGACACAAATACTTTATACTACATTTGAGATTTATTTAGTGAAAGTAGGTATCTACCTAATATATCTAATTATCTTGAGTTTTTATCCAACTTTTGATGAAATTATTTTATCATGTTTAGTGAAGGTATGCATTATACTTAATTATCTTGTATTTTTATCAAACTTTTGTGATTTTTTTAAAAAAAATTATAGCTCAACTATTTTAATAGCTTTTCAAAATTAAACGAGTTATTAATTGTAAGTAGGTATACCCACATTTTAGAATTTTTTTTTACGGTGAAAATTTAAGTTTAAAGGAAATTATATAATAAATGAAAAATATTATAGGTTTTTTATATTCCAAGATCTTTCAATTCACTGTTAAAAAACCTTAATACCTCATCCCGATGACTGAGCCCTATGTTTTATCATAATGTATTTATTCAAAAACAATTTTTTCACAGATATCTGTCGAAAGGACTTTATGTTTTTTTTTTTAAATAGATGCCTATCTACAGATGTTCTGAGTAAAACCTTAGGGGCATATTGTGACGAATTGAAGAGGTAGATATAAATAATTCATGAATGAAATCCCCTCAAGTGGGTTGTAAGATGAGACGTAATATTATACCTTCTTATTATTTATATTCCAGAACATTTTCTAGTCGTTTTATAAAATTATATTTTTATAACGGAATGAGGAATATTTCTATCTAAAGATATAAAAGAATGTCGAGTTAGTTCGAACACTTAGATTTTTGTCATATTTTTTCCGTTTGTCATATTTGGTTTATTGGATTTTTCTCCGCTCCGGATAACAGAATAACTAATGAAACATCGAAAATGGATAGCAAATAATATAAAATATTATAATATTAAAGTAAGTATGAAAAGAATTTCAATACAACAACACCATCTGTGAAAAATTCTATAGAATTACAATTTTTATTTTATTGACATTGAAAATATTGGCACGCAGTTTTTTTAATGGATTCAAGCATTTTTCTAATTTGTTAAGATTAAAACTCGTTTATTTTATAAATCTAATTATCGTTTGACACAATTTGTTAGTTGTTTGATAGTTGGTGCGATTGACAGAATTCGGATGGAAAATATTTGGCTAAAAACAGATAAACAGAACAGGGTAAGTACCTAATTCCCGGAATGAAATTGTAACAATTTAAAATTTTAGTTTGACTATTAACTGCGCATATTGTAGGAAGCTTATGGTAAGTCTGTACCATTAACACAATCATCGTAATTTGCTGTTTTTAGAATATCAGGGGTCTTATTTATGTAGGTACTTGTTTAAAGACCGGAGATTTGCTTTTTATATCTTCTTCTTATTTATGAATAAGAAATGTAAGTATAAAACAATATCAAACGGTGCTGTTTTATAAGAGGAAATATTTATGTAGGAGTTGTTTTGATTCTCTTTGTGCTGTCTGAGATATAGTAGGCATTCAATATTCAGGGAGGTGGTTGCTCAATTTTTTTCTCCGGAAATACAATACAGTTCTAATCGCCCTTTTTCGAACAATGAAATGACGATTTACGAAAGTTCCTTTTCAAGACGAGATTAGCGTTGGTAATGTTAACGCCCTTTTTATATCAATTCGTAATATTCAGGCATCGGTTTATTAAAACAACTAAGTCAAAAAAGTTATATTTTATGATTTTTTCACAGATATCTGTCGAAAGGACTTTGTGCCGGTTACTCTGGCCACATGACCAGCCCAACTCCACTTTTGTTTAGCGACCTTCTGAACCACATCGGTGACTCTTGTTTTCTGTCTTATCCATGTGTTAGTCTTCCTCTCACTTTATGAGATACCTGGTATTCTCCTCTCCATAGCTCGTTGTGTTACAGCTAGTTTATTTAATATTCTTTGAGTGAACACAAACGTTTCACAGCCATAAGTGAGCACAGGGAGAATACATGCATCAAAGAGTTTTCTCTTTTATGCATGTATGCAGTAATTGGAATTGTTTGGAGACTTCAGGATATAGGACGGTTTACCGAATGCTGCCTATGCCAGTTCTCGCCTTCTATCTATTTCATTAAAAGTATATGTAGATAACATCACAACTTTGAGCAAGAGGTCATCCTGGTTAAAGGCCCTTTATGTAATTTGGTAAACTATAACTGCGAACTTATTTGCCACAAGTTCTAGCCATCTTTCGTCTATTACAAAGTAGATATACGTATCTTTCAAAGTTTTCAATTGCTTTCTTTGTTTATATTGGCATCAAATCACTTCTTGTGACTCTTTCATTATGGTTTTCCTACGACATATAGGATACTTCTTTCGTGCTTACATGTACTGAAACAATTGACCTTATTGGGATTGATGAGCGAAAAATAGTAATTTTAATTATTTATTTTCTACAACAATATGTCATTGTTGTATGAAAAAAGTTCATAATAAGAACAGTAATAAATAATAATTATTCTTAGTCCTGCTTCCTAAAAAACGTTCTTTACGGAGGTTTCATGCGGAGATTTGAGTCAATAAAAGACTGTCGGCTCTATTTTTCGAACGAATTCTCCGATTCTTCCAGCACATTTGATGTGAGGGATTTATTCAGATGTGTTATTCAAAATATTGTTACCTAAGTCATTATTTGAAAATTTGGGAACGCGATGGTAAAGAGTTTGAAAACCAGTTGCTTCTTTGTTTATGACAGATTAGAAGGTTTGGTATTTTTACATATTGAATGGATGTACGGGGAAACCATTTTTAGAAAAAATGTTGTTTAAAGGGATTAGTAGAGAAGGCAAGGCTTCTTTGTTTTGAGATAGTCTATTTGGCCCTCGATAGGACAAATAGTTTGTTTTGAAGTTTAGTCTAGATCCACGCTCCGATGGGAGACGTTCTTAAATTTTGTGTTGAAGTGTTTGAGTAATTTTTAATATCCTTCGCATATTTCAATTGTACATATTATGTACCTACCGGGGTGTGTCCGAGTGTGTTGTTATTAATACGGGATTTGCGTGCGACTTGATTGATGTGTATCTTTGGAGGTTGAAATATCACATTTGATAAATTCGCGTTTCATAAAACTTAGAATCTTCGGTTTTGGATTAAACCTTCTGTTTAATTATTATAATATATTATTTATTGTTCGACTGGGCTTACCATAGAGGGAGGTCGCGTGGCGGATCGTTAGATTGGACAGCCCCGTGGTAATTCAACTTCCAACTATGAATGTGACGTGTTTATTTTCGTTTGTGCTTTTTTGCTAAATATTTGAAGGTATGCTGAATTTTGGGTGAGTGACCATATTTTTATGATATTAGAATTTGTATGGACACAGAGAGATGTTTTTTTGTGTGGTATTTTGTTTGTTGCTTGGTTGCCCCGCCAAGCATGCTTATGAGCAAGTTGCTCGATGTGGTTTCAGCTGAGAGAGATAGGTATGGCCGATGCGTTACGGCATTGTTTTGAATATTTGTGATCTCTGTGTGCCATTGGGCTTATTGTATTGCAGCATGTACCTCCCTGTATTGTTTTCACACGTCACATGTCAAGCACACGTCGCGAATTGTTATCTGTCATTCGCGGGTTACCCCATTTTCCGATACCAGTGGTGTGACCTATCTTTAATGTTTATTTTGAATCCGGTTAAGAATTTCATATTTAGAACCTTCTAGTAAGCTTAGTGTAGAATTTTCATTTGTAAAAGTAGGTACATTGGTGTGTGTGTTCCCCGTGAGAGTAATTTTATTCAGTCGAGCTATGAATGAGTTTACTAAAGTTCGCGTCTGTCCGCGCACAGATAGAGTTTATATTTTAGTTTTCGCCGCCGTGATAAATGTAAAGTTATAAAACCGGTATGTGTAGGAGGGCTGTGGACTGAAGATATACCTCACATGACTCTCCGGGAGAATGGGTTGACTGAATTGGACGCTCTTCAGCTCAGCTCAGGAAGTTCTCTTCGAAAAAGCAGTGCACAAGCCCAAGATGGTGAGCCACTCGGAAACCTAATGAGGAAAACTTGCGGTCTGATGTACAGCCCGCGGTAATTCGACTAGAAGGTTAATTAGTGCGCCGGTAAAGTGATCGAACGGTTATTTTGATAGAGAGATCGATAATCAGTAAATATATGTATGCGACATAGTCAGTACATTTGTTAATAGGCAGGATCGTTTTGACTGTAGCTAGTCGTGGCATATTTTTCGCGTAGTAAAATCCTGTCCTATTTTGAGTCTTTGCCGGAAGTACGGTTAGGTATTTAGAGTCAAGAGTTAGATAGTTAAAAGATAGCTTTCATCCCCTGTAGTCTGTACACCATCAGGAACCTTTTTCAGTTGTATATATACACTATATCTGATAGCCGAATTTCGGCCCCTTTTTGGTACCTGTTCGAGGCGTGAGGTCGCATCGAAGTGGGCCAGTCTCGGACCTTCGGAGTTTTTTTTTTTGCCTGAATTTTGGCAAGAAGGTTCGTTTGACATGGAAGGCCTTCTTTCGGTGGCTAATTCCTCCCATGGACCTCGAGCATGCTTATCACATTGCTAGGTGGAATTCTAGCAACCTTAAAAAACAATAAGGTTGGGCAAAGTTGAGGGGAGAAGAGGACTAGCGAGAGATCCAATGCGATGATGGCAGGAACAGATTAGGCGATACAATTAGCGCGTTGCCGAGAAGGTTGGTGAGATATCGTCAGGGACGTGACCAGATTAGCATTAGGTCACGACCTTCAAACAAGAAAAAAAGACCAACAAGAAGATAATGTAAAATATTTGGACTTGAATGTGTTTATCAAACTGATTCTAGAACATTGTAAATAAATTAGATGCAGTCGTATAATGCACATTAAAATAAATTACAAAATGATTCGTCATTTGAGTCGGCCATTCGTACGAGGTCTCACACAATAAAGATATTCCGACGAGTATTTAAGATTTATGACTTTTGTTGATTGGCTCTAATTATCACCTTTTATTATTGTCCATGCGTTTTAAGTTTTATGATGTAAAGATCAAGGAGTCCGATACTATGTACATGGTGTGATGAAGCATTAAGTTCCTACCTATTTGCTTTCTGGAAATATCTAACTGATATTAATTTTTCCATGTGTAATATTTCTTCCATCTAGTAAAAGTGACATTTATTTATTTATTTGTTACATATGTATTCGGCAAGACCATTTACATGTTAAAAAAATAGATATATAGTAGGTACAAATATGACAGACACAACAGTTATATAATATACAAAATAAAATCAAATTCAATAGACATAAAAAAATCTCAAGAGACAATTATTATAAAAGAAAATCATCATTAAAATTATAGTAATTAAAACACAAAAAAATGAACGAGAATCGGAATTCAGCTCCAAGCACAATGATATGTGAGAATTGCCAAACATTTCATTTTAACACACTTCCCTAGACGAGATGATTATGAGAGGTTGATCAAATCAGTTTCAATCCCGACATTTCTATATCTGGGAGAGTTTTCGACAAATAGGGATAGTGAAAAATATGTGCTATGAAAAAATTGCCGTGGGGCTGTCGGCTTAGAATAGCACCTCTGTTCTTTTTGTTTTTCGAGCATCTTGTAATCGAAAGATCTTGTAATCAAGAGGCAGGTAATCGAAAAATCTGATCGGGGCCGAGGGGTTGACCACCTCACGCCCTTAAATTCAAGCGGTCAGAAAAGGCAACAAAATTAAGCCTCGGACTCCTGGGGCCCACCAGGGGGGGGGGGGGGTCCAGGCAGCTAGTGTCCCCTTCTGTATTAACTGTTTGATGCGTGTGTGTTGCCCATTCTCCTGTATGGGTGTGAGTCCTGGCACCTGACCAAAGCCCAGGCACAAAAAGTATCTGCATTCTAAACGAAGTGCCTCAGGAGAATTTTGGGTATAAGATGGTACCACCGCATCACGAACGACGCTATACGCCGGCGCACCCAGCGTGAGCCCATCACCTCTACTGTTATGTAGAGGAGATGGACTTGGCTGGGACATGTGTTAAGGATGCCGAATGACAGTTGGCCGAGGAGAGCGCTGTTCTTCCTCCCATCAGGGTCCCGAGGACGAGGAAGACCCTCTCATACTGTGTTCCGCTCTTTCGAAGCAGAGCTGAGGAATCTGGACATGGTGTTTCGACCTCCGCACGAAACAGTGCGAAAGCCGTCGTCGTAACCGCTGGTCTATCAACCACCTCATATATGCCCCTAAGTGGGGTCTTAAGGGAGTTTGGGTTTGGATTGGTTGAAAAATAGTTCGTCAGTTGAAGAAGCAAAGAAAATGCCTTTGGACAGAAAATAGTAGAAGTTCGGTGTCTAAAGGCCAACGTTTGAAGAGATTCATCCCTTTCTAAGGGACGGAAAAAATCAATGTAGGTGTTGATGAGACAATCAAATCAAATTTTCTCATAAGCGAAGTTAATTGGGAAATGGCTATCAAATAACTACAGAACGCCTACGATCGCAATGCCGAAGGAGTTAAAAACCTGAATAAATACTAAATTTTGCCCC
This sequence comes from Mystacides longicornis, assembly GCA_963576905.1. Lineage (NCBI taxonomy): Eukaryota > Metazoa > Arthropoda > Insecta > Trichoptera > Leptoceridae > Mystacides > Mystacides longicornis. The sequence goes on from OY756431.1 coordinate 15,639,781, forward strand.
GAATTTATCCATAATGCAAGATATAAATAGAATTTCTCACTCATGTTAATATATGAAAAACTATACAAGAACGTTACACACCAAAAGTCTTCTTTGGGTCTAAAGAAGTTAATGTCATAAAGAATATTCCATTCATTGTAATGATTCACAGCTTGCAGTGCAAGAATTTAAGGTGCAGGTTCGGTATTAGCCGTAGGCGTGAGAATTTTCAACATCTTTGAGTTTGTAACACATTATGGTAATTAATCGTCGATCATAAATAAGTAAGTCATTAAAAGATCGCACAAAGATAGGAATTTGAAGATAACTGAACAAATAGAATGAAAAATGTTTATTATAATCGTCAATCAAGATTCTATGTCATAATAATTACATTCATAAGCCATTCAGACTCCGCTTATAAGCATAAGAGAAACAAATGAATGAATGAACGAATGAATGAATGAAATTTATTTCCCCATTAATAATTACAATTACAATACATTTAAACAGTTACAGTAGTTGGAAATTTTACTGCCTCACTAGACATGGTCTGTTCTGAGGCAGTACTATATGTTTACAAATGCTAGTATAAATATTACCACGCATAAAATAGTTTAACCTGTTAAATGGAAAAAGCAAGAAATAAACATTTAACAATATAAGATATTTGCGATCCAATGGATGAAAGGTCCTTAATTCGCCATAATGTCAATCTTTTCCTATATTCGTTATATTTTAGAAATTTTATTGATTATCAATAGTCTATGTTCAATTTGTGCATATATTCGTGTAGATATGAAATGTTAAATAGGTTGCCCACAGGGCACTATTCTAGGTCCATTCCCATTCAATAAGGTGTCTGTTTATCATTAAGGTAAACAGAATATTTGCATATAACGCTGTAGATAGATGCTCTTTTACTTGTCAGCGATGTAAGAAGTTATTAAATGGGCAGCCAGAAGAGATCGGTGAGCAAATGATTAAAGTACAAAAATATTTTTTCGGATGTTCAATATTTTATCTATACGAAGGGACAAGTCACTCTGAAAATATCAGAATCGCGATTCAGAGTAGGTAAAATATATTAAAACGAGACTAAAATGATATTCCCAATTCCTGGAATTCTCGAATGGCTTGGAGGGTCTTCTTGGAGGGAGAACATATCCGCATCTCGCTTAGGTATTCATGCCCCTGGCGCTCCGGTCTCAATAGCACAACCTGCATTCTATCCCATATTAGGTAGGTATTTGATACAATATTTTCAGACAATATTATAAAGTTGGTTTTACTTGTATTGCATTATTGTTCTGGATCCCTCTATGTGCCGCCCCGCGTGCTTACACAAAATGTATGAAAACAGTATGCTAAACAACAATCGCACACCCATCATTTGTATTCAAAATCTTGCATTCCGGAAGAAAAATATTTCTAAGGGCTTGTCGTGAAATTTCATTTATTTATACTCACAAAAATTCGTGACTTTAATTAAATTTACCACACGATGTTTACCAACATAGCTATTTTAACGTACGTATATAAGTTTTCCCATTTTGATCCCACAAGGGGCCAAAAAGAACCCTTGCGATCTTGTGCTATGTCAATGAATTCCTCCCAACTGTGCTGAATTCCTTAGTTACACACCAAAGGAGCAAAGATCCAAGAGAGTAATTTAAAGGTGTCTATGTCAAAAGAATAACCTTGCTACACAGGTAGTACGAAGAATTTTATAATAAAAAAATATCCATTTAGTGAAACACCTATAAATAATACCTACACATCAATAAGTTTTACCAGTAAAATCGTTATGTAGGTTACTAAAGACGAAAATAAACTAAGACAAAGCACAGTTATACGGATAAGTGGAAATATTATTTTCTAGAGAAGGTTAAGATGTCTCAGCTAAGAGGCCTAGGGAAGGTTAAGATGTCACGGCTTAGAGAAAAAAACAGGTAATTACCTACTTACTTATCTATATAATAATTTAGAAATGTTTTTTTATTTGCCTTTTGTCGTTGCTTGACCGTATATGTGAGCATCACGCCTAAACGGCTGAACCGATTTCACTAATTCTTTTTTTGTCGTGTTGGCTTTTATCAGTAGAAGGTTCTTATGAAAGAAAAAATTAAGAAAGTTGCGTGGTAAATCTACATAATAATTCAGAAATGTTTTTTTATTAGCTTTTTACCTAATGTCATCGCATCACGCCTAAACGGCTGAACCGATTTCACTAATTCTTTTTTTGTCGTGTTGGCTTTTATCAGTAGAAGGTTCTTATGAAAGAAAAAATTAAGAAAGTTGCGTGGTAAATCTACATAATAATTCAGGAATGTTTTTTTATTAGCTTTTTACCTAATGTCATCGCATCACGCCTAAACGGCTGAACCGATTTCACTAATTCTTTTTTTGTCGTGTTGGCTTTTATAAGTAGAAGGTTCTTATGAAAGAAAAAATTAAGAAAGATGCGTGGAAAAATTGGGAAATTAAATAAAACTCGCATTAGCCCCTCCTCTATCTACATAATAATTCAGAAATGTTTTTTTATTTTGCTTTTTACCGTATGTCATAGCATCATGCTCAAAATACAAATGCTACGTCAGATATGAATCTGCACAGAGCCGTGCAAAATGCCGGAGAAGGTTCTTTAATACAATTTGCTGCATTAACTTTAATATATTTAGAGCTAATTAAAAAACCCTATTTTTTAGGATCTTCATACAAAATTTTAATAAACATTAAAAGTGTCATTCTTCTTTTTCTGTGCTTATGTCAGTTATAGAGGTCTACAAAGCAATGGGAAGCTAGACTAGAACCTGTTTAATTACCTATCGATCAAGCCTGACAATCGGAATCAAAAACGTAAAGCAAGACGGGTATAAGCTAGTAAAATAATAATACAAACACTGATATTGACGTATTTTTTTTTTTGCTTGACATATTTCATTATACCTAACTAATAATAATTGTATTCGTCTCATGATTTTCAATTCCCTACTGAAACTAGGTACCGCCGAAAAATTAAAAAAAAAATCTATACAGATTTTTTTTCGCAGATTAATTTCTACAGATAGATCTCTCTACATATATAGAACTTAAAAAAACAACTGCTACAATATTATTGATTTGTGCATTTTCTTTGTTTGCTTATGTGGCTGCATCACTCTATCTTTTTCGGATGAAAGTCAGAAAAATAAAATAAAAAATCTGTATAATAATAAAAATGCAATTCTCTATTGTTTTCCTTGGTCATTGTAATTTCGCAAAAAAAAAATTATGTTTGCTATTATCAGAAGAACATTCTTAGAAAAGGAACATTAGAAAATTTCAGAAAACCAGGTAACCTTCTTAGTGTGTTTGGAAATAATACCTATAGGTAGGTATACTTTTATATTTTTGAAGTTTAAAATCTGTCAGTTGTTTGATAGATGGTGCGATTATTGTCAGAATGTCACCTGTAAACATCGTTTAAAACAGACGATCGGTCGTAATTATTGATTGTTTAATAGGTAATGAATTATACAAACTCGAATTCATATTCATATTATAAAGGTCACAGATCACTCTTATAGGGTGAGTTATCGTTAAATAAAAAAATAGGTACTATAGAGGTCGGTAAAGTCTGGCGGAAAAGCTACAAATACAATAAAAAAGGTTAAAATGTAGAACATCTGTTGAAATCCGTCGATATAACTAATAGCTTCTTCTTATCGAAACTCAACAAACATTTCCCCGCCGCTGCTGTACATACATAGAGCGAGCTGACTTGCATTGTTGGACGCTTTCAAAGCTCACGCGACTAACTTTTAAACAGCTTTGGACCTTCTTCGGTAGATGGCACTCGTGTGTCAATAACACAAAAATATTCAGTTGTTTTTTTTGTACACTGTAAAACATAACTACCTATTTTAATTATAATGTTTTTGCTTTACCTATTTGAATACATTTCATATAGGCAAATATATAAAAAAAACAATCAAATATTCGAATATGAAACAAATAAACAATAATATGTAGAATTAATTAATATTAATAATTAATACTACCTTAAACCTATAGCTATTATTGTTTACCTAACCCGGGAGGAAAATAATAATATTTATACATTCCCTTAATTGAATATTAGTCTATATGTAAGTTATTGTAGTTAAATTATGTAACCACCTTTTTAGATGAAAACCAACAATGTACTTCTTTATACTTTACTCCTTTCCTTAACAAAAGTTTTACTTTATAGGGGGGGTAAAAAAGAATTAAAAAATATATTATGTGAATTTACGTATATTGATAATTATGTAATTTATAAGAAAAAAAAAACTGTTATATTATTTTCGTATGTATTTTATAGAATAAATTAAAAAAAAAATGTCGGTTGAGAACACTGTGAGGTAGCCAGCGATAATGAATGGATGTGTACATATTATAGGCACTTCATAAAAACACGTAAACGCCCACCTATTTTTTGTACGAGTAGGTAAAAAATATTGGATTTGTCATTTTTTCTAATATTTGTAGTTTGTTACTTACAGTACATAGATTCAATATTTTATAGAACTTTTTTGTACATAACAAACGGTTTTTATGAGAGGGTACAAGAAAAGCCTATACAACACAGACCTTTCCTGTCTTGTAACCTTTATTGTATGTATTAGGTTGTTTTTGCATCGGATCATCAAGCTCCAAACTTGATGAAAGCGCTAAATGTTCGATTACCTAATTATTATCCGTATTCTCTATAAACACATAATTTATGAAAACTGTCGACGATATTTCAATGGAATTGCTCCAATAATAGATTGCCTATATCATGTAATAAATATGTTAATTACGCTATTTATTATTTCATTTGAATTTGACTGCAAGGATGCGCTTACACAGGTACGTGCCTACTTACATGCATGCTCACCCACGTGACCTGACCACTCATTACATCCCACAATGCGACCCAATGACTACCCCAACTACCTGTACCTGCATAATATTAATTAATATTAGGATGTTCCGCCTAAATACTGCAGCCCGTAATAATTAAACGTAATATTGATTTGTGAAGCTTTCAACTGCATAATACACGCATAGATGCAGGAGGAGGTTCACTTCAGGTAGGTACCTAGTTATGCAAACCAGGTAGAATAGTTGCTTCTATTTACACGGTTAAAATACCTAATACATTATTATAATTGAATGGAATTGTAAAATGTATGTAACGAAGCTTTTCAAACTGTTACTGCCCATAATAAAAATACAGAATAATAAGTTATTGTACTAAATTTCACTAATTATGATTGCAATCATTGGTGTTTCACAATGTTATTTTGTAAAAGTGTTGTCATATTTTAAAAAATCTGACAAGTCGTCATTCATATCCGAGCCCGAAGGCAGATCAATCTACTTTATTTTTCTCTGGATCTTATAACTACAATGGAAATGCCTTTAATAGTCTTTGCTTCATCCCAGTCTTATGTGTCTCTATGTGCCTATATTTTTGGTAGACGTATGAACTAGTTTTTTGACAATGCTCCGGTCTTGTTTCATCTACGAACTAAATGATGATTTTCATGACTGAAATAATTAACTGTAACAATATTTAGCTACAGAATATTTAGGGGTATAATCAGAAACCCAATTTTCAGTAGGTATGTACGTGTTCACTTACCAGAATTTATGATAGTATGAACCACAACAATGACTTATTAGTAGGTACGGTATTAATTATAATGTCTCTTCGATATCAGCTCCTTTACGAGTATATTGCCTACAAACACGTGTCAAAAGGATGACAAATTTACCTCCCCGGATATTATATGAATTGATTTTAGGTTCATAGGTATCAATTTCATTGTTGAAGGTTATTTACTTAAGTTCATCGTACAGTCAAGGTTTAATCAGTAGGTAATTCAAAAGTTGTGGGTTAAGAAAGTATCGCAAGATCATAAAAGTTGTATTTAAATCATAAAATACATAAATGTAAGTAGATCTACCTACTTACGTTTCATAAAATAACATAGCTACTTTATATATATATTATATTGTTTAAAGGCAAATGCGATTGTGACTTTTTGATGTAGAAATTTTAAAACATAGCCATAAAAAAGGGAGATTTTACTAAAAAGGTTAAAAAAAAACGAAAATTTATGAAAATTTTCCTAAAATTGTGTTTGTAAGCAAATAAAGAAGAAACGAAGTGTGACGTAGTCAGCCGCAAGAAGTAAATTTCCCAAAGGACCGTCGAATGGTGTTATTTTATCGTGTGTAGCTTGTTTCTGTGTTATTTTGTTATATTCGTTGTCAACAAGGCCGTGGCGTGGGTTCATCTTCTTCCGTCAATGAATTAATTTTAAATACACACTTGATTTCAAAACGGTATTATTTCAGTAAGAAACACTTCCAGTTTTTATATTCAAAAACAAAATATAAAACAAAATGTTGGTTGTAGACTTGAAGAGTGATTGGAGGGAGCTGGCTTATAGGTGACATACTTAAATGTTGACAATCGTGATTCTCATTAATGAGTCAACAATAAAGGAGAAGACCTCCCTAATTTATTTGTCTATACTTATATGAAAAGAGCGTTTTCAATAGTAATTGGTAAGATCGTCCATAAATCGTTTCTTTTTAAACACTCTTAAGCTCACTCGAAATATTATTCATACATTTTATCAGTGCATTTGACAAAACCAATCTCTAATGGAAAAAAGTATTTCATTCTCATAATATTCTTCTTTAATTCGAAAAAAAGAAGCCAAGACTAGACGCTTAAACCTCACATATCCTGTAGGTTGAAGAAGAGTAGGAAGACCCAAGCTACGGTGGATGGACGGTGTTAACACGGATGCAGGTGTTATTGAACTGAGGAGCTGGACTCAGAAGGACGAAGTGGAGAAAATCTCTTGACAATAACTACAGGTATCCCCGGAAAACATTCTTCCAACAATGCTACAATGTGCAATCTCAAACACTTAATGACCCTATTCTATGCTGCTTATTTTACTATATTATTGACGTAAAAATTATTTTTTCACATGCCTACATACTTTTAAGTTACACATTTTTATTTTTTTAAATACGAGTAGGCAAATAAAACGTCTTTGATCAATATTACCCCAAACACCGTCAACAAGCAAATTCGCGACATCTTAATCTAAAAAAGGAAAATAAAAACTTTTTTTTTTCAAAACTGTGCTAAAAATAATATAGGTATTATCGAATACTGGCACCTCTTTAATAAAAACTAGTAGTCGACCAGTGTTTGAAATTCGACCATAACTAATTTAGATTATAAGTTTGAAAATCACCGCTATTTTCAGCTCCACCTTCTATTTAAATATATACCGCGCCTTCAAAAAGCTTAGCGCCCATTATGAGGCGCTTTTCATTTTACATTTTTTTTCTATGAAGTGGATCTTCTTTATAAGTATGTAGTCTGTGGAAGTGTGTGTGAGTATCAAAAACATAACATTACAGTAGTGTTTTTTCTATTGATTTAATCTATTTTTATGCATAACTTTAAGAAAATATTAGCATTCGCCACCCCTCCTCTATATAAACTATAAGTGTGCGAAATTTCATTCTCCTCCGTCCGCGCAATTTCCGTAAAAATAGTCATAAAGTTTTTCCTTCACGTATTAATATATAGATAAATGTTTCGTTCACTTCTGCAAAAAAAAAGCTACAATGATCTTAATTCTATAGGGAAGATTCACCCTTTTTGCAGATTGCAATATTAGGAATTCTGCATGCTATAGTATGTATATGGTGGTAAGGTATGTTATGGTTATCACGCTGCCAAGTGAGTTGGAACAAATCAATCTTAGATTTAGTGAGCTGTGTCATTAGCTGAGCAAACATTCAGACTTGAAGCACCTATTCGTTTTGGCGATTCAGCAATTCTAAAGCACCAGACAACGTCATATCAAGTGGATATTATCTTAGAAATTGTTTGCTTTAGTAACAACGTATATCGCACCAACTAACTTGTCTTTCAAAAACAGGTGTCGATATTTTTTTTTATTTTCTCATGTACAAGATTGTATAAAATATTGAGGTTGTCAAATACGTACCTATAGTACCTATGTTTCTCTTTTTTCTTGCATTTGAAAAACTAAAAGTGTTAAAACACGATAACAAATTTCATTGAAACATTCTAAAATCTCAATCATTAATACCTACTTACTTACTTAAATATTTCTCATGGACTTGTTTTTTTCTTCACAATATTCAATGACAACAATAATTAATTATTAAAAAAAAATATATAATGATTATTTTTTTTTAATTTTCATTAATAATAAGTTCATTCGAAAAACTTATTAAACAATATTTTTTCTTCTTCACTTAGTCATTATTTTGTAAAGAAAGTTCAATTTGAAATTACAGATGTATTTTAAATATGTTCTGTTACTATTTATACTACTATACCAACGTTGGAAATTTTAAGAGCAAGTGGGCAAGAAGCAACTCATGGGTCATGGGTTGACTACTCCTGCCTTACAATGTTGAATGATAACGACGTCGTATTTTAAATGCTTTTTTGTAATTTTGTATCAAATTAATCAAAAAACTCCAGAGAACATTTTCTATAGTTTTTTTTTTTATTTTTTATCTTCCTACATACGCTCTGATATAATAATATAATAGGTTTTGCTAGGCATGACGTTTATTATACTTTGTTCGATTGTCTCGAGATCTCTTCAACTCGCATAAATAGCTCAGATATCTGTTTCTGATAAACTATAGTCGTATTATTATTTTACTTCGAGTGGTTAAGATCTGTAAGCGTTTGTGTCATAAATTCAGATGTTTCTTGGGGCAATAAATAAGTGTTCAGTACCCCTATTCTGTAGCAAGTGTAGGATAGTCACTTGAAAAAAGTGACTATTAGGCGATACCTACATTTTGTATGAAAAACGTCTGTACGTATCGAATGCGAGAATCGCATATAGACGTTTTTCATACAAAATGTATCGCCTAAAAGTCACTTTTTTTTCAAGTGACTACCCTACACTTTCTACAGAATAGGGGCCCAGATGTTTCTGCCACTGTTATAGGCAGTAAGTGCATGACTGTCTTTGTTCAGAAAAATTCGTCACTCCAAACTACTATACCAGATTTAAAGCGCCCGCCGCACTAACGAGCATTTCGACTCGAAAACCGGACAAAAGTGAAAAATACAAACTTCATTAAATGTCACTAAAAAAGTGATTTTTATATACACAAATAAGCATTCTATCATAAACTTAACTAAGATAGAGTCTACCCTTCTTGCCGTGGCTCTCCGATCAGTTGGAAACTGCTCCTCGTTCACTAGGCGCTCATGCATCTTCTTTACGCTCTATTCTATTCAACTTGAGTTTGGTGTTTGACATTGTCTAAAGTGAAAATGTTATATACATTGTTATGGAATCTGAAGAACAAGGTATGTACTTTATTTTAATCTATAATATATTTAATTATATGACTATTTAACATTATCATGATCAAAAAGGATATGAAAGAAAACATTATTGTTTATTTTATGTTATTTTTACAAATTGGTGTTTTTGTAAATGTTCCGAGTGAGATCGCCGTATTATTTTATTTTTGTAATAAAGCATAGGGATTCACCATATCATATCGTTCAAAACCTTTTCCACATCTTTCCACCAATTAAAAAAAAAGTAATTTTTATAACGCAGGAACTTTTTCAAAAAAGTTGTTTTCTTATATGGATCCTTTTTTTATGTTTACAGATTTGACATCAAATCTTATAGATATACATGATTTAACTTCATACATGCTTTTTAGAGCAAAATTTGTAGCAAAATCCCATCCCAATTCCATTTTTTTGTATGTTGTTTGGTAAGTTCGAATCAAATATAATAAATAAATAAATAAATAAATAACACTCTTCTATACATAGGTGTCAGTATAGCCGGCGGAACTTAATGCTTGAAGCATTGTCTACCAGTCAACCGGTCCCGTCCAATCTGAGACAGGATTCCAACCCCGAGTAGAAATTTCAAGTGAAAAAACACATTGAAAATTTCTGACCCGACCGGGAATCGAACCCGGGACCTCTTGATCTGAAGTCGGAGCCTTTGCCACTAGGCTACCGAGGTCGGCACATTATGCATTTTTATTGATTTCCAATAATAAAATAGGTATAAATAAATTTAACCTTCTGAACATCAAAAGAAGATGATCGTAAGCCCGTAGTGGTTAAAATTTAAAAAATACCTCTTTAAAATCGAATTGTTTCAATTATTGCACCAAATAATTTTGTCCGGTTATTGAAGTAAAATGCTCGTCAGTGCGCCGTACCTATTTTTCTCTTCCACAATTTATTTTATTTTCATACTAGCTGATCCGTCGAACTTCGTCTCGCCTTAAAGTCAATGAAATATTGCTGGGTATCATAACATAGCTAACATACATGACTACTAGGCTTGAATATATTGTACAAAATCTAGGTTTCTGAGGAGCGGAGAAGAATCCAATAAATCAAACATCGGAAGAATCTGTCGAGCCGATCTCGAGTTATAAGTGTTCGCACTAACCCGACTTTCATTTATATTAGAGATTTGTGATTCCGAAAATTGTGGCCGATGTGTGCGAATATTCTTCTTTTCACAGTAGTCAGCAGCTCACGTTCCTTATTCATAATCGGCAGCTGATGTTCGTCTTTTTGCATGGGATCTATCCATGATAGGTACATATATGGCACATATTACCAGAGTTTGAACGACAATATTTGAATGAATTTTTTGACATACCTACATCTATCGGATTTTGCATTTTGTACCCCGTTTTATTTTGAACAGTTTTAAAAATTATGTATGAATTTTCCATCTGTTCACAAATTTCTGCCAGCCCTTTTCTTTTGAATAGGCTTACAGATCTAATTTATCTCCAATCAATTAAAACTCTCTACAGCGTCTAGTACCTAAACCATAAAAACGATATCCTTTTGATTAGAAAATATTTAAAAATGCAGCTGTCAAGGTGCTGAAATCAAGACGGTCGCCTTGTAGGCTTTCAGAAAGGTGAAAGGGCAGTTTGGAGATTCAGTGTATTGAGTAAAAACCGGATAAAAATCTCTCAAAAGAAGATTTCTTATAAAAAATACTTCCTCTGTACTAGAGATTTTTCCCTTTCGCCAAGCAGTCCTAAATTTTATTGTTATGTGATCAACTCAACGTAGGTACCTACATAATACATCTCCAGCGATATACGTCCAATTAACCACCAATGATTTGATTTGTAGTATTCCTATCTTACCACCAACTCGCCTTCTAAGATTTCAGGCAGTTAATCAAAGATCGTTACTATTGGGAATTTCCAAATATAATTATTATACAGTGTTTTATTTATATTGTTCTTGTGTAATTCTTCTTCGCATAACTATCCTGTTTTTGGCTTGTTAATGAAATAAATTTTTTTTTATGTTTTCTGGTAGACACCTGGCTTTTGTTTTCGTTAATAATCTACTATATAAATGAAAGTCGGGTTAGTGCGAACACTTATAACTCGAGATCGGCTGAACAGATTCTTCCAACGATTGATTTATTGGATTCTTCTCCGCTCCGGATAACATAATAACTATTAATAAAAAGTTGAATAAATCGATAAGAACTTATGTAAAATACAATATTAAAGTTTGTATGAAACGGATTCTGCATCGGTACCGCCACCGACATCTGTTGAGGAAATAGGTAGATTGCTATTTTGATAGAAACATTAAATAGATAATATGGCAATGTTTTCCCTACTTTTCTACAGGTGGTATAATGATTGAAATTAAAAATATCGTTTTTGATGGTACTTTTTCAAGCTTTTTATAATTTGTTAACATCTATAATTATAAAAGAAAGTCGGGTTAAGAAGGAACACTTATGACTCGAGATCGGTTGAACAGATTTTTATCGTGTTTATTTTATTAGATTCTTCATGGCTCCGGATAACAGAATAACAACTATTAAAAAATCGAATATGGATGGATAATAGTAGGAGATAATATAATATTACAGTTTGTATGGATAGGGGGAATTTTGGTGTTTTTGAAAGAACTGATTCATTATTACTACATAACCTTTGATTTTTTACAAAGAGTAGTCATGTATGCTAGCTCTGTTATATTACCCAGCAATATTTTATTGATTGAAGGCGAGACGAAGTTCGATGGGTCAGCTAGTAATATAATATAGATATGATAGATTTTTTGAGCATTGACTTAAAACAGTCCGAAAAGTACCAAAACTCTTATTTACGCCAAAAGTTCTTCTTTCTTTCGCAGTACTTATGTAGATCCATTGAGGCATAACTTTTTACGAACGTATCTTCTTGTCGTTCGACCATTTTTTGTGGTTACCTAAAAGTATCATTCTTGGGAGTATGTTATATACAAAGTTCTGTTTACAGGATCATTGATGATAAATAATTGGACATATTTACTTCTGCAACTCGTGGTGTTGTTTGCATTGCACGCAATTTTATCTCGCTATTTTGGCTAACACTGTGCAAATTTCATAATGGAAGCGTGCGTTTTCGCTTAAGAAATTATTGTAAGTTTGTGAAGAACATTGTGGCTCGACAGAAAAGATGAAGAATAATTAGTGTGTAGATAGATGATTGAGAAAATGGATTGCATTACTTTTTGGAAATTGAGAACAATATACAAAATTAATTTATAGTTTGAATTTGCACATACCTAATTGTTTGATCTGTAGAATAAACATCCACATGATGGAAAGTCAATAGACACTAAACTGTCTTTCATAGACATGCTGCGGGGAAGCGGAAACAGGTGTAAAGGGGGATCGGCATTTTGATTCTACTTGGAATTTGACGGACAGGAAATTTAAATCAATTTCAGATTCCGAATAGAATCGTTTGTCTATTATCTAATAGAACGTTGTGGCTATTGAATTTAGCTTGATAGTTCGTGTCCCATTACTTCCTACTCTATTTGCAACGTTAAAGTTTCGGCAGTTAAATTAAGGCTTTCTCAGTGTTAATTTCTAGGATAACCCCTTTGAAATATATCGAGAGAACCATCGCTATAATTCTAGTAATATAAAAAGTAGATACTCATTAATCTTATAAGGTGAGTATTATTTTGATTTAAACATATTTAGACGTACCTATTATCTTGGATGGATCTAGGATTAGCAAAAAATAACACAAATACTGTATTTTCTTAACCGTTCATCATTAGAACAATATTAAATGGGTGGCGCTATCTTTGCTGTAGATATCTAGATGTGTAAATCATCTTTCAGTTAGTGGGATATTCTATGATAATTCTTTTTTTTTTGTTCGATTTTTTTGTGTTGTAATAAAACAAATAAATATTATTAAATACCTACATATTTCAGTATTTTTTCAACGAATTTGGCCTCACCCAATATCTTGTCTGATATATAAAAATGGAGAGCTTTTTCTCGATGTCATCGCATCACGCCTAAACTGCTGGACCGATTTCGCTAATTCTTTTTTTGTCGTGTGTGCTTTTATCAGGAGAATGTCCCTTTAGAAGAAAAAAAATAAGGAAACAGCATGAAAAATTAAAGAAAATTCTACGTAGACAACCTTATTAATAATTTTTATTCCAATTTTGAAATTTTGACAGAAATTGTCAATTGTTGCGATTGACAGAATGCGGATGGAATATACATGGTTTAAAACAGACGCATCGTTCGGAATCACATTGGTCAAATGATAATTAATTCATCACCATACAAATTCGAATTCAATATTCATATTTAGGAACACAGTACAACGTCTGTCGGGAAAGCTAGTATTATATAATTTTGAAATCTTTCACATAAGTAAAGTTTGTTTCGTGAATGATGAAAATGGTCGGCTCCGGGTAACCAGCGACCATCAGTCAGTATAAAGCTGCCGACTGTAGTACCGCCAGGCTACCAGCCATTTTTATTGTATAGAAATTTTCTTTTTAGATAAGTACAGTGTAAAAAATGAGAAAATTTCCAAATATTGTATGGGTATTTTCCATAAAGATATCTAGGCTCGAATAAAATAATATACATATTTCCCCTAGATTACAACAATAGTAATATATTCAGCAATATAACACTTTGACGGTCACAAATTGGGGCCATAATAATAATTAGCATTATTATCGGGGAGAATGGTGGAGAAGCCAATAATGCTTGTTTCAAACATATGGGATGTGTTTTTGTTTTGACCAAGTTGTCATTAAAATAATATTTTGGTAAAGTGAACACTTTGATATTAAATAAATAACGATCAGTATTAATGGCGCTCGTACAACCGGTTCGTTTTGATGAAACTAATGATGTTAATTAATAAATTAACCGATATTGTTTGTTTTTGAACTAATGAACGTTTTTATGTATCTGTTACGGAAATAAGCAACAGAATACGGTCTTTGAAATAATTTGTCCAAATAAGTTCTTTTTAAGGGCAATAAAACATAGGTAGGTACACATTGTATGTAACAACTTAAAAATATTGTCTTGATTTTTGTGTCTTCCTAGTGCGACTTGGTAGACTTAAACACAAACCAGCTTGCAACCTCCACTAATCAAACACAAAATAATGTATTTTTATTGCATTTACTTTTATTGCTTTCATTCCCATCAAGGGTCTAAAAGCTCTGGGCTCAGAATAGGTCTGGAACAATTTTGTAGGTTTTCCTCGAGTGTGAACCTATATGGCTGGCTATTTATGTGTAGAAAAGAGACATATTATACTAACGAACAATTGCTTATACGGTATTATTAAGTTCTATTTGAACCTCACATCTTTGATGTTTTAGCGTATCTAAAATTCACAGCTAAATGAATACCTTTAATTTAATCAAAGTCAGCATATAGTGTTTCGATAATGAGTTAATTTCACGGCTGATAAAAGTCATCAAAGTGATTTAACCCCATTTCGACCAATGCGCATCTTAGTCGGTCGCTAATTACATCGATAGTGAGAAGATAATTCAGTCGTCTTATGACTATAAGATATCATAAAGCTAGCAACATAATTTACTATATCATTTGGCAGACCACATTGCCTATTGGCTTACAGCAGTTAAGTTTAATCATAACTTATAGCAATAATAATAGTAAGTACCCAGAGGTCTATACAACAATAATAATCATTATTATAGTTTCAAAATAGGCACCTATAGCACATTGTATAGCCAACAATGAAGACAATCTTATCTAGGCACTTTAGGATAATAGGATTTATACTCGAATTGAACCCACACTATCTCTAGAGTTGTTATCTATTGAAGAAAAGAGCAGATCACAGTACTAAGTCATTGTGTTATTATTCTATCGAAATAATACCTCTTAGACAGGCACTGTAACCTCATTGTGTTATTATTATTGCGTATATCAAAATATACCTGCTCACTAACTCAATCAAACAAATAAAGGTATTTTTTTCAATCCGAGAAAAAATAAATGTTGAAGTGGATTGTAAAATCTTGGATTTAATGCAATACGTATATGAGTAAAAAAACAATGCAACATGCATTCAAAATTACGTTAGCCCAGGCTGAAACCATGGTAGAAACGGTCCCTGTGGATACTATAGTCAACGAGCCGTAGAGTACGGGATACCCTCCATGTTTATCCAATATGCATGGCATTTCTTAAATCTGAATCATATCCTCCTGCCTTCTATAAGTCCTCCCATACATACTGACCTAGCAATATCATTCGGAAAGGAGTAAACCTTTCTGCCCAAAAATCCCCAATCCATTAACGGGTAGGTAAGTAACTAACAGAAACTCCCTGATAAACCTTAGGTCGACTTTTTGAAAAAATAGATTTTGAAAGGTTTCAAAATCTATTGCACAACGGTATTTTCTCATTGCCACATGATTATGTTATGTTTAAGACATGTTTTCCACGGAGTCACGGGGAGGCAATAGCAACTCTTCACGGCACTGGGTCTTGCGCAGTGGCCATGACCTCCTCCCACACCATGTACAAAACCTTCAGCTCCGCTTTAAAAATTACATAGATTGAAGCGAATCATACATATAGTCTTTTCTGCCAACCTTTTAAAGTTCTTCTTCTCACGTCCCTCTGTTAGTTTTACCATTATATCTTTGGATGTCTCTCTGATCCCATTATGCCAACGTGGTCTCTCCATTGACTTCAAGTTTTGCAGATTTCCTCATTAGGGATTCTATCTTTTGAAGGTTTTGCCTTGGAAATTTCTTACTGTCGTCATTCTCGAATTAAGAGAATGGACAAAATGAGAAAAAATCTCTAATATATTATGAATCATATTTTTTCGGACACTAAATTTCGGACACTCAAATTAATTGGTGTTATAATACCATGTCCCACACACAGCAACCACAGATAATAGAAACTAGTGACTCGAGGCTTGGCACCTAAACACCCCCTACTCGACAGTCCACAGATGACAGTCATTAATAATATTAGGTTTCACAAGTGGTGGGCTCGAGTCTAATACCCGGACTGTGTTACTTAAGCGGTAGGCACTCCACTGTGGTGTGATCAACGCACTTAAGAGAGTTACAACTTAATGAATAACGCAATAGTATTATTTGCTAACATTTGGAATTATTGTTTTGTTCGGAAACATCTGGGCTATACCCTCTACAATACAATAATATACATTTTTGTTAGTTGAACTATTCAGATAAGGTAAAATTGAAGTCTATTATGTAGGAAAGCTTCAAATTATTTCATTCCTTGATAGCGTACATATATTATAAACTTATTTAATCTAAGAATGCAAATAAAACATAATACTATATTTAAATTTAAGAAAATAATAAGCAGGTATTGTTGTTTGAGGTGGTTGGTTGACCAGCGGTAATAGTCAACGGCTTTCGTGCGAACAGCGTACTCAAGGTCGTGAATTCGAGTCCCGGTCTCGAACATTGCCTAGTAATATTTCAATTCAACACTTACGGAATTTTTCTCAAACCTATGCATAAAAAAAACATAAAAATTGGTCAAGACGTTTCGGAGGATTGCACCGTAATTATTGTACATTAATTAAATAAAGGTTTTGTGTTCCTTCAAGACCTTAGTACTCGAGAAAAGGATTACCTAATTGAATTAATATATAAAAGGTATACTCATTGTATACCTATTGTCATGAAAAACTCATCAATTATTGTTACTACATTTATCAATATCTACTGATAATACGAATACGTATTAAAAAATATATAAAATAAAAGTTGCGAGTTTGTATTATTTAGTTTCATTCTGCTTTTCGAATTTCCAAAATAATTGATTGACATTTTCGAAACGTATTTTGCTAAACCAAAGGTATTTCATGCGTTAGTAATAATAAAGAAAAAAAAATGTGAAGCCCGTAGCTCGGTGCGACAAAGTTTTATCAAAATATTGACATTGTATTTTGATTTATTACGGGGTAAAAAGATTGCTAGCTCGACGTGTGATACGCGTCGATCCAAATTGACTTGGAGTGTGTAGGTATGTATGTTTATATCATGTTCATCCCATCAAATAATAATTATATTTTTTACTTGGAAACCCTTCATCAATTTTAAATGTGAAAATACAACAAAATAGTTGCATATTGACTTGGTGAAATTAAAAAGGGCATTCGTATCTAATGAATTAGGGTTAATTTTTCGGGTCTAGGAAAATTCATCGCGATTACAATTCATCAATCTATATTGTAGACTGTCAAATTGTTTATGACCTAAAAATAAGGTAAAGCTTCAGTTTAATCACTCCTATAAATTAAACATGGCGGCGATTTTGACATATGCTGGAGTATTACCGTGTTATCCACTCGGGGTGGTGTCCAAAAAGGTATGGGGAGTTCCACCCCCCAAATCCCCCTTTTTAAACTACGTTCGAACCTTAACCTAACCTATTCAAATCGAATATAAAATAACCTCGAAATCATCAGGAGTGACTAAACTGAAGTTTCAACACAAATAATTATATAGTTATTTACAAAAACCCAGAACCCGGAATCGAATTGCATTCTAAAAGTACTCGCGATGTATTGTACCTGCGATGAATTGTACTGATGATGAATTATTGTTCGCGATGAATTTACCGGCTATCTAATTTTTCATATGATGTAGATCCCCAAATGTCCTTCTATCTTATGAGGTGTTCTCGGAGTTCGAGTTCCATATGGCTGGGTTTTTAATGTGGTTGGGAGGGTGGTATTGTTTAATCTTTGTACAATGTCACACCATTCCATCCTTTGCTTTCTCCACCATCTGGCGAAATATTACACTTCACACATCTCTCACACTCTCGGATTCCTAAACGTTTTGCTGGCGATAAGTCTCAGCGCCTTCGTCTTTTTTTTTGTGGGGGGTATCCGTCATAGGACACCTGGCCCAAAGGACCTGGTTGTGCCGGACTCCTACCGGCTAAAACCCCCCATCTTCATTCACACCTCGGTTCCTGCCATTAGGCCTACCCAGAGTTGCGAAGCTGTCTACTTTTTACTGCTGGGCACTTCAGAGATCCAGTGACTGGCACATCTTTTGCACGAGGGTTTCTGGCTCTAAGGCTCCCCCCATCTCTGTCACAAGAGTCAACCTTTCCGCATTCCGTTTCTTGCACCGAAATAGAGTGTGTTGCGCCTTCATCTGGACATTCTGATTCCTTGCTTGCTTTTGGCGGTGTCTGCTTCTGCTTCCACTCTGTAAATTTTGATGAGTCATTGCTCTTCATGCTCATGTTTTGCTTTTAAATACCGTTACCTATTTGAGACTGTGGCTACTTTGTTGAACCGCATATTTTATTCGACTCCTCTAACACGATCAATGTATGGGAATCTAAGGTTTCCAACCTGACT
The DNA here is from genome assembly GCA_963576905.1 of Mystacides longicornis. NCBI lineage: Eukaryota > Metazoa > Arthropoda > Insecta > Trichoptera > Leptoceridae > Mystacides > Mystacides longicornis. Next base: position 15,658,561 of record OY756431.1, read on the forward strand.
TTGTTGTTTATGGTCAGATTGGATGTTTTGGGTATCTTGGAGAAGGATATTCACAATTTGTCAACTGATATTTCCATGCTATTATACTTTTTGTAGGCACTTTTTCTAGTATTTTCCTAAGATGTTAATTTTCTCAGCCAGAAGTATAGTGGCATCAGGATAACGGATTATATCCTCTACTTCCTCTCCAAATCTGTTTCCCAAATTAAGTGTTAGAATTTCATCCATCAATTCATTCATAATCAAAAATATCGCAATATTTACCTACTTTATTAAAATAATATGTCATTGAAATGTTCTGAAAGAAATTTTATAACAATACCTCAGTCGGTCGGAAACCGAGATGGAAAGTTTTCTCACAAAAATTACAACGAATTTAAATTTTCTTTATTAGATTTCCTAATTAGTTCCATTCGAATGAAATAACATAATTATTATTAGGTAGCTATTTAACTTTAATTAAATGAAATTATTTTAATTGGAAAATGGTTACATTTTGTAGAAAATTATCTTTGACTGGGGAGCAAAATACACACTTACTTTGAATTTGAAACCATTGAATACCAACCAAATATTATATATGAAGAAACTGATAGATATTTTAGTGTTTTAGTTTTTGTTATTTCGGTAATTTACTTCATATCGTGAGTTGAATAATTTTCATTTTGTTGCAAATATTCCTGACCCGGACATCCTGTACCAATCGAACACTCGACGCATATTTCTGAAGCAATCTAAATCGTAACAAAAAGCTGTCTGCATTTTGAAGAATCATCAAACGAAATGCGTTACAATTCATCAGGATAACCTTCTTTCTACTTTCCCCACCTAAAATTTAATCAGTGAAATTTGTCAAACTATTGTCATGTTTAAATTATATAAATATTACCTACAATTTCGCTACTCACTGCTCATCAAATTTTAATCTTGATATTAAAACTATATCCATCAAAATGTAGTCTTGAATAACAGTGCCAATGCACGATCATCATGTAGCTCTTTTCATTGCTGTCTTAATAATTGTTTGAGGAGCTGAATCGGACTCGTTTCGATCTCTATTTCTTAAGAAAAATTTCTTAAGGCGTTTTTTCATGTTTTGAACATTGAACGAGTCAAACGCGTCAGGTGGCAGGTCAAGTTCCGCCGACTATAAGTACTGACACCAATTTATAGAAAAGTGTAAACCAACATCGGTATCCTAGTTGCACTGGTGTGGAATTCAGATCTGAGGTCCCGGGTTCGATTAGGTGTTTATTCACTTGAAATTTCTAGCCGGGGTTGGCCTGTCTCAGATTGGACGGGACCGGTTGACTGAAAAAAAAAAACGAAAAAAATAAGTTCCGCCGACTATACTGACACCTTTGTATAGAAATTAGGTATTATTATTAAATTTCTAGATGTATGGCGGTAGCCCCTTTTTCTTTCTTTCCTCCTATCATGAATAGTGAAGGCGCATCTTTTTCTTTTTACAAATCTTATAATTTCGGAATCGGATTTTGCGGTTGGATATATCAGGAGTGACTGAAATCGAATACATAGTAATTTTAAATAAGTCTATGGTGTAGGTAGGTACTTATTAAATTTGTTACTAAAAGTGATTTTATTTTATTTTTTTTTAGAAACCCACCAAGGAAACAATATAAAAACATAAGGACACATATTCTTCTGCTGTAAATTGGCAATTGCATAAATTTTTCTGTTTTTCATAGCTTAATAATATTCCTTCAAATACTTTCCAGGACCTAATATCTTGATTTTGTCATGATACCTTCTATTGTACTGAATTTTTTAGAGCCCTCCCTTCAACAAGTTTTAATTTTTGAAAGGAGTATGGGCGTTTTTGTTTGTCCTTCTGAAAATTGAAACGTATTAAGCAATTCCTCAAATAATCTGGAAACTTTTACTTAAATTATATTTCTTGCGTAAAAGATAAAAATTCCAATATTTCTATTTTCTTAAATAGAATATTTCTAAAAAAGCTTAAAACGATCTCAGATAGAACAAGTTTTCCCAATAGACGTTGCCCTGTGGTCCTAACTATAAAAATATTTGATTCGAATAATTTTCTAATGTTCACTTGCCTCAGTTTTTTAAACATAATATATAATTATACCATAATAACAACTACCTAATAAAAAGTTGAAAAACGGATAAAAAAATAATATAAAATGTAATATTAAAGTTAGTATGGAACGGATTTGCTGCGACGCTACCGCCATCTATGAAAAATCTATTAAAAGAAAAATACTTTTTACCTGACAACCATTCACATTAAAAATATAGGTACGCAGATTTGTGTTAATTTTTTTTCGAGCTTTTAAAAAAATAATTTTTAACATTCAAACATATTTCAAAGTATTTAGAAATTCAAAATCAATATTCATAGTAAGAACTACAACAGGACAACGTCTGTCGAGAAAACTAGTTTAAAATAAAGTATATTTATTATACTATTCATTGTCATTATGTTCATAATGATGTTGTTTATAATTTTGTTCCATAGATGGCAGTGTAGTAATAAATAAGACACATGTGATATCTGTTATTGAAATAACAATATACTAGTGCTCTTGCCGGTTCTGTTAATAAATACTTTCTAGGCTTAGAAAACAAATTTTTGGAATCCTTCTGATACATACCTACACGTATGTTCAAGGAGGATCGTTAGATGATATGCTTGCTCACTTTAGAAACAAGAAACAACCCGTTAATTTTTTTTGTATAGGCTTGTAAATAATGATTATTAATTAAGGGCCGATCTTTCAATCTTACTTACTTTGCGTTTCCGGTTACACTTTGCCACACCAGTAAGCAGCGACAGTCATCGCCTTGTCGTTCATTACATGTTTCGCCAATCAGCGGGCATGTCAAGAAGTGGTTGTCGTCCTGGAGCTCACCACATTCACAGTCTGTTTCGTCAGCAGAGAGGTAGCTCCATCTGTGTAAGTTTTTCCTGCATCTGGTGACACCAACACTAAGTCTATTGAGGGCAGTCCATAAAGAGTACGGTAGCTGTTCACCCGTACTGATGCCTTCACGTGGGACCATCCATCTTTCAATCGATCATTAAACAACCCAATAAGTTTAAATGGAGGATTAACTCACTAATAACCCTTTAGAAAAAAAACGGATCTTTCAACTGTCCAATTAAAGTTAGTGGGTCGTTCCGTCTCCCAATAGCGCACTATTGGTCCGTTTTCCTAGGAATACGGCGCTACTATGAACAGCGGCGAGTATGTCAGTTTAGAACATTGTCATAATATATTATTTTGAAAGACTGCCGTCTTGTCAGTCGACGGACCGCTCCCTAGAAACCCAATGCATAAGGGATTATTAAAAACTGTCTAAATGGTGTAGTCATTTTGTCTGTTTAGAATACGTAACTGTATTGGTTGGTGACCCAGCGGTTACAACGCCGGCTTTCGTACTGCGGACGTCGTGGTTCGATCCCAGGTGCCGACCATCTTCCTCTTTCACGACACAAGCTTTAAGTAGCTTACTGTGAAAGAGTCAAGGAGTGTATTTGTGTTCACTTTGAGTGAGCACAGATTCATTTTTTATAAAAAAAAAAGAATGAAATATGAGTCATAATCATAGCATAGTGATTTATTCTCTACTTCTACCCCGAAGTTGAAATTTGACAGAGTGCTCTATTTATACGTAGTAAGCTATGGGCTCCCACCAAGATGCTGACTCTATTCACTAATCTATACTCTTATAAACAATTAATTGAAAACCGAATAGTAAATAAACAATCTTACCATACATTGATTAAGTTAGTTAATAATTATTTTTAGTAATTTAGACGACACATAATTAACAATTTACTTATTAATTAAAAAAAAAAAGAAAATTTCTGAATTTAACACACCTCATAAAATATGATATCTGCCGACAAAGTATTAAACGTTGTATTTGTTTAAGTTATGCTTTTGGTTGGGTTTCGTCTTTTACTGAAATTTCTTCGAAGCTCTCAGTCAAATGATTTATATTAGGAAATTTCCCCAAAACTTTTCACGGCTCAATGTGTGAACAACTTGATAATTTTATTAACGGACTCAAAACTTTTGTCAATGTCGAAAGTTTAAACTTAGGGAATTCTTTGCGTTTAATATAATTATATTAAAATAATGACAAACTCAAAATGCGTTCATATTACGCGGCACTTCAACATGCGGCATTTTGAAATCGTCAATACTTTATTGTATGTAATGCTTTGCTATGTACCTACATTACAACATTTCACAATTTTTAATCACATTCGAATTATCTATTTTCTTTATATACTTCTTTTTCTTCTTATTCTGTCGTTGTTGTTCATGGCTGAGTTCTCAATCGTTTAAAAAATAATTGTAAAAATTATATTTTTTTCAGTTTTCTAAATCCTGTCTCAGATTGGACGGAACCGTTTGATTATTAGAGAATACTTCAAGCATTCACTTTCGCCAGCTATACTGAAACATCAATCAATCAATTCTCCCTTTTACACCCCACTCAGGGGCACAGGGAGGCAATAAAGGCTCTCCATTGCGCACGAAACATAATTAAAGTAATTTAAATGAAAAAGTTAATTTGTTAATCCACAAATTATTATATAATACTCTAGACTAGTTGCACAGGTACAGCACCTGCATGGTCACAGCTGACTCAGATTGTCTGAATTTAATTGTTTCATTTAAATGTCTTTATTTATGTAAATAATTCCATCAAGAAAGCACGTTCAATTCGTTTATTTTATGAAACATAATTTGTCAAGTGTTATTTTATTTATTTACTATGAAAAAAAAATACATGGGATAAGATTGATATTAAAATAGGTATACCTACTTATATAAATCTACCCAATATTTTTTTAGTAGCTAATATAAGGGTTTTTGAATTTACATACTACACACTGTATTTTATACCTAGATACTTACTATACCTATATAAACACTCATAAAAAGCGATGAATAAAAAATAAATAATGTACCGCACACCTGCTCATTGCTCTCTGTGTATAATCAACTATTTTATAAAATGTTCTATTTTATGGGTATTTTGTAAAATTCAGTTCTGATTCCTGCAGACGAAAAAAGGCGGCAAGCGGCATGATGAATGTTTCCAGTCCTTCAAAGCGGCACAGTTAAATTCACTAGTAAAATGTCCTGCGAAAATGTTAGAGCTTGAAAATATTTCAGACGTGTTTCTTAACCGCAGAATTAAGGGAATGATTTGTGGGGAAATAATTTGGCTGATTGCCTATCTTTCCTGCTGAAATGATTTTAGCCCATTATGATGGAAATAATAACAAACACAGGGGTCTTTGTACAATATTTAAATTATTTTTAGGTCCTTATTAAGGTTTCTTTAAACGCATATCTGATATATAGAAGATAGTAATTTCTCGGACTACTAACTGCTGACCCGCATTATTTATGGGAACTTTGTAAAAGTAACTGGGGACTACTTTGGATATACATAGCGACTCTGATTTAATATTGCAATATCAATAACAATATGACATTTAGATTTTAGTTGCTAAAAATGATAAGAATTCGACGATTTATGTATTGCTTTGCTAAAACAATGTTGTAAATAAGGATTTACACAAGTATTTTCCCTTTATTATTATGTGTTTTATTCATATTATTTCCTGAATAGGATAAAAAATACAATAAAAATGAAAAAACATACATACTTTATAAATTTAAAAATATATGATAATATATAACCGTGTTACTACTACGCTGCCGATATTAATATTCGAGAATATTCAGATAAGGTCCTTTGGATTTTTTCTCTAGAAAAAATGTACTTAATTCGTAATCGAGTATCCTGACAAGTGACAATGAAATCGGAATTGAATTTCAAGGGTATTCCTTCCTGATCGTCTTACTATTTATTCAAAAGTCTTTACTTAGGTAATTACACATATTATTTCATGAATTTAACTGTTAAATATCTAATCATTAAATCTTGTTTATTATAATGTGCTTCTCTAAGTATCTCTTAGTACAGCTAACTAATGCTGACTTAAGCCTTTAATACGCTGTTAACACGCTGATATACGGTACGTGTTAACAGGATCTACGCTATGAGCTTAATTCTCATTGTCTGAGGCTGAATCATGCATCTAATATATTTGAAATTTCAGTAAAAAAAAATCATATCAGAATTATTGAATAGGTAACATTTCACGACAGCCCTACATAACAGCAGCATTATATGAATTATTATCTTTGCGGTCAAAACGGCTGAACTGAAACCTATGTTCCAAGGTTCTGTTTGATGCAATATTCCGTATTTTTTTATTTGAAAATGGGTGATTGGTGGTTTGTTTTATTAAAAAAATTAAAAATTTGAATTTTAATAAGATGATTTTTCTTATATCGTAAATAGTTCCCTTAAGATAATCCATCGCGACTTTCATAATACCTATACTCCATTAGACCTTTTCCGGTCCAGTATCCAAGACGAGAGTGATACAAAAGTTTTTAAATACCACAGATTATGAAACATTACAGATATTCTCAATATTTTCCTGTTCAATGAGCTCTCTTGTCCTTCTCAATTACTGTCTTCTGTAAACATTCCATTTTTCTATAACCACATTACAAGCGAGAATAAAGTAATTATTGTTATGATCGTTTTACATATTTCTGATGGCTGAAGCTGGTTTATAATCACTCGTTTATCAGTTTCTGAAAACGTTAAATATATGCATTCTTATCCATCTTATCAGCTGAAAGCTCAAAGCGGTCTAGCCTAAATCACAATTTGTTGGGTTAATATCAAAACAGTTCTATCAAGACAATGCAATGAATAGACTTTGAAGATTAAGGTCATTCAGATATTTTGATTTTAGTATAAAATATGGAATATTTAGTTCAGAGGATACTGTATCGTGAGTCTTAACTTCAGAAAGCGAATAGTTGTATTCGAGTTTTCAGTCTTGGCTAAAAGATTACAATGATAATCTTCTGGTGTTCTTCGTAAACCGACCCGAAGTAGATCTCAAAAACGTACTAACTTTTTGAATGTCGTTTTAACGTTTAATACCTACTCCAAAGTTTTGGCAATTTGTTAGGGCTTAGTGCCCCAGCCTTCGTAGGAGGGAAAAAAAAAACATTTCATTTCAAATGAAACCCCCGGGAGACCTTCAACATAAATCTGTGTATTGAAGTATTTCTTTTTTTTCAAAATGTATTTAAGTTTTTCTTTTTTCTCTATTACGCTATTTTATCTACCAACGTTTTCATAATATTCACTATCTACAATCTCATCCCTAAAGCGCTATTTTCATTTTTAATATGAACACGGTAAACAGTTTTTTTTGGCGGTCCGTAGGTACTATCACCATTGCAATTGAAATCATCATAAACTCTGTTCACAAATAATCGGTTTTTACCAAAGTATAAAAGAATCTCAAAATTTCCCATTTCGTATGAAATTTTATATCGATTATTATTGCATTTTCTACTATTTTTTTTATTATATTACTATTTTTGAACTAAAAAGAAGTATTTTCCGCTTGAATTTCTAACGATCTCTGACTTGAAACATGCATATGCATAATTTAAAACACTATTGTTTTCTTTGTTACAGAAATAACAGAACACGACCTAACAAGAGCAATAGCCGTGCCATTTGCAAATATAAAATACCAATATTTCGATCAGGGATTGGACGGATTTCCGGCATACGGGTTAAAACCTGGGTCGGAAATTAAATCACCATACAGAATGTTCGTTCCTGAGAAGCTTTATAAAGAATTCGCTATTGCTGCTACTATAAGGCCTGTTACCAACGACGGAGGATTTCTGTTCAGCGTAGTCAACCCGCTTGATGAAGTGGTCCAGCTCGGAGTTCAACTGACACCTTCGGGTCCAGGAGTGACCAACATTTCTCTCTACTACACGGACGTGGGATCCTTCATCAGATCGCAGAAAATTGCCAGTTTTGTTGTTCCATCATTTGCCGAAAAATGGACAAGGTTTGCCTTAAAGGTAACATCATATTTAAATCTTTTATTATACCTATATCTAGTTTAAATTTTAATTTTGCACAAGTGCAAAATTAATGTACCTACTCGTATTTTTTCGTAAATTTATCAATAGTAAAATTATCCTTCATTTGTCTAGTGTCGAAATTTTAGCTCAGAAATATTGTGATTCTGTGGGGGGCTTACTTCATTGTTTTTCTCGTGTTTATCATAAATAAATAAAATAAATAAATCTTTATTGGATATAAAAAAATACAGTGTATAATAGGTACAATTTTGAAAAACTTCCAAAAGGCGGACTTATTGCTGCAAGCAATGTCTTACAGCCAATCTCAATCATTTGCAGACTTACAATTTTAATAAGGTTAAAAATAATAATTAATTGTCTTTGTGAGGAATTTCTACTAATATATAAGCGATTCCAGCCTTACTTTTTCCACTTTTAAATCTTAAGTTTTCATTTTTTAACCAATACGCCATATCTCGAAAGAGGCTGGCAGAGGGAATAGATACCTAATATACTTATACTAATATTCTTTGAGATCATTTTCTTTCATTCATATTACGATCGGTTCTTTTAACGGCATTTTCATGTATCATGCAAGTTCTCCTATCTGTTTATATTGAAAACCTTTATTCTTTTGAAATGACATTCGAAACATCAAATCCACGCCATTATTCGTGATTATTTATCATTTAAAGTAAAAATTATATAACACGGTATATGGATAATATATAACCAATGTTTTGACCTTTCGATCTTCTGTTATATATTTTATCACACAGCATTTCAAGAAATTTTCAAGAGATATGTCAAATAAAAATCTTCTTAAATATAATGGATAGATCATTTTCTTTCATTCATATTACGATCGGTTCTTTTAACGACATTTTCATTTATCATGCAAGTTCTCCTATCTGTTTATATTGAAAACCTTTATTCTTTTGAAATGACATACCCAAACATCAAATCCACGCCATTATTCGTGATTATTTATCATTTAAAGTAAAAATTATATAATAAGGTATATGGATAATATATTATAACCAATGTTTTGACCTTTCGATGTTCTGATATATACTTTATCTCACAGCATTTTAAGAAATTTTCAAGAGATAATATGTGAAATAAAAATATTCTTAAATATAATGGATAGAATAGTAATATCATCTTGTGATTGACAAAGGTGAGAATGAAAATACCTTTTGAATATTTACTTTAATAGACGTGAATAATATTTCAGAAATATCAGAATAAACATAAAGAATATACGAAATAATCTCCCTGAAACAGTTTCGTAAATATTTTTACGCAAGTATAAAAATCCATTAACCATTCTAAAATATCCCATCAGAATGTCATTTTTGGACAGGTGTCTGTCACTAAGCATTTTAATTTGGAGTGAAGTGATTGCAAATTTGTCAAATAAAAAAAAAATATATATAAACTACACACCGTTGTTGATTTCGCAAGTAATACATATTGTAAAATCAAGAAAAGCATGATCAGAAATAGACAATATACGTAAACTAGTCATGTTTTTCTATGGGTTTATAATATCTATATTATTATAAACGAAAAGGAATAATTAGAAAATTGCGCGAACGGGGGAGTATAGAATTTCGCACACTTATAGTGTTTAAATTGGTGATGGATGATGCTTGTGAAATGTGCTGAAAAGACTTTATGAATGTATGTGTGTTCTATTTTGTGTGCGTGCTTATTCTGTATTTGCGATTTTCTAATGCAAGTTGAAAACTTCATATATGGTTGATGGGTGCATGGTTTCTTTTTCTTTTTACATTAAGTAGTATTGCCTCAGCACAGACTCTCGTCTAGTGAGGTAATAAACCCTTTATACAAATTGTATATATGTACACACATTGTAAAATGCTTTTTTTTTTTTTTGTATTTTTTGGGAATAAAATAAATAAAATATAGAGAAAGAGTGGCGAATTCTTATATTTTTTTTAATTATGCATAAAAATAATATATTAAATCAACAAAGAAAAACATTCAAAGCACTACTGTAATGTTATGTATTTGATACTCACACGTGCACAATACATGCACTTCCGCAGACTACTTATAAAGAACATCATCTTCATTTTATAATTCAATTTGAAAGAAAATTGTAATGTTCAAACAATAATTAATAATGTTCAAACGTATAATTTAAAATAAGTTATGGTCGAATTTCGAGCACTGGTCGACCACTATAGTTCTGAAATCAATGGTTAGGTAAATTTTAAAATTCCATCAACATTTTTTTTAAATCCTTTGAAGTTTAATTTTCTTTATTCTTACCTATTATATTCCAGGTAACCACGGATAAAGTGACTCTGTTCTTCAACTGCAACGAGTTCGACTCTAAAAAGGTGAAGAGAGATCCCTTGGAGTTGGTCTTCGATTCTGCTTCGACGCTCTACCTAGGACAAGCTGGCCCCATTATTTTAGGTGCCTTTCACGTGAGTAGACCCCCTTAAATTATTACAATTTTTAAATATATTTTATGATATTGAGGTCGATTCTCTAAGAGTACCGCTAAAATTTTTATAAAGTGACTTTATATTTTTGTTCATTTTGAGAGAGTAAAGATTCGTTAAAAAATGTCAAAATTCTCATAATAATAATAATATTATGACAATTTATATAGCGCAGTTCGCTGATTTTTTTTCGCAAACAATGTATTGATTAAGAAATATAAAAATATTAAGTAGTTTGTTAATAATGATGAAAATTTAAAAGAATTGAATGACAAAGAGTTATAATATTCTTACAGAAAATATTTCATTTTTTTTGTGTTGACATAATCTTGTTTTCAAGATGTCTGACAAAATATTGTTTCAAAAGTGCAACTTTAATATAAAAACCGTCATTCACTAAATTTAAGTGACGCCTTTTCATGTGCCGGTTAGATTGAACAAATATCGGGCCATTCTACAATTAATTGATATAATTTAACTTAGATTCTTAGCAAGATCTCACATTTTTTAAGCTACAAAGATAAGCTTTAGCGGATCTCTAACGGAATCGACCTAATTGTTTATTATATTTTGACAGGTTTATTTTTTCGTTTACATTGCCAAATCATTCGTTTATTTTGTTATAACATTGATTCGTGCTTGGAGACCAGTTAAATCTGTTTAACCTATGCAATCAAATAAATAAACTCTCAAAATCAGACATCGCCACACGTCGGATTCATTGGTTTTATCGACTAAATAGTTTGTTATACGTGCATTTGTACAATCAACATGGAGTCACTGTTCAACAAGGCGTGAAATTGGACCAATGGCTCTGAATATGTCAGGAATTCAGTGTTGATCTAAACACTATCATCTAATTACATTACAATACGTTGCCCACACACTAGGATATTGGGTGATACCATGAATAATTACCTCAAATCTACCACATATTTCATTTCAAAAGTCTGAAATTCATTAGCTTTTAACGTGTTTGATTTCATCGATGACAAAGTTCTGTAATTTATTGTGCTTCTGGTGGGAGGAGAAAATATGATTTTTTTGTTCACACTATAGTGGAATTGATTGAACAAAATACAGGATGAAGAGGAATGCAGACGAATCCAGGAAAAAGGTGAGTGATTTAATTTTTTAATAAAACTTTTTATAGATTTGCCACAATGAATTTTATCGAGATTATTTGAATGTTCAATCTTAGTACAAAAAACCTACTCTAATTAATAAAAAAAAAACTGAAAATTTGTGCATTCTCTCATATTATATTGTAATTCTATAAAAGTGTAGTTTGGAATTTACCTATGTAGGCTGATTTTGTAGAATTTATATGATAACATACGTTCTTAATTTGAATTAAAGAATTACTCGAAGACAACATTAAATGAATTCGTATAAAACTACCACTTAATGGATTTAAAAAAAACTCCCTATTTCTAAGCAACATAGGTAAATAATCCAACTGTCGATTTGTTGAAGAGAAATTATTTCTCGAGACAGATCGGCAGTATCAAGCCAAGATACGTGAGATTTGTATGGCCAGGTCTACATTTTAAACGGTTTTTCAACCTTTGACGACAAAAAACACCAACTTAGAGGCTTCGCAGCATATATGTTCCATATATGGATTTACTCAGGATTCGGAGGAGAACATTTATTTAGTGTGTGTGTGTGTGTGTGTGTGTGTGTGTGTGTGTGTGTGTGAGGGTGTGTGTGAGGGTGTGTCTGTGTGTGTGTCTGTGTGTGTGTGTGTCCGTCCCCCCCTTATAACTTTTGATTCGCTTGATGCACATATCCTAAAATTTCAGAAAATATTTAATTCTTTAAGTCTACAAAACTTGTATACTCAGAATTTTTAAATTTTCTTTCAGTCAGGGGTAATCAACCTTTGAATTTTTACTTAATTTTTGCATATATCTCGAAAACTATAAAAGCTAGAACCCTAAAATTTTGTATGTATATAGAAAAATATAATATCTCAAATTAATTTAATGAAAAAGTTCCAGGATTTCTCAAACTTTTTTTAAAAAGAAAAATATTTTTTTTATGACTAATTTAAGAGTTTCAGCGCCTATATTTCAGAATTTTATAAAAATATCGAAAAACACCGAAACACCCCAACTAGATAATTAATTTTTCTATAAAAAATGCTTACATTATATCAGTACATCTCAAACTTTTCTTAACAATTTTTGTAAGAATTTGATTTATTGACGTCATCGTTTCATACAATAAACATACCGACTTAGTCCATCGGCAGTTGGATCTCATGTTTACATGCAACTAGTATGATTTTAATCTTTGTATCGGAAAAAAACCTATAGAAATAAAATATATGTTTCCCTCTTTTTCACCTCTTTAAAAGTTCCCTGATGTCTGCGCGGATGCGTGTTTTTTTAACTATTTTTTATGGCATTAAAAGTGTTAAAGCTATAATTACGTGCTTGGCTCAATATCCGGACACGAATTCTAGTCGACAGCCTACTTTGGACTCATGTAGGATTCAGACAAATTTTGGTTAGAAAGTGTGGCAGTGTTTCCATAGTCCACAAAAGCCTGTATAAAATATTATCTTTAAAGTGGACTGTTTTTTTCTGTAAAAAGATTTTTTTAATACGCTGCTAAGAAAATAAATAAAACTCTATTGTTATATTAACTTTTTATTTATTACTCTACAGGATGTTTCATTTTAGCATTGATTCGTGTTTGCATGAATATTGTCATTTGCGGGATTCTAATAACGATACATTAATGATGGCAGCTAACGTCGAATTGCAATGCACATTAATGAACGAACTTACGATGTATAATTTAATTGCGATGATTTGAAAATAGATACAACAATCCTGTACAGCTGGTACAAGGGGTACGTATTTATCTAGGATTATAAAGTAAGTATATATACCAGAAATATACACAATTTCAGCTTTGAAGTAAAACTGACAATGTTTAAAAGTTTATAGGTGCTTTTAAATTATCAACATTCAATTTCTTTTATGGGGCTATTTGCTTGAAACTTTACGATGACAAAAATAAAACAGTTCAAAAAACGCGTTAATAGTTTAAAAATTTGGTGATTGGTATCATGAAGTGTGAGAATCTACCAACCTTTATATTGGACTGTTTCTTATAATTTGGTTATTTCTTATAATAATTAATTAGTTTAGGTCTATCGATATAGTATGAGTTATATTGGGAATCTTTGTGTTAGGATTTTACGCTTAATCTTGTCCGTATAAAGGTGGAAGTTCACAACGTGACAGAAACATGAGACCTATACTTATACTCGCAACCATTCAGGTTACCTAAACTTGATAATAAGAGTCTATATGAACTATGGTTTGCGACCGAAAACGCGACTCAAGGCACAAAAAAGTCTCGGCCCCTGGGAAGTGGAGTCGCGCGTTTTGGTCTCAAATCTCGGTCGCCGCGCTAACATCCACCTTTATTCTAAATTTTCGAAGCATTAAAGTTTAAAAATTAATAAGTACTTTGGAAATCTTTGCAACTCGTTCGAAAGTTATTGTTTAGTTTAGAATAGTGCTAGTGATAACATCAACTGACACAATCAGTTGCGAAAACTACCCTTAATACCTAGTTTAATATCACCCAATCATTTAACTTAATTATTTGTTTAAAAATTTTCATTAAGGTAAAAGCACACTGTAATTTTTTTTAGCTAGAGTTGATCAAGCTAAAGTTGATCATCTTAAATCTAGAAGCGTAAACAGTAGTAAGAACGTTCTAGGGGAGAGAAATCCAGCTTTTGTACAGTGTACCTACGCTGTGTTTCCTTTAGTCTCAAATAACTGTACGCATGTTGAGTACACATGGTTTCCTCAAAATTCTCTAGGTAGATCTTTAAGTAAGACCTCTAGCTAAGGAAAAACAGCATGAGCAGTTCTTATCCTAGGTATGTAGATATTAATTGGCGTAGTGGTTTATAAAATTAAGCCTTAATCTAGTACATATGTGCTCAACAACAACTGTAGGTACAGAACGACTAGTTTCTGACTTTCTTCCAAAATACTTGCTACAAATTCTTAATGTTGCTCCTTAACCCCTTATTCCGCTTTTTAATTCTGATAAATCCATTAATGGAACGTTTGTCCTGAATCAACTGTGTTTTTAACATAACGACGGCTTAATCCGCAGAAACGATAACTCCATAAAACCAAATTGTGCAGGAGGAACATAAAACCTTTTTATTAGTTTATCAATATACCTACATTGATTTTTATAGTTTACTTTTCATACTTTTGTATTTAAAATCATTATTAAACACAACAATTAGCACTAAATAAAGTATTTTTCAAAATATATTCAATAAAAGGAGTTATCACTTTTGCAAATCACATTTTTATAAAATTTTTGTGGAGTTATCATTTTTGCAACATTAAGTTTATGTTCGGGGAAGAAAACAAAATTTACTTGTTGTGTATAAAAACAAATGAGTATAGACATTAAAAAGAAAGATTATAGGTAGAAATAGATAAAATATCCATTGTGATAAGTACGTGTAAGATTGTAGGTATTTACAATAGAACTACAGGTAAACCAATTTCGGAAACATTAGGTTGGAGTAATTTCTTACTTTTGCCATTAGGTAAATATGTATAACTTGGCCACGGTATTGAAATTTGCGCTCTTATAGTAGCAGATGTTGGTGTAAAGTGACCATACTGATTTTTCTTTCGAAAAACTCTAGAACTAATTGAAAATACGATAAATCCTTGGTAGTAGATACAAAATTTATTCTTTATTTAATATGAATTATATTATTGCTATACGAAGATTTTTTTCCCGAATAAGGTAGTCAAGTTCTTCCTACATACATTCATTCACTATACGTCGACAACTGGGGAGGGTATTCAGCGAGTTTTGAAAGTTTGGATGAGGAAAACTGGGGAGGGTATTCAGCGAGTTTTGAAAGTTTGGATGAGGAAAGGGAATAGGTAGCGTTAAGGACTCATTACGGTATGAAGTAGCGGTATAAAAGTAACACTAAATTTACTTTTATGGCAGTTTTTCCACCCACAGAGGTCACAATGAGAAAGACCCTCTTATACCATGTTCTGTTCCTTCGAGGCAGAGGTGAGGGCGTTGGATTTTGTATGGTAGGAAATAATATAAATGGCTCAAGATCGAGTCAATCGAGAGCTTTTGCTGCCTCCCTATGCCCCCGAGTGGGTTTCAAAGGTTTCATTAATGAATACAATCTTACTATAATACTTTAGGTTTAGATACTGCATGTATGAAATTCATTTAAAGCCACAATTCTAGATAATTATCAAAAAATGTATCGAAAGTATTAATGACTCACTTATTATAAGAAACAACCAATATAAGTGGAATAATTATGATTATTTAAAAAAAAAATATTATGTATGTATGTGTATATGTTATGAAAAGTATTAAAAAATGTATTTATATCCATGTGTTAATATTTTGTTGATTTTAAAATTTAATGACAAGAGTGCTCGGAGAAGAATTCCCTCCCGAAGCATGAGTTTTAACAAATTTTCGGGAGGTAACTTTTATGGTCATCATAATGATAATCTGTTAAACGTTTTTGTTTGTATTTAAATTCTGAAACCAATTTTTCACTACACAAACTCCATTTTACTCACGAGCTTTGACAGAATCATATTGTACGTCAATTGTCACCATACAAATGGTGGGAATCCAATGGAGTTATCATTATTTCCAAATTTTCACTTGTTTGAAAGGAGTTATCTTGTTTTTGTGTGGAGTATTGTGGCAGTTTAAGATGAGATATGGGAGTTATTGTTTGATATAATGATGCGTTATAAGTATTAGAACGTGTCGGCGCAAAAAAGTCGATTTGTCAAAAAAGTGGAGTTATTTCGTTTGCGGATTAAGCCGTCGATAAGTACTTACCCGTTTTTTTAAAAGATGACATTAGCTTATCCGCGTTGTAAGTTTGCTCTTGAGTGCAATGTTTAATTTGCACATATTGTGTTTTGACGTTGGACTAACGATTCCTCTCCCGATTGTTTCTCGTTCAGAAACAAAGTTCCCCGGCTGTAATTACCGCATTACTGTAGAAACACATTAGGTACGTTGCACGCGACAAACAATAACAATTTCATAGTAGAATAATGGCTTATAATGTTGTTTCCCTGCGACGCGTTGAGCGATGCGACATCTGAACGACGATTAGGTTGTTAAATTCTACACCACGTCGTCGTATGCGACAATAAATGACGTTAATTTTCTGTTTCACGTCTCACGTGTGAAGCCACATTTATAATAGCTAGTCTCATTTCATACAATATTCATACTACTTCTTATTACTTGCACCGTTGAATTCAGTTGCGACAAATCTTAGTCAGTTCTGCGCAGTGAGATATTCCGGGCTCGCTAATATACTCATTAACAGCCTGAACTGAAATCTCATTTCTTTAGTCTGAACAAAATTAGACTTTTTTTTCTCTTCTTGTTATATCGATTTACTACCTTTTTCAATCTTGCACCCTATGCTTTGCGCCCTGCGAACGATATAATGTTGTCTATCCATCTTTTTATGGGTGTGCCGATAATTCTTCTATCCCATTATCCTTACTTATCTTTTTGGATCCACCTTCCATCTTTTCGTGTCGTAAAATGATTTAGGTACCTATTGCCATTTTTATTTTGATGTCAATTATTCAATTGTCAATTATGGTGTTCAATTATTTTGAAGAGTTTCTTACAATGAAACATCCGACTAATCCGCATTTAAATTTACTTTTATTCGATTGAGTGAGATGTATAACAATGCATTAAATTACCTACTTCTAGTCTTTCAATATTGTTGAATTTGGATCTTAGCATTCACTTTTTGCTTGTTCAAAAGAAGTTTTGAATCGTACGCACTGATTCGTGGGCACAGGTACACATTTTATATTCTTAATATCAACACATTTCTCATAAAACTTGCTAAAAATATAAACTTGTAAATCATGACCAACTTTTACTTTTAAAGTAATAAAAAAGTGAGGTATGTGCCTAAACCATTCCTTTAAATGTCGTAAATTATTTATTGTGTCGAAAGGTTTATCTATAAATTGGAGTCACGTACCGAGTAGGCCTTTAGAATTATCCGTCACGAGTTTTTGCTGCGTCTTTTTTAAGAACGTTTTATGTAAATAACGTTTAGCCCCGCGCCCGTCGTGCATCGCGTCGTTATTGTTTTTTGCAGAAGCAAACAGGGTGTCTCGCATATATAATCCACAGTTTTTGTATGACATATTACATGGTTTTTACACTTTCATAACGGGAAATGTGACACTTTGGCCTGTGGCATTCAGTAATAATTTATGCCGGTACGAGTGTCGGTTGTTTGTTTAGTGAAGTCATCGCGAACATCGAAAAATGTAAACTCAAATCGAAAGTGGTTGCATGTTTCAGTACTAACGTACGGTTTTGAAACTACCATCTTTACAAAAATAACCATGCAAAAGCTCCGCATAATCCAAAGAGCAATGGAGAGAAGGATGCTTGTTATCAGTTTGCAAGACAGAAAACGCAACGAATGGATATTCCCGTTTATTTTTTTAATCTTCTTAGATTACTAATTCAGATGAACTCTTCACTTTAAAAAATCAAGTTGATTATCGAGAATTCATTAGTTTGAAAACTTTTCAATTGCTTTAGTAAACAGAACAGGATAGGCAAGGATAAAGGCTGCAGATATTTCCCAACGTATCGCTTTTCTCAAATGACAGGAATAAAAATGGTCGGAGAGGTCGGGTCCAGAATGACTACCAGGAGCGTTGGGAGACCACCACTACGGTGGAGGGCCGACCTCATAAAAAAAACGTTGGAATCAACTGGGTCCAGAGAGAGCCCACTATAGAACGGCGAAGAAGGAGGAGGCCTTTGTCTAGGAGTGGACGGGAATAGGCTGAGAAGTGAAATTATAGAAGATTATCAAAGTGTCTTTACAACTCAAAAATCAACATACCTACTTTAAAACATTTATTTTATAACAAACTTTCAAGCGAGTGAGTTTTAAAAATGTCAATCCGAGATTGACAAAAGGGCTCGAGATCATTTTTTTGTTGATAAAAATGAATCTGTGCTTATTCGAAGTGAACACAAATAGGTACACGTTTGACATCTTTCACACTAACCAAAGAGTTTTTGTCGTGAGAGCGGAAATGGTTGGCACGGCCAGGATTCGAACCTGTGACTTCCAATACGCTGTGCGCATGAAAGCCGGCGAATGATACCACTGGACTACCAACCATCCCATTTTTATAGTAGGTATAATTACTAACTATATATACTATAATATATGGTTGCAATTTCAAGATAAAAAAAAGATCTCGAGCGCTTTCGTCAATCCCGCGTTGACATTTTTTATTGAATACTATTTAAATTTCCTTAAAATACGTGAAAACAAAATAAATTAAATAATTACAACTTACTTACTTACACTTGTGTGTGCTAAATGTTACTTTATCGTACCTATTAACTTGTCTTAACATTCCATATTTTTTTCGAGATTTCGATGACCCGGTTTGGAAAGAATTGGAATCACTATTCATTGCGGGGGAAAACTAACGGTTACAAATGAAAAAAAAATGAGAGCAAATACTAATGCTGATTTGTAACTTGGGGTTTAAAATTGAAAATATTTCACGTCAGTTCGTCGGTTTATAGAAACGAGAAAATTACTTATATTGGAAACAAAAAGACACAAAGACTTTTAATTTCAACAAAGATAATTTTTCAAAGTCAAAACTATTATAAGTTATTACAAATACGATTTTTAGATCGGAATTTTTTTTCTGCGGAAAGAAAATGGTTCACTATGATTATAAAAATCAAAATTACGAAGTGCATGCTTTCATACCCCCTTTGTAACCTCACTCAGGGGCATAGGGATGCAAAAAGAACCCTCCACCGCCCTCAACCTTGCATGTATTTTTCTTTAATAGCAAAAGACCCACTCATAAGCCCTTATTCGTATGAATTTTGAAATGCACCATTAAAATTGGTCTGATTATGGAAGCGCAAGTCTGACATCGGTAGCCTAGAGGTCCCGGGTTCGATTCCCGGCTGAGTCAGATTTTTTTCATGCATATTTCAATTGAAATTTATACCCGGGGATGACCTGTAAAAAGGACGGGATCGGTTAGCTATAAAAAAAATCTCCCCGCCGCGGCCGGCAATACTTTGTATAGAAAAGCAATCATTTCTTTTTTGTTTTTAAGATATTTTTACTTGATGTTAATTCGAATAATATGGGACATAATATTTTTATAACTTTGAAGGATCTTATTAGAGAAGATAGGATTTTTGGATAGGATTTTAAGACTGTTATCTCAGAATTTGCTGAGAGAATATTTTGGTAAGAAAATCTTGCCCATACTTTATTTCAATATAAAAAGAGGTTGTATTCATTTGATAAAGAAACCTTTTGTACAATAATTTACAGGGTCGTAAAATAGACCCACACGAACAATTTTTAATCTACAATCGATAGCTATAAAATAGAAAAATAGCTTCAGACGTACAAAGAATTCGGACTCCCGATTATTTCCCAGGACCGTTATTTCGAATTATTTGACTTGTGGAATCCATTGTCTCAGTGCAGCGGGGCTAACTATCTGCCTCCCTTTCGCTCCTTATCTTCGAGTGAGTGATTACAAGGGACGATGAAGGTTTTCTAAAACGGATCAAAAATAAACCAAATTGAATTTAAAAATAAATATAAATGAACCATTCTTCTTGGGGGTTTTTTGTGCATTTATCTCGCGAACCCGATTCAAATTTTATCTCAAGAACGATCTGACTCTGTCATTTGGAGTTTGGTTGCCAAACATGAAAAGAATTCCACGATATGTCTGGTTTGTATCCGGTTTTACTAAGCGAAAAAAATGGCTTACATAAGGATTTATACTAATAATTTCCCTCTATTAGTACGTCATTGTATAATATTTAAATTCTTAAAGGAATGGTGTTGAAAAATACACTCAAAACGACAAAAACAAGCTTAGTTATCAAATCAATATTCAGATATATATACTTATTTGTAATTTTTCTCTACAAACGGTAACAAACGGTATCGGTAACATCGCGGTTAGGAATTCATAATAAACATTTAATCGAAGCCAAATAGTCTCTGAGGCTTTCATGCCCGGCGTTGTAACTTAGTGTTTTTAGTGGCGTAGTCGAGGTCTTGAAGGCGATATTTTTAAGGTCCAAAAAGTGACGAAACGGATAAAATGTCGCCTATGAGACCACGGCCAATCATCCTGTAAAACAAATTGATTTTAAATATAAATCGGGCGTATTTTTTCGACTAAATTAACAATTTTCAATTCAATTAACGTTATTTTCGTAACAGACATGAACATTAGACAACAACTGTGTAGTCAGAGAGCTTGGCCTCATTGTGTTTTTTAAATGGTTTATTCATTCTTGAATAAGTTTCATTATGAAAAATATATTGTAAGAATAAAAATAATGAAGAAATTTTATACTGGATATTGAGAATTTTTCTTCAAATTTTACTTCGCAAACTGCAAAATTTTACCATGTTTTCTGCTAACTGCATTGTCGTTTATAGCATTTCCTCTTGAAAGTTGTGTGACTTTAATTATCACAATTAAAACTAAACAGTGCCTTGCTCTTTGTGTAGCAGCCAACAGTAACTAATGAAAACAAAACATCGCACACACATAATAAAATACACCCTTAGAAAGCTTTGTCAAATAGATATAGTGCCCACGTACCTACTCCACATAATATGTAGGTATATTATAACAGCAATAAGAAAATATCGAGAGATTTTTACATTTAAGTAACTACATTAAATTATAAATTATGCGATTGTAAAAAAAGGTAATCCGTGATACCGTTGATACCTACTGGCGTCTTGACTCTCATGTCTGGTTGGTCAAATGAAAATATCAAATAAAAAATATTATTATCATTTTAGGCATATAAACGTTAAAATACTTCTGCTTTAAAGGAACGGTAAAAATATCTTTCTTTTCTTCTTCAGAAACCTACTGGCAGAAAGAACCATGCCCTTCTCGGCCAACTGTCATGAAAACTATTAATGAAAAAATCTATAGGTACTTAATATGATCACACACACAATCCGATGAATGTCGGTAGGTAGGTACTTAAGTTCTAACTCACGCAAAATTGACACGGTCAGTACGCTCCACATGTGGTATATTATGTATGTCATTGTATGTATATTTTCAAACTGCAGAACTCACGCATCAAAACATGTGTGTATGTTTGACCTACGAGGGACGTTTAGGATAGGAGTCTTGCGTTTGTCGATCACTCGCTCAGTCAATCAGTATAAATACAATAGTTTTCCAAAAAAATGTTTACCTACCATTAAAGTACCGTTTTTTTCCTGTTGCATCTGAAGAACAGAGCTGAGTTGCTCCCGTAAAACAAGTTTATTTTTATTTCTCCTTTCCTTTAATTGCACGTCGTCGGAATTTTTCTTCAGCGTGAAGACATTTGTTAAGATTATAGGGAAATATTATTTTCCGCGCCCTTGCGCCCCGGCTAAAGCGTTACTTTGAAAAATGGTAGGTTAGGTAATTTATGGAGGACCATCAGTAAGTTTAGAAAGAGTTTACGGCCCTTTACGTCATTAGCTGCCTGGAGAGATACGACCGTGTCGATTGTGTAACACACCCCTAAACACAACAATTTTAGTAAAAATATTTAGGTACGTAACACATTTATAAAAATAAAAATTGAATGAATGAATCAGTGCATCGAACTCAAACACAAAAACGGAATTTGAAGTGAAACGCAAACCTACTTTATCTTATAATATAAAAGTCGAGTTAGATCGAACATTTATAACTCGAGATCGGCTGAACAGATTTTTATGACGCTGCTTAGTTTATTGGATTCTTCTCCACTCCGGATAACAGAATTACTAATAAAAATGGATAGAAAACGTATAATAAAACATCGAAAAAGGGATAGAAAATAATTTCTATAAAATATTTGCCTTGAACACTGACTCACTGACTGACTGACTGACTGCCTGACTGACTGATGTCATTAACGCCGCTAGATGGCGCGCCACTCGCAACTAAAGACAAATAATAATATTGTTCTTCTAATACAACATGGCTGACAGCAGTGACAACTGACTGAAATGTAATGATATTATTATGCCTGGTGGCTGAGCACTTTTTTTAAAGGTCTTGACGTAGAGAAAAACAATTTTTTGGGTTATTAAAAAACTCACATGCGAAGTCAGCCATAAGAAAGCAAAGTGTACCAAATTAGGAAACTTTTACGCACAGCAGGACTTCATAGTGAAGAAAAGCCTTCCTAATGCCATGAGTGCAATAAAAAGTTTGCGGTTTCAAGTAATTTAAAGAATGACATGCGAACTCATAGCGGAGAAAAGCCATATGAATGCAATAATTGCAATAAAAAGTTCAATCAATCAAATAATTTAACACTTCATAGCCCGCGCTCGAAAAATTGTACGATGACCCGCGCCAACGGGGAAACCTTCGTACTTTTTTAATGGCTAATTTTTCATACAAATGAGATGTTTGGAGTTACAAAAAATGCCAGTATGAAGCTTGAGATCTTCTTTGCCGAATAGCATTAAATTATTTTCTCAGAATCTAAAAATAATTGATTAAAATACGATTATATAATGATCCATCTTTTTGACAAACCTTCAAACACAGTCATAGTCCGCGTCTTTAGCAAATAGCCGACTTTTATTGCCCTGCATCCAAGGGCCGGTGTCCAGGTAGTGACATCTTCTTTATTGCTTCGGGGGTGCATTTATTTTATTATTAGGATCGCGGGCCCCTGTCCCCAAACTTATTTTTTTGTTATCGAGATTCTTTTGTTACTGCCGTCTAGAAATAATTCCCTTCGAAAATGTGGAACATAACAATGAAACCTAGAACCGTCCGCGCCAAAATCTTTTTTACAACTGTTTAGGACTGTTGAAACTTTACACATCCTTAGCACCCGCGGCCTTGGAAATTCCCCGATGATTAACGAAATAACACTAAAAACTCATTTGATTTGACACATATACCAACTATTTCAAATAACAATGGTATAATCAACAAATGTGAAGGATATGGTTCAGGGTTCTACATTTAAAGGAATTTTAGGAATTACAAAAAAACTGGCCTGACCGGGGAATCTCCGGGGTGCGGGCTCTGAAGTGTTAAACAACCAATGACATGCTAAAAGCTATTTGAATGGTAAGTTTGCAATAAAAAGTTTAATTTCATTTTCAAGTTTGCATAAATAGTTCAATCAACCGTGTGCTGTAAAGTATCACTTGCGAATTCGGTCAAAAAATTGACAAATCAGAAAACTTTTACGCACAGCCGGACTTCGCTTTACTAATGCAATGTGTGCAATAAAAAGTTTTGAAACTCATAGCGGAGAAAAGCCATACGAATGCAACCATTGCGATAAAAAGTTTAATCAATCAAATGATAAAAGCCATTTAAATGCATATTTTGTTAGAAAAAGTTCAAAATTTGTTTAAAGTCTGACATATGAATTCGGCCAAAGTATTAGTTTGTATGAAAAAGTTTACCAAATCAGATCTTTAAATCATATACGCGATTTCATTGCCAAGAAAACTCTTACTAATGCAATGTGTGTAATAAAAAGTTTTTTTTTGCATTTTTATAAATAGTTATAATATTATCATGAATAGTTATAATCTATCATCGAGTGCTTTACAGTCACACAAATGAATTCGGGCATAAAAAAACAAAGTTTCCATGAAAAAGTTTACCAAATCACGAATCTTTAATCCACACACACGAGATCATAGCGGAGAAAAACCATACGAATGCCATGTTTTCAATAAAAAGTTTACACACCTAGAGTAATTTTTTAAAGATTTTCATGTGAATTCATAACGTTGAAAAACCATACATAATATGTAAAGTTTGTTATAAATAGTTCACGTTGTTTTTTGAGTTTTCATGAAGAATTCAATTAATCAAGTGTTTTAAAGTCTCATATAAGAATTCGGCAATACGAATGCAAAGTTTACATGAAAAAGTTTAATCAATCAAATCGGTAAATACCCACATGCCAAAAGCTGTTTGAATGTACAGTTTGTAATTAAAAGTTTAAGTTGTAGGTATTTGAGTTTTTTAAAAGAGTTGAATCAACCAAGTATTTTGAAGTCTCACTCATGTGAATGCTCACAGCTATGCTATGAGAAAGTAAAGTTTGCATAAAAAAGGCCATATGTGGGCGCCACGGGCGCCTTTAAAAAACTAGTATAAAATATTAAAATTAGTATGGAACGGATTAACTGACAACAACGCCATCTCTAAAAATTCCATAACAACACAATTTTTATTTTCTTGACAAACCATCGAGATTCAAAACATTAGTTCGCAGATTTTTGATAGAATTTCTTTCAAGCTTTCTGAAATAGTTTTTTAAAACATATTTCAAACGTATTTTTGTATACATACTGTACAAATTCGAAATCAATATTCATAGTTAGGACTACAGAACAACGTCTGTCGGGAAAGTTAGTATTAGATAAGCTTGAATAATATGGTTAAAAATAACATATTGTTTTAGCATCACAGAGCATGAAAATTTTAAAGGATACAAGAAGGCTTAGGTTTTGGGTTTATAGTGAAAGATAATAATATGAGGATCTCTCATATAGGTAATAGATCAGTACGTATTCATACTGAGTGGGCTAGAAAAATCACTTGTGATAACTTTATTATAAATAGGTACTTGGGTATCTGTGTATTATGTAAGCAACCGACGTCCTCTTCAAATATTCATGTTTATTGGATGATCGGTTATTTTCATATTATCATCTCGTCTAAGTTAACAATTTTATTTTTTATTAACCTAAAAAGTATGATAATAGTATATGTTAAATGTGAAAACTTTTCTTGTATACCTATGTAAAAAATACAAATGTCATCTACCGAATGGTGCATTTAAATCAAAAGAACATAGTGCCAGAGCTGGAAGTAGAGCATATTATTTTCTTGATCTTTAATATGGAAACTAATCTATCGTCACCCATTTATAATTTCTTGCATGCTTTTGTTTCCAATATCGACCATAAATGAAGGTATACTCTGTTTGTAGATTGACTCTATGTTCGTTTGATGTAAACGCACCCTTAGTATGCAAATTGGTTCGTATTAGAAGTGGTTACAACGCCGGCTTTCGTGCTGTTTCGTATCGGAGGTCGTGGGTTCGATCCCAGGTTCCGACCATCTTCCTCTTTCACGACACAAGCTTTAAGTAGCTTACTGTGAAAGAGACAAAGAGTGTATTTCTGTTCACTTTGAGTGAGCACTGATTTTAATTAAAAAAAATGCATCTTCTTAAACTAATTTGAACGATTTAAAATCCCGTTACATACTTTAACTTCATACTTGTAAATACTTTGATTCCTACACTTGAAGATATGTACCAACTAGGTATAAAAAAACCTATAAATTAAGTCCATGTTTATTTTTTTCAGGGAAGCGATTCTAAATTTTGATAATAAATATTCATACGAAATACTAATATTTTACATTGCTGGCTGGCAATAAATAATAACAGGATAGGGTGGTGCCCATCTTATGGATAAAAGAATAGTTTTATATCCCGCAGGGGCTTATGGGATCATGTGAAATATTGGGAATTCATCATGGGAGACAACTGCGGAGATGGAAAAGACACGTATTGATTAATCCCTTTATTATTTCCCCATCGATTGTTTTGTGTGAATTTGTTTGTTCAAAATGTTTGTTTAGTTATACAGACTTCGGTCATGAGACAGTTTGGCAGTAAGGGTCATACGTTATATACATACATACCTATCAAATTGAATAATATTTACATCTAGTTAAATGTCAAAAATAATAGTAAAATTAAAAATATTCGACGCTAAAAACTTATAAACTGTATTCACTAATTATTATAGCTTACGATTTTATGTTATCATGAGATCTTCAACTTAAAGAGAGAGTAACTTTCTAACCGTTTTACTTAAAAGAACTGATTTTCGGATAGCATAATATATCTGAGAGATCTATGGATGTTTTAGCAATATTGTCTTTGGGAGATTTGGAAACAACACCAATCGTGAAAATTAAAATCCTCTAGTAATCATAATGACGTTGGTAGGAATTTGGTTATCACTCTTTCGTGATGGGCTTCTCAGGACGGTAAAAAGTATCCTTTGCCGTACATTATTTTTTTTACTTGTACTTCCGTCATTGAATCAGACATTGATCTTTTGTTAATAGTCAACGTTTTAAGTGATAGGAAACGTGAAGAGGTTGGTGGCCTAGGGGTTCAGTTGTCGCCATTTGTTCTGAGGGTCGTAGTTTCTATTCCTCTGTCACAACGCAGCTTTACTCTCTGTGAACCTAATAATATTCTTTACTTAAAAATATATTTTTACTAACTGTATGAAGAATGTTTAAGTAAAAATTCCAGTATGAAATTCCGGACACGGTCTGGTAATCAAAAATATATCTACATAAGAATATCCAACATTATTATTATTGATAAGATAATATCATGTACCTACCACACCATCCCGTTCCTTCTAATTTATTAAAATCAAAAAGTGTTATCGGATACTTATTTACAATTAATCACTCTAACCTTTCACCCTACTCATACGAATGTTGTTCATAAACATAATATGTACACAAGTAGTATTTTCTTGTTATAATAATTATACCGTCCTTCTAGATAAATAACACAATTAGTATGAGATATTTCACTATTAATATTATGTGAATAAACAAAATAAAAATAAGAAAATATAATAATGATTACCTATACTTTGTGTTATCACAAATTTATACTTCGTGTCATTAGAAAGTTATAGCCTTAGGATATCCTTTATCCTGGTGATATCACCATTATATCCGACTCCAAAAAAGAGGAGTACAAGACTGCACGAGTGCATAGCAAAGTGACACTAAATGAATTAAAAGAGAATATGTTTAATGTCATAATATTCTTTACACGCAAATAATTTCCCTCCATAACTAATTGATATATATTTTCATAATAATATAAAGATAGATAGGTATTTACATTTTACACTAGTGGAGTGGTTATTGGTTCATTGGTTAACTTCACGGCATACGTACATATTATACAGGGTACTGATGGGGATCGTGAGTTGGAATACCGGTGCAGACCATTTCTAATTTCACGCCACAAGCTTATTGTGAAATATATGTCAAAAGTTTTCACTTTGAAGGAACGTATATTTATAAAAAAAAAGTTTGTCTAAAATCAGTTGTCTACTATCTTTCGTTTTATATCTAAATAGATACTTCTAAAAATGTACATACAATAGATATCTCGCTTGTCTAAGTTTGATATTTTAATCAATTATTACTTGTTAAATTCACGATGGTTCAGAGTAAAATGAATCATAGAAAACAGATGTTGTGAGCCCGTTTCGGTCGTAATTAATGTTTTTAATAATAATTAAAAATAAAGATTTGACAACACAATACAATCTTTAATATCAATTTCAAAAATAATTAATCCTTCACATCAACTTGAATCAATCTCATTTGTAAAAATCAAAACATGTTATGTATGTATATATTTTTCAAGACTTATTTACTAAAACCTAAGTTAAGGAATTTCTTCATAATAAAATCAGATCTTATATAATTTTTAAATTTCGGCATGATGTACCTACTCGTAATCATTTTATTTAAGTTTCATATTAAACGAAAAATAAATTCCCTTTAAACGACGATGTTTTAAAAATTATTCCCTAAACGTTAACCAAGTTAATGTGACTAAAGATGTAACAAAATAGGTATTTAAAAATGTGATGACCATCATGGAAATAGCTTTGATCTTGAGAGGGGAGTTAAAATGAAAACCGTAGAATATTATTATGGCGTAGAATTGCCGTCAGCAAATTCGATGATTTAAAATAATGAAATAAAATTATCTTTGTCTCGTTTCCAGGAACTAATTTTCTAGGTAATGGAATGACGGCTATTATCATTCTACGCTGTTAACAAATCAACAAAGATTTCAATTTAGAATAGATACTATTTTAATGTCAAATACCTACCTAACGTAATTAAAATCAAATACTTTTTCCTAAGTAATTTTCAGATTAGTTTTTCTACTTTTGTAACGATATAAATAAAATAAATTTATAGTGTATTTTGGAAGGTGGTTTGCAGAGATGTGTTTAGGATGTATGATTGTTTTTATTGTAGAAGTAACATAATATTGTAATGCATGCATGGAGAAGATGTGTGCTAATGCGCGAACATCAAAGTAGCGCACAGAGATGCGCGTCGCAAGACGGTTGATTGTTCTGTGTGATTGTGGCTTTGTACGATGTGACAGGCTGTTACCAATACCACCTATATAAGACGCCTTAGCGCTACGTCACAGCGGGAGGCCCAGCATTCACTCTTCTATATCTGTATGTACGCTATGATATCTGTCTACACGCAGGCAGCCGTGACGCGAGAGGCCAAAAATGGCCGCCAGCACTAAGGCCTTCTTATATAGGTGGTGTTGCTGTTACCGAGTGACGATATCATGGAGAAACGCTATTGGTAGATGATGTCGACATGCGAAACATGGCCGCTACACTATTTATTTTTTAATTGGGCAAAAGTGGTTCACCTTGAGATGGAAAGTTTGGAGTGACTTTGTTTTGAATGACTTGAAATTTTATTTTTTTAATATCATGATCATCATTATTATTATCAAAAAAATGATGATGAATATCTTGTTCTTTAGTTTGGCCATTTTTCCTTTCAAAATTATAACTTTTCAAAACGACGGTTAGTCAAGTTATAGGAAAAGGGTTTAGCCACTTTTGCGCCGACACGCCCTCTATTATTCTGCTTTCGACCTATCTCTATGGTAGATAGGTTCATAATATTCTCAATGGCATAAAAATTTAAAAATTAAGACCTTTTGTATTTTTTGCATCTTGTTTCCAATCTGTTTTACAATCTACTTAATAAGCGAAAGACTCCGAGAATCAACAAAAATCTGTTTCTGGATATTCGATAATATTAAAGAGAAAGTTTATTTTCCTAAAAAACTTGTGAAAATTTGTTCGTAACTTTTTCATTTCAGTCGAGGTTAGAAAATTTGAAACTATTTCAGTTTTCTATGGAATTATGGTCATTATCCTTCTCAACTGCTTGTTTTCAATTTAATGTATCAACGAGACCTACGAAATCAAAGTCAAACGTTATTTATGATAATATTATTATCAATTTATCAAGAATTATTTTATTCATCGCCAGTGGCTGAGGAAAGTTGAAGTAAAGCACCATCAGTCAAAACGCTCTCAAAAAGTTTGATTAATTCCACAAACTTTTCCACTGCCGTCACGCCAACACCATCGGAGGCCCTCGCGGAGTTCCACAGGCTGCTCACACCCCGCCGAACCCGGGAACCCCCTACGATATTAAATATTTTATTAGTGGAATTGTGTCAAATAACTTTTCGTATGAATATCTAATAATCTTATTCCAATTTAGCCGATTATTTCGTTTATTAGTCGACCGTTATTGTTGGCGGAGTCCGTAAATTGCTCTTTTCTCCCGCTTAATCACTAACTGATTGGCTTTTAACACGTTTTGTTTAGAAACACGCCTAAATGTATTGGTTACAATATTTTGTTTCAAAATTCTAACGTTGGAAAGCGTTTGAAATACGTCTGTGAATGTTTCGCAGAAAACGCTCATTAATCGTACAATTTTTAAAATCTTCTTCTTCTCAGCCTTGAACCATCCTCTCCTGAACATAGGCATCCTCCATGCTATCTTCCATAATCTTATCAATCCTGCGCCTTCTGCATCCATGTCCCACCAGAAAACCTCACTAGGTCATCTTTCCATAGAAGTTGGGGTCGTCCGGGGGTTTTTTTTTTTAAACCCTTTGCACTCGTTGTCGAGTGATTTGGGTTCATTTTTCCTTTTAATGTTTTTTTTTCAAATTTAATTTATTGGTGTATAACAATAACAAACGTTTTTATATCTGCTTCTTTTTGTGGCTTATCGGGTACATTACTGCGAAGACCTCCAAAGAGAGCCTCCCTATTTCTTCAGCCGTCCTGAACAAATCTTCAACAGTTCTCAATCTGGTCAACTCATTGAGGTTTCGTTTCGTTGCCTTTGCAGCCCTCTATTTTACAGAAATAATGAAGAAAAAGATGCCTCTTGCTTATTAAATTTTAGGAAGCAACTGAATGTCAATTTTAATACTGCAAACTATTATTTTATCATACGCTGATTGGATGTAAGAGATTGCTACGGCAAAGCACACTCCTACCCAGAATATTGTTTACTTCTTCCTTATAATGTAAGATTGTATTGTATTTTGTGGGCAATGACTGAAATAAATAAATAACAAGGTTTGTTATGAGGGTAGCTAGGATGGTAGGTACGCACATTACTCTGGTCTAATGCATTATTCATACGAACGAAATAAACATGACTGTAGAGATATTTCTGCCCGGTATTATAACTTAGCCTATCCACTACCGCCGGCTACCCTTACAATTTATTGGCCTGTTTCCCCATTCATGTTGTTCTACATACTTCAACTTACGTTCGATTGCTTTTAATAATAATATACAAAGATTTATTAGGGGTTGTGTTTATGTTTTAATTTACCTGTTTTTTTTTTAATTTTTTACTACATTCGTAATAATATTACTTAAGTGATTTGGCAATGGAAGGTTTACTCATATTTTAGTTAGGTTTATACTTTCTGTTTACAACAAAATATTTCACAAAATTTATGGTGCAAAATTACATTCAATATTCAAAAAAAATTGCATCAGTTTGTTTATCATACACCTCAACGAATCCTTTAAGTGTCTGTTGAAAGTTTCAGTTGAGGGTGCTTGTAGTATTTCATTTTTAGATCTGATGTTAATATAAAAATATGAAAAGTCTGCAATTTGTACTAGGTACTTAAAGAATTGTACATCTGGGGAAGGGAGCAGGCGCTTCCGAAAAAATATTAAGGTTCTAGTTAAAATTATTGTTTTTGAAGATTATTTTTTATTTTTATACTTGCAACAATTATTAATTATACCCGTAGGTATAAGGGTAATTTATTGTTTTATTGCACTTCAAATCATTTGTATTGTCTCTTTAGCTTTAGGGATCTCAGTTTTACTTTAGTTTTTCTCACAAGCTCTTCTGTGTTCGCAAGTTGAGATCCAATTAATTCAACTGTAAAATTATTAGGTTAAAAAAAAACCACTGCGGATCTATGACTTTTTGCGCTTTATGATAACTTTTAGCTGTATTATGAAAGATGATAAAAAAACCCGAAGATGTTCAATTTCAATGGTAATGAAATACAAAATCTAATTTTTTTAAGGTACTCAATAATCTTGTTTTCTTGCAGTTAGTTTTAAACTATTATACTTTAGTAATGTCATGAAGTTTTACAGGACTAGGTATACATACTAACGAACAACATCAAGGGCCAGAATATATAATATGTTGGAGAAGGTCAAGGCCCGATTTGGGCCTTTATCGTCGTTGAAAAAGAATATTGATACAAAATATTTCGTATCAAAATAGACGTAGGTACGCCCACAGTAGGTAAATTTCAACATAAAAATAAACTTTAGAAAGAGTCCGTTCCAATTATTTATATCGTTTAATTTTTCTGTCATCTTCTGTCTTTGTAATGACCATTATTTTACGTTTCTACCTACTTGAAAAATTTCAAATTTTCAGAAAACCTTGATTTTATACCCAAACCTTAATCATGCATACCTTTGGAGGAACCTGGAGTTACTTTTTGAAGGTGACTAAATAATCGTTTTTTAGTACGATGGCACAGTATAACTACATATAACTACCATAGATTTTATTTAAAAAAAAGTCATTTATTGCCATCGCGATTCAATGAGCAACGCCATGGTAGAAGCAAATAAATTATTTTAATTGCTGGAAGGAGCGCAGCCTTTCTTTGGTTTTATTTTATATGGGATAATTAATTACACGGTTATTTTATATGCGAATTGTTTAAAAAGATATTATTTTTCTTTATCACATTCTATAGAACTATTCGTATCGTAGAAGAAAAAACTTTCAAATTTATGATGATACGTTATTTTGGTTTAAAAAAATGCCAATTTGAGCTACTGGCTGACTCAAAAACCGTCATTCTTACCGTAAATTGTAACTTTTTTTTTCATATTATCAATATTATATTAGAATAGTTAAAAAATCCAACCATACCAGCCTGGTGGGATCTTTGGTATCAATATCTGTTTTTTTAATTATAAAATATGTTGTTTGTATTATGCTACTTATTGTACCAAAGTTTGTTAAAAATAAATAAATAAATAAATACCAAGTAAGTTTTATGTTGGTTTAACTAACTGCAAACATCTATTGAACTTCAGTTGAAGTGATCATAGCCTACATTTAGTAATGAAAACAAGGAATCGATATTGTTATGGAATGTTTTTATTGTATAGAAGGCAGGTACTTCTTGATAAAATGAGTCTAAAAATTCCTGCCGATGTGCCGTATATATGTGATTTGAGTAGAGGCTTGCCAAACGGTCACAAACGGCTATTTGCTAAACATCCTGTTACATAATAATATGTATGTTTCATATAGGTATACGTCTCTCTGGATCCTTTGTTTTTCTGTTTTCATGACGTCTGTTCTCACTTGACAGATAGTCAAACGTGCATGTAGAGGCTAACCAAACGGCGGCATAATATGCCTCTATTCCCAGAAATTTAACTAGCAACATGTATACCTACTTCATTAAAATATGCGGCTGTCTGAATCCTTTATTTTTTCTGATTTCGTTTCAATTTTGCTCTTTTCAATTGACAAACTGCCGACCCCTGATCAACGATGCATAATTCGGTTAATTAAAAAAAATGGCTAACTGATTTTTTCCTAAGTTCATTTGTTTTGTCCGATTTTTTTCGAAACACATCCACAAGTAGTTCAATCTTTATCATAAGTTTCTTTGTGACTGTTACGTGTGGTGCAGCCGTACAAAGCTGAAAGGCAACAACGAAGGCGTATCTATTCATTGAACTCAAATAAAACTTCTACAACACGAGTAAATTGGAGTGGGTTGTCTCACAACAAATAAAAGAGGTATCAGCTAAATAAATATTAACATTTCGAGAGAGTCTCTAGAACCAATGAAAATAATTACTTGCGTTAGGTACATGATGTTCTGAAAGAAATCTTCTCGTGTTTAAATTCAACCCCTTATTTTTTTCAAATTCTCAAAGCCAGTATTTGTTTTCTTTGATTTAAGGCATTGAGACGATCTCAACAGCTTCGTATGTCGTGTAATATATTGCCGATCATACTTGCTTTGTTCAATTGATAAATGAATAAAGTCGGCCTAAAATTATTATTATTGATCCCCTGAAAAGTGCAGAGGATAACGCAAGTGAATATTGTTGCGAAGTTGTGTAAAATATGACTCAAACTACCTTAACTTTACCTATCCACAGTATCCACGTTCGCTTTCATAGTGCAGGTGCACTTCTGTCTTGTGCCAGCCGCTCCGGTTCCTCCCAGGTCAGTCCGATATCTACAGGTCCGCGGTGTTGGCTTCCTCAGCTTATTTTCCCACACAGATTGTAAAATAAGCTGGCTTAGCCAACACTTCCTGGGGACATACGAAGGACATGCCCGAGCCAACCCAATCTGTAAAGAGACAAGTCGCCGGTAAAAATGGTTTAAAAAAGGAGTCGATAGAACTGAAAAAAAGTCATGTCGACAAATAGTAGGGAAAAAAGTGAAAATCTTACATAATGTTTTTATTTTGTGATTGATATTAATTTTTTTAAGCCCACCAAATAAAAATGAACTGAGAAATTTCACACATTTTCATCACACAGAAAGTTATGTATTGTCGGTTAATAATGATTTTTTTCTCTTTTCACTTTTTTCTATGATTTTAGCTGAATATTAAAATTAACATTTTTTTTTTAATATTATTCAATCAAGTGAAAACCCCCATGATAAAGAAATAAAGAGAGAGAGAGAGAGAGAGTTCAATTAGCTCAGATGATTCCGATACAATTCATCGGTATAATTACTGCGTTTGTTCATTGTTCTGACGCGAAGTAATTACAGATACCTATTGTGAATGGTCAACTGAAAGTTCGTTTTGTTTCACAATTGGTACAAAGGAGATGGCAGATATCTTCTATTGGAAATACATACCCATAGGTACGAACTTTGGCATCTTTCTTTTCTTTATAGATACCTATAGCTTTATGTTTTGTTTTTTAAAACGTACCTAGTTGTTGTTCTTAATACGAACGTTCTTTATTATTATTTTTTTAGCAACTGAATCTGTGCTCATTCAAAGTGAACACAAATACACTATTTGACTCTTTCACAGTAAGCTACTCAAAACTTGTGTCGTGAAAGAGGAAGATGGAAAGAAATAAACCCACGACTTCCGCACGAAACACTACGAAAGCCGGCGTGGTAACACCAGGCTACCTAACACCTCAAATATTTTACTAGCTACAAAATCTTTCGGACGATAGGCATATAAAAATTGGTCATTGATTGTGTGATGTCGTAGTTATTTGCCCCTAAAGGGTCCACGTTTTATTGTATTTATCAACTGCGGTGAATGTGATATTTTTCTTCCCCGTAGCAACAGTTCAACTGGCTGGTAGAAGGGTTGGCGGTGCACTTAGATCTCTAATGAGAAATAAGAACGTATCTCTTAAATCCAAACAGTTGATGCACAATGCAATCCTGATTCCATCCATGATGTATGCGAGTGAAACTTGGATATGGACGAAAAAGCTGGAAGTTGGAATAAATGCTGTGGAAATGAGATCACTGCGTATATGCGGAAAGAGACTGATTTGATAAGGTGAGGTGAGGAATGATAAAATTAGAAAGGAATGTGGAGTAGATGTGGGGGCATAGTGACAAGAATGAAAGTGAATAAATTAAGGTGGTTTGGGCATGTAGAGAGAATGAACGAAGATAGAATGACTAAAAGTATATATAAATCTGAAAGAATGGGTGCACGCAGACGAGGCCGACCCCGAATGACATGGTCCAATCATATCGTAGCCACCTTAGAGGAGGGCCAAGTCAGGAGCAAAAGGAATAGAAAAGCATGTATGCGGAATGTTCTGCGTTTGGAAGAAGCGAAAGAGGTTTGTTTGGATAGGAAAGAATGGAAGTCCGTACTCTCTACCTACCTCCTTCGGAAAACGGCGTGATGGGTAAAAAAAAAACAGTTTTGAGTGCCTATGTAGGAAATTTTGATCAAGTATCAAATAATATGATTCTACGATTTTTGTGTTTAAAATGAAAAAAAAAATTAATATTAATTCGCGTGGGCTGAGTGATTCAACAAAAATCCCGAGCTACGGACGACTTATTAAAATAATGTAATTTAAGAAAAATATCGTATCGTGTTGGAACATAAGCAAGACATCAAATCATCAGCTTAGTTATAGACCACATTTTCTTAAAAATAATAGTACAGAATATTGAAATCCTCAAGATAACGATTGGTGGGATGCAATAACGACTTCTCAATAAAATGGTCACATTAATAATAAACTAATAAGACTTTCAAACCAAACTGGAAAAAGGTAAACCTATATGAAACCAGCAAGTTTATTCTCGTAGCGGTCTTTTGCAAACTTATTTAAAAGATATCTTAAAGGGCGGCTCGGATAAGGATTGGACCAATCAGAAAGAAAGAGCGGGTTTCTACAATACGATGTAGCCAATCGTGGAACGATCATGTCTACAATACGATGTAGCCAATCGTGGAACGATCATGACACTCCCCCTTTCTCTCTGATTGGTCCAATCCTTATCCGAGCCGCCCTTTAAGATATCTTTTCAATAAGATTGCAATAAGACCGCTACGAGAATACGGCCGCTATGCACAATATCTACCTATGGTATATTCTGTTTTATAATATTCTTTTGAATTTTTTCACATCAACAAAAGTTGTTTGAAAAATAGGAAGATGTGTAAAAACATGGTTCAATTTTCAAAATGCTGCAGTACCGGTATGGGCGTCTGCTTTTTTTCTATAAATATTATCAATCCATAATATACAAGAAAGTCGGGTTAGTGTGAACACTCTTACTTATAACTCGAAATCGGCTTAATAACAGATTCCTCCGATCGTCTATCTCCAGCAAAAAGTCACCAAACAAATACCAAAAACACACTTTGGAGATATTGTCAATTAAGTAAGTAATTTTATGAAATTGAAACATTCGTAACTTTATAACCAAATGTGTTAGAAAGAAGATTTCTTTTATGTTTTAAGCTAATTGGTGTAGTATTTTCGTCAAAAACTAACCAAATACGTTGGTGATTTTTTGCTGGCACACTTTAATTCAGAAACGTATTTTGATTTTTTTAAAAAATCATATTTTTAACGAAAACTACTTATAGTTAAGATTTGACGATTTTTTGCCTAACAGAAGACGATACGACGAATAAAATTATGTGTAGGTACTACTCATTTTTGACCAATACTCAATTTGGTGTGTTTTTGCTGGAGATAGACGCGATGTTTGATTTATTGGATTCTTTTCCGCTCCGGGTAACAGAATAACTATTCAAAAGTCCGGGATTTTGGTCAAAGAGATAACAGAATAACAATGAAAAATGCATAAGAAATAATATAATATTATGTTAGTATGGAACGGATTTCCTGCGACGCCAACGTCATCTATGAAAATTTCTATAACAACAAAACCTGACATCCATTGGCATTAAAAAAATTTAGTACGCAGATTTTTTATATACTTTTTGAGCTTTCAGAAATATTTTTTTATATACCTACAAACATATTTTAAACGTATTTTTGTATAAATTACAAATTCGAAATCAATATTCATAGTAAGGACTACAACAGGACAACGTCTGTTGGGTAAGCTAGTAAATTACTAAAAATACTTATATACATTAAAGTGAATCTTTTTAATCCAACCAACCAACCAAACTCCCTTAAAGCCCCACTTAGGGACATAGGGAGGCAACAAGAGCTCTCCATTGCGCTCGATCTTGCGCAACGTTTATGACCTCCTCCCACACCATGAATCTTTTTATTCCCTTCTTCTTCTCCCGGACAATTATTAAACCTACATGATGGTGGGGTCTGCCTTTTGCATTTTACGCCACCACTCAGCTTCGTCTTGTGCATCCTCGGGGGTAGATCCGCAGCTCCTCATGTCCTGACACACAACTTGCTATCTTAGTTTGGGTCTCCCTCGTGACCTCCTACCAGGGACCTCAAGAGCTTGTGCCCTGTTGCCAATATATTCTGGCGGTCTCCTGCTCACATGCCCGTACCATCGCAAACTGCGTTCTAGACTTCCACGTATATACCTATGTATTTCTGATTTTTTCTAGTTTAGTGACCCCGCACAGTTTAGTTTAGTGACCCGTTTATTCATAACTTTTAATTTACATAAGCATTTTTTAAGTTGGAACTGTTATTTTATACTTACCTACAATAGTTATTTACAGTTAGCTTATAATAGTATTTTCGTGCAAATAAAGTTTCCGGTTACAACGAAGATTGTGCAAACTTAATTATCTAAACGAAATCTAATATAAAATTTGTACGGAGTTCAAAATACGGTATTATCATATTCAGTCCACGACATGGAACGTGTCCCCTTGACGCTGCATACTAATTTCGCTTCTCAGCTAAATACGGCAAAATTGTTATTTGGTTAGTGACAAAACAAAGCTGCGCTTTCTGCAAAAAAGTACACAAGACAATAATATGTTTAATTCTATTTACACTTACTTCGCTAACAAAACAATAATACATTTAAATAAAAATAATTAAAAGTCGGAATCACTAAATGGAATAAACATCATTTATTTTAAAAGTCACAAGAAAAGTCTGTGTTTCCTACATAGGTGTTCCTCTTTATCCATACACTCTTTATCATTTGCTATGTGTGGAAATTTTTCAGTTATAAATATGTGTTGTTGGTTGACCAAGAAGTTGATAACAGATGCCTCTGTTGTTATCTAACATTAGGACATCTTATGTAGCAACAAGCCCGGACCAATGATGACACCACTTAGTGGCAGACGGAAGCAACAAGTCTTTGAGGTCATTCTTCAGAAGCACTTTGTTTAAAAGATGGAGATTTTATAGCTTTGGTAAGGCAGCACTCACATCCATAGAAGAATGATGTATGTAACTAACTAAATCGTATCAAACAGTTTGATCTATTGAGTCATAATTCCGATAATGATACAAAGGTATTGGAAGCTCAGTCCCGAGGTCACCAATGATCACCAGCTTTAGGAATTTGATAAGTGGGATAGGTTTCCAAATTTTTCGAAACTTTACTGCTATAACCCGTTAGATATAATAACTATAACAGTTATTATATCTAACGCAGATCAGCAAAAGGTGTCGTTTCAGAAATACGTTCCAAATACAAATAGTATTATAAACGAGTATTATGGACTTGTCGCTTCTATAATAAAAGTAAAGTTTGATAAATGGTATCTCTCACCTCATGTGTATGATGAGTGATTACACCTACCTTGAGAAGAGCCGAATCCCATTTTTGCTTTCTAAAAAAAATATTCGACCTTTCTGTGACTGTTGGAATTTATATAGCCGGATGGTCAAAATGTTGATATCAATCACATTTTTTTTTAGTTAAAAAGCGAATGTTAGTTTTTGCCCGTTGTTAATAATATACTAGACTTAAGCACTGAGATAGGTATATTTTTATTCGATGATGAAATGAACCTGTCACAATTTTTTGCTGGTAATCCACTTATTCTTTGAAACAGTATACCTATATCAGAGCTTAATAAAAATTCCGTCATAATTTAGTAGTTAAGTTGTTTTTACTTTCAATAGTGAATATACTAACTCACAACTATCATTTCTTCGAGAGTGGATTGCCACAGTGGAAGGAAGAAGAAGAACTATCATTTCCTAAATAATTGAAAGCCGTGACGTTATCCCGTCAGTTAATGGGGAAATAATTACATATGAATTCAATGAACTGCGTAGGGAAGTTTGGAACCTTACTTTTCGAACAAGTTGCAATTCAATACGGAAATTTCAATAGATGAACAACTCTTTTGAATTCTCATTTATTAAAACTTACCATCATCACCTACTGCAGTATCCACAATCATGAGTGATTTGATTGATGGCTCATTATCTATTATAATAACCAACGTGATGAGGCTTATATTGCTTCGATTCCCAAGCATAAATCTTCTAATATATGGTTGAAAGTCAACACGAAGGTTAGGTAACTAAATACATAGAACGTTAGGGGTAGGTAGGTACAAAAAGGTACACTCCGCAGACATTAGTAAATTAACCCTTGTACTGAAAAGTAAATATCCACTCGTTCATAATATTATAATGTAATGCTCCACTCAGACACCCCCGTATGATGCGCGCCACTACATGATATAATAAACTCCATCATCACTTTTCATTTTAATGAAAAGACTAAACCATTAAAAGTTTCAGAGTGTGCGTATGTTATGCTTACTTACTTATTTTCATTATCCATCAATTTTGTTACTTTCTATGATATTAAAATCCGGTAAATTTAAATACAATTGCGTAGTTTCTACTCCAGTATGAAGTAAAATAATATTCTTCTTCTTCTCAATCAGCGTGGAGTATGTGGACGCCAAAAAGTTCCTCCAAGCCTTTATCTTAAGCTAGTTGCACAGCTTCATTCCGGCTGAGATCAGCCTCTATTAAAACTGCAGTGAATTGTTAGTTTTGGCCTGCCTCGCCTTCTTGTCCCATCCGGATTGTAGAAAAGTAGAAAAAAGATATCTGCAGTATGTAGAAAAACCAATAACCATTAAAGTAATTAAATGAACTGTGATGTTCTGACATTTTGACAAACTAAGCTGGGGATCAATTCTATCTTAGAACAGATTTTTTTGTCGTTTAGGACAGTAAGTTTCGTTCAAATATCGTTTAGAATTTTTTGATGATTTTTTTCAAATGTTTAACAAGTTAGTTCTGTTAGTTTCGGTCTTCTTGGAAATTATATGATTCGTCAATTCCTTCAATATGCGCAAGATATTTTCAGAGGAGAGCTCTTGATTTCCTTTTGTATATCCTCGTATATTCATACAAATGGTACAGAATAAACATAATATCGGTATCGAAAAGATTTTTTAAAAATATCTAAAGTAGTAAGTACCTATACAAAAGTTGTTCTACTTTTTTTACTTATTTAAGTAATAGGTAGATTTTTGATATTTACTTGATCATGTTTCATAGAATTCAAAGCAACATACAAAATGAGATTCTATCTTTGTTTCAATGGGAAATCATGCTAAAATGTATAGGTAATATATCGAGAAGATTATTGCCACAATAATTGCAGCAAAGCTTCACAAACCGGACAAAACCTTAACATGCATGGTAATATCACAACA
Organism: Mystacides longicornis; assembly: GCA_963576905.1. NCBI lineage: Eukaryota > Metazoa > Arthropoda > Insecta > Trichoptera > Leptoceridae > Mystacides > Mystacides longicornis. The sequence goes on from OY756431.1 coordinate 15,699,503, forward strand.
ACTCTTCACCCAGTAAAGGATGTTCTTAACGAGAAATTCATTATCATTATTGATCTGCAATCAATACTAAATACATAGATTAGTGTAAACGGAGTTACTCAATATACATGATATTCGTATATAGGCTTAGTTCATATTATTACCTAATAGCTTCATCGCACGAATCATCCGTCACACTGTGACGGAATTCATCGCCTGTTTTACATAGTGGACCGTTGGATTGGTTCTTACACTTGATTTTTTTGATTGGTCTACCAAAACTTGTCTAATTCACTGGCAGAAGCAAGCTGCATAATATAATGATCAAAGATCTTTTCAACATTACCGACAATATAATTGTACCTACTTAGTTCAAATTTTCTGTGTCCTTATGTGATAAGTAGGTAGGTACCTACCTAACGATAAGTTATTAAAAAACGAATTTTATAATTCGTGGAGACATGATTTTTTTTCAGATCTTTCCAATGATTTCTAGAAAAAATACCACTTAATTTTAAAATGTTCTTTTTGACAGAAGCTTAATTGATTGATTATTGAAAAAAAAATAAAATAACCACCATCTTTAATCATCATAGGTATGCCAATGTAGCTGACGGAACTTTATCTACCAAGAGGTAACGGAGATCGTAAAATAATTCATACTGAACACCGAGCAGCTGATGACAGATTACTTTATCAGGAAATATTTTCTTTGAAGGCGTCATATGTTAAAAAAAAAAACATAATAATATTATGTAGAAAACCTTTTTGATTCCTTTATTATTTTGATCTTTCATAATATTTGAAATTGTTTATTCCAAATGAGATCGTTTCCAAGAAAACCATATCACGGCACCGATATTATAATCGAAACCCAGAATGGTATCGGGAAGGAGATTGGGGCGTGACGGTTGATAGGGAAAGGAAGGTGGGGGAACTATAATATATTTATTATCTTCAACATAAATTTCATGTAGGTTCGACACTAATAATAATTATTTACAGATCATCAATCATTTTTGTTTTAAAATATTATAGGTATTCACAATATTTAAAAATTCCATATTTTCGTGGGATACTTAATGGATTTGTTTAATTACTACTTTTCATTTTTTATACTTATTTTTTTTTAATACTGCTAAAAAAGCATCCATCGGGCGGGCTAGTTTAACTTAGTAGAACTATCTGAAATCTAGAGAGAAAGAACAGCGCTCTCCTCAGCCAACTGCTATCTATAATATAAATGAAAGTCGGGTTAGTGCGTACACTTATAACTCGAGACCGGCTGGACAGATTCTTTCGATGTTTGATTTATTGATTTCTTCTCCGCTGCGGATAACAGAATAACTAATAAAATGTTGAAAATGCATAAAACATTAAATAAAATATGACATTAAAGTTAGTATGGAATGATCGAGTGTCCAACGACGCCATCTATGAAAAAATCTAACAACAAAATTATTGTCTACTGCACCTACACCGTTTCAGGCGTTTTAGATAATTTTAATACAAAGGCAACAAAATGGGGCACATTTTATTATAATTCAATTTTATTACGCGTTGTTCCCACCTGAGCTTTGAATACGAATGAAATATGGATGTTTTAGAAATAATATTTTAATGTTATTGTTTTATTAGTTTATTTTTGTTTCTGGATGTGCAGTGCACTATAAACGGGCCGCCTCTGGTCCACAGGACAACGCCTATCGGGAAAGCTAATTCAAAATAAAAATGAAACAGTCTTGTACTTATAATATTATAGTTCCATCATAAAATATATAATTTAAACATGAACCGGATTTTGGAGACAACCGTATCCATTATAAAATGTTCATAAATAACTCATTTTTATTTTGAAATGGACTTTCATCACCAAGCACCTTCTGCCCAAAACATCGAACAACTGTTATTCGTCTCAGCCAACTCCGTATCCTCTATATAATTGTAGAAGTGATGGACCTCCGCTGGGTGCGCTGGTGTATAGCGTCGTTTGTGATTCCGTGGTATCATACTTTGCCCAGATTATCCTGTGGCAGTTAGTTTCAATCGTAGAGACTTTTTGTGCCTGGGAGTTGGTCAGGTGCCAGGACTGACATCCACACAGGAAAATGGGCAACATAAAAAAATGCACCCATCAGTATACATTTCGTCTGGACACTAAACGCCAACGCCTCTCTACCTTGGTCATATTGTTAAAAGCGCCACAAGCAAGACCGATACGCATCGGAAGCTCAGTTCTAGGCTTTCCTAAAGCAGTTTTTTCCAGTCAACTTATCCTGTCCTACATATATATATATATATATATATATATATATATATATATATATATATATTAAGATGTAAGTTTTACTCCATTTCACTGTGATCAGTTAGGCAGAGACTATGCTACTGCACTTGCATATGGGACGAGACTGTGCCCATCACCAGAATATGCGTTGGATTCGTCAAAAAGGTGTAGTGTTTCGACATTGTGCGCATGTGTCTCGTCAGGACCATCTCACAAAATGGCCGACACACATCGTGGAATCCGATGAAAGCGGGGAGCGCCGCATAACATGACTGAGTGATGACCTAAGATTTGTCACGAACTGCATGTGTAAAACATGCACCTCGATAGACAAAAAAGGTCATCAGCTTTTCACAGGAAGAATATTAAGATGTAAGTTTTACTCCATTTCACTGTGATCAGTTAGGCAGAGACTATGCTACTGCACTTGCATATGGGACGAGACTGTGCCCATCACCAGAATATGCGTTGGATTCGTCAAAAAGGTGTAGTGTTTCGACATTGTGCGCATGTGTCTCGTCAGGACCATCTCACAAAATGGCCGACACACATCGTGGAATCCGATGAAAGCGGGGAGCGCCGCATAACATGACTGAGTGATGACCTAAGATTTGTCACGAACTGCATGTGTAAAACATGCACCTCGATAGACAAAAAAGGTCATCAGCTTTTCACAGGAAGAATATTAAGATGTAAGTTTTACTCCATTTCACTGTGATCAGTTAGGCAGAGACTATGCTACTGCACTTGCATATGGGACGAGACTGTGCCCATCACCAGAATATGCGTTGGATTCGTCAAAAAGGTGTAGTGTTTCGACATTGTGCGCATGTGTCTCGTCAGGACCATCTCACAAAATGGCCGACACACATCGTGGAATCCGATGAAAGCGGGGAGCGCCGCATAACATGACTGAGTGATGACCTAAGATTTGTCACGAACTGCATGTGTAAAACATGCACCTCGATAGACAAAAAAGGTCATCAGCTTTTCACAGGAAGAATATTAAGATGTAAGTTTTACTCCATTTCACTGTGATCAGTTAGGCAGAGACTATGCTACTGCACTTGCATATGGGACGAGACTGTGCCCATCACCAGAATATGCGTTGGATTCGTCAAAAAGGTGTAGTGTTTCGACATTGTGCGCATGTGTCTCGTCAGGACCATTTCACAAAATGGCCGACACACATCGTGGAATCCGATGAAAGCGGGGAGCGCCGCATAACATGACTGAGTGATGACCTAAGATTTGTCACGAACTGCATGTGTAAAACATGCACCTCGATAGACAAAAAAGGTCATCAGCTTTTCACAGGAAGAATATTAAGATGTAAGTTTTACTCCATTTCACTGTGATCAGTTAGGCAGAGACTATGCTACTGCACTTGCATATGGGACGAGACTGTGCCCATCACCAGAATATGCGTTGGATTCGTCAAAAAGGTGTAGTGTTTCGACATTGTGCGCATGTGTCTCGTCAGGACCATCTCACAAAATGGCCGACACACATCGTGGAATCCGATGAAAGCGGGGAGCGCCGCATAACATGACTGAGTGATGACCTAAGATTTGTCACGAACTGCATGTGTAAAACATGCACCTCGATAGACAAAAAAGGTCATCAGCTTTTCACAGGAAGAATATTAAGATGTAAGTTTTACTCCATTTCACTGTGATCAGTTAGGCAGAGACTATGCTACTGCACTTGCATATGGGACGAGACTGTGCCCATCACCAGAATATGCGTTGGATTCGTCAAAAAGGTGTAGTGTTTCGACATTGTGCGCATGTGTCTCGTCAGGACCATCTCACAAAATGGCCGACACACATCGTGGAATCCGATGAAAGCGGGGAGCGCCGCATAACATGACTGAGTGATGACCTAAGATTTGGTGATGGGCACAGTCTCGTCCCATATGCAAGTGCAGTAGCATAGTCTCTGCCTAACTGATCACAGTGAAATGGAGTAAAACTTACATCTTAATATTCTTCCTGTGAAAAGCTGATGACCTTTTTTGTCTATCGAGGTGCATGTTTTACACATGCAGTTCGTGACAAATCTTAGGTCATCACTCAGTCATGTTATGCGGCGCTCCCCGCTTTCATCGGATTCCACGATGTGTGTCGGCCATTTTGTGAGATGGTCCTGACGAGACACATGCGCACAATGTCGAAACACTACACCTTTTTGACGAATCCAACGCATATTCTGGTGATGGGCACAGTCTCGTCCCATATGCAAGTGCAGTAGCATAGTCTCTGCCTAACTGATCACAGTGAAATGGAGTAAAACTTACATCTTAATATTCTTCCTGTGAAAAGCTGATGACCTTTTTTGTCTATCGAGGTGCATGTTTTACACATGCAGTTCGTGACAAATCTTAGGTCATCACTCAGTCATGTTATGCGGCGCTCCCCGCTTTCATCGGATTCCACGATGTGTGTCGGCCATTTTGTGAGATGGTCCTGACGAGACACATGCGCACAATGTCGAAACACTACACCTTTTTGACGAATCCAACGCATATTCTGGTGATGGGCACAGTCTCGTCCCATATGCAAGTGCAGTAGCATAGTCTCTGCCTAACTGATCACAGTGAAATGGAGTAAAACTTACATCTTAATATTCTTCCTGTGAAAAGCTGATGACCTTTTTTGTCTATCGAGGTGCATGTTTTACACATGCAGTTCGTGACAAATCTTAGGTCATATATATATATATATATATATATATATATATAGGTAGTTCTTAATTATTCAACCATATTTTGGTTGAAATATTCTTAAAGACCAAAGGTACCCAGATCTCTATTAACAGGCTTCAAGACGTCGACTTGTGTCATATGCCTTGCACACTTAGGAGGAAAGAGGGAGTCAAAAAGATCTTTCCAGTCGTTCTTGCGCAATGTCAATAACAATGTGGAAACAAAAAAAAAATATCTATCTACCTGCATTCATATTTATAATATATATTTCAAATTAAAGTTTGATAAAAAAGTACTTTTGTTTAAGAACAAAATATATAGGTAGGTATATATTTCATAATAATAATAATCAAAAAACGTCTATAAAATAATCATAATAATATTTTCATAGATATATTAAACAGTTTTAATTAAACATTGAAATCAAAGCCGTAATATAATAATTGGTATCATATTTCAAAGGGCACCGAGGTGCGGTGAATAAGTTCAAGAAAATAATACATAATAGTAATTATACATCATTTCTCTAAGGATAACATGGATACTCGTTAATTGAACCTATGTACGTTGTGTTATCGAATCAAAGCCATTACCATAATGACCTCTGGGATATTTTCTCTTAAGTGTGTACATAGATGGATCCTTATCCTTACCAAATCTCATGTACATACTTACCTATATTATCTCATATGTCATTAAGTCTCGAAGCCTCCATTTATTATTTATACGTACAAGGACATTAAAATGTATCACAATATGTTGTTTCTAAGTTGGAGAAGAGTTGATCGAAATGTCAGAAGGTTCTATTATTACTGAGAAACCTGTGTATCGTCAATAACATCGCTGTATTAAGAGTAAGAGAAAGGTATTTCGTTCAACATCAATATTGTTGGGTACTTAAATAAAATTTATGATTAATTTCATAGGTTCGTAGAAATATTTGTTATTCGTAACTTGATTAATATTTTCTCTTCTGCTACTATGTTCTCTTCGCAACGCATTTTGCTATTTTTACATGTATAGAAACCTTTTGAACTTCCGTCAAACTTATCAATAAAAGGAGCCTCCACGAAGATAGATTAATAGATTTAAACTAAATAAAATCAATCTGGCGTCCCCTGAAAACGTCTGGAAGACAACAGAACTTTGATGGAATGCAAACAACAAAAAATTATTATTCGGCAATAATAGGCCTCAAATTCTTGTTAAACAACGGGTTTTAGGAAATTCATTGCTCTTCAACTCTGTTGCCCCAAAAAAGCGAATATCTGCTGAAAAAATAGAGCACCTACCTAAGCACAGGTTCTCATAACTGAAAACTAAGTTGTTCTATCTAGTCTTCCCTCTTAACAACCTATTCAACTCGGAATGATTTCAAACTGGATGGTACGTAATTGCTACACTTAAAATTTTGAATAATATTGTACATAACTTCGAGTTATAATGTTCATCTCTATTATTAATTTTTATGATTTCAACTTTCTTATTTAAATGCAAAATTTCTTACAATTATTTACTAGGTATTCCAATTTTACGTAATTGAAGAATCGTACGCAATCGTTCTCAAGACATTTCCTTCAATAGTGGTTTAATTTCGTTACGGAATTATAAACAAGATTAATTTGGAGACATTTATTTTTCCAACACGTTCAATTATTTCACCCTTCACGACAAAAATTATTATTTTCGGTACAGGCATTCCCGGATTAACTGTTTTACAATATGTACGTTTCTGACGAGTCTTCTTTCTTATTTTATCTCTCATGAAGTCCAATATCAGTCAAGATCATTTATGTTTGTGTCTGAAGGTAGTCTTTTAAAATGTTGATCTTCATCCGGACAAAATGAACCACTGATAATATTATTATATCATGAGGTCCCAAAGTCGATTCCTGGTCGGAACAGATATGTTTTTTTTTTTACTTGAAATTTCTACCTAAAGTTGGCATGTATCAGATTGCACGCTTTTGTATAGAAAAATGTTACTTCATTTATTTAGTAAAACTTTAGGTTCTCAAAAAACCGATTATCTATTTTTTCTTGATGTAAAATTAAAATAATCATCATAAAATTAAGTAGGTTTTTCCCACTCTCCAAAAAAAAACATTATTATTATAAAACCGAATTAGTTGCAAATTTGCCTAAGAATAGTATTATAGATTATTTTGCTTACTTTAGGATTTTCTATGGATCAAATTTATGCAAATATTCCGATAATATGATGAAAATTAAATCCCAGTTTACGTGTGTCCCTAACAGGAAGGGTGAAGACTACATAAACGTCGTCTCGAGAGAAAATTGAAAATACCAATTGAAATTTCGTCGTTTGAGAAATATTTTATTAGAAAATAAAATCGTACCGAGAGTTCGTTGGAAGAAAAAAAAATATAAATGATTTTATTAATAATGAGATAAGGAGAATGAATCACTTTCTGCCTCTTGCTGCCCATTCTCGGTCGTCATTATCCAAAAAATAATTTTAACGCCGCTATCCTTTAAGGCGACAAGTATCTACTTTTTTTTACCAAAATGAAATTCTTCTGAGAAATTAAAGGAAGGTATGTAAAACAAAATATTCTTGCCATTTCAATTATGGGCTTCACTTTTCAACTTCTAATCAAATGAGCAAGATATTAAGCTGATTTTAATAAACTTACCTAGAAACCTACCTGAAATGGCAAATATTTCTTTCTATTAGACAATTGTTAGGTTTCAAATTGATAGCGATAAAAAATATAATATAGCCAATTTACAGACAGTTTTATGAAATGTTTGCATTCTGATGAAATACCAAATGGTTCAAGGCTTACTATCCATGTTATGGCATCAGCCATTGTAGGGTAGTATCTTCAAAAGACTAGAAACAAAAGCAAAAACCTTCGCTGCTACATCCAAGAGACTCAATGCAAGGAATAAGGAGTGGTATTGAGTATTTCATTATGTGTGTCCGGGAACGCGTTCTGTAGAGGCTAGTCTCCACGATATGCTGGATTAGCTATACAGATTCACCTCAATTCCAGGCAGTGAAATCTCGCATCTGCCATATTTGGATCATTGGTCGTGTCCCGATTTAAATTTTATAAATCATCATCATCATTAAGTATAATATGTATCGATACTTCTACACCAACTTGAGTCATGAAGCGAGAATCAAATCCATTATTCAGAAGTTCGAAAGTATGTAGGTAATTATTTAATTACTAGGTATGAAACAATTTTGGAACGTGGTGCTCTCCGAAATTCATCAATAAAAAAACATCATCGCAAGATTTAAGGATAATTCAGCCTCAATGGTTATTATTATAAGGAGGTGGGCGAATGTTGGTTTACGAGCAAACAAGTAGGAGTTCTCCTTCAAGTGTGCTGAAGTTTGTTTGGAAACCTATTCATCCTGCTTCCGCAAACAGAACCCATGTTTCCACCTTGTACTCGAGCTTACCACTAGACACTCCAAAGCAGGTGTACACACTAACGATTTCCATTGATTCGTCCATGCCATATTTTGAGACGAACATTTAGAAATTACCTACTTACAGCCGATAAACTAAGACATGATTGTATAATGATATTCAAATTATCTTTATAGGTAATCAAATTTTGAATACGAGTAGGTATGTTATAGCATAACCTTGTTTGGTTTTTTAACCTATTCTTAACAGTTCACGGATCATTTTTCTTATGTTTAAGTAAGAGGATTGTTAGTTTTAAAGACCGACAAAATTCACCAATACCTATTCGAAACTCAATTCAATTCAATCAATAAGTACCTACTCCCTTTTTTGAACCCATGCAGGGGCATAGGGTGGCTAGATCCTGCGCGGCTTCTACTTGGATCTTCCTATCATTGGATAAATTATATGAATACTTGGACCTATGATAAGGAAAAAATATGACAATAGGTATATCTGGTTGATTTTTTATACACCATTGAGGTACACGTTTTATTGACATGATTGCAAATTTAAACAATTTGTGTGATTTTTTTAAAAATTAATTGATCAATTTCGAATGAACTCAAATACACTTTTTGACTACTTTACAGTAAGCTTCTTAATAAAACTTTCGTCGTGTAAAGCTCGGTACTCACTTGCGTCGCGAACGTGTATCGTTTTATCAATTTTTTAACAAAAGGATGCAAGTGTTCCGCTCGCGTTCGCTTTTTCGAATCATGTATAGGTACACTTAACCTTTCGATTAAATTTATGCAATGTCACACGTTCGCGGCGCAAGTGAGAACGATGCTTAAGAGTAAGATGATGGGCACCTGGGATCTAATGCACGACCTCCGCAAAAAACAACACGAAAGCCGGCGTTGTAACAGCAAAGCTAACAATTATTACGATACACAAATTATGTATTTTTATGTTGAATCTAAGAAGATTCAAGGTAAGTATAGATAAAATTAGGTATCAGAAAAATATTATTCTATCATAAATAAACACATTGCTCGAATTGTATTCACTGGATAAAAACAATATTCCAAATGTAACGAAAGTATCAAACAAAAAAAAAACAAAAGAAAACTCGTCCAAATTGTATTGTATAAAACCGATTATGCGTTTACATGACTGTGTATCCTATTAGTTAAACGGATAATACTGTGAACATATTTACTTTTACACGTATGTTTTTTGCACACTTTTGTGTAGGTATAGGGATATTTACGGAAATAGGTTTCCTCGTGAAAGTAGAAGAGTTTTCAAAACTGGGACAAAATTCAGTGAGAATTCGCGTCTCATTTTGTTAATGTTCTAAGCTTTTCGATGGGTTAACCTGTGAAGAATATCTTTAATTCCTTGTTCAAAACTCGTTCAAAAATTGTGCACTTTTTCTGAGAAAGCCGCTAATTGGACCAAATCCTTAACAGTTTTTTCTTCATCCAGTATCAAAAATTACGCATTCAAGATTTATGTATGTATGTCTTATATCCCAACCACCACTCTATGTATCTATTTAATGACTGTTGCAATTAAATATTCACTTAAATATCAATTTGAGAGTTTTTGAGTAATCTGCTTTTAGACAGTTTTAGTTGAAGTATTTGGTAGTTCTGTCCGAATTCTGATGACGGCCATTTCTACTTTTACGAGTGTGAGGGATGTCAAAAGTGTATTTTTATTCGCTTTTAGTGACCCCAGATTAAAACTTTATTAAAAAAAATAAAAATTATAGATTTTGTTCCCTGATATCGAATTTAAATTAAAAAAATTATACAATACTTACTTACTTAAATCATTCAATAATAATTAATTGTTTACCGCAATTGGGACAAAGGGAAGAAATAAAATTCTTCCAATACGTTGTCATAACTACTTAGTATGAATAAATTTAGTTTTGTAACATAAAATTTTGATACACCCTGGTAATTTTCTTTATGTAATCCTCTATTTTTTCACAGCATTTGACAAAAAACACGTCATAATTTTTAATATTCCATATGTTTACTTAATGGTATTATTTTAAGCGTTGTGAATTAATATGTTATAACTTATAACAGTGGTTGTGATTTACTCCCCGGCCTATTATGAAAATTGTAGATTGTAATTTTGTGTACAAGTTAAATGTATTCGTTTTGTAAATACTTTTGTTATTTCCGATCACGTATCATATTACAACACATCCTATCTCCAGAGTTACACCACTGTCTATACAGGGCACATACCTACATATTATTAGTGCTAGATAAGTAGGTTGGTACGACTTGTACAATTAAACCCTCTCTCATACAACTCCAAGGATACTATAGCAATGCTACGTACGTAGATAGGAACTAACATTTTCACTGGATTCAACTTTTCTTTTACTCACAACGGTCCAAATATATGGATTCGTGTTTTTCAACGTCTTCTTCTACTGCTTCGAAGGTTGTCTTAAGTAGTACGATTTCCTACTTTCCTTTATCATATTTTGCCATTAAGGAAGTTATGATACCGTTTTCTCATTTGATTTGATCTCAATGTACAGACTTATATATGAAAAGCGCTATGTCATCACACTTCGAAATATTAATTCAATGATATCATCAAATAATATTTATTTTGTTTCTATAACATGTTTTATTTTAGATACTTGTTTGTTCTACTGTTACAAAAAAGATGTGGTGCAGTATGCAAATCATTTTTTTTTTCTAGATTACCTTCTGGCGACTCATTCTATTAGGAACGTATTATTGCGCCGTGGTTATTTCCAAATCACATTAATAAGAACTAATGTAATGTTCGCTGTTTGATCCGAATCCGCTTATACAATCGTTTCATTCATACTCGGAGCTAAATACAGAAGAGAATGGATTGATCAATTCTAAAGTTCTACACTGCCCTATATCTTTTGTTATATAATATTTTCATTTGAAGTTTTAACATACTCCCCGCTGAAGATGGACGCATAGCCGTCCGAAAATAGGTATTACGGGATAATAAAAAATATAATAATGCTGCAAAATTGGTTATATTATTACAAACATAAGTCATGTCGAAGCACTATAAAGTTGACATTATTGTTTTTATCAATTTAAATTTTAAATTCGATAAGTATTTTATGCATTGTAAAAAAACAACACTGAATCTAGCTTAGATGTTATATTTAACGTTGATTTTTTGAGAAAGTAAAAAATTAATGTTTTTCTTATAATTTTTAGCTTTGCTGTTAAAGTACCTACAAGGTATAATGTTATCAAGTAAATATTTGGTAAAAAAAGTTTCATTATTTATTCTCAGTCGAAGAGTTTTCGGAGAAATGATTTGAGATTGTTTAACTTGTTATTGTCTTTACTGAAAATGTTCATTCATCCCCCTGAGGCTTATTTATTATTCGTTTCGACAGAGCGTTATTAAAATCCGTAGGGGTGGTTTTCTTGCAACTTTTTATATGCTAACTTCTTTACCACAACAAAAGCATGTTGTAATACCTACCAAAAAAAAAACAAAAGAACATAACAACTAACAATATTCTTGTGTTTTTTTTTAAATAAGTAGGTACTCGTATAAAGTCACTATCCTCATTTTCTATATATTTTGAACAAAAGCTCAAAAAACCATAAAGCCATTTTACTCTTGGCAAACTATCGATTTATTTTATAAAATGCCTATATTTATTTTTTTAGATTTTATATTCATTTTATGGCTTTGTGTTTGTCCCGTTTCTTCTTCGTTCGTTCGTTCTTGTTTTACCTATGATTGATGTGTTTTTTTCCAATTCTACCTAAAGGTACATGATATTAATCCTGTATTATTTCTTTGTGTGAATTTTGTTTTTTTCTATACCTATACTGTAATCATTATTGGATATTATATTGTACCTAGCTACATATATGTAAATGGCTTATAGAGCCGTAGATAAACAAATAAATAAAAAATACGATGTGATGATGCCAGATGCCCGGACGACAGATGGACCAAAAGAGTAGTGGAGTGGCGGCCTAGACAAAGCAGAAGAAATGTCAGCAGACCCCAGGCCAGATGGGCGGACGACATCGCAAAGATTGCAGGCCGCACTTGGATGAGAGAGGCTCAGGACAGGAATGATTGGAAGGAGAGGGGGAGGCCTATGTTCAGCAATGGACGGAGACAGGCTGACGAAGAAGAAAATATTTTTTCAAACGTGTTTTTCATAATTTTTGTATGAGAATTTTATCAATAAAAAGAATCCATCTATATGTAAAAAATGACAGTAGGTTTAATGTTAAATTGCAGATTTTTTAACAGTGTTGTATTATAATCAAGAAAATGATAAAATAAACTTCCCGTTGGGCTATTTTTTAGAGGGCCAACATCAACAATAGTGTGCTTTGGGATTAAAGTTTTTCAGAAGCAAATTGCAAGTTTACGAAAAAATTTTGAATAAAAAATATGCGAAACTCATTCTCAATAAGTCAGTATGATTATAATTAATTAACAGCAGAGTGAAAAGCGCTTGTTGCCTCCCAAAACCCCTAAGTGGTATAATACAGATATATGTATATGGAATTAACACATTAAAACGTTCATACATTTCATTAAGAAGTCCTCCATTATTAACCTCTTACGGTACAGGAACCTCACTTACTTGCATAACAATATATTATTTGTCTCAAGAATGCAAGGGTTAACCATAAATTTTGAGAGACGAATCTCAACAGCTCTTTGCGGATATCTTATAGATTTGTGGCTTAAGATGTAGAACTTAATGTTGAAAATGCGAAATAATCAACAAACACTTGTTTGATGAAAGCAAGAATAAGTTCTAATAAATTATGGTTTACCTATTTGTTACCTACCTACATACAACACTAATGGTGACTTTTACTAACTGTTCCTAACTTTTAGGTGGTAACTCTTATGCAGTGGGTTCCTAGGGAACGGTCCGTCATCTGACAAGATGGCGTCTTTCTAAATTATATGACAATGTTTTTCGTTACTACGGAAACCATATTGACAACGTTCTCAACTGACATATTCACCGCTTTTAAAAGTAGCGGCGTATCCGTAGGAAAACAAACCATTAGCGTAGCGTTTTATATGGCGTGGAGGACGCTAAGAGCTACGTAAAGTTAGGAACCGTTGGTGAATGTGACCATAAGTATTTCATTGAATAGGTAGGACAAAATTCTTTGAATATGCAGACCAATTTTCATCGCTTTTTTTCTATGTATAAGCGATGATCCATTGGGTCATCCGATTCTCTCTGTCCTGTGACTTGGATGTCGCTATGCTGAATTTCAATTAGGTACTTCCTATCAAAAAAATTGTAAGTTTTATTATACCCCCTCCCCACCTTTACTTATATGAATACGGAGAATGTGTTTGTATTATGTTATTTAATTTAAAATTGAATCTAATTCAGCTTAAAGTTAAAACTATTATTGGTTCTGTGGCGTGGCGATGGTCGACAGCCTGTAAAACTAGTAACATTATACAAATAAATAATGTTTCGCCTTTGGAATCTATATATAAATACGTGAAGGAGAAATTTGTGACTATTATTACGAAAATTACGCGGACGGAGGAGTATGACATTTCACACAGGTATAGTTTTTGAAAAAATATTAGAATGCTAATATTTTTTTTGATATAGCATAGAAATAGATTAAATCAATAAAAAAATCACTACGCACACTACTGTAATGTACCTAATGAATTTCATTATAACACACACTTCGGTGTATTTGACACAGATATTTTGTTTATCTGTGGACAAATTGATAGTATATCAAAATTCAAATATGACGTATCCATGTCATTATTTTTGAAAGAAAATAATAATTGAGAAATAGCGCTCGCTCAGTCTTTGACTAAGGAATTTTAATAATGTTGAAACTTCTAATCTAAATAAGTTATGGTCGAATTTCGATCACTAGCCGACAACTAGTAAACTTAAAAGTAGGTATAAATTATTAAAGATTATACATTTATGCTAGCATGATAATGAAACAAGAAACGTCGATTTTTTATAGACTTTGATTCAAAAATATATTAACTATTAATTAAATATATTAATATAGTAACATTGTAATCGAATAAAATAATAATGTCTGTATTAAGGTAGATGTTCCATAATTCTGCTACAAAAATTTATAATAGCTCTGCTATTTTATTTGTTCGAAAATGTTTGTCTAAAATTCAAATAACAGCAATACGCCGCGTAATAATATAAAATTAAATTGCGCGAAGAAAACAGACCATTTGATTGTGGATGAAATTATTTCGCACGGAAAAATTAAATAAATTTATTCAAGAAATCCGAGACGTAAGAAAACGCAGCCGTTAACAACCAAAATAATAATATTTGGCTAATACATAAACAACAGTTATTTTGTTGAATGGTGAGTTATTTTCAACGGTTATTTCCCAATTCCCTTTTTATAGCTTTTACTCTCTTTAACCCTTTTATTCCGTGGACGGTTTGGGCCACCTGGTTACAGATTACTAATGAAAATACTAGGAGCAAGTGTTTTTACATTTTTATTTAAAACTAGCTTTCCCGACAGACGTTGTACTGTAGTTCCTGAGATGAAAATAGATTTCAAATTTGTAATTGATACAAAAATACGTTTAAAATATTATGTTTGTATGTTAAAAAAACTGTTTCTCAAAGCTCGAAAAAAATCCACAAAAATCTGCGTACCAATATTTTTCATGTCAATTGTCAATAATCTTATAAATCACTCGAGATCGGGTGCATTGCCGGAAAAAAAAAGAAGAAAAGAAAAAAAAAGAATTGTCAATAATTTTGTTGTTATAAAATTTTTCATAGATGAAGTTGTTAGCGTCGCAGGAAATCCGTTTCAAGCTAACTTTAATATTATGTTTTATATTATTTCTTATGCATTTTTCAAATTTTTAATAGTTTTTCTCATATCCGGAGCGGAGAAGAATCCAATAAATCAAACATCGGAAGAATCTGTTCAGCCGATCTCGAGTTATAAGTGTTCGCACTAACCCGACTTTCTTTTATATTATAGAGATATGAACACTGTTAGCATTTACCACCTATGAATACAGGGGAGCTATTAATTCTTGTGTGCCATTTTACCTCTACCTGCTGGCAAACTCCGCACGCAAGTTCTTAATCTTCTACTATCCAGTCCGATTCCGCGGAAGATGTATTCGATACAATAAATCTTCCGCCAACCAAAAGAATATTGTGCAGAATTTTTTTTTAAATCTATAAGCACCATTATTATCTCATTTACTTTTTTACAGAGCTTATGGTTTAAATATATATATTTTCCTACTCTATTGATAACGAAACAATTTTCTAGGTTACCTACGTCAATTTATAACTTTTTTTTAAGAACAAAGTTGTAAAGCTATTTTCTCAGTAAAAATAGTTTTTACAAAGGCATTATAGTGATCTTGAGAAGAACAAGAAAGAGGATTTGGTAAAAGGTAATGGGAAATTTTCGATTAATAGTTTTCGAACAAAAAACATTTAGGTAGGTGATAATTACAAATTTTCTTTGAAAATCCTGTGTAAAGCCACGTGTATCAAAGTTTGATTACTTACCAATCTTATAAATACTTATAGAATCGAAATTTAGTTTCTTTTTTTTTTGTTCAAAAAGATCTTGTCGTCAATGCTTTTTTTTCTACTCAATGTGGTGAAATTCAGCCAAAATATGCGACTATGCGCTGTTTTCAATCGTTTTTTCCAGCATCCTTTTTCCTTGTATAAGCTAGCATGCTCTACACATGAGGGGTTTTGGGAGTCCATTCTTTGAACATTCTTCTTTCTTATTAAACTTTTCCAATCCAGTACCTATTGTTTTTATCAAAATCTCCAGGCGTACAGCCGTCCCCTAGTATTGACAACCGGTGCAGATTGATGTCAACTTGAATTACGTGACGCTCGCATAATTCATCATTCGGAAACATACATCCACGCCTCACAATGTTTTCTCACTCTCTGTCTGAAGGAAGGGTAGACCATATTTGGGGCAACCTCTCCCAGGTTCATCTGTTAGGCCGCTTCAAACTCCTGATGCCACAGTTCTAACTTTACTTTCAATCATAATGTTATGATCATTATTTACTTACATGCCACAGTACATATGTTGTTAAATAATTCTACGATTTCCATGCAATGTGACGATAGTATGAATCTATTAATAACACAACGTTCCCAATATTTATGTATTCTTGCGTCCTATTTCAGGACTAGATCTAAACATTTATTTTCCAACCAACAATTATTTTCGTATCTGCTCATCAACATGATATTCTACATGTCGAAGATTCCTATGATTTGGAATTTCGGGAGTTCCGACGAACACCTGATTGGTAAAGCTCGTTACTCACTTGCGCCGCGAACGTGTATCCTTATATCAATTTTATCAAAAGGATGCATGTGTTCAGCTCGCGTTCGCTTTTTCGAATCACGTATACACTTAACCTTTCGATTAAATTGATGCAACGTCTCACGTTCGCGGCGCAAGTCAGTACGATGCTTAAAAGATCACACTTAACCGACCTTTGAAACAGCATTACAAGACGGTCATAAGCCCTTAGTGTTACAAATTTGTATAAAGGTTTTCCTCTTAAAAATCGAACACTTATTAATCTAATTGTTGGTTCTATAATGTTGGTTGGTCTTTGTTGGTCCACTAACTGTATATTGTTATTAAGAGTAAATAATGTTTTGTAAATGACTGTGTGTTTACATTTATGAATAAAAAAAATACCGATTTGAGGGGTTAAATAAAACTTTGCAGTATTACGATATTAATCGGTATAATGGCTAAGTATTACAAAGTTTCATGTAACGTTTTTGAAGAAAAAAAAATATTAGTGAAATAAGATAAACACCTAGTGAATCCAAAGAGTCTTGGATAAACTAATCGTGTAATCACTTGTGTGATGTTTGTGATTCTGTTGTTAACAATAATATTTGTGGTAATTTGAGTTTGACAGTATTCATATGACTTAATTGAGGATTTAAACCATTCATTGGTACTCTGTTATAACGGAATACAAGATCAAAGTTTTCTTAGTCTATAATAATAGGGACATAGTTTGTGCAAACTCCCAAGTGTTTCGAATCAATGAGACGTTTTCATACCGATATGTACCTATTACTATAAATAGAATAAGCATCGAAGAACAGCTCTTTACCATGGCTTGCCATATTATTAGACTCAATACAAAAAAATCATTAATTTTCTGTTATATTGACTTTTGTAGATATTTTTTCAATTTTTATGTTCTTATTTTGCATTAGGAACTTTAAGAAATAAAACCCAATGTGATTTCCGATAAAAAAAACTTTACTTAGAAAAACTTAGGATACAAAATAAAAATTAAATGGAACTTGACCCACATATTCAATATTTGGTATGGTGCCCTTTTGCCACAATCAAGGCTTGGATGCGTCGTGGCATGCTCATAATACATTTTTTACTGTATTTTGGAGCTCCTCACTGTGATTCCACACATAAATGAGCCTATCAACAAGTGATTGTTTTGTTTTGATCACATTTTTTGCCATTTATCTCTTCAAAAGCTCCCATACGTTCTCTATTGGATTCATATCCGGAGAATTTCCAGGCCAATCCAAAACAACAATTTTATTTTCGTTTAAATAATTAGAAACAGACTTTGCCTTGTGGCACGCGGCTCCATCGTGCATAAAAATGTACTCTTCACCATTGGGGAACCACTGGGAAAGTTGTGGTAGTAGCCTCTCTTGAAAAATTTCACGATATTGGTCTTGACTTGACGCATCGTGCCCTTGACGATTTGCAATCGCCCAGGACCCTTGAAATTCATAACTGACCACACCATGACAGACGTTGGGTGTTTGACTGTTGGCATGATGCAATCTGGGTGAAATTCTTCACCCACTCTCCTCCTTACAAAAGTTGACTTATCTGCCATAACTTGAAAAACTGATTCATCCAAAAAGCAAACCTGGAGGAAACCAGAAAATAACAAATAACAATTGAATCAAATCTCAAAATATGTCAGTAAATACATGAAAAATAGTAGTAAAGTTTTTGTAATTACCCTTTTCCAGTCATTCTCGGTGAAGTTTTTATATTTTTTTGCCCATTCTAAACGTTTTTTAACCATAGTCGGTGTTAATTTAGGTTTTCTAGCTGGTCGTCGAGAAGTTAGCCCAAATTTTTTCAGGCGTCTCTGTACCGTGCGTTGAGAAATGTTAATGCCTTGCTCCTTTATTTGCTTGGTTAGCAGATTAACTGGGTGTTTCCTATTCTCTAAGCACACGTCCCTAATTTTTCTGTCGGTTCTAGGAGTTGTAATTCGTTTTCTCCCACAAGCTCCTTTACGGGCAGATCGCAGAGGCACTCCCAAATCCAATTTTTGCTTTACTCTCTTAACCGTGCTTTGGGAAACTTTAAGGATTTCTGCTATTTTATACTGAGACATGTCAGTATTATTCAACAACCCACGAATTTCCCCCAATTTACGTGGAGATATATCAGAATTCCTGCCCATTCCTTAAAAAATATGCAAAAAGTTATGTCACGTGACAAAACATAACAAATATTATAAAATCTCATTTACGATACGCAAAAATCTTTCAAACAAGACTAATAATATAAACATACCTTTTTACAGCAAGAAAATCCTTTTTTACACCTCAATTCTTGCTACGAAACAAAATATTTCAGTCAACAAATTTGTCAATAACAACACGAGAACCACTTGACCGCTTCTAAATACCATAGATAATTGGAGAGTGGGGATAAGAAGTGTTGCTATAAGTGAAAATTTGTTGACAAATATTGCCAGAGTAAAAAAGCTCATATTTCACTACATGCGGCCAATATACAGTCCTATTATCTAAATATTTGTGGTAAAATTCCAGTAAGTCTAATAATATGGCAAGCCACTGTATATACCAACCAAGAGTTATCTAACGTGAGGTTAGCTCGATCTTCTTATTCGGCGACTTGCTTTAGTTTGTAAGGAGTGATGATTAAAACATATAATTGTGTCGATTCAGACAGTCTTTAGGAATTAACGAACTCATACATAATTATTATCATACAACATATTATCATCCTAAGAAACAAATTAATATTAATTAATTAATCTTTGTTTTTTTAGCCGTCTCCTCCGCATTTCTCCGCAGGGGCTCTTAACCTTGCCGCAACTATATATTTTCGCCCAGCAGTCTTTATTACGTCCCAGCCCTTTCTCAAAGCATTTCAATACACCTCCGAACTGTTGTTGACCTTTGTTAAAAAACTTTAACCATCAGGCAGATTTGGTCGCCTGCCTAACCGCCCGACAGAAGAACGAAAAACCAGATAGACCATCTCCTGGTAAGGGCTAGCAGCCGAACTGACCTGCGGGATGTCCGCACCTGCCGGGGAGCAGACATGGACACGGATTAAACTCCACATTTTTGTTTGCGGACTTTTCACAAAAATTGACCAGCTTTTTTAAACTAATTTTTTCAGTAGTCCAAGACTCGATATAGATTGTAGAGCAATCGTTAAGAAAAATTATGAATTTTATTTATTTATTGCCTTTTGGGCCTTTTATATAATTATCTTAAGAATATAATCATTTCAATATACAGCAAAAAAGGCAATAGATCAATAAACAATAACAAAACACTGTGGACACTGTAGTGAGAACAATAATTGATTAGATCAATGAAACAATAATACACGCAGACACATTAACAGAGATAATAATTGATTAAAAAGTACAAGTCCATCACTAAAACCAACAAGTAGTGTTGACAGATAATAATAAAAGTAATAAGAACAAAAATACTTTGGTTGGAAATGGCAAAAGCACGGTAACATCCATGGAATAAGGACAACGGGGAGTAAGGACAATCCAATCAACAGTCACTTCTTTACTTTCACATTTCTACACATTACTATTACATACCCTTTTTTATTAGCATAATAACTTATTCGAAAAAAAAACATCCATGGAATGAATCACTCGAAATCGAGTGCAGTGTAAGAAAATTTAATCATGATTTATGAATTTTTAGGTTCTAGAACAAAAACAAACATACTTATGAGATGAAAATCTAACTTTTGTTTTATAATTTTAAGCATGAATGTTTACATAGGTATGTAAATAAATGCCTTTATCAAAATTTACAAATTCTTTTATGAAATGATTAAGTCAATGTAGATTTAAGATTGAATACATCATATTATGGTTTAATAATGTAACTTAAACATTAACTTTGGTTTCAGATATGTTTCGGTTTAAAATTAATTTACCTAGAATTCTGTAAGGCAAGGTATTTAATTTCGAAAATAATTTTCGTTGAAATATTTTTCGGTTGTTATTTCTCAAATTTAATTTATTTCTTCTTATACAATATATTATTACAACAGCCTGTTTATTTTTAGAAAACGCGTGAAGCACTTATGGTATAACATATTATATTATACCTACTTTATTATGCACCCACATAATATTATGTACATACAATGAATGTTTCTATTAATTTCAAGAATTATTTTAGAGAATAAAAAAAATTCAAGAAATAATTACTTACGTAGGTACATGCTATCAAAAATTCGTTTTTACTGTAGGTATAATATCACAAGGGTGTTTCGTATTCGTCTATTATTTCAACTAAGTCGTATGTTTTTTTTTTATTTAAAATGTTTTTCAGCAAGCGTCGTAGCTACCGTCATTCTAGGAAATTTAAGTTGATTTTGTATAAACAATTATTGCCCACTTGAAGGTGTTAATACGCCTCCCACAGGACCTTTAAAAGACGAAACGTTTGACTTAAGACGCAGTATCGCATAGACGACTATTATATGGCTAAACATCGTTAAATTATTATTGTTTGATAGGTACACATTTTAAGCAAATTTCCAAAATCATGTAGTTTGCTACAAATATAAATCTTTTTTAGTATATTTTTGTGTGTTTTTGGTTAAGGAAACAATAAATATTATAATTGAATCGTTATTAATATCATCATAAGAAACTATAAAAAGTATCGGCTGAAATTTTTTTTTTTTCAATTCTAAAATAATTTGGTATCGAATGAGTTTGTGAACAGTAGTTCAAAAAACTCATTCAATTACATAGAATTTAGGGATATTGTAGAAAATATCCCAATCGATTCCTTGTGGCTAAAACTGTTCGACATTTAATACGTAAAGTAACAACTAATAATAAGAATTTGTTTGGAGAAGAGATGAGGGGAGCCACTGAGAAGTATACAACAACTTTGTTTTTGGAAGGTTTCCTAAACTTCACAATGGTTGGGAATATCTAAGCATACGTTTGTTATTATAGTGCTCTCTCGATTTGTGCGAAAACTCTTCTTACAGATTTCATTTAACAATTGGGAAATTGTTGTTGTCGAATTGCATTAAAGCCGAAAAATAAATCATTCGACATCATGATTCATCTCTTTTTCGATCCTTTTGGGAATTAGGAATCCATTGGGAAGCATCAAGACTTCTCGACTTCTCAATATTGAAATGTATGTCTTCTCCTCTTATATCGTCCCCAAATCGCTAAGTTCTGCTTCGAAAGAACGTAATACTCTGTAAGAATCTTCGTCGCCAAAAAAAATATAGTTCATTATTATAGAAGATAAAATATACATACATTCATAAAGCCGGTTTATGTATGTGGTAAAAAAAATACAGCGATACTCGAACCCGTATCCTAGCCACCACACGTAGAGATGCAGCTTGCCACTGGCCGAAGTTACTCGATAATACTCTGTAGTTTGAAATATTTTTAGATATTATAATCAGACATCTGTTGAAAATAATTGTGAAAAATAATAACCTAATCAAAATGGAATTGAAAAAACATTAAAACCTATGCTCTGTGATTAAAAATTATCGAAATCATCAGTTGCTTATAAATTGAACTCAATTTCAGTATAACGTCAATTCCCATTTCAGTGTACGTTTAAAGGAAGGGAGTAGAAGTATGAATGTTATATTTTGAGAAAGGACTAAAGTTAGAGATCAGAAATAAGGGTGAAGGGTTCTTACTTCCCTGTCTTCTCTACTGATCACTTAATCCCTTTTATATGAATGTACGTACCCACTTTATTGCCAGTTTCTTAAGCGGGTGTCTGTGTGTATTGTAATCATATTGCCATTTGGCTGAGATCGATAGCGGTATTCGTACGACTATGCTACTTTGTATATAAACTCAAAAACAAACTTTAGCTACTTACCCACATACCTAAACACATATACATTTGTACGTGTGTATGCTGTAACCAACTCTTGATTTGAATTTGATTAAGATTCATGAGAAAATTATACTGAGTAAAGTACTCAAACAGATTATGATTTTTTTAACAAAATAACGTTAAATATTTAAAGGGGCTAAAAACATAATTTCCAAACTCTTGTACTGAATAAATAGCTGTAGAATATGCATCAACTAATGACTAACAATTCATTACTGATGTTCGATTTTTAAATGGAACAAACCACTTCGTCTTCTACTGTTATTTCGATGGCTGGCTTAGTGGGATCACTTTACATTAAAAAAGTTCAACGTTGTAGGCCTATATACCATAGATCAAGTTATTGGATTCGATTGAAGAAGAAAAATACATCTTCCTTTTGTTTTACCGCATTTTGTCAGAATACACATAAACATTTATGTGTTTTTTCTACGATATTGTTCTACTTTTAGTTACTGATTGTTAGTTACGTACCTTGGATTTCTTGGCAATGAGGTTCCTTCTTTTACCATACCTCGCTATCTCTATAACCTCACTATAATATATAAAAATCGAGCCCTATTTTTCGTGCACATCGTTTCATATGTATGTGAACGGCTGGATTATTAATTTTTCTGTATTTTTTTATGGTGTTTGCTATTGTTAGGATAATGTTCTCACATATGAAAAAATAAGACAGTGGCGTGTTACATTAGAAAATCTAAGAAAACTCAAAGTAGGTAACCTTTTTACAGATTTTAATTTATATGTAAATTATAAAACTTAATGCTGATAAAATATGATTAATTGTGTGAATATTTAGTTGTAGAAAGTTCTTATTCAATACTCATATTACCGACCTCGATAGCCTAGTTGTACTGGCGTGGATATCAGATCACGATGTCCCGGGTTCGATTCCCGGTCTAGTTAGTGTTTTTTCACTTGAAATTTCTACCCGGGGTTGGCCTGTCTCAGATTGGACGGGACCGGTTGACTGCGAAAAAATGCCATATTTTAATTAAGTAATAGAACTTTATAAGATCGCTCTCGAAAAATAAACAAGAATAATAATTGAGTCATAACCGAGCCTCTGCCAGAACTTAATGGAACACTTTGGTCAATATGTTATGTTTAAAATTGAGTTGAGTTTTTATTTTCTTCGAAAAAACATAATTATGTTTTCTTGTATAATTTAAGTAAGTGAAACGAAGCGATTGAATGATCGTGACTTCAAAAAATAACAATGGTGGAGCATGATGGTTATTAACACTCCGGATTCAACCGACGAGGGTTCCAACCAGATGAGTGCCTGGAAACGTAAACGTTTGTGTCTGTCAAAAGTTTTCTAATAAAAACCGTTTTGTACTTTTTAACATAATCTGTGAAGCGTCCGTACATAGTTTGCTCTCGCAAAAGTTCCACGGGCAGAATGCTGTGAGAACTATCATGGAGGGATAAATTCGTGAAGCAGCAGAAAACTTTTTTTTTAAACAACACCTATTTTAATTTATTATCCCTAACTTTTCACAAAAGATAAATTTTCTAGAAACTGATTCTCACAAGAGTGCACTTCCAGGTTAACCTGTTTATTTCCCATCACAACAATAACAATAAACAAACGATATAGGAATTCAAAACAAATATTTTTGAAACGTGGATATTATGTGCAATGTTTTATTTTAGATTTACATACTTTTCAACCGTAGTCGCACTTTCATGATAATTGCTTTGCTTAATCCTTAAGCACGTTTGTTCTCTCATATTATTTAACTAACCTACATCTAAAGAAGAAGGTTCGCGCATCAAAATAGACTTTTTCAAAAGAGAGGGATTACTTGTCAATTTAAGGTGTGCATAAGCGCCAAATCGCAAGTGAGACCGCTACACGAGACACAAAATACTCTCGGTCCCTGACAATAATTATTATTAGAATAGCCGATCTCCTCTACTTCACTCAAAAACGACTGCAGCGCTAAAAATATATGTATTTATTTATTAAATAATATGCAGCGATTGTCTTTAAAAATCGTGGTGGTTGATAGACCAGCGGTTACGACGCCGGCTTTCGCACTGTTTCGTGCGGAGGTCGTGGGTTCGAATCCCGGCCGTGTCGACCATTTTCCGCTTTCACGACACAAGCATTTGCTTACTGTGAAAGATGTCAAAAGTGTATTTGTGTTCACTTCGAATGAGCACAGATTCATTTAAAAAAAAAAAAAAAAAAAAAAATGATAATTCACACATATAAAAATTATATAATCAGATTTCAAAAATAAAAAAAAAATCAAGACAATGTATAAAAATTTAATGGACCTACCTAGATAAGATTTGATTTTTAAATAAAATGGAGCTGCTTAACTAGTTTGGGTCTGTGCACATCTGAGCACGCGCGGTAACGCAACCAACGCAAAGTTATATGAAACGTATCGAATTTCCATAGTACGCGGTTCGTGACGAACTTCAGTGTTAAAAACAATTCATCATCATCCTCGTCGTTCCCTCACTGCTGAGGATCGCGACCATCACCACTCCCCACCATCCCAACCAGCCGTCCCCAAAGTCCCCGGTCCAACTCCAATTGTAGGGCCTCCAATAGTGTCCCACCCGTTGCGTCTTTGACCTGGTCGCTCCATCTCATCGGAGCCCGACCCCGAGCTCTGTCGCCCTCGATTCTTCCGGTTTGGAGAAGCCTCTCAAAACTATCATCTCCGCGTCTCGCAATGTGTCCGAAGAACTGTATGACACGTCGCGTGCACACCGTGGACAGCCGTTCTCTGATATTTAGTTCTGCCAAGATGGAGTCATTTGTTCTGTGTTCCGTCCACGATACGCGGAGGAGGCGTCTCCAGCACCACATCTCGAAAGCGTCCACCCTAGATCGATCACGAGACTTCACGGTAAAAACAATTAAAGGTTCCATAAAATTGCAAGAACGTTTGATTGGTGGGTAAAATGTTCTGCTATTGGAACGTTTGAGCAATGTTATCATCTTTCTTCCTTTTCTTCTTCTTGTCCGATTTCCCCACCTCAATTCAATAATTGATAATACGGAGCTATAAAAATTAGTGTTCTACCCTGACCTCCTGAGCCGCTCTGTTTTGATTATCATTATGTTGAAGAAATAAAATTAATACCGACTATCGAAATCAACTGATCAACTTTTTCACAACTATTGGTGTGTATTTTTAATCATCGTTCCAACCTGTTTTTTGCAGCAATTAACACGGCACCCAGTCGTAGTATTCGCGGGCACATCTGTGTAACTGGGATGATTGAAAAAGTTTTGTATATCGCGAACTTGCTCAATCCATTCATAGCAAATATTCAACTAAAACGGGAGAGCAATTTCAAAGGTTGAATTCGACAATAATTATTATAAAAATGAATTCGTATCTAATACTCAAAAACTGTCATCGCGACTTTTTGTCTCTAATTTTCAAAAACTGTCATCGCGAAAGGGTACACTTTTTTGACGTCGTGGCTAAAATTTATCTATTTTTCTATGGTTTTTCCATGCATTGTGTCTTGGAATATTAAGTAATGGCTATGGCGTGGCTATTCCACCCTGCCAGCTGCCCTGCAAAGCCAGTTCATTATCCACAGAGACTGCAGATCCCTTCTCAAGTAATGGAACATTCTCATGCGGAGTTTTTTTCAGAGAGTTGGCCGATTACCTCCATAAGTGTCTCTTGATAAAATTTTCTGATGTTTATTTATATGGTATCATCTATAACTACAGCTCATCAATAAAACAAATTCGCTAAACCTATATAACTTTAAATATGCGGCTAAAATATTGGCTCTACAAATGTCTTTATGTTTAAATTTTCTATCTTTAGATACGGATCAATAAAAAACAAAATAAAATATTTCGTTTTTTTTTAAAAAGTTTCCCTACCACGTTTTACGTTAAACCTACTCGTATGTGCGGATATTTTCATGCTAGCTTTTTTTTTCAATTCGAATAAGTTAGATACCTATTTAATACCAATATACACTTACTAGAGATGGTTTTAAATTGAATCATGTCTTAAAGCTTACTTTATTTCATTTCACATTCAAACGTATAAAATGCCTTAGAATGCGTAGGTATCTTAATGCGGAGGCTTACGGGTGATTGAATGAAAATTGAATAAGGATCATACGTTCAAAATATCTTAAGCAGAAAAAATGATAGAATGGATCATATAACTTTTTTCGCTTTGGAGATGAAATTTGCATTCAATTAGTATCTTGCAGACGTGACGAGTCATTTCGTACACTTTTCATAGAAAATTAATCAAAAACAACATAATATGTGTTTGTATTCAATTCATATTATTATATCTATTTTCAATAATTTATAAGAGAAATTTATTCGATATTTTGTATTTTTAACATAGTATTGAAACACACTTGGTAAAACTTGAGAATCTAGAATCAAGTTTGTGGTCGATTCACACAAACCGTTATGTCACATTTCAGTCACCGTTTTCAAACAGTGAGTGTGGTAAACAACGTATCATCATACGACCATCAGCTATTCATTTCTAATCAAAACAAAGATCTTTTGTTGTGACATATCTGACAGGTGGGAACACTTTATGGGAAAAAGATATTGTTGGTTTTTCTTTTTTCCTCGCAATCATTCCATATTTCTCACCTTTAATAAGTATACCTACCCTGAGTTTATCGAAATACTTCGTAGTCAAAATAAGCCAAATCGATCTTACTATTGCCTGTTTGACGGTGAGCTGACTGCAGTGAGATGGGCGGCTCTGATTCGTGACTACATCGGCTCAGTATAGACAAAGCCACTTCTTTCAATAAAAACACAGTATTTTTATACCTACATAATTCTACTCTGAAATGATGGAAAGGATACGTCACGTGAATGTTGAGTGTGAATAAACCATTGCTCTTCCTACTCCCCAGAGACACGCGGTAAACATTTTTTCCTCAACAAAAAACTTTGGTATGTATTGTTACAAATTTTAATTAAAATCAACAATTTAATAAAATCTCAAACCTCTAACATTATTATGAATAAAAACGAGTAGGCACCCATGAATTAATTATATTCTCGTGCTATTATTTCAATATGTGGGCTGAGATACCCAGAAAATTCTTGCAAAGTTTATTCAGCTTTCTATCACATAAATTAAAACACAACTAAAACAACTCCTCAATTTTCAAATAAAATATTCATGAAATGAGCAAAACAAATCCCTGTAAAAAGTATAACACCTACTTAGTAAACGTTCGTTACAAATAAACATAATATTTTGACGTTTCATTAACATATTTTTACTTTCTAAAAGGTTGTTATAATTGCTTTCAGAGATAAGACCGTTTTTTATAAGCGGAAGTGAGAATGGAAACCAGTTGGAGATCGTGACGTTAGTGGTACGAACCCAACTGCTTGTTATTCATTTTGACCCATCTATTTTGCATTGTACTTACTAACCCGCGTAAATTTTACGAACATCATGAGAGATCTTCATCGCTTTAGCCGTCTGCATCGATGGAAGCAACTTTTTTTGTTAAATAGTTTTTCAGAACGTGAATATTATAAGCTTAGTTATATCTTGACATACGTCATTTTCTTTTCACACGGCATCTTTTACTCCGATCTTTGTTACTGTATCTACGCAATTTGAATTTTCGCCTTACATTGGTAATTTTTTATTCTTAATTTAGACCCTGTGGCCTATTTATCGGCTGTCCCTTTACATCTTGTGTGGCCTGACCGAAAACCGTCTTTCATGGGGCTGGCGTCGCAATGCCATGCGAGGAATCCTAGATGAAAATATTCACCGCAAATGTGCAAACCAGACCACCTCAACCTCTTATTTCTTACTCTTTCTTAATGCCCCTGAAAGTATTATTTTTGAATCTCTAATCGAATTTTTGTTCGCAGAGCTATCAGCCTTGGACTAATTTCCGTTCGTCAGTAGGTATGTGTCTCCCGCAATTTATATAGGTTTTTGTTTTGTTGCTCTCATATCAAATTTTGTAGAAAATACTGTAAACGCGATTTTGATGAAAGCGCTCGAGCTCAAATCAATTTATCGTCAATATCCTTATATATTTTTCATATAGAACCACAAGAAAATAGTGTGTCTTTAACTATTATGAAGAGCCTATTAAAACCGATATGCTTCTGGCGCGCCACAACACAACAATCAAATCAATCAAAACTCCCTTTGAACCCCACTCAGGGGCAAAGGCAGGCAACAAGAGCTCTCCATTACTCTCGATCTTGCGCAATGCTTATGACCTCCTCCTACACCATGTCCAACTCCCTCAGTTCTGCCTCGAAGGAATAAAATACGGTATGAGAGGGTTGTTTTTCCTCCCATCAGGGTCCCGAGGACGAGGAAGACCCTCTCATACTGTGTTCCGCTCCTTCGAAGCAGAGCTCAGGAATCTGGACATGGTGTGGGATGAGGTTATTAACGTTGCGCAAGATAGAGCGCAATGGAGAGCTCTTGTTGCCTCCCTATGCCCCTAAGTGGGGTCTTAAGGGAGTTTGGATTGGATTGGATGAGAGGGTATTCCACGTCTTCGAGACCCTGATGATAGGAAAAACAGCGCTCTCCTCGGCCAACGGTTATTCGGCATCGTTCTGAACACATGTCCCAGTCATGTGCACCTACTCAATGCCACCAGCCACAATGGTGGAAGTTTGCGCTTGGTGCGCTGGCACAACACGACACAATGGTGCTTTTGGTGATATGTGATATTAAGACATTACGCAGTGATATAAAACGGAGATTATATAAAGGTTTGATTAGTAAAATTCTATTTATGTATGGAAATTTTATATGGGTGGTTGGAACAAAAAGAGGACGAAGGGAAAACCTTTGGACAGAGTTTTAAGAACATTTAATTTACATTTAGCTGAAACACACACAAGACTCCCTCGCCCGCATTATTCCCGCACTTTCTCTTCCTTTTCATCTTTTGAAGGGTTCTGTCTGCCATTCTTATATTTCGTGTGTATTTAAATTTCAAATTATTCCTGTTTACGTACATTTTTATCTCGTTCAAAGTTCTCATCAACACGTTTTTTTTTCATTCGGCTGATGAGTTCCTACTCTCTCAGGTTCAGGATCATGTATTTTGATCAACTTGAAAATACTCCATTTTTACGTAATTTATTAAACGAACGAAATAGAAGCAGTTTTGTTAAGAGGTACCGTCATTTTTTATCATGGAATCATTTTTAAACCATTTAATTAGGCCCAAACGTTCTCAAATGGAGTAGTCATTAAAATAAGTTTTCTAGATTCCACTTTCTTCTTCTTCTTATTCCCTATCAGGTCTCTGCTTATCCAGCTCTACTAATTTTCATAAACAAAATCTGATATATTCATTAGAAAGTATCAATTTTATTATGTAGGTATAGTTACGTAAGTAAAATAAAAATAACAATACTTTATCAAAAGTAATAAAAATGAAATGTCATCATTTTGAGAAAAATTTGTATATCGGTAGGTACCTACCTTCCATGAGAATATTTCTTTCTTTTTTGGGTTGGAGGAGTTAGTTTTTTCTCTCTTTCAAGAGTTAAAATGATATAAAATTAAAAGAGAGAAAATGTAAGAAAAAACACTTAAAGCGGGAGAGATTAACAATATCAAGATTTGACGAGTAAAGAAAGAATGAAAGAAAAAAAAACAGAGATTCCAGAAAGAAAAGATAGAACGAGCGTTTTGACATTTCGCTTTTGTTAACTGTCATATCCGTGAAAACTTCAGTGTCTCTGAAAAAGATTTTTCTTTAAAGTTCCAAGTGGAAGACATATTATTTTGAAAACACTCGAGGAGAGGGAGCAATTGTTCCTTATCTTCCTTTACTACCTTTTGTTTCTTTGTCCTTTTACTATCTAACTTCACTTTACAAAACTATAAACTAATATCATCCTTTTTAAAATGGTTTCTATTGTGTCTTTTGTATTGGGAATATTTTATTTTATCGGGATAAGCATTTTTTTATGAAGATACATATGTTTTAAAGACGGTACCGCAAAATCTAGCAAGATTATAATGACATTCTATAAATTCATATAATCTATAGCAATTTTTTTCAGTCTGTTGATGAATTTGATTCTTCTTTGTTTCATATAACAATAATTAGTAGGTGTCTGCTGCGTATGGATGAGTAGTAAAATATGAATGTTTGTGTGTTGGAAATAATTGTCTTTATGGAACCTGGAAGAGATTTACATAAAACAATAGGAGTGTTCCTTGTGTGTTGGACGCAGGAAAATGTGCAAGTAAGTCGGAGGCCTTTTCTATACTATGACGCCCGTAACATTGCGGTGCGACCGACACATAATACCCAACGATTTACAGCTGTAATTAAACAACTAGCCGAGCCTTCGATGTATCGTTACACACATACATAATGTTTCAGTAAAGGTGGGCTTAGACCAAACGCGCGAATTCTATTTGACATTTAAACCGAGACAGATTAATCTATTTGTTCGCCAAGTTTCAAATAAAGAATATTCATATCATATCAGTCCAGGGGATTCGCAGTATTCTTCTTTGAACCCACGTTTCGAATGCCTCTAAGCGGTGCATGCTAGTGATATTTAATATTTGACCACCCTTTGTTGGCTGCGGAGTTTCTGATAGAGTCTACGTTCGCAGAATAAGCGCAAAACTCAGTCTGAAAGTAAAACTCATTGCTCTACCGGCCACAGACACAAGAAGAATGATCAATAATAATTACATCTGAATACCCAGCTGTGCTACGACGATTGTTTGATAAAATCGACGCAATAACCACAAAGGATACAACTTTTAGCTAAGCATGATAGAACAGTGTTTTGAAAAAAAAAACTCTTAAACAAATGCAATCAAAATAGTTTTTAGAGGTTTAAACCATGTTGGCATTACTTTCTTTTGAATGAAACTGAATTGAGCCTATTGAGGAACTTCGGTTGGATGGTGTCAAATTTGACAGGTTGATAGAAATATTTATCTGTGTTTTAGGTATACATAATGGATAGTGATGCCAAACCACTTTCGCTTTATTAGGTTTCTTTCGGTTGGATTTTTCAGAGTCTAAAACCGACATAAAAACATTTTTTGTCTTTTATAGATAATAATTGACATTCATAGGGCATTTGCCCCAGAATTCTAGTGCTTTATTTCTTGCATTCGAAATTGAGCTTAGATGTACACGATTTAGTTGTTTGAGACCGCAACTTCGTTGTGCTAAGCTCACCCTCTGTATGTTGATTCTATGATCGGTATCTTTGTTATGTGAACTTGTATGTGTAACTCTTACTACCAATGTACAGTTAAGTCTTAATAAATTTATTAATAAAATACAATAAATAATATCGACAACGACATTATGATTTTTGAAAATATCCCTACAGATTTACAGATTCTCTAGGTATCTCTTTTTTGTTCAGTCTAAACCCACCTTAATAAGAATAACAAGGCGCAGTAGGTATTTCACAACATATGAATAGTCAATTTCGTAATTATTTATTTTATGTTCTAGCCGTATGAACCTTTATTAATTTATTAGTTGACATCACTGAACTAAACTTACAACTGTAAAGACTTTTATTTGTTGTTTTTTATTCTAAACATTTAAATATAACTATAGGTACATATGATTTGAATACCAATTTTAAATAAATTATATTCTCATTCTTTTCAAACTAATAGTATAGAGAACTATCCAATATCCATAGTTTCGTTAAAATTACCATTTATTTTGTTTATCCCAATTCCCTGTCCGATCATCCGCTAAAATTTAAAATCAAATAAAGTTTTGAATTTCGCGAGCAATATCAATTGATTTCAACCAATCCGACCGATATTGCTTGAGAAATCGATCGATGTGTCAACATTATTATCATGGCCGCCAAATTTGCTTTTTCTCAAACAAATTCATCTTGGTCTAGAAAATATAACCACTATTAACGTATCATTTATTTCAAATTTTGGGGGGTCTTTCAGGTGCCGCTTAAATCGATCGAATAGTAGGTCATTTTAGAGGAACTATGATCTGATAGGGAATCGGGGTGTTTGTCAGCTTGATAGTTTCTATGATAAGCACCCGTTTCGTTCGATTGTCGACTCACGACAGTTGTTATGTAGGTTAAAAAAAACACATTATTTTGTAAGTGATTAATATATTTAAGTTAATCATAACCCTTTTGTTGCCAGAGTTGAAGTTCCATTGAGGGAAGAAGTGGTATGGGTAGAATAACAAGTGTCATCTGCCCACACCTTATCTTCCCAACGTCGCGTCGGTGAGACCTGACTAGTGACTGGCCACTTCAAGAGGAAGAAGAAGTGTATCATGTTTGTTTGGGTGATTCTTATTTATAGAAAAGCTGCAAACTGTCAATCTTTAGAAAAATAAAATATGAAAGGGAAGAGTGAATAACTTCATTCGTTTTGATAAAAAAACAACTAATACAAACAATAAAACACCCCATTTTATTTTAATGTGTGTAGGTAGGTATGTAGTATATGAATTTGAATTATGATTTCACGTTCACATTATAAACTTGTATTAAATTTTTATTAAAAATATTTTAATGAGAATTTTTATGTTTGTTAGAAAAAAAAATGTAAAGCGTGTGCTTTTTTGTAATACCGACGTCATTTTATGAATATGCCTACATGTATTGTAAGAAAAAAAAAACGTTGTAACTTACTTACGATTTCATTAAAAATTGTTAATATTATCTTCATGTAACAATTTCCATTCTACTTTCCATCATATTTCATGTTAAATCTAATTATATTTTTGTTTGTTCACATTCTTTCTCGTCTGTAAGCGAACTCAACCTCTCGATATTAAATTGTAATTTGAATCTTGAATATGAATTCCTTTTGTATCAGTATAATAATGCTACTCGTATCCTTAAACGAATGTTTTAGGGTAACCAGAAAATTCAAATCTCTAATATTAATTAAAGTCGGGCTTGTGCGAACACTTATAACTCGAGATCGGCTGAACAGATTCCTCTGATCTTTGATTTATTGGATAACAGAATAACTAATAAAAAAGTAAAAAAAAAATGAATAAGAAATGATGTAAAATATAATATTTTAGTTAGTATGGAACGGTTACCTGCGACGCGCCAACGCCATCCATGTAGTTCCCTCTCATTCTCGCATACGTGATTGGCGCTCTTACAGAAGCCCATCCCACTTGCTCCACCGCACCGTTTCGAGATTTATGTACCAAATTTTGATTCGATGAATGATGGCTATAGGTAAGTAGGCACATAAAACTCGTACTTACTCACATCAACCTCCTTGTGTCCAGTATTGAACAAAGGCCTCCCTCTTGAACTTATATATAAAATATGATAAATTGATAAGATAAAACTCTTAGGTATACATAATTAATTATAAACAGAACTGACGCGAAATTGAAATAAGGTATCTATGTTTATGCGCGTATCATTTCAAACAACAGAACTCACACACCGATACATAGAAATGTGTACGTGTGTCTGGAGTTGAAAGCTTCGGATAGGTGGCGTTAGTCGATCAGTCAGTCTAGTGGGATGTTTTAATTTTTTCCCACTCACTATGTCTACTTTTATAGTTAGGTACTACATGCATATGTAGGTTCATTGATAAAATACGTTTCCTTTGATTGCATCACATTCTACTCCATATTTATTTGTTAGGGTAGGTTAGACCTTTATGGATTCTTTCTATTGAAACTTCCGCCCAGGATCCGCATCCTTTTATAGATTGTTTTAACACTGAAAATGTCTTTGGCATTTTCGTCAACTTATAATATTAACGTTATCTGGTTATTTTAAACAATAGACATGTGTATGTAAAATATCGGATTGATGTGTGTTGGTATGGGGGCATTTGTCGATATTCAATAATGAAACTCTTCTTGTTAATTAAAAGTTCAAAGAATAATCAATTCTATCTACTTTTTACTTCAATAACTGCATGATTTCTTTTTTTTATTTGCTGTAAGTTATGCTTTGAATAATAATGAACTATAAAATTAATAACAGCATGTCTATTGTCGTTCTAACGACTTAGAATTCAATTGAATGTTAACATTAATATTATAACTAGCAGCAAAGCCTGTCGGAAAATAGCTATAGGAAAGGATCGATCCTCTTCTTCTTCATGCATCACCGAGGAAATCAATCTTCACTCCAACGTTGGCGATCACATTGGCTATCTTCTCCCTGCCCTGCGCTGCCCGGAATAGCTTCTCTAGAGTTCGTATGCCTGTCCACTTCCTTACATTGCGAAGCGGGGACATCTGTCTCCTCTCTGTATTTTCCCCTTTAATTTAAGAATAATATAGGAATTGCGAAAAATATTTCCCGTAGGCGGATTTATTTTGTAAATTGTATGGAAAAAATATATAAAAATATTACGTGTGTGGTTAGATTGTTTCAATGAATAGTGAGTTACGAATGAACATAAGAATTATAATACATAATAAGTACTTTTCTAGAAATAAGCGTTTGCCATAAGCTTATTGCTAAAAAGGCAGGTATAATTATGTCACCTATGGTTGGTTACGTGGCACTTAATTTTGAAAAATGTTTGATCCACGTACGATTGTACTAGGTATACTTAGTGATTTTAAAATCATTTAGATCCGTGTTTAAATGCACTTAGTATTGGTTTTTTAATTCTTCCGGCTAACCGTCACTTTTATTAAAAATATAAACAACTTTTATATTAATATTTTTACAAATTAAAAGTCATATAAAGGGGATGAACGATGTAGATAGGTTCTACTAATATTATAAAATTTACAGCCAAGGACGTGTTGTAGTAGGGGCAATCTTTCTTCAAAGTCGTAACTTAAATTCATTATTATCATTTTACAGCCTTTTTTATAGCTCCTCTATATACTAACAACCTGTATGGCAATAAAACAAAACAAAGCCTTGGCCTACTAACTATAAAGTGTAGTGATGATACCATACGTATGTATTATATTATTACATACATAGTTATTTTAATGGTACGTGGCAAGATATATTATGTATAGTTCAGTTTGAATCCCTTGATGATATTCCTTCAGTTAAAGTTTTCATAATAAAAAAAAAATTACAATAAAAACTCTGAGTTTAAGGGATATTTTATTTTATTGCTTTAGTCGTATCGAATGTTTAAATAAATCTGTATGTAGTGGAAGTTACTTTAACGATTTTTAAATCCGTTTGCGAAACTTTACTACTACGATTTTAACCATTTTTCATGAATCATGTTGCATATAAAACCCTTCAGTTACATGTTTAAATGCATTTTTTTTTTGACAATTGAGAGCGTCAGTAATAACATGAAGAAGATTTCAGTTAGACCGTAGTATAAATAAAAAATATATCCATCTCAATTTTTTTCTGGCCATAAAACTCAGTGTCCTGAGTAATAATGAATTCGGATTGAATTGCGAAAATCTATAATGAAAAATAATCATTAGAAAATGTAAAAAATGGCGTCATAAGTTATTTCTTAAGTTATGTTTTAAGTAAGTGTTGTGAGAAAGATGAAAGTTAATAAGTTTAGATGGTTTGGGCATGTGGAAAGAATGGGTGCAAACAGAATGACAAAGAGAATTTATAAGGCTGAAAGGAAAGGTGTAAGAAAGCGTGGCCGGCCGAAATGACGTGGATGGAACACATCGATTCCGTCCTCAAGGAAACACAGGTAAGAAGTACGAGAAATAGGAGAGGTTGTATGAGAAATGGTATGTCGTTGGAAGAAGCGAAAGAAGTGTGCTTGGATAGAAAAGAGTGGAGGTCCGTTCTCTCTGCCTACCCCTTACGGGACACGGCGTGATGGGTAATAAAAAAATAAAAAAGTTATTTCTATTTATTTATTCACGACCCGTTCGGCCTTTTATGGCCAATAAAATATAGAAATATTAGTAGGTATGTTGGTTCTAATAAAAGTGGTAGGTACCAAAGTTTAAAAAAAAACTATTACTAATAAATATAAACCAAAAAGGTTGTGCAGTGGTTTATTAGCAGGAAGCAAACACAATATATCGTAGCAACAGTTTTCAAAATAAAATGAAGTGAAAAATATCCGGCACCCGCTACCAGGCCAACCGATGCAACTATTAAAAACTACATTTTTCTCGCACTAATGGGAGGGGCAGATAACATTGCAACTCCATAAAAATTATCAATTAATTAAAAGTTAACTGCAACAGTGCACCCATGTCAAATTATATTACAGAAAAAAATATTAAAACAACATTCGAAAATAACGAATCATAGGTAGGTACCTAGGTACTTAATATTTTATTTTTTACGGTATACGAATGTATGGTGTATTCTGTCTTATTTTCATATTATTGGAACATTGATGATCATGCACGTTTATCATCCGTCATAAATAAATGCTTTAATAAAATACAAAAAAGTAATACTGTAGCTTTGTGAACC
The DNA here is from genome assembly GCA_963576905.1 of Mystacides longicornis. Taxonomy (NCBI): domain Eukaryota; kingdom Metazoa; phylum Arthropoda; class Insecta; order Trichoptera; family Leptoceridae; genus Mystacides; species Mystacides longicornis. The sequence continues at coordinate 15,736,520 of OY756431.1, forward strand.
TACATAGGAGCAAAGGGAGGCAACACATAAGCCCTCCATCGCGTTCGACAAGACGAAGAAAATCAATTGAACATAGCTTGCCTATATTATTATATAGATCTTCAACACACATCAGATGTATGTATGTATTTACCCACATTTCTTAGTGTTCAAAAAGTTTTCTGTCTCTTTGTTTGATGTTACATATAAAAGACTGTTACCTTTTAAATTTCTTTCCAATATAAAATGTGAGAGGGTCTTCCCCGTCTTCGGGACCCTGATGGGAGGAAGAACAGCGCTCTCCTCGGCCAACTGTCATTCGGCATTCTTTACTCATACCCCACCCAAGTCCATCTCCTCTCCATAATGGTAGAGGAGATGAGCCCTCGCTGGGTGCGCCAGCGTATAGCGTTGTTCTTGATAAAGTGGTACCATCTTATACCCAAAATTCTTCTGAGGCACTTCTTGAGGGCTTTGGTCAGGTTTCATACCCATACAGGAGATTGGGCAGACGCACGCATCAAACAGTTTACGTTAAATTTCGTTTGACACTAAACGCTTTCAATATTTTGGTCATGTTGTTAATGGCGCCTCTTATACCGATACTTATCGGGAACTCAGCTCCGAGGTCACCAGTGGTGGTAATGGTTACTCCCAAGTATTTAAATTTATCCACCCGGGATACCTGGTGATAATTGATAGTTATCGGTATCTGTTTATCGGGGCAGGCACTCTGCGCCATGAGCTCCGTCTTACTGGCATTGACTCGAAGGCCAAGGTTCCAATATTAAACGGTTGTTAAAAAAATGATGAGTATGAGACTGTATTTATTTTTCTGATGTTAAGATTCAAATTTATAATCAAGAATATTGGGCACTCCAAATAGGTAATATTTAGACCATTTTTAAATGGTTACTACGTTAAGCTGATAGTCACAGTATTTTTTTAGAAAAATAAGAATGTTAAATAATACGCAATTAGGACATTTTGTTTTATTATTTGACAAAAAGAGTCTACCTTTGAAGTGATAAACGGTCAACAATATAGAAATCACTGAAGCACTTTACCCCTCGCCTGCCGCGGTGGGTTGAACTCTGCAAAATTTATTTTATATTGTAGTCGGAGCAATTGGCCAAAGTGTTTTTTAACACTCCACTCTCGTAGTGAACTAAAATGTGGGTAGCTACGCAGAGCGTACATATGAAAAGCATTTCTAGTGTAGAAGGTAGGTGTGTACCGTTTTGTATCTAGTTAAAAATAGTTGCATCTCTCCCGTGAAAAGTGGATCGGTCAACATTAACATTGCTGTGAAATTATTCTCTCTACTCTTTTATGTTGGCTCTTTGTTCATTTGATAAGAAATGAAAAATGAATATCTTTGCACATATTCGTTATATAATGTTAGCTTTGGACCATTAGTATGACCATTCCATTGCAAAAGAATAAAAGTGGAATTAAACTCTTAATATGCATTTCTAAATAACGGACGGGACCGGTTGACTGGTAGAGAATGCTCAAGCAATAGGTTCCGCCGGCTATACTGAGACCCTTGTATTATAGAAGAGTGTTATTTATTTATTTTTTATATAGGTTTGAAACAGTTTTATTTTATTCAAATAAACCTGGGCTCACTCAAAGTGTACACAAATACACTTTTAAAATATTTCACATAAAGAAAAGCTTGTGTTGTAAAAGTGTAAATGGCCGGCACCGGGATTCGAACCCACGACCTTCAATCCGCTGTGCGAAAGCCGTCGACTGGCACCACTGATCTACCAATCACATTGTCGTCTTATTTATCGTTCGTATTTTTTCGTCTTATTTATTATATTTTCATTTAGCGACTATGATGAATGTGATGTGCATATCATAAAGATTTTCAAATAAAAAATGATTCACTTAAAAACAATAAGTTTGAAAGCGCGATTTCATATAAAAAAAATACACTAGTAATTTAAATAAAATTTAAGATTTTACCATAAATACCAAACTGCCAATCACTGATTTCACTCAAATCACTTTGTAGGAGCTTGCGTGTCACATGATGAATAACTGCAGATTATTTCAGTAAGACGAAGAGAGAATGAAGATGATATCTCAGATGTTTTTGAAATAAATAAAAAATATTCCCGTAACGCACGATCAATAATTATTGATGGATTCCATCAAAACTTTAAATTCATTGCTAATTTGAATAGAGAAAAAAATGTTTTGTAAGTCACTTTAATAACGATTATTCGGCTTTCCTGAAAAACTTCTAGTACAAGAAAACTTTTCAGGCCGCTCCGGCGCTCATATCATAGACAAGCATGCATATTTTTTTCTGTCACGAATTAAGTACTGATACACTGGAGTAAAAATGATAAAACAAAAAACACATCCGGATTATTTTAATGAAAACCTTTATTTGCATAAAAAATAACCATAAAATAACAGAAGAGAAATATTTTGTGTTTGGATGATTTATGATACACACTTTAGGTGTTTACTTAGTTTAATTTTAAAGATTATTTTATAGCATACATTTAAACTGAGAAGTTACGTGAACCTTACATAAAATGTTTACTCATAATTGTTTATTTTTTCAATCATTTAGTAAATAAAATCTAAATATCTTCTAGAATAGAGTTGATCACTTAATATTTTTCGAATATTTTCGCTGTTTTTCTCCTTCTAAAAATGGTCTTAAGTTCATAATGAGTATATTTTAAAGGACGCTCTCTTACAGTACACGATGAACAAATATGTCTGGGACGTGTGTTAAAAATGTCAAACGATAGATGGCAGCCAAGAGCGCATTTCTTCCTCCAAGTTGGCCCCAATGACGATGATGATCATCTCGTGCTGTCTTTTATTCCTACAAAGCAGAGCTGAGCTGTGGATTTTGGACAATGAATATGCTTTGAAAGATTGTGGTTGTTACTGCATAAAATCGAACTCAACGGTCAGATACACCCAAATGGTAATATTTTGGTCATAAACATATAACTATTATGAAAAAAAAATAACTCAACTAAAATGAAAAAAAAATCTAATAAAGTATAAAATATTACAATACCTTATGTATTGAATATTTCATACAATAGTGTTAGCAGGTGTGTCTATAGGTACATCGTAGGTAGGTACGCTACAATAGGTATAATATTTCGTGCTCCAAGGGAGGCATGTCAATTACATAATTTTATCCAATTAAAATTTATGTCACACATAATAACGTTTACGTACTCGTACTTCGACTCGACTATACCATCATGTTGCACTGGCGGTGTCTCACTTCATAAATTCCATATCGGATCACCATAGGATTAGCACATTGTTACATATACCCAGCCAGGGTGATATCCGCAAAATGGGCCAACCGAAGAGTATGTACCATGGCTAATTATTCATTTATCTCATAATTGAACCTTAATCATGCTCAAAATGTTACATATTATTTGATTTAATACATAGATTTCTAGGCTCCAAATCAACTGTCATTTTTTTACTTTTTCTTAATACTCCTTCATCAGCCCTCTCAAAATCAATGTTAGATCAATGCCTTCTCTTCAGCTACTTATCCTGCGTCTTATTCATTGCCCCTAGCAAGCTTCGTCAGACCGCATTGCCTGAGGATTGCCAACACTTTTCCAACCGGTTCTAAGACGCAATCAAGATATTATTGGTTCATCTCTTTTGGAAACTCTGGCCATGAGCCCATCCCAATACCGTGTTTGTAGGCAATTTTTTTAACCACATCCACGATTCTTGTTGTCTGTAGATTCCTATCATTTTATAAGCTAGGTATACCTAGTCCAATCCTAGTTATTACACTTTTAGTTAATTCCGAATTATTAATGGGGTTCCATGATGGACATTCACAGCCTGAAATCTTTAACCGTGGCTTTCTCTACAACCATGCGTACAAATTTAATGATAGGTATCGGTAACCTGATATTTTATCATTAATTTACAAACATTATCTCTAATATTAATTAAAGGCGGGTTAGTGCGAACACTTATAACTCGAGATCGGCTGAACAGATTCTTCCTATGTTTGATTTATTGGATTCCTCTCCGCTCCGGATAACAGAATAACAAATAAAACATGAAAACAATGGATAGCAAATTATATAAAATATAATATTAAAGTTTGTATGGAATGGACGGAACACCGCCATCTGTGAAAATAATTCCATAACAACACATTTTTTATTTACCTGACAACCATTGAGTTTCAAAACAGCGCGGCACCGGCACCGGTACGAAGATAATAGAAATAGTTTATTTCAAGCTATCAGAAATATTTTTTTTACATTCAAACATTTTTTAAACGTTTTTTTGTATAAATTACAATTTCCAAATCAATATTTATAGTAAGGACTACAGGACAACCTCTGTCGGGAAAGCTAGTTTAATATAAAAGTTACAAAATCCTGCCTTCAAAAAGTTGATGCTTGTTTCGAAAAGAGGATTAGCATATAATATAAAGTTCTTTTGGAAACAAAAATTGAGGAGTCTTGCCATTGAACCTACATATCACAAACGAATAATTCCGTCCTCTAAATCGGTTTGTCTGACAAACTGAAAAACCTGCGGGAGTATGTCGTCGAATCTATACAATACAATAACCTGCTTTACAGAACGCGTGTGAGGTTCCCTTATACGGAGCACAGTTAGTAGTTGTAAGTAGTCAGTGTGTTGTATTATGTTGCGTGTAGTCTCCTTTAGGACGGTTCGTATTACGAACGTTTATTAATACATGATACACAGCAAGTAACAATGAATTTACATTTCCTAAAACAAGGAACGTTTAGGGTGAGATTTATACATTAAAGGTAGGTACCTACATTTATGTCTGCTCTAACCTTTATGCGATTTTTCCTCAGATTATGCGATTTTTTTCTAATTAATAAATAAGTACGTTTTAGTTAAGCAAAAATCGTCAGCGGCATTGATCGGAACTTAATTTGGACGAAAAAATGATAGTAGGTAGTTTGATGCAATTAGTTTGTGGATAGATTCAAAATACGAAGGTACTTTCTAGAGCACAAACTCACCTGGCGCCTAATCAGATCAAAAAAACTGGGTTCTACCGTCACTAGCCGTAAACATGTTCTTTGTATTATTATGGTGATACCGTGAGTTGCACAATATTATGTCAAATTCAGAGTTCAAAATATATGATTTTTACAGGTGGTCATGGCGAATCGCTAGCCTTATTTTTGTTGCGATGGACAGGACCATGAGAAATTTGCGAAACTATAGAGTAATTGTGGACAAAAAAATCATGATTGTTTTTAATTACCAGAACTTCAAGCTTGAATCCAATCGATACTCAAACAGTCTATCCGATAGAAATGAATAAATTAGAGCTGTCAAAAATACATCCAACAATAAGGAACAATTAGAGTTATCGATGAAACATCAATAATTTTGACGTTTTTTTACTATTTAGATTTAAACATACATTCTATTAAGTTTCCCTAGGTGTAGACATGTAAAAATACTTTGATTGTTATGGAATCTAGATTCCATAACAACATTTCTTTTCTTTTTCTTTCTTTAACCTCTTCATATTCCTAGGAATATTTATAACATAAAACAAAAGATTTCGTGAAGGATAAAATAAAATAAAAAAATCTACAAAACTTTTAAAAGGCTTGCTGAGTTCAGAGTTCACAGACGAATATTTTTTTCCATAGTTTTTGGATTTAATGTAATATTATGATAGCTGTTTAAGCAACTCATAATAGAAAATAATTGAACCTCAAACTTTTGTGATTATTTTTTAAATTTGTTTTCTAGTTTTGTTGGTTTTTGCTTTCTAACAGCCACAGAGAGCTGTGGATTTAAAATTGATCTGAACAAAAGAAATATCAGTTTGTCAAGTGTTTACATAATTTAGTCAAAAAAACAATCTTCCTCTAGATTTCAGTTATTGAGCAATATTTCCCTTGGTTATCGCATCACGGGTGTTTTGTTGTGTTTGATATTATCAGGAGAAGGTTCTTGTGAATGAAAAAGTTTAGAAAGTTGCGTGGAACGTAAGAAAATTTGAGAAAACTCAACTTTGGTAATCTGATTTGTACTTTTGACAGCACAAACTTTTCTTTTTTTGAATTTTATTTGACGTTCGATTGTTGATTTGATTGTTTAAATGTGTCCTTGGTTATGATTGTCTATTGGCTAAATAGGTATTACATTTTTCACAATACAAGAAGCTAGTTTCCAAATAAATATTGTAATCATGCACTATAGTTTTTCAATTTTTTTTTCTGGGAATTGTAATAGTTTAAACAATTCGTTAGTTATATAAATTTCAAAAAGAATCCTTGAACATTCTACAATCTTTCAACAAAGAAACTTCACAAACATGATGATTTACTCTTCAATTATTTTACAAGTAGTGTTTTCATACAATGAGATAATATTCTAGTGCAGCCCACAAACTGAAAACACAGACAAACCTGTTTTTAGAAAACCGACACCCTCATGGAATATTGTTCTAATAATTACTTAGGGTTAAAAGGTTAAGAAAACACAGACCGAAAATATGGAAACTGCTGTTATCTTTAGGTAAGGTATAATAATGTAGAATAGCTATAACTTTACATTCAATGATTAAACTTATTACTATTAGATAATAATATTATGGTATACAAAAAATATTATATCTAACTGACGAAGTATTAAAGCAATGAAAGTAGCATTAATTGTTAGATCATCATATTTTAATATTAAAATAATATTTGAGGGTAAATTACGAATCAGATTATATTATCTTTGAGTGGATAAGTGTATATTATAAATATCAAAAGAAAGGTCATCTTACTAGAAGTTAAGTAACAATACTGAATCATTCTCAAAACTTATTTTGCTGTTAACTTAATGGCTGTTGGCTGTTATATTACAGTCCTGCCGATCTAGACAAATTCAAATTGGCGTTCGACTACAAACGAAGATTTCGTCTATGTATAGTGCGAATAAATAAACTGTCCACTGCAACGTACAAACAATTATTATTTAAACCTGATAAGCATGATCGGCGTCTATGGGAGGAATTAGCCACCGAAAGAGGGCCTTCCATGTCAAACGAACCTTCTTGCCAAAATTCAGGCAAAAAAAAAACTCTGAAGGTCCGAGACTGGCCCAATTCGATGCGACCTCACGCCTCGAACAGGTACCAAAAAGGGGCCGAAATTCGGCTATCAGATATAGTGTATATATACAACTTAAAAAGGTTCCTGATGGTGTACTACAGACTACAGGGGATGAAAGCTATCTTTTGACTATGTAACTCTTGACTCTAAATACCTAAACGTACTTCCGGCAGAGACTCAAAATAGGACAGGATTTAACTACGCGAAAATTATGCCACGACTAGCTGCAGTCAAAACGATCCTGCCTATTAACAATTTTAATGTCTATCTCGCGTGCATGCAATTATTATCGATCTCAATATCAAAATAAACGTTCAATTACTTTATAAACGAACAAATCAATCAACCTTCTAGTCACATTACGTACGGGCTGTCATTTAAACCGCAAGTCCTTCCTCATTGGAATTCCAAATCGCTCAACTGCTTCGGTCTTAGCGCGCGACCTTTTCGCCAGTGAACCTCATGAACTGAGCTGAAAAGCGTCCAAATCAGCAACAGCCCATTCTCATAGACAGTCATGTGGGGAAGGTCTTCAGCTTGCGCCAACAGCCCTCCTGCACATAACGGTTTTATAACATTACGTTTATCACGGCGGCGAAAACTAAAATACAAACTCTATCTGTGCGCGGACAGACGCGAACTTTTAGTAAACTCATTCATAGCTCGACTGAATAAAATTACTCTCACGGGGAACAAACACACCAATGTACCTACTTTTACAAATGAAAATTCTACACTAAGCTTACTAGAAGGTTCTAAATATGAAATTCCTAACCGGATTCAAAAATAAACATTAAAGATAGGTCACACCACTGGTATCGGAAAATGGGGGTAACCCGCGAATGACAGATAACAATTCGCGACGTGTGTTTGACAGGTGACGTGTGAAAACAATACAGGGAGGTACATGCTGCAATACAATAAGCCCAATGGCACACAGATATCACAAATATTCAAAACAATGCCGTAACGCATCGGCCATACCTATCTCTCTCAGCTGAAACCACATCGAGCAACTTGCTCATAAGCATGCTTGGCGGGGCAACCAAGCAACAAAGAAAATACCACACAAAAACATCTCTCTGTGTCCATACAAATTCTAATATCATAAAAATAGGGTCACTCACCCAAAATTCAGCATACCTTCGAAATAAAAAGCACAAAGCACCAATGAAAATAAAGCACGTCACATTCACACATATGAGGTATGGTGTATCACTTTTTTCCTCTCCAACCTCAAGCCACGCCTCCCCGGATCGGAAAATCTTCAATACATAATAAACCATAATTAAACGGAAGGTTTAATTAAAAAAAAAAAAAAAAAAAAACGCGGGACTCTAAAAAATAAAAACTCTAAATATGTGACACACCATATCTCAATCGTCAAACACTTCCCAATGACTACAGAAACTATAAAACGCGACGGAAATTATAAATTGATTCACAAGGACACAAAATTGCGATAAACTATGGAAAGATGTTTTCTGAACGAGACCTGATATTGAACTGAAGTCCAAAAATCAAAGCATTCATCTCAAAACAGGGGAATTTGCCTTCTATACTAATCGCTGTAAACAATCAAATTTTTAATGGTTTCCTGGACGTACCTTCAGTGCGTAAAAATTCCGAACTGTCTAATCCGGCATAAACAAACAAGCCACTGTTTTTCAAACTGTTTACCATCGCGCTCCCAAACTTTCAAATAATGACTTAACAATATTTTGAATAACAAGATATGAATAAATCCCTCACATCAAACCAAACAAAGACTCTTAATAAAATATAAAAATTGGTCTGTTAATTTTCTTCCTACTCTATGTACATTGTCGAATAATTCGTTTGTAGTCGTTCGCCAATTTCAATTTGTCAAGGGGCCCTGACTGGATAAAATTTGACAAACAGTATGAAGGAGTTGTAGGTAGGTGTGAATTTAATATTTGGATACGAATTTCTCTGCTGTCTGGAATGGTTTGTTTAGTCTATCAAAATGATAATTTTAACTTCGACAGTTTATGGTGCTTGTTCTTGAATAAAATCCACACATTATGTCTCAAACAAGGATAGCGGTCTACAATCATTAGACTTAAACGCATTACCTTTATGGCCACCAATATCTAATAAAATTATATATGCATATGACATCTCACTATACGTATTGATAATCATGTACCAATCTTAAATAGGAATGGTTCAAAATATAAAACAAGCCATCCCGATAGACTTGATCCTATATTTATAATGAATATTGGAATTGTAATCTGTATATAATGAGACATTCATTAGGTACCAATTTAACCCAACCCAAACTCCCTTTAGACCCCACTTAGGGGCATAGGGAGGCAACAAGAGCTCTCCATTGCGCTCGATCTTGCGCAACGGTGATGACCTCCTCCCACACCATGTCCATGTCCCTCAGCTCTGCTTCGAAGGAGCGGAACACAGTGTGAGAGGGTCTTCCTCGTCTTCGGGACCCTGATGGGAGGAAGAACAGCGCTCTCCTCGGCCAACTGTCATTCGGCATCCTTAACACATGTCCCAGCCAAGTCCATCTCCTCCCCACAATGGTGGAGGTGATGGGCTCACGCTGGGTGCGCCGGCGTATAGCGTCGTTCGTGATGCGTATAGCGTCGTTCGTGATGCGACCAATTTAAACAAAATATAATTCCTATCAATGCACCTGTTTTACGATGTTTACAGGACATATTCTGATAAGGAGACTTTACGTTTCCTTTAAACAATAACGCGTTTCATAACAACAAAATGACACTTTATGTTAAAGTCCCGTTATTGTCACTTAAAGTAGACTTTAGTGTAGTTCAATATTTTACCACTGGAGTTTACCACTGGCGCTCTCTCTGTCACAAATGCTGAACATTTGTAAACGGTGACACAAAAATGACTAAAATAGGGTGGAAAACATGGCAAAACGGGAATAATATTATTGTTTACAGGTTTCCTTTACTATTTCACAAACCATAATAATAAACAAACAACAACAACGGCACTTTGATGCTCTATTGAGAAATGAAATTGACAGATTAACAGAAATTCCGCGAAAATATTAGTAAACAACCGATGTTTTCCATAGATTTCCATGATAACACTACCAACTGCTACCAACATTCAAATATTTTTTTTGACATTTCAAACTTTAGCTAAAATAAGCGGGAATATTTTTTTATGAAACGCGTCAACTTAAAGAAGACTTTAAAATTTAAAAGTTACTTTAGCTAAAGTGTTCCTTAGTCGCTTTTTTTGAAACCGGCCGTAAGAAGGTTAAGTTTTCTTGATTTTTCTTATTATTGCGCAACATTCATGAATTTTTCTTTCATAAAAACTTTTTTGAAAATAGAAATACAACAAAAAAGAATAAACGATATTGGTCCAGCAGGGATTACCTATAAGTAGTTATTCATTTTCAAATAAGAGAGATTATCGCATATTTTAATCAAAATAGGTTCTTAATTTATTAATGAAATAAATTATTTTCAACCCGGTTTCAAAGTCAGCAATTAATGTTAGATAAAACGTCTACAATCAGAGCATTGAAATTTGAAATATACGAATAATGATGTCGCTATTAATTCATGAAATATGATCCTTCAAGGTGGTTACCCTATCAACACTTTCCATTGTTCGTCCTTATTCCGGGAGGACAGGAGAGGCTCTGTAAATCTTTAACGCCGCAGGTGAGTCACACTCAAATCTCAATCTTTCTTAGCATCTGGAATAATATTTTGGAGTATTTTCATTAACAGTAGTTTTGTATGAACATTTTAATTCCAACCTATAAACGTTGGTTATAAAAATTCATGACGGCTACGACCCTCTGCAATGAGGACGACGACTGGTAAGGTAAACGTTCACAATTATATTTCCTTTCACTGTGAACTAAAATCCCTATCTTCCGTCTTTGTTCCCTCCTTTTCTTTAACCATTTACAGGTAAACACGTTCCGCTATAACGTTGGTTTGTTCCAACACCACCTATATAAGAAGGCCTTAGCGCTGGGACTGTGACGTCACATCGTAAGGCCCAGTATGCACTTGCCTATATCTGTATGCACTTACTCTGTATTTCATTTTAGAATGCCGACTCCACGTTGTCTGGGGAACCCTGCGTATAGGGTGTACAGGTAATATTAGATACAATGTAACATTATTTTTAGATTTGAAGAAGATGTCATCAAACATCAATAAAATGTATGATTTATGTGCCCACAAGCGTGGCTATAATAATACTTGTGATTGTTATCCTTTATTAATACTAACTGTTTATTTTTTCATTCACATGATTTTATGTGATGAATTTCATTAACTTTAAAATTCGTATGGTTATGAACACTATAAAAAGATGATATAGCCGCCGCGAGTTTTTGTCCTAGGTGATTGTTTTTCTATAGTCAACTGACCCTCTCTAATCTGAGACAGGTAAAAGACAAGGTAGAAATTCCCAATGAAAACCATAAAAGCGAACCCGGTTGAGAATTCAACTGGGGATCTGTATGATACGATGAAAAACACAATACATTCAAATAAATCATAAATCAAAGATATATATATCTAAATAAACTAATAGGCAGTCCATGTATTTACCTCAGTAGATCTATCGTAGCTCTTTTTAAAATGTTCATAAACATTAATTAAAATTACTTCTTTCGTTTGCCCACAAAGCGCTCTTCCTTTACCCAATTTGCTTGAACACGATGACATGTTTGTAAAACACAAGAAATTTCGTTATCACCCGGTATTTTAAAGGAAGAAACAAAAGGCCTTCCACCACAAACGAGAAACAATAACTATGCACCTTTGTTTTTTTCGTAATACGAAAGGATTAACCAATACAGTCAAGATCGCAGCGACAACGTGGCGTCGGCAAGGTTAAATGAAAAAGGTAATACCTGTACTCTATGATATCGGTTATACAACGCCGGCGGCCTGGGCCTCGGGTGTGACGTTATAGGCAAAATGGCCGCCAGCGCTTAGGCCTTCTTATATATGTGGTGTTGGTTTGTTCCCAAGGAGCATGTACTCAACTTGATTTTCATCTTTATCCCCTCAACGTAAATTTATTTCATTTAATATAATAGCACACAATAGTCTCCACTCACGCAGTCTATTTCGGGTGATTCTATCATCCCATGATAGTTACTTACTTCCGATGGCCATACAACTCCTGCAAAGTTTCGGCCACCTGAATAATGTTTTTCCAAGCCGTCCTATCCTGCACAACGGACTTCCTTTGACCTCCGACACTCAGCAGGTCCAGGTCCCGGGCAACGCTGTCCAACAGCCGCTGTCTTGGTCTTCTACCTTTGGGCTTTTTTTTTTTTTTTTTTTTTTTCTTTAAGCCTTCACTTGTTTGCGAGTGTTTTAGGCTTACTCTCCAGAAGATTCTTTGTGGAACTCTCTAGCCCAGACTTGGCAATATGCCCGATCCATGCCAATCTTCTAGATCTGATGTCGCTGGTGATCAATGATCCCATGATGATTTTATTTAAATTTTTTGAGATGATTAGTAACTACCTTTTTATCAATAATATGAATTATATATTCCACTCACCACTCACAATAATTTTGGGATATATAACATATGAAAAATCTCTTTAATTTTGACCACATATCAGTTTTTATTTACAAATATTTATGGTATATTTGTATTGTTATTCAGTAAAACTTAATGAATGAAAAATCATGAGCACTTATAAAATAAAGCCTCCTTTCCAAATCCGATAAAATTATAAATTTGTGTTTTAAATTTTATAACAAAATTGTTCTTATCATATAACTAATATCAAAAGATAGTGGTGAAAACATTCTGCACACGCGGTGTAGTGAAAGTAAGAAAGTCGTAAACAAATTTGTTCGGTTGGAAACGACTAGTTGGAAAAATATGGCAGGGCATGCGGCGAACGGGAGAGAGAATTTAAGATAAAGCAACCTCCGCCTCTTGAAAAAGGAATATTCATTATAGAGGGTTCAAAATCATAATATATATCATAAATAATAAATTTTGATTTAATCGAGCCCTTTTTGTGCCGTTTCACACATTTACTAGGTAGCTGGGTGCTTACTTCGCGCTGTTTACACGGCCTTTTTGCTGTTGAATGCGGCGGCATGAATTTTAAATCAGTCTTGTATGATGGTGGTAAACAAAATTATTTAATTTATTCAATAAAAAAAGTGATACAGGAATGAATGTTTTATTTGCTTTTGTCATGATTAATAGACAAAATATACGTGTCCAGATCGAATTGGGGTAACTCACATTTGCAATTATTGTACAATGATTGTGTTGGTTTTTTCTTTCTTAATATTGACCTTTATGTAGATTTTTAATAATTCATCCTCGTGTCTTTTCGATGCTGTAGGTCTGATAAGCGAATTAAAAACGTATGTTTTCGTTAAGTTCCTCAATGATACTAATATTGCACTGTGTTGGACACCCGTTTCATATGAGGGATGTAAAGCAGGCAAAAAGGTTTGCAGGCGTTTCTTGATGTCAGCTGAAACCTATCAATATAATAGGAAGAAAATCTATTAAATAATAATAATAATAATCTATTAAAATCTAGTGTTTGCTTTTTTTTTATTAAGTAGTTATTGTTTTTTTTTTTGAAATTTTGATAAAACCAGTTTTAAACTTTTTAGGAGCCCCTTAAAAATCATCCCCTTTTATATGTGCCCTTTTTCGTCCCTTTTAGTGAAAATTTGGAAAAACTGTTCAAGAAAACTACTACTCATTTCTATAGGAGAAATCATATGCCAAATCTCAAGTTCGTACCATCTCTAGTTTCCGAGATATTCGCATACTTTGAAAAACATTCAACCCTATATTTCACCCCCTTAGGGGTGGAATTTCCAAAAATCCTTTCTTAATGGAAGGTTTTGTATTAAAACCTACCTGATTTCCAAATTTCACTTCTCTACGATTAGCCGTTTGGGCTGTGCGTTGATGAGTGAGTATGTCAGTCAATCTCCCTATGATCCTGAGTGGGGCCTAGGACTCCCGCATTGATGGTTGGTTTGGGAGGGATCCGCGGCGGGCTTGATTTGTGTGTGGCCGGCAAATCAGTCAGTCAGGACACTTTCCTTTATATTAATAGATATCTAATTGATCTCCAATAGCGATAAACTACTGTACCTATAATTGTTTTGCTTTTTTTAGAAGAAATCTCTTAGTGTTAGATAATAATTAAGTGAACATATACACCATTAATATGGGTGGTTGAGTACTGTGGAGATATTTGGTTGTATGAGTTACACAATATGTTACAATCCATGTTCGCAGTTAAAATATTTGTGCCTTCCGCTAAAACACTTAATATCAAGACCGCTTATCTGTTTCTCTCAGCGTCGCCTGAAATAATTCCGCAATATTCTCCTTTCTACGATATCTCACACCCAACATACCTTCTCCCCATATTGTTGCATCTCGCATTTCTCTAATCCATGATAGTTCGATCTCTAGTGACTCAAATAGAAATAATATGTAAGATGTTTCAAAAAGATACGACGTGGAAAATTCAAGAAAGAAGCACTTTCACTTCCTCCCTCCTGCTTTCTGTACTATACATTAAGTGACATAGTTTTTCATTATTCTCCTTACAGACTTTAACCCGGCTGTAGGAATTGATTGGAAAAGGTTCCATTAAGTGATTGATTTAAAAGAAGATGATATACCTATATATTTTTAAACAATGCTTCTTACATATGCGATAATAAATAAAAAGAATAGCTACCTATGTGTACTTTATAAAAAACTATGATTAACTGTCCTTGATGCATTGAAACACACGTTGACGATTTTTTTAGGAAAACCAGCATGTATTCTTTTGATAAAAAAAAATATCTACGAAAACCCAATCAGGATCTAATCTTCCAGGAATAAGCCTACTTGTATCCGTACGTACCTACATTTTACTTGTTTCGTCAATTTTCAGAATACTTTATTATTATAATATCATGATTGATGGTCATTCACGATATTTATAATATCATGGTCATTCATGATATTTTTAATATTATAAATATCATGTTCAACTGTGGGAAGGACTTGGCTAGACACATGAGTCTCTTCCTTCTTCTCTGACAGTTGCCTTTATACTCCAGCGCCTAATACTATATTTTGTTGTTTCCGCAGCAGCACTCACAAACGTTACAAGGAATTTTATGACGGAAAACTAATTTTGCATATACAATGTTGTACACGGGGCTCCTGGTTACAACATTGTGTCCCACTTTCATTATCTACAAAATGGATAAATTACATACAATAAGGGAAACTCACGAAAATATATCTGATATGTACCTACCCATAATATAATACAACCTCGCAGTAAGTAATAATAATACGTACATAGGTCTTCTATAACGCATATTATATCATTCTACCAATATTATATCACCTACCTATACTACTACTATATTCGTACGTACATATATTACGACAACCCGAAATGTTATTTTACTCGGCTTGTTACGAAATACACCCCTGTAGGTACTATATAAAAATATAACGTGCTCTATATGACAAACAGAAATATCATTTAAATAATTTATGATTCTCATGGTTGATACGTACCAAAAAAATATTCTACTTCAGTCGAAGGACTGTAACACAATATGTTTTTTGTCCAATATGCGCAAAGTACGATAGAAAATTGATTACTTATACTATTATGTTTTTTTCTTCGTCTTCCTCGGAGACAGAATCAATTGGTTCGATCCACGTCATTCTGTGTCGACCTAGACTTCTAACCTTTCTTTTCAGCCTTATAAATTATCTTTGTTATTCTGCTTTCAACCATTATTTTCACTGCCTAAACCATCGCAACTTATTTATAACTTTTTAACAACCACGAGCTTCCATACCACATTCCTTCTACAATTCTCATTAATTTCCATGTCCCACAGTCTTTTCACATACTCTTCATAGAGTTTCATCTCTATTATATTTACACTACATTCTTCTCCAATATCACATTGTTATTATTATGGTAAAATATTAAAAATAATGTGTCAGGTACATTTACATACATACTTGTTTTACTTTTATATAACTCCGCGTAGGCAAGTTAAATCCTTGTTCGGATTGTTTCAAGCCAGCTTATTTATACACATGATCCGAATTATTGCTTTATTTTTGGAATTAAAGGAAAGTTTCCAGATACGTAACACGTAGTTAGGATGTGATTTAGACCCCTCGTTGTTCTAATGAAAAAGTTGACGAAACCTTAATACGTAATCATTTTGAGAGAGCGTTGTACAAGGGGACGTTGACTCCGTGCAAGGGTGAGTTTTACACATAATTTTTGTATCTACTGACTGTTATTTTTTTTTTTGAAATGTACACCTTTTATTATGAGAATCGTATTACAGTGTTTTTTATTGTACCTACGTTTAATAAATTTTGTTTTATGTTTTTGAAAACATGTAGGCACGTATCTCAAAGCGTGCGTTTGGCATGTAGTCTTATCTCACCATAATAATTCGGTAAAATTTGGATTGAATGGAGTCTATTCATCCAACAACATATAAAATATTGTAACACGCTTTACATGTGACTTATTTCCTGCTACACCGCCATCTCTTGGATTTTTTTTAAAAGTTATGCAGCTGTAGATGAATCATTGTTTTTATTACAAACTTATGGCCTGTCGACCTTCATCCCGCATCCGAATCAACAATAATTATAACACAATGCGATATATATTATAAGTTAAATTTAATCCAGTTTTATCATAAACTGTATTTAATTCAAGTAATAAGTCAAAATTATTTTTTATTATTTTGGGTTAGGTCGAAGTTGGACGGGCGTGTCAGCTAGTAAGAACTAAATAAGAAAAAACTTTTGGAATACGTTTCATATTTTTTGTTTCTAATTAATAGGTACCTATGATTTTTTGTAATAATCTTATCAGGGGTATGGTAGATGCACCGTATTTTCTAGCAAAAATAGAATTATTATTTATACCGTAGGGCGTTGAGAAACACCCACTTGAATTAAATTAAGTACGGCAAAGAGGTATATTGTGTTGCTTATTTTTTATCCCAAAAGGAATACAAAAATGTTTGATTGCTTGGTGTAGGCAAGTTATCTATTCTCATCGTGTTTTGATTAAGGTAGAAATTATTAAAGTTTCAATGGAATAAAGACTGATAAGGAAAGATAGTTAAAATGTTGCGCAAAATTTGGGTACCTACCTACTTTGGTCTAGCACTCACTTGCACCAAATAGAATTATTGCACTATTGACTGATTAACGAAGATATACGGCTTATAATTTCTCTTTTCTGTACTCTCTTAGAAAATACAAGAAGAGATTTGCTTCAAATACGACATACCTAATTGAAAATGATAAACCTAACTTGTATATAGTTTATAAAATTTGTATAACAAGGTAAGGTCTTTTATAATATAATAAAAATGATCGCAATCCAAGCGAACACCGCATGATTCATACGGTCTTCGTTTCGCAGTGGTAGATAGTTCCTGATTAAAGCAGCAACCGTGGTCCTGTATACGCAAAAGGGGATGTATGTATACCTAAACCTACCCTAACGTAGTCACAGATGAAATATACCGCACTAGATAGGACACGTTCTTATACTTTATTTCCTAGATACCTAGTCAAAAAAATAATATAAAACTTTGTCTTATTAAATTTATCATAGTACCTATTTTTAATTTATTCGATTTTAATAGAATTGAATGAATTTCGCACACCCAACTTGTAGCGGAGAAGTAGGCCTACTATCATTGTAGCTTCGAATCCTACCGGAGCATAAGATAGTTAACCATTGTCTTCATGTTGAGCATAAGATTTTCACTATTGTCGATATGATGAAGATGGGTTTGATATTTTAAATTTGACCATTTACTTGAGAACGTTACTGTAAAATTATCATATTATGAAGTCGCAGCCTTAGAATCAATAATAAAAGACGGTCGTAAGCCGTGATACAAATTACCATTAAAAATGTGGACATGATAAGTGTAATGTAAGCATCGATTAGTTGTTGATACTTATTTGTCATTTTGTTAACAAAAGAAATAAACACTTTCAGTATCATAGCCGAGATATAGCATAAGGAACACGGATGTTAATCAAATATTACGTAAGGCGTGGAAAGAGTGAGATAAAGAAGGCAACGAAGAAAATTCTAGTGATGTGAGGATATGGAACCAACCAAATGGAAAACGGTTACCTGGTAGACCACTAAAGAAATGGAATAACAGATGAAAGTCTATCCAGCAAGGAGAAAACTCCATTTCTTAAATTTCAAGCCACATGCATAAACTAAGAGACTAAAAAAGCAGTCATGCAATTATTTTTTAATTGAAAGGAATATAAAAACTTTTTAATTTAGTTCTGGAATCCGGCATTCCAAGCATTGCGTCTACCTGAAAGAGTGCTATTTCTGACTTAAAGAATGTAATAACATAAAACTCCCTAGTGCAGTTTCAGTATAAACTCATTCATACATTTTGTATGCAGGAAGCTTTCAACATTCATAACAATATATTATAGAGATAATAAAATAAATAATGCATTCACATATTATTGTTGTGAAGGAGGCTGCATGTAAAACGGTTATATTTACGAGTGTGGTAAATATTTTTACGACGTCGTTGTGAGGTCATCATTTTTACTTGGTCATTTTCACAATCGCAAAATGCAACGCGTACGAAGCTTTTGCCAGTAATATTATGCAAATACAAATGGCCTCTTTGCAATTTACGTACGGGCTTAAGGTGGAAAATAGTAAAACTCAAAAAATTCATTTAAAAATTCTATGAATAAATAAGGATTTTAATAATTATTTTACTTTGTAATTGTAGATATGAGTTTCCTTTGTCATTTTTACTTTAGCACAATATATGTATTATGATGAAAAAACTTCGTATGAAAAATTCGTTAATAAATACCTTTTAAGGTTAGTAGGTATACCTAAGGCTGGACTTGGAGGACCTAGAGCTGCAGTATTCATTAATGGCTGAATATGATTCGTAAAAATTTGAAAAAAAAACAGCAGAGTAAAATTGTTTTATTTTACTACTAGCTTTCTCGACAGACGTTGTCCTGTGGACCCTTTGGTCCTAACCAGAGGCGGCCCGTTCATATTATGTGCATAATGTTACACGCGCCTCCAAAAACAAAAATAAACTAATTAAAAAATAACATTAAAATATTAATTCTAAAACGTCCATTCGTATTCAAAGCTCAGACGGGAACAACGCAAGAATATAATTATATGCGCGCATTTTTCTTTATTGTGAATACAGCAGCTTTTACAATTATAATTTATATTTGATATACAATTAATAATTCAAACTTCACAGCGCCAATGATAAATATATTTTGGTTGACTTTGTATGAAACATAGTAAGTAAGTGAAATGGGCTACTGTAAGAGTGGCAATTACGTATGCGAGAATGAGAAGGTGCAGGTGCAGAAGACAATAGTTTTGTTGTTACATTTTTCAAAGATAGCGTCGTATGAGATTCGTTTCATACTAACTTTAATATCATATTTTATATTATTTCTTAAACATTTTTCAATTTTTTATTAGTTATTCTATTATCCGGAACGGAGAACAATCCAATCAATCAAACATCGGAAGAATCTGTTGAGCCGATTTCGAGTTATAAGTGTTCACAGTAACCCTATTTTACTTTATATTAAAGATTATAAATCAGTTAAATCTTACCTGAAAGGGTCCCAATTTTATTTCACCACATGGAAACTGCGGAAAATTTGACATAATATCTTCTCGTGGGATCGTGTCGATATTAATAAGATTCATCGTGTCGATATTAATAAGATTCTCATGAGCAAAAAATATATCGTGAGAGAAAATTCAAACCTAGTTCATCATTATCTCCTTGTTAACGATTATAATTAGGTAAAATGAGTAATATATAAGTATGTGGTTTTATTTCATGAACCCATATACGAATTCAGTAAACAAAAGTTCATATTTTATAAAAAAAAACGTATTGACGGTCTCAATGCCATACAGTATTTTAACCTTACAAAGACAGAATGTATTGAAAGTGCTACCTGAACCTTTTTTTTAAGTGCGGGTGGAAAAAGGGTATGTTCAAGAATCTGATTTATATGAAGTATTAAACATTATCAAATCTTACCATAAACCCTTTTCCGTATTGTCAGGGGGTGAGTATGTTATCACTTATGCTATACTTAGACCCCTCGAAACAAGTGGATGAGTTTTATGGGACATAAAAATAATGTCGGCCCATTTAATTTGTGAAGTGATTCCGTTATATAACGACATGCATTAAATATGCGAACGATGAAGCAATTGTCTTTAATCGAGTCTATTAAATGAATACAATATTGTACTTAATAGTATAAGGGGTAAATGTTTTCAGGTTTTGAGCTGTTCACTATTTTTTCTTGTCAGCTACATCTTTTTTCATAGTCAAATACAGTCTTATTCATAGTCAACTGCAGTCATTTTCATAGTCACTTATGGAGAATCTTTTTCATAGTCAACTACCACCTTTAAAGTCAACTACACTGTTTTTCATAGTCAACTGCCGTCATTTTCATAGTCACTTATATACCTACAATCTTTTTCATAGTCAACTACTAACAGTCCTCTTCCATTACTAATATTTTTTTTCCAGAAAATCTATTCTTAACATTAGTGTACCTACCGATTCACTAAAATGAATCACCTGATCAAAAATATACCTAGTTCATTTAAAAAAAAGTTTGAGATAATCTTAATGGGTCGGCGATTTAAATTTTAAAGTGATAAAACCAACCTTAGAAACAACAGAAAAAGAAAGTAGTAAACTAAAGGGGACCAAATTTTTCATTTAAAATTTGAACGTGTATAAAATCAAAAACTAGTGTTTAAAAATTTTAAATGCCTTGAAATATAAATGCTATTTTATCCTATTAATACTTATGTAAGTACCTATCTACCTTATTTCATTAAAAATAAAGGCTTCTCATAAATGTTTTTTTTACTGTATAAATGAGTGATTTTTACATTTGTACGAGTAAATACTCTCTAGGTATTATAAAAGACAGTGCACTACGTAGGTACAAGCTGATTCTTGTGTAGGTATAAGTGTTTCTCCGCATAAGTGTCTCTTTAGTCATTTAAGTTATAAACGTGAATGCAGATAACTTCATGGGAAAATAATGCTAGTACATTACTTCTATAACCTACTTCCGTAATAAACGATGTTAAAAAAAGTCTTGAACGAAGTGATTTCAAAGACACTTTCTCGTTAAAATTTTGTGATGATTGAAAAGATAGCTAGTTTTATAATATCAACACTTTACACAATTAACAAAGTTTCGTCAGATTTGAAATTTGAACGTATTTTTTTAAGATTTTAAACTAATTCTGCACGGCTACTCTTGAAACTCGATTCCAATCCTAAAATCGTAAAATCCCAAAATGGTACTCTTGAAATGCGACGCTAGCGCACGATTGGATTCAAATCGAGTGGTGATTTGAAGAACATGTGAAATCGTGTAAAATTTGAAAATTGGTACTCTTGACGTCGTTTTGACAACTACTCGATTCCACTGGAATCGTCTAACTGTCATTATTTACAAGATCGCAAGAAAATAACTTTTTTGAAATCGAGAAGACGTATTTTAATTATATTGCTTAAAAAAATGGCTCGTCTTGTATTATTTTTTAATATTTTGGAAAACACGCATCGTGTCGATATGCGTCAACGAAATAACTTGCGTTAAATAGCAAGATATTCGCAAAATGCGTTTAGCATGAGTAGTGGGGAATTTATAGCAAATAGAATATCAAAAAAGGTGTATGAAGACTTGTACGGAATTTTGTAACCTCATATGGCAAAACCTATAAAAGACGAAGTGATATTTTGTGTGCACAACATGCAACTCGACATCATTACCATTGGAAGTCATGAAAATCATAATATAACCATACCCATAGTACCAAAAGTTCTTTCTGCAGCTCATGACTTAGAGGAATGCAAGCCAGATATGATTTAGTTCATCAACTGTGGAATTCACATCATAGACGAATATGAATAATTTAACATAGTTTAAGAAATAACCATTTTATTATAAATAGCTTCTGTATTGTGAATTTTATTACAAATTTCACGTATATAATAGTAGGTATATTATGTAAATTGTCAAGGTTTGTTAAAATAACAGAATTGTAATTTAATGTAATACATAATAATTTTATTGACTATTTATTTTAGATATTTAATACAAAATAAAAAAAAATTTAAGCTATTTTCTGTTGGAATTTTTTTTTTTTCTTTGCAATCTCCCTCATGGCTGCCGCCGCTACAGCAGACCGTGAACGAATGGCAGCATTATTTAGTTCGGCACACTGTCCCAATTTTTCTGCAGCTTCTTTAAACGCATTTTTTAAACCCGTTTTTCTTCCATTAATGTGAGACTCTCTCGTTCTTAAAAAGTATATACTATTTTGATATTAAAATAAATCAGCAAATAAATAATGCTAGCATTTTTAATAATTATAATAAAATATAAGTAAACAAACAACGCAACACTAATACAGAAACGTCAAAATGTATATTTGAAATATAAATGAGTGTTTCCATTTATAGAAAACAAATCCTTAAATATTATAGCAACGTCAAATTATTATATTTGTTAAGTAGGACAGTTATTAGTAAATCGAATTCGATTTATTTTATGTTTCAAAAAATATATACCACTCACGGGTGTCAGGTTTACTTCCTTATAGTTTCTTTGAGAATAACGCGACATAACAACAATTATCAATTCCCAAATAACAGCGAAAATATTTTAATATTGCAATAACAAACTTGAAAGGAAAACGTTTTCACGGCTTGGAACGCCAATCTCAAATCCGATTCCAATCGCACGGAATTTGGTTCAAGAGTACCGTTTTGGAATTGGAATCGAGTTTGTGATTGAAATTGGAATTGGGTTCGAATCGAGTTTCGAGAGTAAGCCTGCTGGTCCTTTATTTCAAATACGCTGATAAATCCAAATTGGCAGATATGGGGAAAAGCTGACAGTCACTAAGTACATTATTATTATTTTCATAATTTGAGCTCGGTAAGCAGCTTATCAATTTCTAAGAAGGGCCCAATTTTTTTATGTGTTACAGGTTATTGTAATCAACAACTTTTTATGTTTCTTGTTTATTAAAGGCCTGTATCTCTTAAAAGCTCCTGAAAAGATATGAAAATTTTGGAGATCTGAAGGTGAGCTGTTCCATTGGCCTCTCGGCGTTCTCCTTTCAAATGCCCTCAAGCCCTTAATTTCTGATGTGAGAAGGTTTTTAGTTCTTAACGTTTCGAATTTCATATCCACTGAATATTTCATGATTGGTCTTGCATTCTTCCTGTAAATTTTGGCCATGCTTCCAGTTCTTATGTGTGCTTTCAATAAGTTGTCTGAATCATCTAGAAATGACGGCTATGGGTCTGTTCTTAGACGTGACCCGAAATATCCAAACCAAAATACCTGGGGGCCTAGACAAAATGCAGTTGGCGATCGACTACAAACGAATTCTTCGACAATGTAGAGTAGGAAGAAAATTAGCTGTCCACTTTTTATAATTTTATATCAGTGTCATTGCTTAGTTCAAATAATTGTTTACTTGTTCCACTGGACAGATAATTTTTTCGCACTATACATTGGCGAAATCTTCGTTTGTAGTCGAACGCCAGTTTGAATTTGTCTACGGGGGCTGGATGTCATAATCTGTCATGTCGGTGTACGAAAGAGCTCGAGTAAAATCTTAATACCTAAATGTATCTATAGTGAAAGTTCAAATACGTTATTTAAAACTAAAATATTTCAAGGATCGAATAAGTGAATTCCGACGTTAGCAATCGTATTAGAATTTGCTTGATTATATCTCACTGTAAACGAGCAAAGTAGTGAAAAGAAACTTTTTTAGATGTTGCGTATAAAAAAAATGTACTTATACAAAACATTCTGCGTCCAAAAATATCCTAAAGGCAATGAATCGGCCCGTATATTGATCCTCACAAATCGGACATTATGATAATGTCATCAATATTCGAAGCGAAAGGTATACACAGCTGGTGTACAAGTAGTAAGCAGCTCGATGAAAACGTTCCCAAACTTTGTTTGATTTATGTTAAACGTATGGAGGGTGCACGACATACATTCAGGAATACTGTAATCTCCTAAGTGTGTAAATATGAGTTTGTTTACTACGCTGAAATGTATTTTTATGACATATACAGGAATACCCTACACTAATAACATAATACTGCATGTACTATGTAAAGTCAATACTTTTTAAGCGCATGTGAACACATAAAATCCATCATGCCACGTTCCTTATGTTCCTTAGAGAACAACCATTACGTGTTTTGATACCACATGGCGTTTTTTACTAGCTAAGTAAAAACTAAAATTACAGTATTCTTTACAACTTTTTAAAGGTCTCCTGCTAGTAAAATATCTCGTTCTTCGTATTCCAAGACGTGTTTTGTTGATTTGCGTTGAAGTCTTTTGAACGCCTTCTTTAAGTCGGTTCCTTGTTGCTGACGATCGCGATCGCCATACTCTCTCATCAACTCCCTCCCGGTCTTTCGCCATTATTATGGACCCATGCAATTTGATGTAGTGTGGTGTCTGAACGTTTGAAACGTTCTTCTTCTTCTTCTTTATGATGTGGCAATTCACTCTCGAGAGAGTGATCTATGCCAATATCCACAATTCTATAGGTAAACCCTCCAGTAAAAATTCTGCTGTGCTTGTTACAAAATAAACGACCATAAGAATTAAAAAAAAAAAATTTAAAACGTTATTTTATACAATTTTTAAGGTTTTATATTCTCATTACATGTTTAACCACTCAAAATATCCTTCGCAGTCAAAATTTTTATACATTTTCCAACACTCAAAACACGCTTGAGAAAAACCAAGTGATGCTGAGTGATGAAATTTCAAATTTGTCACTGAAACTTCCCTTGTATCTATTGGAATTCTTTCTAACTAGAGTTTCCTTCGAAATACAAAAATAATAACAAAAAAAAAAAACTACCAACTTGTCAATGGGTTTAAATTCATTTTCAAATTACCGATTTGTACGCAGATGTGAATAATTATGTCGAGGACTCAAAACGGCAGATCAGCATTATTATAAAATAAAAGTAATTTGTGAAATCTTTGTTCACTTAAAAATATAGTCAGTACCTACAAATGGAAATTGTTATTACTCGAACATTAAATTTTATCGACTTCTCTTATATTATTTGAATATCTGCTAACTCTGAACATCAGCTGGATTCATAAGCTTAAGAGCCATACTAGTGTGCATCTTAAAACTTTAATATTATTGCATAATGCTGATTATATCTAGTCTTAAGACGGGGCCAAGCATTTTCTGTCCCTTTTGGTCTCATTTCGTATTGCTTTATTCTAATTAAACTTTCTAAGTTTGTCCTTTATGAATACTATAGCCATTTCATAAATAAGATATTTTGATAGATAGATTGGATGCGAATGGTGTGCTGATGGAGCAGTTGAAGTACTTCCGATATAAACTTTCTTTCCACGATGAACTAGGAAATTAAGTTAGGAATCATGCAAACAAAGCAGCAGCTATAGCGAGATGCGTGAAAAATTATGGGGGAAAAATGACTATACTTAAGACATATTTTGACCTGTCATTACGAACGCTATAGAAACTCAAGCTGACTTTCCAGGACCAAGTCTTTTCTCCGTACAACCGAGATGAGATCACTTTGCTCAATCGCTGGGCATAATGGGACAATGATGGAATAAACTCTAATGGCAGTCTGACTTGGAATAGTTTGCAATCACTATGTAAAAAAGCTGTTTTGCACTTTCCGATTCGCAAATGGGATCTTCATTATAGTAGAGATCAAAGAGAAACAACAATGAATTATTATTCATGTCTAGGATTGAAGATTAAAAGTACAGCTCAGTTTTATTCCCTGGACGGTCTTGAGAAATTACTACAACTTAACCTTGTAACAGGATTGTGTTGTATCGTATGCCACTGACCAGTGGGGCTAGTATGAGTTTTATCGAAAGCTTATTGCACGCTAATAAGCGCTTATAAACGTGCAAATAGTGTTCTAAAATCAAACGATCGAATCGTTCGATCATTTTTGTATGGAAAATTTTCGAAACTCTTTCGACGATCGTTTCGATATTCGATCATCGAAAACTTATACTAGGGCTACAGGTACAAACAACAAAGTTTAGTTTTCAGGTACGAACAACTGAACTCTACGTAAATAATAAAATTTCATAGTTTGAAACTATTTGGTTAAAGCAGAGTGCAAAGCACTAACTTTTACCTGTGGACTTAAGGGAATTTATAGTAGTTGCGGTGTTTTAAGAATATCTCCAAGGTAAACTAAACAAACTGTTTTGTACGAATAGCATTCCTCAGATACCTACAGCTTTTGTTGTGATTTATACTTTAATTATTGGAAAACATTGATTTGATTCGTAATAATTCACAATATTATATTTCACCTATGTATTTTGTTATGTTGTAAAATCACACATTAGGAGCAGACTTAATTCTCGAATCTAATCATCTCTGTTCCTTGAAAATATAATTTGAGTAATGCTATACCTATACAAAATCTCTATATGACTTGAAGCAAAAACTTTTCTCCCCTTTTTACGAAAATTGCGCTGATGGAAAAGTATGAAATTCCGAACACAGTTTTTATAGAATAGTGGAGAATTCTAATATTTTTTAATTACGCATAAAAATTACATTAAATCAATAAAAAATAACAATAATAAACACTACATAATGTAATATTATGTAACACTCATACACACTCCTATATATTTGACATTGAAACAGACACATAGGTATACTTAATTCTTTTAATTATCTGTGGTTAAATTGAGAATAGATTAATTTTTTTAGTCTTTAATATTAATAACTTTGTACCTATCAAAATTTCAAATTTGACGTATCCATGTCATTGTCTTTGAAAGAAAATTGTGAAATAGCGCTCGCTAAGTCTTTGAAAATGGAACATTAATAATATTCAAGCTTATAATAAGGTCGAATTTCGAGCACAGGTCGACCACTTGTAGGTAATTAAAAATAGGGGTTTTCTTATATTTTGGGTGCAGTATTATCATTATTTAAAAATCGCATGGGTTCACACTGTCATTAAACGTGAGGCTTATGTGTGTTATATGTAATGAACTGCAGAGTCCAGATAATTTAGAACATAATAATGTCAAATAGGAAGCAGTCCGAATGGCCGCACACAGAACTGCACCAAAACTTATAAGATGATATACGACTCGAGTTATGGACCTTTTGGCACCGAATACTGTAAGTATTATTCTTCTTCTTGAGAGTGGTGTTATGTAGCGCTCATTTGATCACAAACATGTTAAGTCAAAATGGTTCAGATTTCGTAGGTTTTTTTCTGAAAAGGCTTTCTTTCCGTAGGTACCTAGTATTTTTTTCTGCTATCATACTAGGGCCAGTTTATGTCAAACGACGGAAATATGTTTTTTCTTCTTCTAAAAATACTGTCGATGCCGAAGATAGCGACCGCCATGCATTGACCATTCATTCATTCATCATTCATCTCCATCCCTCCTGGTCCAACCATTATAATACTGTTATTACAGACTAGCTAATACCCGTCTTGCTTTACGTTGTTGGTTCGGATTGTCAGGCTTGATCGGTAGGTAATTGAACAGATTCTAGTCTAGCTTCCCATTGCTTAACAGACCTCTATGTAACTGTCATACACACAGAAAAATAAGAATCACACTTTCACATTTCATAAAAAAAGAAAAAAAAGAATGTAGCTTTTAATGTTTAGAAAAAAGAAACAAGAAAAATTATACGTAAAGTGATCACATTAAGCCAGCCTTCGAAATAACAGTAGAAGACGGTCGTTAGCCCGTAGTGGTTTGTTCCATTTAAAAATCGAACATTAGTAATGAATTTTTAGAGTCATTAGTTGTTATTTTTTCTTTAAGATCTAGTCCTGAAAAGGTCACAAGAATCTAAACATAATTAGAACGTTGTGCACCAACAAAGCCATAGGCAATAAATTAATATGAGACATTAACAAAAATGGATATAGTCATATCCTGGCGCCAAATACATGATTGCATTCTTTAAATTTGGTTGCTCTCTTGTTCTCAATAATTTCCAACTTTTATCTCTATTTTTCATTTTATTATTAAATTTCTACTTGTTGCATACATGAGATTTTTCGACATGTTGAACATGTTGAAAATTCTCATGATTAGGAGTTTCGGAGACAAACATTACCACCTAATGGCGAACTTTGTCAACGTAAAGTGATCACACTAAGCCAGCCTTCGAAATAACAGTAGAAGACGGTCGTAAGCCCATAGTGGTTTGTTCCATTTAAAAATCGAACATTAGTAATGAATTTTTAGAGTCATTAGTTGCTATTTTTTCTTTAAGAAAAATTATAGTCTGCCACTCATATGTAAAAAAAACTATATGTGTATGTATGTTACATCTTATGCTGTTCAATAAAAGGGGGGGGGGGGGGAACTTCAATAATAAAATTGTAGGAACCCACCTAAATAATAATAGTATGCAAGTTTTATTGAAAGATTTTACTCTGACATGGTTTGAGTCTTAGCTTAACTACATTAGCACCACCGAAAAAATCGATAATAATTTACATTAGCACCCTCTATGTGTAAAATTGTACAAATTTTATGTGAAATTAATTGATAAAGGGAGCCGTTTTACCAAAGACGAAACGTCAATCTCCGAAAATACACTACTCAATATTTTCATTTAAATGTTTAATATGGTTTGAATTATATTTATTTTAAACCAATATTTAATATTTTAATACATTTTCATGCAGTAGGTAATACTTCGGTTCCATGCAACATTAACATGAGTAATTTTGTTATTAAAACATGGCTATCTATGTTTACTGAGATGTTACTATGAAGATTGTAAAAAAATGATTTTTTATACTCCTTTAAAAATATAGTAAATGCAGTAAACTGTGTTTACAAACACTGAGAGATTGTGCATAGCTCTGGGAAGAAAATTTAACATTAGGTCTATATTTTAGACCTGATGCTATGACATATAAAAATACATTTAACTGAATTATTATGTATTTATGAGGAGGTCATAAACATTTCGCAAGATCGAGCGCAATCAAAAGCTCTTGGTACCACCCTATGCTTATGAGTGAGACGTAAAAAGAGTTTGGATTATAGATATTATGGCGTTCGGAAATCTGGTATACTATCTATAAAATAGAAGGGTAGTTGGAAGTCACTTTATAAAGGGCTAACACGACAGAAACTTTACAGAACAACAAGTCTCATAGAACAGAAACAAGAAAAATTAGGGACATTCTTAAATCCAAGTAGAATCATATAACTTGATAAGTATTTATTAATTGATTGCTATATTACTCTCTTAACTTAGATGTGACTTATGTGGTTTGAGTACGGGCTGCTGCAGTGTAGGGGAGTGTGAAAAAGTAGAAGATAATGAACATCGGGGAGGAAGTGGGTGGGGTGCGACACGACCACAGGTCACTCTTTTAACCACTCTATACGCCGAAAAGTAGGTACCTTCCTAGAAGCAAGCACAGCTATATTCACAGAACACTCATAACATTAGATTTAGCACTGAAATTTTAGCTTACAAAACACCAAAACATGATGTAGGATAAACTTAAGTTCAAATCAGTGTGATTTTTTTTATCTGCATAAAAAAATACAACAGTCAGTTTTGTGATGATTTCTGTACTTTTTTAAAATTTATTTTGTAACCAAGGTAATAATATGTTGAACAACCGATGTGGTTGGAAGCCTAGCCTAGTTCTAAAAAGGTGGGTTCGATGCCATCAGGTGTATAGACTACCTTCTTCTTCCCCATCACAAGCGTTGTTTTTTGTGAAAGACGTAAAAAATGTATCGGTTTTCACTTTGGATGACACCAGATTCATAATAAAAGAAGCTAATTACCTTTATAGAAATAATTTCTTGAACGGTCACGATCATCAATGATTAAATTAAAATGTAGGTACCTATAAACAAAGATATGGATTAAGACTTTCAAATAAATTTGAAAATTTCTATACCATGGAAAGGAAAAGACGTCCATTGTCAAGGAAATAATAAAGAGAGGAATAATTTAAAAATGGATGGGCAACACTTCCAGGAAATGCCTGTAACTCAAAACAGCATCCTCGATACTACAACCGACATAAAAGCCTCAGCCAGATCTGGGACAGCTTATTTGAATATTCAATGATTGTTGGTGCTTGTTTGTATAAATCTTTTAATATGACGCCAGATAGAGAAATGCATTTCACATTACCGTTTTCCTGAATTATTGATTGTGCTTGGCACAAGGCCAATACATCTGTATGTAGGCAGTGTGGATACATACCCGTGATATGTGCAACACTCTACCACATAGACACCTGCTATGATTATGCATGTTTTAGATTCACTCCATTCCTAATTCCTAAGAGATATCTAATAAAATTCACGGTTTAAGTGGCTCCACCATACGAGATTACGTTTATGGTTCACGTCACGTAGTCTTCGAGCAAACATCTTGGGTATTTAAATTTCTCTGAGTGGTTTTTTCATACGTTGATGATATTAAAAAAAAAATATGTCAGAGTAGCAATATGACATTCAATTGACACGGGAAATTGTCTTTAATAAAATATTTGATATTGATGAAACTTCACAGCCGATTTTGAATTCTAAAACTGCATCACAAACTATAAGTACCTACAATTATTTTCTTTGTATAGCTATAGTATTAGCATTATTGCGTGACTCTCCTTATCTTCTTTACTGTAACTAAGAAATTTGTTGTAAGTGTAGTTTTATGAAACAAATCAAATGTATAAGAATTCATCGATTTGAATGACTTGGGTGTAATCCTTAACCACGTGCTTTCGTCGTCCGTTTTAACGGTTGCACAATGGTGGTAAAAAATAGGTAAATTATATGCTGTGTACCTTACTTTTTTCAATTTGAGCCAGGATTGAAGTCTGTTGTAGGTACCTGAAATTCTTGTCTACATACATAAATAATATGGTAAGAATTTTTTATACATAAATTACTCTAAATTCCAATATTTTTTTGTTCCATTTAGTTCACTATGTGCCAGCGGAGTACCTCTTGTGTATGTATCCTCCCTCTTCAAACAACAAAAATAATTCATTTTGGGCATAGTGCATCTGGGCTACTCTTTTCTCTTCTTCTCCCAGCTTGCTACCAACTTAGCGTCTAAGTAGACTGTTGGGGTCAGCCCTCCTCGTTCTTAGGCTATATGTCCGTCTCTGCTGCACCACCTCTTCCAATCCCAATCTTCGCATCCGGTCACGCCTCTGCACCACCCAGGAATTCTTTGGTCGTCGTCTATTTGTCACACGTCGTCTATTTGATGGCCTGATTTACAATATGTTCCTGCGGTCTCCGTTCTATATGTCCATACCATCGAAACTGTCTTTCTTCAAGCTTGCTATTTATATCCGTCACTCCTAGGCTTCCACGAATGTGTGAGCTGCTACTTTCTATAATATAGTTAGGTACCTCTTTCTGATACTAAAGATGCCCCTTTTTAACAATTTTTGAACCTGGCGATAGTTTTTTTTTTCACATATTACAGTAGGTCTTCATATTTTTTTATGAAGACTTGTAAGTAACTCAATACTAGTAAGCGCAGTGAACTGCAGAATTGCACATTACTTAAATTTTACATATTGTAAAAAATAAGTCATCAAAATCTAAATACTGTTCAGTTAACTTAAATATTTTCTTAGATTACATATTATTACTTATTATCCTTATAAAAAACGTTAAAATTTTCATTCTCCCTTAACTAATCAGTTAGTAAACACTCATTAAATCATTATGTAAAAAAAAAAACAATGTTTCCAATAAGAGAGAACACGATGTTCTTCGTGAGGTGAAGTTCGAGATATAAGCAGGGCAAGGAGACCACCACGAGAGAGAGAGAGGGGTGGCTACGTACAGCCTTAACGGCAACGAACGCCACCCGCTTCAGTTTCAGCTCCGGAGCGATGAAATACGGACGCGTGTCGGTACGTTGCCGTTTTCGCAAAAAAAAACCTTCGCTTTGAGATCGCGTCAAAGGTTTGTTGCATTTCACGTGGATTCACAATATGATAAATACAACGGTATAATAGATCTGTCATTAAAAAGACAAGACAATAATAATAGACACTGGAAAAACAAAGTTATGTTGTTTTATTGCCTACAAAGGTTTATAATTTTTGTGAGTGAGAGCTTGGGGTGATTTATTTTGGAGACACGGATCCTCATAGTGTTTTGTAACTATAGTCATTTGAACAGTGAAGTTGGTTATGGCTTATGGTCACGTTTGTACTCTAAATCACACAAAATAGTAATAAACGCGATTATTCCTCTTAAGGTCCAATTCGACTCTTGAAAAGTTTTGTGTGTGATGTTTTCCACAAATCTGAAGCCTTAGAGAAGCACAAAGTTTTGTTATTAAAAGTTGCGAGCTATTCCCAAGTCGTATAATTTATGGTAATTATTTTTATTATTACGATATTTTTTTATTCGTTAAATTAAGCAAATTAGATTTAAGTATTACCTACGTTTTTGCAGTAAAACGTTTACATCAAACGATAGCAAAGTTTTTCTACGAATAATTTAAAAAGTAAACACATTTTTTAATGTGTTTATTAATTGCACGTTATTATCAACGACCGTTTCTTTTTTTTTGCGGATTGAATCAGAAAAAGGAGGTTATATTTCACAACTTACAAATTATATTTCATTTTATCTACTTACCTATGTATCTACCGGATTTTCAAAATCATATAAAAACAACAACAATTTACAACCATCTTTTTAGTTTGAAAGTATAGTACCTAATTGCTTACAAACAACATTACAACTTTCGCAATTAAGTAGATACCTACTACCAATTTCATTTTTGTACCATCTACCTACTATATTTTTTTTAATGTGATGTAAAAGCAACTTGGAGAAGACGTGGAAGACCCTCTCATACGGTGTTCCGTTCCTTTGAGGAAGAGCTGAGGGAAATGGACTTGGTGTGGGAGGAGGTCATAAGCATTGCGCAAGATCGAGCGCAATGGAGAGCTCTTGTTGCCTCCCTATGCTCCTAAGTGGAGTTCAAAGGGAGATTTGATTTGATTGATTTGAAAAGCAACTTAATAAAAGTAAATATTGAATTAAATCTATTATACCTTTCTGCTTTACTAGCGTGTCAAAAATGAGATAATTAATAATTTGTTTTATCCAGCAATAAAAAAAAAACTTTTTATTAATAGTTCTGAATTCCTTTTTATTTTTTTCGCATGTTTACAAAAGTAGTTTTTCGTATGTACCTATATACATATTGGAGCGTTTTGCACATATTATTTTATGAGTATTCTTTACTTTACAGTGTTATCAAGGATCATGAAGTACTTTTCATATAGACATTTTTTAATCTCTTGCACTCAACTTGTTAATTATCTAGATTTAAATCTCTTAAAACTAACTTCTTTTCATCCACTCACAAGAATTATGGCATTAAATTTATTTAAACATCTTTTTCACTTTGTATTATCAGATCGTGAATTATTCAAGGCTCTTGTCTCGGTGTTACTAGAGCGTTCCACTAGAAAAAGCTCTTTATAGAACCAAGGGTAAACAAACTCTTTCCAGTATCAGCGCCGTCTATCACTCTGTCTTTTAGCGTCGAATTCAGTAGACGATTTTCGAGAAATATCTTTTGTTGAAATTTGTTATTGTATTTATTTTCAAACTAAAAACAATTTACGAAAATTGTACAACCTGTATTATTCTTCAATCAAACTATAGAGTACACTCAGTAAATATAACTATTAACAGGGGGTTACTAGTCACCATGTGTCGGATTTCGTCATTCGTTTTGACGGATACCAAATCATTGTAAACAATAAATAAACTGAAGTTCTTGTCTACATACAACTGACGCGGTACTGGGTGTGTATCCGCATGTTTCAAACAACAGAACTGACACTCAACCACCACTTTAAAATGTGTTATTTCGATACTTGATGAAACGAAGAGTGCGAATAATAGACAAAAATTTATTCATGAAAAAACGTAAATTTTTGAAAAAAAAATTCTTCTTCCTTTTTTCGTTTATTCATTCTCCCTTTAAACCTCATTTAGGAGCATAAGGAGGCACAAGAGCTGCGTTGCACTGATTTTCCGCCATCACAGGAGGAACACCAGCTGCCTGAACGCCCTCTCCCTCATGGGCTCCAGACGTCCAAGGCTTATTTTTTTGCGTCTTTTATGACTTATTGGGTTTCAAGGACGTGAGGTGGTGAACCTCACAAATTAAAAAATTCATAACAAAAATTTAAGAATTTTCATCGATTATTTTTTGTCTATCGTTCGCACGTTTCGTTTGAGTACTTGTCGAAATAACACATTGTACCTATAGATAGCATATACGTGATGTGTATGTAAGCCCGCGTGAATCGATTCAGTTAGGCCCCTCGGGCACTAGGCAGCCTGGCTGCGCAGCCATGGCTGCGGTAGCCAGTTATAGCAGCCAATCGACGACTATTCGAGATCCTTACGTAGAGTGATATTATGGACGTGAAAGAACTTATTATTGTTTACCTATCTCGTGAAAACGCAAAACAAAAAAAAGACACTGGATTCATCCTCTTTTTCTAGAAATGCACTCAAAAGGCTTATTCCAAACCTATTTCAAAGATGTTTGCGCATTCCCAGACCGGTTTTTAATGTATTCTGTATTCTTCTGATGTTATATCCCAAATTGCTTTACGACTTTCAATTTCCCGAATAAATATCTCTGTATCGAAAGTCATTTTTGAAAAAGTTCGGAACCCAAAATACATCTGGCTGCTTCAACTAGTGAGCGGAGACTGACGGCAGCCACATACATTCGCTTACACACGCTCTGGCTGCTGGCAGCCAGTTGGCTGCCGTGCAAGCAGACGCGTTGTTTTGGCTGCCGCAGCCGGGAAATCGTGGCTGCCTAGTGCGCGGGCTCCCATACAACGACATATGTTTTACTGGCTGCCGCAGCCATGGTTGAGCAGCCAGGCTGCCTAGTGCGCGAGGGGCCTTAGTTGACGTAAGTCGATTATTCAGTTTTGAGCTATTTTATTATATTATATTGATATAAGCACATAAAGGATATTCTTAAGCTGAAGTTACTCGCTGACAACGTCATGCAATTTATTTATCTCAATAAATGGGTGTTTATCTCTCAATAAATCACACAGAACATGAAAAGAAAAACCCCACCCTTGCTTAAAATTTCAAGTACCTGCCTAAAAAAACAGTTTAACTTATGACATAAACAAATGCTGGGTGCAGTATAATCAAGAAAAAACGCTTATCTGCGCTCGATCTTGCGCAATGCTTGACCTTCTCCCACACCGATATCAAATACATACCTAGTTGTTAACGTTATCGATATTTAAATTCGTTTTTTTTCATAAACTTTTGTATTTTATATAACAACTTTACCAAGATGTTGTTCCTTTGGTAGGAGATGATGCAGTCGGATTACAAAACTTCTTAAATTTCTGCGAATATTACATCAGTCTCTTCGATTCGTGTTTTATACAACCACCGCAGTTATCTTTTAAAAAGGTATATGAATTATTCCACCAAAACAATAAAGTACCTACCTACCTATATTTGGCTCGTATATTCAAATATTTCAGTCTGTTTGACTAATCTTTCATTTCTTTAAATGCCAAACACTTATGTTTTGTTTAACTATTGCCATTGAAACAAAACTTTTCTGTCGAGCGTGACTATTGCCATAACAAAAAAATACGTAATTTAAGTCACGCATGGAAACTTATTTAATTATTTTTTGTCATGGCAAGGAATTTTTCTAAGGTTCAATGCCAATTATGTGTAATATAAAAGTTTGAAATATTATCTTTATTTTGAAGAGCTGAATATTAATCGAAGATGAACTAATGGCTTGTTAGCCAAATGGGTACCTACTTACTTCTGGACAAAGTTATACTTTTTTTATACACTTAATTGGTGTGTAGCCTATATAGTACCTAAAAGAAATATATAAACGATGTTTTATTTTCTCACAACCAAGTTTAGTATTTTTTAGTTTATTATCATTTTAAGCTAACTTTGCTCCATTTATTTCAATAAAAATGTTTTAAGTTAGGTATAAATTATTATTTTTTAATATTTGTCGGACGCGGTGTCAACTTTCTAAGGGAAAATCCTAGGGTTTTCATAGTGTTCTTGTCGAAGAATTCCCCTCATACAGCAGAAGAGGACATGGGACTCCATCAAGAACCGTCTCCCGCATTCATAGATTTTTAAAAATCCTTAGAAATTTTAAACGATAATATGACGAAGATTAAGAAATACTATTGAGTAGGTACATCTTAAGTCGTAACAAAAAAATTTAAAAATTAAAAAAAAAAACACAATATTCATTTTTTTGGTTGGGTGTTAGGTACTTAATGAAAGTAATATAGAGTTATAACAAATTAATCTTTAATCTTTGCCGTGAGGTTGCCGGCGAAGAACCTATGCTCTTTTTGCTGATTTATCGAGCATCCTGTAAGAGGCAGGGAATCGAAAAATCAGATCGGGACCGTGAGGTTGACCACTGTACGTCCCTAAATCTCAACTGGTCAGAAAAGGCACAATGAGCCTCGGACGCCTTCAAGCGCAATGGAGAGCTCTTGATACCTCCCTATGCTCCCGAGTGGGGCTTAGGCCCCCGCATTGCTGGTTGGTTTGCTGGGGGTTGTTCGCGGAGGGTTTGATTTGTCCGGGCCGGCTTTTTGGTTCGCTTCGATCGAGCTAGGAGGTCGATTTCGTGCGGGTCGGGTTTGCTGGGTATTGGTCTCCGCCGGGCTAGCTTGCGGTGTGCGGGGTGCCTTAAAGGGAGAGTGTATGTATGTAAGAAAAAAAACTGTCTGCAATAAGGTAAGTAGTAATAATAATCTATACTAATATATAAAGAGGAAAGATTTGATTTTTTGTTTGTTTGTTTGTTTGTTTGTTTGTTTGTTTGTTTGTTTGTTTGTTTGCTTCGAATAGGCTCCAAAACTACTGAACCGATTTGAAAAATTCTTTCACTTTTGGGAAGCTACAATATCGGCGGTGAACATAGGCTATATTTAATTTCCAAAAAAAAGTGGGTAACCTACGAAAACTTCAATAATGTAACCCAAGGTGTAAAAAATTTACCTAAAATATTCTTTTTATCGCGAACGCTGTGAAAACTAATGATGATAGAATAAAACAATGTTCTACAATTTTGTAGAAGACATCATTATTTACAAAAAGTATCGCGACAGCATATGTCTAACTATTATAGTTATGCCACAATAAGTGTTTTTTTATTTAAAAAAACCCAATAAAATGTCACCTTTAGAAAAAGCTCTTTATTGGTATCTTGGTATTACTCCTTATTAAAATAAATTAGTTCATATTCAAGTCTGCTTCAATATGTTTGTATAACTTTTTGAATTATTCAATTCGGACATTCCATTCGAAAGTTATCACGAGTTTAAAAATGTGAGTATTGGAAAAAAAAGCATAGTCTCTTATCATCTCAACTTATCCGATGCAGAGTGCGTATGGGAGCCGGGGAGGGCTGAGGGGAGTCGTGTCAAGTTTAGTAGAAATACCGCGCAAAGTAGTCACGGTGGTAAAGTGACGTGACACGATACATTGCCATGCAATTATTCCAGATTAACATATTTATGCTATAAAATATTTTGAAAAAGTTAGGGATCTGTCTGAAAACTAAATTATTTTTAAGTATCTATCTACCCGTGCGAAGCTGGGGAGGACCTCTAGTATTATATATATTGAATGGAATCTGCGTTCAATTTTCCGTTATTTTCCTACCGTTTTTCACCTACATGGATAATTCGCTTGTTAGTCAAAGGCACGTTTCCATAATATTCGTGGCCCATCGGAATATTACGGTCGTTAAATGGATATTAAAAAGTTTCCCTTCTCGTATTCATCAATCTTGATTTCAAAACTTTTATTTTTATTTGGGAGGCAGTTAGGAACGTTTTATATTCCATTTGAGATACAAGGTTGTATCCAAAATATTATAACATTACGTAATGAAATTATTTCAATTAGAATACTTTGCAAGAATACTAAATCTAAGATGATTTTCTCAGTGTATCTTTTCCACATCAGCGAATTGGAAAATCTGCAAGTTCCTACTCATCGACATACTAAAACTTCCATTTACCTACATATGTAGGTATTGTGACAATTTCTTTATTTTGCAAACATTAGGTACCTACTCGTTTCCTACGTTACTTATAAAAAAGCGATATTAATATGGAACTGTGTCGGCCATATAGTGGAAACAACAGATAGATGAAGAAAACCCTAGACCAAGAACAGGTCATAGACACCTGGATAGGCCACAGCTGAGATGGTCTGAAGATATTAGGAGAGTGACCGAAAATCAGTGGCACAGAATGGCAAGAGACAGAGAATCGTGGAAGTCGGGAATGGAGACCTATGTCTTATACTGGACGAGTGAGGGCTGATGATGAAGACTCTTACAGCATATTTTGTGTGTGGGTTGAAATGTTATGTTTTGGAGTTACCTTAGCTTTCGTTTAGTTTTCCATCCTTTCAACAACAACGATTTCCGTTTTTAACTCCTCTTAAAGTATTTTTGACCGACTAAACTATGTACTAAAGAACTGATTCGAGTTTTCGACCAACTTTTCTGCAATCTCTTACTCTTTACTGGTCACAATCCAAAAACTGTTTGGCAGTAGTTTTAACCACTTTCTATAGGAGACCTTTTAAGTTTCTCGTAGGAGGACCAACGCTTGTCCATATGTATGTCTTTCAGATACTCTTGACGTGGTCTTGACGACCGAGGGGAATTTGTCCACTCCGTCATTTCGTCAGTGGCTCATACGACGGGTTTTATTTTGAATGAGATGGTTTTAAGGTCAAAGTATTAATGAGGTTTGTAATAAAAAAATATTGTATAGGTTCTTTATAAATACTAATCTATTAGGTTGAGTGAGAAGTTTTGTTTTGTAAGTTTATTATTATTCATTAGAAGAATTAAAATTTATAGACTCTCTGGCTGGTTCATGTATCGAGGACAAGTCTTGGCAAAAAAACTTTCAACACACCAGACTTTATAGAAGCTTAAGCGATATGGAAGGTTAGAGTTGAGGCGGGCAGTCGGCGCTGTTAGAGATTTAGGGTCGCTGGAGTGAATGACTGGCGAAAAAGAGTGGCGGATTAGATGGGATGGAAATATTTGATGGAGGCGGCGAAACCTATATGAGGGATGTGTGTGTAGGTACTCGAAACCTACTATAAAGGTTGCAATATAAAAAATTGGATGGATCCTTTGAATAAAAATTTACATAAATATTCCAACAGAGAAATAGAAACTACTTAGGAGAGGATTACGATGAGGTTTTGTATTTTGCTATTATAGCAATTCTCATTGGCTGACTAAATCCACGTTCGCTACCACATAGAGTGTGTGAACTGTGGAGGCCACTAAAAATCTTGCACATAATAGGTACCTATTTCAAAATTCATCGCAGTGTAAGCAATAAACTTTTAAGTCTGAAGAAAATTCCCGGTTGATTTCGATTGTAACACAAAAAAAATTGACTTCGCTGAGAAACAACGCCATTAGCTTTAAAAGCATTGTATAAAGCGTCCATAAACTTCGCCATTACTGTTTTTATTTGAAGATTTTAATTGTTCAAAAGATCTTATATATATATATTTCATTATTTTTTCTTTTACTCTTTTTTTGCGATGCGCTCTCCATATATTATGGTACTAGTAGTTCTACATATGGAGAACTACCTACTAGGTTTCAAGGAATGTTCTTTGATTAATTAAATTATTAATTTAATCTGTTGGATATTATTTTGAAGTAGACATTTTAAGCTCTGCAAGTGTTGATAAAAGTCGAGGTGACCGCGGTAATTTTTACCGCTTATCAGAACGACCGTATCCTAGTGGTTACGACACCAGCTTTTGGAATGTATCGTTCCGAGGTCGTAAGATCGATCCCAGGTGCCATCTTCCTCTTTCACGGCACAAGCTAATTGTAGCACTTATGACACAATAATAATTATTATTAATGTGCTCAACGTTTCGTGCTTTCAATATCTCACGAAGATGCGTCTTAAATGAACTTTCAATATCTCACGAAGATGCGTCTTAAATGAACTTTCAATATCTCACGAAGATGCGTCTTAAATGAACTTTCAATATCTCACGAAGATGCGTCTTAAATGAACTTTTAATACAATACAATTGACGTTTCATTAAAAATTTTAAAACCAAAATAATATTGCGTCTTTATTTTGGCGAATAAACATAATACTATCTATTATTGTTATTGCAGTATAAATTTTTTTTTTTTTTTTTTTTTTTTTTTTTTAAAATGAATCTGTGCTCACTCAAAGTGAACACAAATACACTCCTTGACTCTTTCACAGTAAGCTACTTAAAGCTTGTGTCGTGAAAGAGGAAGATGGTCGGCACCTGGGATCGAACCACGACGTCCGCAGTACGAAAGCCGGCGTTGTAACCGCTGGGTCACCAACCACTTCAAAATTATAATGGTACCCACAACAGTTTTACGACAAAGGCGTTTGTCTTGTAGCTCCTCAAGTCGTAAAGTGTAAACTCTTTCGAAACCGCACTTTAAAATATTCGGCATAATGTCGTTTGTCGTTTTAATAAAGTCATCAAATCGTTAAAACTTGCAAACAATTTTGATTTTATTG
The DNA here is from genome assembly GCA_963576905.1 of Mystacides longicornis. Classification (NCBI taxonomy): domain Eukaryota; kingdom Metazoa; phylum Arthropoda; class Insecta; order Trichoptera; family Leptoceridae; genus Mystacides; species Mystacides longicornis. The sequence continues at coordinate 15,777,495 of OY756431.1, forward strand.
TACCTATAAAACTTGAACTGAAATTGTATATTATTATTTTGTTCTAAGCGTCGGAAAATTTCCCGGTACATTCTGTAATTATACAAACAAAATTAAATCTGGGGATAAAGTATATGGTTTAAACCAGCTACCTTTTAAATTGGTAATTAAATTTTACCTTGCCGTATGTTTAAATTTATTTAAAAAATAAAAGTAATATCTATGATCATAATATACCTACTATGATCATAATATACCTACAATTCCAACACCACGTCAGACGTCTTTATACGTGGAGATCACCCGGAGAGAGGTATAGAAACCAAATCGATTTCATTATCGTAAGAAATAGATGGAAGTCTTCTATACATAATGTCAAAACCTACCCCGGAGCTGACTGTGGCTCAGACCACCAACTTCTCGTGTCTGGTTGCAGATTGCGATTTAAAGTAATTAAAAAACCGGAAAAACCCACATATAAACTCAAAGGACAGGCACTCCTAAAATATGGCACAGAAGTGAAAGAGAAATTGAGTAATATACAAATACCCCCAGACGAAAGTGCGGAGAGCTCATGACTGAACTTCAAGTGTATCGTTAACAAAGCGGCAGAAGAATGTGCGAGATCATCTAGAAGAGAAAAACGCAAACCTTGGTTAAGCGATAACACCTGGCTTATGATCAATGAAAGGAAGGATCTCTTAAAAAAAGGGTTACAGAATGCAGAAGAGAGACGAGCATACTCGGATTTGTCGAAGAGAATAAAGTCTGGATGCAGAAGAGATAAGAATGAATATATTGAGAATGTGTGCATAGATATCGAAAATCACAGCCATGTAAACCAGACCAAAGATCTCTTTGATAAAATAAACTTCTGACACGAGAATTTAAACCAAGAACATGCTGCGTTGAAGACGAAAATGGGCGAGTCCTGGATGAATACGAAAAGGTCCTAGAAAGATGGAGAAGATACTGCAAAGACTTGTACAATGACCCGACAGATGATAACATCGAAGGGATAGAAGACTATGATCGTGAACCAGATATACTATTGCGGGAAGTAGAAGAAGCAATTGATAAACTGAAAAACGACAAATCCCCAGGCTCGGATGGCATCACAGCGGAACTTATAAAACACACAGGAGATTTGGGTGTGAAACAAATCCATGATATATGCCAGAAAATATGGAAAACATCGAAATGGCCGAATGATTGGGTGAAGTCTATGTTCATCCCGATACACAAGAAAGGATCTACGATGAAGTGTGAAAACTTTAGAACAATTGCCCTCATATCCCACCCTAGCAAGGTTATGCTTCAAATAATTAAACAAAGATTAAAACACTACACAGATGCTCAAATTCCACCGGAGCAGGCAGGCTTTGTGAAGGGAAAGGGGACCAGAGAACAGATATTAAATGCAAGACTGCTCATAGAAAAATCAAGAGAATTTCAGATCCCGATGCTGATCTGTTTCTTAGATTATAGCAAGGCATTTGACTGTGTGAACTGGGACTCACTTTGGAGAGTTTTAAATAATATGGGCGTACCACACCATCTGATCACATTGATTAGGAGTCTGTACAATTCTGGCACAGCAACTGTTAAAATAGGAGAAAACACCTCACGTGAATTCAGTGTTAACAAAGGAGTACGCCAAGGGTGCATTTTATCCCCCGATTTATTTAATATATATGGCGAATATATAATGAGAAAAGCTCTAGAAAACTGGCACGGAGGAGTTTCGATCGGAGGCAAAAAAGTGTCAAATCTTAGGTATGCAGATGATACCAACCTATTTGCATCCAGCGAGGCTGAAATGGTGGAACTACTCCATAGAGTAGAGGAGGAAAGCCTGAAGCTGGGACTTAAGATTAATAAGTCGAAGACCAAGCTAATGATTGTAGACCGAGCGAACACCTTACAAATGACAGATGCACTTTCGGACTTGGAAATAGTTGACAAATTTATTTATCTGGGGTCCACAATTACCAACCTAGGCGAGTGTGAAACCGAGATCAGGAGAAGGATAGGTATGGCAAAGAGTGCAATGACCAGTCTCAATAAGATATGGAGGGACAGGAACATATCCAGAAACCTGAAGGTTAAGATCGTGCGCACACTTGTTTTCTCGATTTTCTTTTACGGAGTGGAATCGTGGACTCTGCGAGCTAGAGATAGAGACAGAATAGACGCGTTCGAAATGTGGTGCTGGAGAAGAATGCTGAAAATCCCATGGACAGCAAGAAGAACTAACATCTCAATTCTTCAAGAACTCCACATCACGGTGAGATTGTCGTCTCTCTGTCTCGAACGCATACTTAAGTTTTTTGGACACATAGCTCGTAGAGGGGAAGACAGCCTTGAGAAATTAATCATGGTCGGAAGAGCGCCTGGTACAAGACCAAGAGGCAGATCTCCGATGCGATGGACCGACCAAATAAAGCAAAATATTCCCACCACGACACTCCATAGAGCCGTCCATCTGGCAGCCGACAGAACATCCTGGCGAGCAATGGTCTACAACAGAGTGCATGATGGCCACGACCCTCAGCAGTGAGGACGACGACTGGTAAGGTAAGGTAAGGTAATATACCTACATTGCGTAGGATTGGACGTAATGGAGAGTTTTTGTGGCCTTCCTGTGTCCCTAAGAAGGGTTTTAAGGAAGAATGAATAAATATTATTCGTACAATCATTCATTGTCGTTCGATATTCTTCCGCCTTCATTCATTCATCAGTGTATTACCAACCTCAGTAGCGTAGTTGCACTAGCGTGGACCTCAGATCCGAGGAGTTTTTCTAAGTGCTTTTTCGCTTGAAATTTCTACCTGGGGTTGCCTGTCTCAGATTGGACGGGACCGGTTGACTGGAAAAAAATTGCCCTAGGCAATAAGTTCCGCCAGCAATACTGACATATTTTTAAAGAAAAGTTTTATATTATTTTTAGGTATATAATAACAGGTTTTTCCTCTCAAGATGTGAAATTTCAGCTATGTTTCCATAATATTTAGACATTGTTGCCCATTAAGGAATATTTATTCTGTTCATCTTTTACACTCAAAATAATGTTGGTTCCCATACTCACGCTTTTGAATTCTATTCGATCACATCTTAAGACCTCATAGATCGGTCGCTTTGTCGTTTTTTTTTTGTTCGATCACGCAGATTACTACAAATTTTATATATTTTTCATTAACGTTTTGCACCTATATTATGAATTTACTAATTTTAGTAATCTTTCACCCGAACTAACTTTGAGAGCATTGTAAAGAAAGCCTTTGGTCCATACAAAACGCCGAACATAATACGAGAGTTTCACGTTTAATATTTAAACAGAACTTTCGCCGAGGCTGCTGACTAATCTGTTTCACACTCATTTTTCATACACCGTGTGAGCTCGGTGGTTCCTCCCTCTTCAATGTGGAGAACAACACTTAACAAGCTGGCAAAAAGGAAGAATTCCTCCATACTACCTTCTTAAATAATTTCATTCTGTTGTTCGCAGCGGGAGATATTCAATTATGCTCCAAAACCTGACAGTCTATATACCAATCGACCTACACGCGGTGTAATAATATCTTTTCGCTCCGTCAAACCAAATGACAACCAAAAAAGAAATCATTTTCCGAATATTTTTCGTGTATGAATTTTGTAAATATTATTTTCTGTAATATTAAATAAAATGTTCCTTCAAAAGAGTTCAGTTTCGAAACTTTATTTTTAATTCCTATGTTAAAATATATCGAAAGTAAAAATTAATTTATTCAATTAATTTTTTTTTATATAATACACGGCGTTAATGCCTTTTACATCGAAGGTTTAAATATGTATAAGAGTTAAAAAAACAATTCCAATGGTCATCAATAATAACAAGTAACAAAAAAAAATTCACCATAAACATCACCACAAATACAAGAGAACACACCAACAATATCCAGCACACCCAATCAGTCATTTATTTATTAATCAATAGAGGGACTGCATGTAGGTTAAAAAAAAGTAGTTCAACAGTTTAGACCTCATCGTTCTCTCTGTGACGTAGAACACATCAACGGTCCGGCCGAACTTATTAACCTCAGCATGCAACCGATTCATTACAGATTTCCGTGCATAATAATTAGTTTGGGCATTACTTACATTAAACAGGTCTCTTTGACGGGTGGGCCTAGTCGGTACACAAAATTCTATCCTTCCAATTAGCTCCGTTGAGTCGTAGTGCGATATATCTATGTTTTTGAGAACCACAAGATCTGAGATCACTCGCCGATCAGACAGCTTCGCCTTTGCTTAATACCATGTATTTGGTCTCGATCTTCCTTTTTTAAAACTGTTTTAGAAAACTCTATTAGAGTTTGAATTGACATCGTGAAATAAGGATTTGTTTCCTGTTTCTTCATAGAAGTATGTTGCTTGCTGAAGCATCGAGAACACTTAGTGTTTGCTTAAAATATTCCCACATATAATTACAGATAAGAATATATAAAATAGCACGAAGGAGGGTAAAACCGAGATTTCATTCAATCCTTTCAAACGAAGGGTGTACGAGTAATCTATGAAGAAAAAAAAGCTTAACGGCATTGGAGCAATACATTCAACACGAGAAGGAGTATCTTAGGGAATAGACCACGAAGGCTATTCAACCTTTAGCGCGTACTTATTTACTGATCTTTTAATTAAACGTCGAGAGGAGGTCATTATTCGAATCTATGCTTTAACTAACACCATTCTATCTTTCAGAGTAATTAATTTAAAACCCTTTATTTGCTGTGAAACGGTCCATTCTCTCCTTCTCTAATTGATATATAATTATGATTTATATTGCGTAGAGGGCTAAATTCATTTTCTATTTTCGAGTCCATATTATACTAAAGTCTTTCTCATTTAATTTACCAAGAAGTATAATTGAGCTGGTAACTTACATAATAATATAAAATGATTAGATCAACTGAAATATGATCCGTGTCCAAAAACCTCGAGCAGTTGGTACAAAATAAATTATCAACAAATGAAAACAATGCAAACAACCTGGGTCAAAAAAAAATTGTTCCCATTTATAAATCACCGTGTCCTCGGGTAAGTGTTGACATTTGTAGAGATAACATATAGGTAACATAAGGTTCGAAATGTCAACATATTATATTCTATATGGTTTTTAAATCTTTATATAGTACCTACCTCACAAAAAATGATAAGAATAACAGAAATTTAATTATTTTCAAAACACGTGAAATCAAATAATAGGGGGAAAAAACTCACTTCGAGGATTCTTCCATTTATTTAGTTCCTTCGTGATTGCTTGGTTTTCTCAATCCTGTTATGGGAGGAGGATGTGTAATTTTTCAACTAAAGTAATATTTACTTTTCTGTCACGTTTGTAGAATGTCCTCGGGGTTCTACTTAAGGGATAGCTACAGATACCAAAATTCCCATTTTCCTTTTTTATCTTATTGTATTTTTCTCATACATATTTATAACATTCGTTTAAAGTTCACAAGTTTATTTGTGCGTAAATTTTCTTTAGGAGTTTGTTTTTCACAGATATGCGTTTAAATAAACAAACTTTTCAAATGAAATTGGTTGAGAATTGAATATCAACTTTATGCTGAAAGCTCATGAATCCATTTATACTACGTTTCTGGCATTAAAGTCACTTTGTTTCTAAGTAAAAGTACCTAGTTAAACCTTATAACTTGGTTTGACTAAGGACACTACTACTTCATCATCATCATCATCAGCCTTCCTCAGTCCAGTATTGGACATAAGCCTCCCTTCCCGACTTCCATTGCTCCCTGTCGGCAGCCACCCTGTGCCACTGGTGTCCGGTCACCTTTCTTATGTCGTCGGACCATCGCATTTGTGGCCTCCCTGGGTTTCTGCTACCGGTTCTCGGTCTCCACTCCAGGGTTCTTTTGGTCCACCGGTCGTCTGATGTTCTGACCACGTGTCCAGCCCAGCTCCATTTCAGCGATGCAACCTTTTGGACCACATCTGTCACCTTTGTTCTGTCCCTAATCCACTCGTTGCGTTTTCTGTCCCGCAAACTGATACTAAGCATCCTTCTCTCCATTGCTCTTTGGGTTATTCGGAGCTTTTGCATGGTTCTTTTTGTAAAGGTGGTAGTTTCAAAACCATACGTTAGTACTGGGAGAATGCAAGCATCGAATATCCTTTTCTTTAAGTGGTTTGCGAATCGCTTAGACTTTAGGATGTATGACACTACAACTTACTTAACTTTAATGACGTCAAATGTTCATCAGTATGAGTGGTGGAACATATTGCAGATACAATAATTGTTCCTAATTATAAATTATCCAGTCGAATCTGAAATCAAATGAATCCAAAGTAAATATTATAATTAAGAACACGCAAGGAAATTCCGAGCACCAAACTCGGGATCTCGCAGTAAACCAAGGACGGATAAAGAAAGCTTTTTAAAGCTTTGACAATTAACGTGATGCTCCAAATATGTATAGCTGCATGCTTTTCTGAACTTATGTAGGTGCGAGAATATACCGTTAGTTGAAAATTATTTAAATCCATGTGTTTTGTTTGAGCGATTCAATACGTTCGTTCAACTTTTTTCATTGTAAACCACCACAAACAATATAATGAAGTCGAAATATTTGCTTCGATTTGAATTCGTATTCTCTTCAGCAACAAAATATATTTACCAAAATGTTATTTTGCGTGGCTATCCACTATGTAGATCCACTTGGAAATCGCGGTATTTTTTTTATATTTGAGTGGTAAAAACAGTCTTCTTTTCAATTATTTGAAAATTGCCGGATTAAATTATGTGGATGGTCAAACATGGAAATAACGAAGCTACTTTCTATTTCACCTGAACTCTAAATTTGGGTATGTACCTACATAGTTGGTTGAATTTAATCACATTTTTTTTTCATTTTACTTTCGCGCCGTGTCGCCCTATAGGTGTGTCGTTTGAGCACACACAAATAACACGTAACAAAACATGAAAGTACCAAACAAGCACGTAACACCAACACTCTCTCACAATAAACAACTTCTCTAACATGCTTTTCTCATTCAAATACTACCACTCACCTGTACACGCGCACAGGTGTTGGCCAAATAAATAGCTCAAATATACCAAATTACAGGTATATTACATTACAATTACAGGTAGATTTTTTCATGTATTTTTGATGTATTTAATTATTATTTTTTTATTTATTTAATTTATTTTTTATGTATTTAATTTATTTTTTATGTATTTATGTAGGGGAGGGTGGGGAGAAAAGTGCCATTTTTCACTTTTAGAGAAATAACTTGAAAATACGACATGTAAAATTGATTTTCTTTTAATATATGCAGAGATGCATTATTCCTCTATGTTTTTCGGTAGAAAAGATTTTTCCAACTCCAAAAACAAAAAAGATCTCATGCATTTTGTTGACCCGTGTCGATTGGAACTTTTTACCCCACCAACGGGGTGAAAAGTTCCGGGGTACGGGGTTGAAAGTTCCAACAAGGATAACTCATACACAATATATTTGTTAACAAAATTAAGGGACTTTATTAATAGAAAACACAATGATAGGAAAGTACCTACAAATTTTTAATAAAAAAATAATAATGTTGAAGTTAGTCGTCGTCTGAATCACAATTATTTTTACAAACAAAACTTGATAACCTTTGTGAAATACATTTCTCATAAATCCAGTTTTACATGTAATGAATTTCACCCACTCTTATCCAGGTATACTTTCTGCATAAGATTCGCAGCATATTAAGTAAAAATATTTTTCATCATTTGAACTCGAAGAAAATTAATGTGTTCTAGGACGTCACTTTTCACCCCACCCCTACCTATCAATAAAAACATATCACATTTATTATTTAATACAAACATTTAACATTTTTAGCAACGAGCATTTCAAAAAGAACAAAAATAATTAGTAAATAATTCTGACTTCAGCGACTTATCTCAATACGTATGTTCACCACTCAAAAAAGAACTCAAACGAAAAAAAATATTTTGAGGTGAAAAAAAATCAAATGAAACTCACAACCGCTACGACTGTCACACGCCGACTTCATTTGTACACACATGTCGTAGAGCGTTTAGCTACCGATAGAGATGACCTACGTAGTTGTAAAATTCTGCTTTGTTGGAAATTTGATAGTTGGCACTTTTTACCCACGGCACTTTTCACCCCACCCAACCCTATCTTATAGAATAATTATATTGTCAACTGGGTTGGCTGGCAGAGATCTTCTAAGATAAGTCCGCCCTTTGAAACGTACAAATATTTATCCTTATATTGTTATACAGACAGCAATAAAGCTTTTATTTATTTATTTATTTATTTATTTATATTACGATGTCGATTCGTCAAGTAAATATATTGGTAGAACTTACAAGAACTCTTCTCAAAATTGACAACAATAGGAACTTACGCGGTTCTTTTATGCCGTATGTGTGTGTATAATGTATATACGCCCATTTCAAAGAACAGAACTCATGCACCCAGCACCACTATATAAATGTGTGTATGTGTATCCCGCGGATAATGCTTTAGTCAGGCGGTGTGCATTAGTCGATCATCAACCTATGAAATAATAATCCTTGAGTCTTTCACGGACGGTCTGGGCAAAATATCGCCTAGAATACCACGGCAAAATAGCCCAGAAAACAAATTTACAACAAAATTACCCTTGAAATACGTATCTCATACATCACTGATCTGAGTAGGTACTTTCCCTATTCCGAATTTTACTCACTAACGTAAGTGAGAAAATCATGGGAATTTGTATGGGCTGCAGAGCTTTTCGAAGTAATCTGTAGGGGCGCTATACTTACACGTTTACATACAAACATCACGCCAGCGTAAATGTCACTTTAACTTAGACTAGGGGAACTGTTATAGGTAAGTGTCCAATCAGGTCTCCAACCCGATGTTGGCTATCACTTGGGCAGAAACCTCCCTGTCTCTAGCGACATGAAGCAGTCTCAGACATATTGGGTTCCGATCCACACCTTCATATTGCGAAGCCATGACACTTATCTTCTATCCATTTCTCTCGATCATACCTTAGTTTAGCTGATTAGCTACATCAGCGAATACTCATCGCCTCTGAGTTAAGTTAACCTACGTGCTTTAGATACGAAATATCAGATGTATTAGAAAAGCAATTTGAGTTCAGCAAGAGCATAGCCGGGAAGACCCTCAGAGATAGAGTCAGAAATACGAGGGTACGGGAAATATGCGAGGTCGAGGATATAGTAAGATGGGGAAGGCAACGAAGAAGATTCTGGTATGCACATGTGAGGAGAACCAGACTCCCTCACATGGCATTGCACGGCCAACCCCATGGAAGACGCCTCCCGGGCAGACCACCAAAAAGGTGGAAGGATAGCTGGGAATCGACCTCGCAGAAGGCCAACCCCACCTCTTGAATTACAGGCCACAAGGCCTAAATTAAGAAGAAGAAGAAGAATTTGAGTTCAAAAGACAATATTATTATCCTGGCCATTGTGTTCTACAGTATCTAGTTTTTGAGATGTTAAATAAATGAAAATGTTTATTTTTTGTCTTTGAATTTCGGGGGTTCAAATTCCTTTCAGGCGTTGTACAAACAAAATGTAAAGCTGTAAGTATTCAAGCTATTATAATGTTATCTCATTCTATTCTACGCTGGCATTATGTATTAGTACATTGTGTTAGGAAATAATATTATATAAAAAAGGACAGCGAGATACATGTCATGTAGGCTTTTGAATAAATATTTTTTAACGTCAAAATAGATGTAGGTATAAAATTTATAGGTAAAATTCTTTTTTTATTTTCAAAAGGATCAAACTATAGGCCGAACAACGTATATAAATTATTATTAAGAATAGTTTATTAATTTAACAGGAACGTAAATAAATGTAGGTATGCATAGTGATTAAAATTTTGGAACTGTTCAACTGTCAAAAATTACATAAAAATTTGTTATTTTAGCCACGATTGATAGCAAACATTGCAATTATTTTTTTATGAAATTATTCTAATGCAATAAGGTAGTTTAAAAGTAATCTGAACTATTGTAGATTTTAAAGTATGATTTCGTAATAAAATTATGATAAATTTGAAAAAGCAGTTTGATTTTTCTACAATAAAAATCCAACAAATAGGTTATTTATATGCTATTTATCAAGAAATTGTTTATAAAATTGTGTATTTAGGTATACGTTTTATCAATCGTGTCACGTCTAAATTAGATAAAAAAAACTATAAAAAAGTGTTCAAAGGCCGAGAATTGAGTGAAAATGTCCAGGGATAACAAATTCCTAGGCACGTTCTATTACCTATTCTTTTGTAAGGGCTAAGGGACAATGAAATAAAAGTAAGATATAAAATATAACTGAGAACATACATCGTTCTATTTAAAAAAAAAATATATTGTCATTAGATATTCCATGTATGTAAGTACAAAAACTTTTATTCACCGTATTAATAATTTTGACACAAATGGATATACAAACATAGGTACCGCGTATGTTTATTAAGCCATGTCCTTGAATAAAAAAGACAAACACAAAATTAACTAGCATAATGCACCCCTATTACGAATTTTATTCACTGACGTAAGTGATAAACTCACGAGATTTTTGGAGGGTTTGTGTATTTACGTAGTGAAAGTTCATTATTATGAATTAAATAACACACAGTTGCACTTTCACAAAATTTATATTGAATCTCGAGCGCTTTCGTCCAACTCACGCAGACCCTTACAGTACTGTAAGTATCCTCTCCCACAACCGTGGTACCATAATTGTCTTCTCTTTGATTTTTTGTTATTGTATTTTAGTCTCTTGACAATGTCTGCGTGAATTGGACGAAAGCGCTCGAGATTCAATATAAATTTTGTGAAAGTGCAACTGTGTGTTATTTAATTCATAACTCACGAGATTTTTGTATGGGCTGCGGAGCTTTCTGAAGTCTTCTCTAAGGACGCTAAACACATTTCCATTACAACATTTTACTTCACGCCAGCGTAAATGTCACGGAAACATAGAATAGGGTTACTTTTATTATTGGCATACGGTTACGGCATACCTTAAATGTTTCTAGAATTACAGTTGAATCAAAGAATTATTTAAACTACTTAACTATGGATGTAAATATTGTGTTTTGAACTAAAACAAATATTGTTTCAGACAGGTTTTCATTTATTGTACTTAAATATTGATTTTTTTATATCAATTGTCTTTTTCAGGGAATGTTTTTGTTTTTTCAAATACTGACATAGTTTATTAGATAGTAAAGACATGTATTTTGTGAGTAATTGTCTACTTTATAGCTTATGTGGTTTTGAAAACAAATCTTTTGTTCATTATTCACCTGTCAGAGTAGGTATTTTTATTTATATAACCAATCAATATTAGAATTTTAAACTAACAGTTTCAACATGTTTTATTTACATACACACATTTTTTCAAAGTATTTTAATTAAAGATTTCAAAACATAATAATACCTATATCGAAGCTTTAACGATTAATGTAATCGATCTTTTTAAGAGAATTTTGAAAATTAATAAACCTACGTAAAATTATTAACTTTTCATTCTGATCTAGATTCAGTGATTACTTTTTTTGCAACTACAACTACTTTTGGTTCTTGTCTCAAGTTTTTTATCTTGCTGCCTTACCTGTATGGTATCTTTTACATATCTTGAACTAGCGTTATTGTGATTAAATTAACCTTTAATCTTTAGGGTTCCTACTTTTGGTTCATTGAGGATATTACCCAAGCAAGAACACATTTAGTTAAGAAAAAATAAATCAATTGTAAAAATTCAGTGATTCAAACTTAAGCAATTCCGACTTTTTTTCTTAATAATCTACCGTATGTCCAAAAACCACGACCAGAAAATTATTAACCTCAATCAATATTCGTAAGAATTCGCATTTTGGTCACATAATGAGAGGTGAAAACTACAAGGTTCTTCAGCTCGTCATAAAGGGGAAAACGGAGTGCCGCAGAGGATTCGGAAGAAAACAACTTTCCAGGCTCCAAAACATTCGTCAGTGGACCGGACTAAGAACTGTGGGAGATGTATTCAGGGCAGCTGAAGATAGGGAGGCTTTCTCTCAAGTGGTTGTCGACGTCGGAGGGACCCGATAGGACACCGGAAGAAGAAAGTCCAAAAAATACACCATTGTTAAATGACATAGGCAATTAAAACAAAAATTTGTTATAAACATTTTGTAAGGTTTGTGTATTCACATAGTGAAAGTTCATTTTGATGATTAAAACGATTAAGTTCATTTTGATGATTAAAATGATTACACAGTTGCACTTTCACAATTTTTTTATGAATCTCGAGCGCTTTCGTTCGACTCACGCAGACATTGTCAAGAGTCTCTTGTAATGCAACTGTGTAATCATTTTAATCATCGTTTGTTGTAAATCTTGTTCTATAAACAGTAGGTATACAAAGCTCTATGAAACACCCAACCATTACCCACTGTTTTTATTAGTATAGTTCTGTTATAGACACGTTTATTTCAATAAACCTGATAAAGCACAGTCGGATAATTCTTATGCCAGGAAGGTATTCCTGCGTTCTTTGCCGATAACATTATGATAGAAAATTACAGAAACCTCAAAAAAATAATGAGTTAAGGTAAACGTCAGATAGCGTGCTAACAGGCCTCTGTCTACGTCGCGATGATAAACTTTATTACCTACGGTAATATTATTATAATACACATGAATTGATTTTTCAAAGTAATTTCACCTTTGTATGAGGTTCGTCATGGATTTTTTTGTTATAATAAAATGATATTCTAACTGGGTTTGATTTATTATTCAATACAGTCCTATATAAACATGGTAAGTTCGTTTGTAACTCGGTTGTTTCCGACAGGTTAGTTCAGTAAGCTCAACACTACTAAACAGCCCTTAGAATGTTTTAGCTGAATGTAGTTTTATCTTTGTACTTTTGTTGAGCTTTTGCAGATATCTTTCGGTTTTTTTTTTATGACACAACTTCTAAGGTATTGTTGCCTTACAGTTATCGATGTTTTATGTTTTTGATGGTTTCACAGACTGATTTTGAAAACCTTGATAAACTTTGGGAAAGAAATTCTTCTCGAACCAAGACGGATTTTTAACTATAAACACACGTCGGCCCAGGGAACGAATTGTACCAAATGTATTAATGAAGGATGTCACTAAAAGCCACCATGTTTGTAGTAACGCAAAGTTACGCATTCAAAATAATCATACCATGAATTGTTTTTTTAATGATCATAGCTTGATATGCAATAGAAGAGTCGCCATTGGCTGCACTTTCTACCACATTAATGTAAATTTGTAATCACGTTAATATTTATGGTAATACGACTCTTAATAATTGTTATTTGGTAGAGATGTACAGTAAAAAGGAATGATCATATTATTTAAAAGAAACTAATATGTTTGAGCTATGCCTAGTAACGCAGAGAATACATATTTAATAATACAATTTGAATCGTATCTATAATAAAATTCTTTGAAGGCAAGCACAATCGCCTGTATAAGACGCAACCCTTAACATTTGTTAATTTTGCGGTACTTATCTTAATCAATATTTCAACCAAATCAATGATAAGTTACCTATATTTGCTATAATACGTCCCTTCCTTACTACGGCAAAGTAAAGAAAAAGTTTTCAACGGATGACATTCCGTGGGGGGAAATCAATTACTTATCAAAACGAATGTTCAATAAATTCCTCCCCAAATACATACCTACTATTTAATGCTACAAATAAGTAGGTACCTCCACATCACATAATATGAAATGCTTAATGGCTTTTTTAATACAACGTGGTTTGTGATACTTTTGTACAAAATTTGTTATTTTGTACGAAATCTAATAGAAAAGTACAGAGCAATAAAATTACATGTCAACCACCTCTATTCATTGGACTTTTTCAGAATCTTATTCTTATACATTTAATATTCAATCATAAAAATTAATCTGTAGGCTGTTCCTCCGTAGTCTTTAGCCCTCTCGTGTCCATTGTTCGTAAGCCTCCCCCTGAGACTTCCACCGCCCTTTGTCCTGCGCCAGCCGCTTCCACCCACTCTCGGGAATGCTTCTGTCGTCAGACCACCTTGCCTGAGTCCTGCCCACACTTTTCCGCCCGATTCTCGGACGCCACTCAACAACTTTCTTGGTCCATCTGGTGTCGGTTACTCTGGCCATAATATGATCAGCCCAACTACACTTTTGTTTGGCGACTTTTTGAACCACATCGGACTATAACTCTTTTCAATACTATTTTCCACTAAAAAGCGAAGCGCTTACTTCTTAGTTACATGACATGAGATATAAGATATGGAATCTTATATCTCATAGGTATTACCACAATTTGTTCTTATTTTCCTTGACTTTTTTCTTCAATGAAATGTATTTTAGCCATCCGATTGGTAGATATAGTAGACAATACATACGTACGTCATAATTAACATAATTTATTTTGAAATTTTGTATACACATACCCAGCTATGCATGCTAATGTCATAAGGTTTCATGGCTAAGGGAGTCCCAATTAAACAAAATTTATAATCCATCCATTCATATATATAAATTGAATATAGGTAAGTACCTACGACTTCTTGTGGTATTTTATGGCATGAACAATGAACAGTTTTGTTGATTGAGAAATAAATGAACTACGAAAGGCGTGGCACCGAGATGCATTATCTTCACTTCCTTGTAATTCATCACAATTAGTTGAATATTCCGCACCTTCAGACACATACAACTGAACTCTATATACCTACCTACACATAACAATCTTTTGGAGAAGGCTATGGAACACTGTTCTATACATATGTTCACTGTTTTATACGATTTGCTTTAAGTTAACTATACCTACCTTCGGGCTAATATTATTATCTCGGCATTCGAGTGCCCGCATCATGGGTTCGACTTCTGCCGGAATAATTCATTTAGACAAACATGTTGAAAATTACACTTTGAGTTCGTTGAAAAAAAATATATAAACATCTGAGTTAATTGTAAACATTGTCCTTTGATCTTTATTAGGTAGCTCTTAAAAGAGCAGTAGAAGATGGTCGAAAGCCCATGAAAAACTAAAATGTACAAACAGGCTAAGAAAACAATATAATACTTGAACAAATTATTATAATCAATTCATAGCCCCACACTATGTTTATTAATAGAACAACACAAATATTTATACATTTTGTAAGCTTTGTGTATTCACATAATGAAAGTTCATTTTGATGATTAAAATGATTACACAGTTGCACTTTCACAATTTTTTTATGAATCTCGAGCGCTTTCGTCCGACTCACGCAGACATTGTCAAGAGACTCTTGATTGAAAATTGTGAAAGTGCAACTGTGTAATCATTTTAATCAACAAAATATTTATTTTTTATTTTTTTTTTTATTCAATCAAATTCTTACAATAGGTAATTATAATTTACATTATGTTCATTATTTCATATTCACACATTATTAACAATTTCTTCCTCTGTCATAAAACTCTAGAGAGTTTGTGTAGAGAGAGGTTACGCCTTGGTATTTATGAAGATATAATGAAAATAATTAAAGAACACAACAAAAACATAGACGAGGACAACAATTCAAAACAATAATAACATTCCCTATATTATGTGCTTCCAACATACCCAACCAGAATAACCGATTAACGTCCGTTTAAACAAAGCACAAACAAAAATGAATAGAATCGACAACAAAAATGCATACACGTCTTCCCTCATTCATTCATTATAAATGTATTTTTCTCTGTAATGATGTTTTAATGATCGCAATAAATGTCCATAATTTTCGATCTCCCTAATGCTCAAAGGCAGTTCATTAAAATATTTTTCACCGTAGTATGTGTAGTGATGCTGGCAAAAGTGGTATTTCTTTTGGTCTGTCTATATATGTATTCACACCTAGTCCTATTCCTCGTGATAAAGCAATGAAATTCTGGCTCCTTTAATACTTTTAGTATAGAAATATATACCTAATAGATTTCTTCGTGTCTGAAGGTCGTGACCAAATAAATGACAATCTCTGACGATGTTTCCCCAACCCTGCCAGCATTGCGTCAATAATTGAATCTCCTCGACTATCGTTGACCAAATAATTCAGCTCTGGTCTGGTACAATTGGAGCTCTCTCTTGTCCTCTTCTGTTCTCAAATTAGCTCACTATCATGAATTCTTCTAGGCTTCTGAATTCAACGGTCAAATACACGAAGAATCAGAGAACACACTCTACATGGAAAGCCGAGAGTTTTAAGTCCTCCTTGCATCCAAAGTTATTTTAATATTCTGATCTGACAATACTAAATAGTTTGTTTTCAGCTAAATAATAATATTATGATCAACAGTGGGATTATATCTCGCCGTTTAATTTTTCTGGAGTGCAAGGCAACATTAAAAGTTTTCGAGTTGCGTCTCTGATGATAATCAATTGTGAGTACATAAGGCCAGCATTGCGTCAATAATTGAATCTCCTCGACTATCGTTGACCAAATAATTCAGCTCTGGTCTGGTACAATTGGAGCTCTCTCTTGTCCTCTTCTGTTCTCAAATTAGCTCACTATCATGAATTCTTCTAGGCTTCTGAATTCAACGGTCAAATACACGAAGAATCAGAGAACACACTCTACATGGAAAGCCGAGAGTTTTAAGTCCTCCTTGCATCCAAAGTTATTTTAATATTCTGATCTGACAATACTAAATAGTTTGTTTTCAGCTAAATAATAATATTATGATCAACAGTGGGATTATATCTCGCCGTTTAATTTTTCTGGAGTGCAAGGCAACATTAAAAGTTTTCGAGTTGCGTCTCTGATGATAATCAATTGTGAGTACATAAGCCAAAGATGAGGCTATCTCAGGATAATAATACATGATCCTTCTAAGTCATCGTTAATTTTCCATAGTTGATACTTTGCTATTATGATTTGAGTATAAAAGACTAATTTTTATTATGCGTTAAAAAAATTCACAAAAGAATCCGTAAAAAATAAATATAATGATTATTATAATACATGAATATTGGCACAAAACCTTTTTTTATGAAAAGGACTAATTTATTGAAACTTTTTACTCTGAAGTCCCAACCTCTAGGCATTTTTACTTTTTCAGCCAATAAAAAAATTAGGTAAGTACCTTTTACCTATAAAGAAGTACAAGAGAAACTTGTTAAAATATCTTTATAGGCTTCAAAAACTTTCAGTTACGAAGAATATGAAAAGCGTTTTTATCGAACCCTTTTTTTAGGACTAAAATTTTTTCGATAATATTATTTTTATATTATAATATTTTGAAGATATCTGGGCACCTAGTTCCAAAAAAAAAGTTACGCGACTTTCTATAACTTACTCAAAAGGAATTTACTTTTTATGGTTTTCACTGGAGGTATGATTAATTTTAAGATAAGTAGGCTGCCAAAGTATGTCGTTTTCTGAGACTCTTCTTTTCATACATCTCATGATTTTTTAATATCGTGAAACCTTTTGATTATTCTTCGTCTCTCTTCAAATAAACCCATTTGAGCCATGGATTCTGTCTCATCTACAGCGAGACTAATCCTTTTGTACTGGTTTTGAAATGTGATGTAATCTTGTCATAATATCAACTCCTTGGTGGGTCACGAGAGGCATTCTTTTCGTTGGTCTTTCGAACGGTCTGTTTCTGAGTATCTAAGAAAACTTATTGTAATATGGTTGTTATACCTAATGTGTTCTCTTAGATATTCAGTTATATTGTGGTTGTTATAATGAGCTCTCTTAGATATTCAGTTGCCACCATCATTGATGGCTTTTTTCAGAAATTTTAAACATTTGTTCTTCACAACATCATATCCTATGTGTTTCATCTCCTCTTAACAGTTGAAACGCTTGTTTTGTAACAAAGTGTTTTCTTACTGGTATCGCTTATTTTATCTTTGTTTTACCAATAAATATTCATTCATTCAATGCTTTACAAAAATTTGATTTTAATTTGATAATATAAGTTTTTAATGATAAAACCAAGAACTAAAATTCGTACTTTTTTTGTTAATACTAATGCCATAAATGAAACACAATTTTTAAACAAAAAAAAGTCACAAACCGTAATCAGGTGCCGACCATCTATCTTTTTCATTCCACAAGCTCATTTACTTATTGTAAAAAATCTGAAAACGTATTAATTGTGTTCGCTTTGTTTGAACGAAAACTGTAAACCGATATTCAAGAGCGAATTAATTTGTCTCAAATGGAAAGAGAATAAAACTTGGAATCCGGTTACATTCAACCACCACCAAGCAATTTTGATTTGTACCACTGAACAAAAAGATGTACAAATGCGTTTTCTTAAAATGCAAGTACCTAAATATCACAAAGACAAAAGAGTATTAAGCAGTGATCATTCCATTCAGGGAGGTATAGATCATTACTGAATACAAATTTTGTTTAAAGTCTGAAACAGTTGAAAGGAACCTTCTTACAAAGTTCGATTCACTTTGTTTGAATGAATGTTTTATTATAGATTTTCTTTGGACTAATATTTGATTTTATTTAAGTTGGAAAACAAATTATTTGCTCCAGGCTCTTATCAAAGCTAGGCAGGTACCTACTTACATTTTCTTTTGTTCTGAATCAAATTTTGTAATTCAAAACTTTCTTCTTCTTAATTAAACAAAACCCAGATGTTTGTTTTTTTCTACTCTTAGCTAAGTAGGTTTAATAAAGAATGTTATTTTATATCAATTTTTTTTTCGTGTTGTAACCCAGACGAGGAAGACCCTCTCACACTGGAGTACTGACTGTGCAAAATTCACAGCATGCCGAGATGCGTCATATATATTTTATGTGAAATTAAAATCACCATAAAAACCATACCAAATTGTCGAAGAATGCTGTTTAACTAGTTGAAAGGACATACATGAAGTCAATCATAAAAGATCTCTCGGCACTTCAGTACGTGAGATTTCAAGAATGTACTACCTAAGGGCACATACGCACTGACGAGTGGCTTTCTTGGCGCCTAGAATCTAGCTCGTCATTTAGTGAGTAGGTCAACCGGCAGCAGGAGCACGTGACTTTCCTAGTGTATCCAAGTAATCAAACATTTGGTAACTACGAGATGTTTCAACAGACTCTAGGCGGTAAACAAGCCACATGTCAGTGTGGACTTGGTCTAACTCTGGCATCTCCAAAGATATCCATTATGAATGAAGCTCGTCATTATTTCGTAATATCATAATAAAAACTTGCACAATTTGTGATAGGGACTTGGAGAGGTTAGCGCACCCTTTAAATAAAGAAATCAATTATTGTTTTAAATTAATTTCAACTTCAAAGGAAAATAATAAATGAATTCCAAATTCAATATTGGTTGTTTTACATCGTTTAAATAATAATTATACATAAATTCGGTTTAATAATATGACGAGAGCAATAAACCGTTTCCTTGAAATCGCATATTGACTAACTATAATAAAATTTACCTACGTTTCATTTTATTAAATTTTAATTAAATCTCGTTTAAATGTCAACATATTTTTTTTCAAACAAGTCATCATTTATGTCTGTATTTTTTTTTTTTCAAACACAAAACTTTTTTGTTCAAATAGTATGTACCTATGTGGTATCATTGTTCTTCCTTAGCTTGTGAAATTCTGTTGTTCCACGTATATAATGCTCTTCATACCGAACATTATTTTTTTACCCCATATTTTGCTGAAAAGAAAAGGTTTTTGTAATGCATTGTCTGCGCTGCGCGCTGAGCTCGGTCTGCCTTGGTGGTGAAGCACAATAGGGTAGAGAGATTTACTTACAGGTAAAATTAAAAGTAATAAAATGTCATTTTTCCTAATGCCTCTGATGTAGGTTTTATTTGAATTTTGTGATAATTCTTTAAGCCATGACTTATATTTATGTAGTAGGTAATATAGATTAAGTAGCACTGCCCGGCTTAGAGGTTCTTTTGTTTGTTTGTAATTTTTTCTAGTATTAATATAATAATGTTATGTTTAAAGATTGCTTTTTATTTGATTAGATTATAATAGAATGTACCGGCTTAGCTCAAAACACTACCTCCTAGGTAGGTGATGTGAATATTTCCAAAGCCGTAGTGACACATAAAAAAAACTTTTATATTTTACTTTCGGGCTATCAATGTAGGTAGCCATGCGTTGTTGGTTCCATGCGTTGTTGGTTTCTTACTCTATCTCTCCTTGTACACAGACAAATTCTTTTTTTTCTATTTGCCTATAACAAGACATTTACTTTTTTGTATTTTCAAGGGCCACCTCTTTCATCAGGTGCCTTTATTTCATGGTTAAAAGCAAACCTGGGTGCAGATGTTGCAGCCTTTCCAATTTGATGGCTGATTTCCGTTGATTAGTTTTGAGAACCCACACAATCTATTAAGCTGCGGATAAACTAGGTATAGAATCGGACTATCTAGCTAGAGTAACACTATCTATCTAGACTTCTCTAAACCTCTGTATAGAGAGGAGAATGATTTTCTCTAGCCAGAGTATCTACGTGAAAGACATCTATATTTTTAAAATAAACTTAAGCAAGTGTATGTAACACCCGTATAAATAGTTATGTCCAATATACCTAATTGCACTCTAGCGAGAGACAAATACCGTATACATGCAGTACCATTTTTTTGAACTAGATTTTTTATCTACATAAAGCTTGTGTGGTGATAATAAACTAATCAGCTAAAATAAAGTTTGAAACAAAACGACACACAAATTCGTTAATAATGGGAAGTTTTCTGGGGAGCTTCCGACAATACACACTAGGTGGCAGAACTTCTAATCAGGTCTATTGTCAAATTCAGTGATGCCAACGTTGGGAAGTTTGTTTTCCATTGCGTTGCTAAGAAGTTGTTGATTGAGTTGCTAAGAAGTTGTAGATTTTGTTGCGCATAAATTTGAGAATAAATCTCAGGGGTGCTGTTCTGTATTTTTTAATTTGTATTTAGGTAGGTGTATAAAAAAAGATGAACAATTTTATTTGTAATAGTATGTAAAAAAATGTACAATGGTTACTCTAAACCTATTGTACGTTATCATGTATAATAATATATAAGTTGTTTAATTTGAAATAAACTAGAATGATATTTTGGAGGTTAGATTGTGAGCCATAAGAAGAAGAAGAAGTAAATCGCCCCCGTTGGCAACACTGAATTTGACAATAGACCGGATTAGCAAGGGCGCCTCTAGCGGCACAAAAAGGAAAAAAAACATCCCATTCTAAATTTAAATAGATACCTGTATTAAAATAAGTCCATTTCATCATTAACTGTGAAATTATACATTTTATTTTTTTTGTTTTTATATTCGAAGAGATGAAGAGTTCATTATAATCGTAGGAAAAAATTCAATTAATTAGTTACCCCTTTATATACAATATTTAAACATGCAAAAGAACAGCTAATAGTTTGTTGTTCTTATACCTTCAAGCGATTTTTCTAAAAAGGGCAACGTTCTTTACGACGGGTTTCAAGTTTGCTCTTTTATATTTTATTTAAAGCATTTTTTAATAAACATTTGCTCACTCAAGGTGAACACAAATACACTCTTTGACTATTTAACAGTTAGCTACTAAATGCTTGTGTCACGAATTGGGATCGAACCCATGACTACCAGTACGAAAACCGTCGTCATAGTCATTAGTTACGTTATTAACACGATGAAATCCACTGTAAGTTATCGCACATTTTCGACATACCTAATAGTATTCTCGGGTCTTAGTTATACGTGTTTTTTGAACCTTTTATCATGTAATTTATAGAATATAACAAACAATATATTTCAAACTTTCGTTAAGAATAAAAAAAAAGCTGCTAACCTAGGGTAGCCCAGAACTCATAGTATATTATACAGCCAGAAGACAATAATTATTATCTTCTCTAGAACATATTCAATATTAATTGGTACTTTACAGGGGACCCACTGAAGTTACGGACCTCAAATTTTACGTGCTTGTGTAGGAGCATAAGAGCAACCCGTATACCAAATTTTATGAAAATCAAAGACTTTTTTTTTTCTTTCTTTTTTAGCCCTTTTTCTAGAACAAGTGAAATTTTCTTAGGATACTTCTACGGGTTCCCCTGAAGGTACAGATCTCAATATTTTACTGACTCATCTACATCGAGGGGCTAACCCTTCTAGCAAATTTCAATCAAATCGGATAAGAATTACTATGAGTTATGGGTGCGCACACATTTTTGGTGTACGCGTACGGGTACGCGGATTTTTTTTGCATTTTTGGAATCTACACCCTCGAAAACGTCGAGAAAATTTATTTCAGCGAAATCTATTTTTTTTTTTTTGAAATCCGATCACAAGACTCATGTGTATTCCATATACTATGAGTAAAACAGACTCGTTCTCTTTTGATGTTATAATCTTCGAGACATTCTCTACTCCAAATGTTGTTATTACAAAGTTAAAAATGACTCAGGAACTTTGTATGATATTCGCCGTGTTTGGCGGAGCGAGCGCATAATGTAAATATTTGAAAAGTCATACGTCATAGGGATGTCACCCGTTTCGAATCCAAGTTTAAGACGCCAGGCTTACCTTCCTACATTTATCTATTTTATTTTGACTATAAACTTACAATGACGCTATTGTGAATGTTGGAATATCCAATATTTTTTATTAATTTAAAACATTTTTACATATTAGGAGATAATATCTTAAACACAACAGGAATTGTAAATTTATGAAGTTTCAACATAAACAATCAAGTCATGATGATGATGATGACCATAAACAAAATTTAAAGATAAAAAACGTCGATTGCCACTAACGTGTAGGCTTTTTAGTCCTGAGCTATCCGGAAGAGATATCGAATCTCTGGATTCTGATTCCATGCTTGATATTTTAAAGCCAGCATCTGTCGCTTACCCACTCTCGAAATTCATCGATTTCCCTTTTCATTGTTAGGTGAAGCAAACTTTAATTAGAATTGCCCCGAGTAGGATATTATTCTTCTTTTAATGCTGCATAACATATCTCTAAATTCCAGCTCTTCGTATTAGTGACCATATTAATCCGCATCATTTTGTGGTGGAAACACATATAAAAATGCTTCTGGTTCGTCGTAATAAAAACATATCTCTCTTTCATAAAAATAAAGCGTAAGTACCGATTCTAGATTCCAAAATAAATGTTGGGTTCAAATAACGGGAACTTTAGGTGTTTCTCAGTAGAGTTGATATAATAATTTTAATCAAAGAAATCGTTTGGAGCTATTTGATTACAAAAAGTGCAAGGAAATTCTAGATTCCTTAGTAGAAAATTGTAAGAACTCCTTATATGAAAGAATCAGGAATGTATCGTTACACGAGTTTGACAGGATTCAGCTGTCTCAAAAAGAAACTTATGATTGTGTTCCTACTGGGTGTTTGAAATTTCACCGGGAATTTTTCCATTATCCGCTACTCATACAAAACGTACTTATATCAACACAAAACTGCGGTGAAGTTTAAATGCAGTCAATACGAGAGCGTAGCAACAATATTAACGTTTTCCAGTTGTTCGTGTGTACGTAGTTACATTTGTTCATACTAGTGTGTGGATGTTGTATCACAGAATATGAAGAGACGGTGGGGACTCTACTAGTATTCACGAATAAGTACCACAGACAAACTTTTCTCATACACAAAATTACGTTTTGAAAATACACCGTTGAAGTTTCATTATAATACTTGGGAAGTTTTATATCAAAATATTATTACTATACAGTATGTACACTTAGCCACTAGTTATAGGATTATAACAGCGTATTGGAAAATCATTTTATCTATACATATAAGTTTGTGACTATAATAACTCGATAACCTTATATTCAGTCGGTTTTGTAATAAATCTTTCAACGTTCTCTTCAAAGCGTTGGGAAATTTCAATTCAATTTTGTACTCATCAATATTTTAACTTTAACCGTAGGTACTGTTATTCAGTTGAAAGGTTAGTTTTACGTTTGTTACTCCAAACGTAAATCCAGGCTTCCAAGCTTAAGATTTTTGAATAAATCGAGATTCAAATTCAGTCATATTTACAGACGCAGAAAGCTCAGAAATTTCATTAATTTTGATAGGCTTGTAATAATTCAGACAACTTTTTATAAATATAGCAGAAATCTACCAAGTTAAGAGATATCAGACAAAAGATAAACCAAGTTATATAAATGGATTGGATCCATCCAGATTTCCTCAAATGTCATTATACGGCCAACCCCATGAACGATGCCACCTAGGCAGACCACCAAAGAGGTGCGAGGATAGCTGGGAATGACCTCGCAAGAGACCAACCCCATCTCTTGAAGTAAAAAATTGACAAATTTTAAAAAGACGAACATTAGAAGCAGGGTTTAAAGCTAATTTGTCCCTTCATAGTGCACACTAATTTTCACAAAATAGGATTGCACATTGGTCACCAGATAATCACACACGTCTATATATTATCTGATCACAATTTGATTGAATAAAATGAATGAAATCCTCAATAAAGAGGTGCGATTTCTTTAAGTAATTGTGAACAAGGAGAAGGCTTTTGAAAATGGTCTTCCTAATAACAAGGACTTTAAAATGATCGAAAATTCCTTTGAAGTTACGCGGAATTTTGACTACTTTGGAGATTAAATATCTCAGTTCATTTGCTTTTCTTTTGTTCCAACAGATGTATTTGTATGTGAACACTCAACTTGAATAAATTAATACTTAAAGTGAAAGCAAGTAAACTATGGTGAAAGATTTCATTCACACAATAAAATAATACAAGAGGAAATGTGTAACAAGTAGTACTGAAATTCAAACTAACATACTGACCGTACTCCATGCGAAAGGTGTTGTTAGATCATACATACATACGTAAGGGCACTGCTATATAATAATTAAACCCTCTCTTGGCTTGTTGGTGGTGTGGAGTGGAGACTCGGACGAAGATTAACCTGGGCCAAGTAACATGGGTGTTATGTAGTCCGTCAACAGAGGTAGTGATTGTGTTATGTTTCTTATAGATAAACGCACAAACCTCACATTATATTATTACCTACAGGCGTGATTGTATGCGGAGGATGTCGTTTGAGATTAACAGCTTACCTATATTGCCCTGTGTAAACTCTACCTATGTAGGTTTGATATTTTCATAGGGACAATGTCTTTACTAGCGTTACTAGCAAATTCATCTAGTACGTATTTTATAGTTTATTGAAGATAAGTTCTATACTGAATGTTGAGAAAAAAGTGGTTAAAGAAGCCTAGGAGTTACGATGCCGGCTTTCGTACCGTTTCGTGTGGCTTCGTTCCATAAGTGAATAAAAGAGTCAAAAAGTGTATTAATTTGTGTTCTCTTCCAGTGAGGAGGTATTCAATCAATCAATCAATCAATTCTCCCTTTTACACCCCACTCAGGGGCATAGGGAGGCAACAAGAGCTCTCCATTGCGCTCGATCTTGCGCAATGTTTATGACCTCCTCCCACACCATGTCCATGTCCCTCAGCTCTGCTTCGAAGGAGCGGAACACAGTGTGAGAGGGTCTTCCTCGTCTTCGGGACCCTGATGGGAGGAAGAACAGCGCTCTCCTCGGCCAACTGTCATTCGGCATCCTTAACACATGTCCCAGCCAAGTCCATCTCCTCCCCACAATGGTAGAGGTGATGGGCTCACGCTGGGTGCGCCGGCGTATAGCGTCGTTCGTGATGCGGTGGTACCATCTTACACCCAGAATTCTCCTTAGGCACTTCATTTCAAAAGCTGAGACTTTTTGTGCCTGGGAGGAGGTATTCATTAAAGAAAAAAAAAGAATGAATCATTTTTGTTTATGCTCGATTTTAACATGAGCGCGAAGGCAAAAGCTGTCACGCTGATTGATGTTAGGTACATTTTAATACTATAAAATAAATAAATTATAACGTGGATGTTAGCGTAGTGACTAGAATGAAAGTGAATAAATTAAGGTGGTTTTGGCATGTACAAAGAATGGACGAGAAGAGAATGACTCAAAGGATATAATTATTATACATCTGAAAGAATGGGTGCACGCAGACGAGGCCGACTTCGAATGACACGGTCCGACCATATCGGTGCCGTCTTACAGGAGGGCCAAGTCAGGAGCAAAAGGAAGGAGCATGTATGTATGCAGAATGTTATGCGTTTGGAGAAAGCGAAAGAGGTTTGTTTGGGTAGCAAAGAATGGACGCCCGTAGTCTCTGCCTACGCCCCTCGAGAAACGGCGTGATGGGTAAAAAAAAACTTATAAACTACCTCTTGTTTAATTTAAGTAAGATTTCACTGGCGGAACTTACCGACCGCCTCCGCCTAACTGTCCGTTAGGTAATCATTAGTCAACTGTTAACATTTTGGCAGTCTACGTTTGCGTATAAGCACTAATTTTAAGTTAATTTTTCAGGTTATAATTATGGAGTATGGCCAGGAACACCACAAGGTGAAGGCCATTAAAATAAATAAATAATATGGAGTATTATTATTTTCATTCTATTAAGCATCTAGCAGGAATATAAGAACAGTAGGTACCTTATATTATTATGTAATCAAATTATTGACAAAACGTCGACGGCACACAATGGAATATTTTGCCCAAAAAAAACTCTGAAATTTTAATAAAATAATTTTGACGTACTTTTTTATTTTAGAGCTTTTGCTCCAAATTCCAGCATGCTGTCCAAACCCATTGTTACTATTTAGAATCACAGTAGCCAACAATAAAATAACAGGTATTTTTAACATACGAATATTATTTTGTCTGCCGTTTATTTAACCGGCCTTTTGTCAGTTTAGAAGTAAGGAAGACTTTTATGAATACCCTTTGCCAAGAAGAGTATTTAGAGTTCATATAGAATCATCATTTCAATACTAAACTTCTCAGATAATTTTTTTTCTTCCTTTGTGACCCAACATAGAGGCGTAGGAAGGCATCGAAAAATTCTCATCTGCCCTCAGAGTTCGACCTCGTTTCAATGATTTCCTCCCATACATATTGGAGCAATGATTGGGAGCGGATTCCTCGTTTTCGGGACCTTTTTTTTTTTTTCCCAACTTGATGGGAGAAAAAACAGCGCTCTTTTCATTCAACTGCAATTCGTTATTGTACCAGTTGTGTCCACCTCTCTCTATAAAAGTGGAACTGATGACCTGTGACGGCTGCGCTAACGTGTGTAGGTATATTGTTGTTCGCGTTGCAAGGGTACCTATCAACTATCATTTTTTTAATGCCTTATTTTTTGTGCCTGGGTTTAGGTTTCAAGTCTTTTCAATTTTTCGCTCATTATGCTAATTGCATCCATCCTGGTTTACCAAAAAAAAAATCTTACTCCACATTACTTTTGGAGCATTAAAACAAAATTTTTTCATAATTTTGAAAAAATATTCAACTGTATTATTAAGATTTTCAGAAGCTTTGAGTATCAACAATAGTTTCTTTTTTCCAAAAAGTTTGGGGTTGTAAATCTTAAAGCTAATTAGAAAAAAGTCATAACTTATTCAAGAAAACTACCCTATGTGTCAATTATTCTTCGTCAGCCTTGATGGTTTAACATTAAACATTTTCATAAGTTTAGTAGTTTAGTACCGTAGAAGGAAAGTTTTGTATCTTTTTTTTCTAGCTGAAGCAGTTATTATATTAATATTCCCAGATGTATGTAATTGTAACAAAAGAAACGCTAAGGAAGTTCGTAGTCGTTAGAGAGTAAGTATGAAAGTGTGTATGAAGGTATCTACAGTCATTTGTATTTTAAGGAACAAAGTTTTGGGATTATTACAATTTACTTAGCGCGATAATATTTTCATTTTGTCGAATAAAGTTTTCTTGTTTGCTTTAAATAAGTTTCAGCCACATTTGAATATACGCGGATAAACAAACTGGATGTAATAATTATATTACTTATACCTAATATAGGACTGCACTCCTCCATGAATGACGTATTACGTATAAAAAAAAACATTTTGAAAATCCAAATAGGTAGGTATGTAAATTATTGCCGACTTTCCGAATTGTGGTATAGGTATGTGCCTAATCAAACAGAAAATATTTTTACAAGACTGTTTTGCTGAAACGATGACGAGTAGTTATAGTCAAAAATAAACCTTTAACTTTGTAGACGGACCTAAAATATGACTAAAAGAACAAAATGACTGACTGAATTATTCCGCAGTGCTCACGCCTCCCATCTGCTGATCACGCCGTATCAAAGGATTGGAAGAGCGAACGGACCTCATCGTTTTCTATACAAACACACTTTCTCTTTGTGTTTGTTTGAAGTATTTTTTTTATATTTAGTTAACTTTCATCCTGTGACCCTCTCATACTGTGTTCCGCTCCTTCGGAGCAGAGCTGAGGTATCTGGACATGGTGTGGGAGGAGGTCATAAACATTGCGCAAGATCGAACGCAATGGAGAGCTCTTGTTGCCTCCCTATGCCCCTAAGTGGGGCCTTAAGGGAGTTTGGATTAGAACTTTCATGATTGTTAGTCAAAAAGTTAGCTTCGATATCACATTCTTTCCATATATTTTCATCCCTTTTCACAATTACCTAAATGATATGAAATCTTCCGCAAAAGACAAACAATTTATATGAAGAAAAACATTTAAACCAGTAGATACTCAATGACATGAGACTAATGGGTATTATTTCTTTGCCTTTTTTTATAAGTGTTTGTAAAAAGATTTAAAGGGATTGTTTTAACAAGGATCAATAGAATTATGGATCTGGAAATGCTTAAAAAAAACACCAACTTCTCCCTTGAACCATGCTGTCTTGTTCTTTAGAGTTATACTTCTAGGGATATTGATCCTAAACTGTCCTTCAACCACTAGGAGTTCTTCCGCAAGTTCATTCTTTTTAATTAATTTGAAGAAGTCTGATATTGTCCATTTCTTGGACATAATATAGTAGGTACTTCAGCTTCACACAATTGTCTTGGACTCTTGTTTTCCTTTCCCACTCAGTCAATGTTTTCCCAAATATGGTAGGTACTGATTACTATAAAAAAATTTAAAACTTTAAGGCCGATAAATCTATATTAATATTTTTAAAAAAAATAATTGTTTGACATCTACAATTAAAACGTAAAAAAAACGAGATGTATACTTTAGTTTCTCATATTAAGAATCGAAATATTTTGAACGTTAATGTACGAAAGTGTTTGTGAATAATTTAACTTTACGAATCTTGAAGAGTAGGTCCTTTCCCAGAAATCTTTCAGGATTATCGAAATAAAAAATTCAGATTTATCTCGCTCAATATTGTGACAGAATTATTAATATAAATGTCTGAAATAATAATTAAAGATCTGTACGTCGACTCTCTTTATCCGAGATTTATTTATGACCTTTCTATAATTCTAGGGAGTTTGGTTCCCGTTGATTTATATTATCCCCCCAAGGTTTGAGATAAGTTATCATTGCCCGCTCACACCGTCATCCTTTAAAGCTTCTCAAACATTGGAATATAATATTCTTTTTAAATCTGAAAGATGCAACTTTTTCAAGAGCACTACCTACATGTAAGCGAATATCCTTTACTTTTAAGCCTGCAATTTACAATCATGTTCGAATACTCTTCTTCGTACTTATGTATCTCTCTTCTTTTCAATCAGCTGTAGGTATACATTCTTTTAACATAATATTGTACACCATGTTTTGATCTTATATTCAATGCTAATCCGATATGTACGCCTATTTGTACGCTTCTAAATGTTGATAGCCACGTTTTCTCTTTTCTCAAAACTTCGATTATATTCCTTTCAAAATTCAATATGAAATACATTCTTTTTTAAATTTTACTTATTTATTGTCGTTAATGGTATTCAAAGTTTATAAACTGAACGAGTTGATAAAAACAAAGGATTCTGTGTAAAGATCGAGTACGAGTAAGGCCCCATTAGTTCGTTGCTTAGCGTCGCCGTAAAAGACCAACGCATTTTTATGTCGCATCGATGCAGTATTATAACACCGTTCTTCATAGCTGAGCAGCTGTAGCGCAGCGCGCCATCCTCCCTTCCGATCCACTGAAACATCGCGTGAGGCGACGCAATAGATTTGTTGGGACAGGTCACATAATTATTATGTAAAACGTCACATCATCAAAGATGTGACGATACAAAGCGATGCAACACCCTAAAACTAAATTCTGATAAACCATCGCCTTTACCCATTTATTTTTTAGATTAGGTACCGAGTAATCTCATTATTGATACCTTGTATGAGCATCTGAAAATCAGGAAAATTGACCCTGTGCTATTTTTTCCTGAATAAAATAAAATCTGAATGGCAAAAGCTAAATTATTTATATATCACTACGCGGAGGACAAACTTTGCATCCGTTTTTACGAAAATTGCGCGGATTTAGGAGTATGAAATTTCGCATACTTAGGTATATTTGGACATTGATAAAGACGCATACAGTATTTTGTTTATCTGTGGTCAAATTAATAATAGATTTATGTTGTTTGTCTTCAATAATTAGAAAAACATTGAACATACCTACCTATCAACATTATTTCAAATTTGACAAATCCATGGCATTTTATTGTTTTGGAAAGAAAATTGTGAAATAACGCTCGCTGTGTCTTTGACAATGGAACCGGAATGGAATACAGTTCAAACTTATAATTTAAATAAGTGATGGTCGAAATTGAGCACTAGAAGGTAATCAATAGATTTGTAAAATTTCCTAACGATAAAAAATAAAATATCTGAAAAGTTGTCAAACCCATAATACCTACTTACATACTTTACGAAGGAAGATTAATTTGTAGAGTATAACGCCTACTGAAGCGTACATAATATTACTATACTACATGTAAGTAGGTTGGTTCCGAAGGTAGTAACTTAATACAGGAAGGCACAGGAAGATAGAAAAGGCACGCTAATGGGGTTATCAGCAGATGGAAGACGTGTGACGTTATAGCGGTGTGGGGCCGAAGAGACTTCTTCGCCAATATGTGCGGCGTCCTTACCCATATCAAGCTAAATACCACCACCTCTAAGTTAAATGAATCCCACATCATACATAATATAATATTTATACAATCTATTCGTTTACATACAACTACGTTAAATTCAATATTCTTTAGATTCATTATACACATTGCAATTACAGTAATGTTTATATCGAGTACCTAATGTAATGTTAACAATTATTTATGAAGACAATAATTATTGTATGATTTGATAATATTTGTTACTATCACGATATTATATCTCAATCATGTAATATAGTTTATCCGCTTATAGAAATCTAAGTAATTAATTCATCTCATTAAAACAATCATATTTTCTTTTTCGATTTTTTGTAGGTCATGTCAAATTTTTCCACAGAAAGAGTTGTTTCGACGCAGTCAAGCTATCACAATGACATGTTCAAAAACAATAGAACATCGCGAATGCTTTTTATACTTACCTATCTTCATCATCATCATCAGCCCTCCTCAGTACAGTATTGGACATAGGCCTCCCTTCCCGAATTCCATTGCTCCCTGTCGGCAGCCATCCTGTGCCACTGGTGTCCGGTCACCTTCCTTATATCGTCGGGCCATCGCATTTGTGGCCTCCCTGGGTAGCAACCGGTTCTTGGTCTCCACTCCAAAATTCTTTTGGTTCACGGGTCATCCGTTGTTTTGATTTGAGCACAGCTCCATTTCAGTGATGCTATTTTTGGGATCACATCCATCATTTAGCTATTACATGTTTTAAAAACAATAGAATATCGATCTAAATTCACCATAATCTTTGTAGCCTATTTTGTCCATTGCTGAACAAGAGCCTCCCCTTCATCTGATTTTAGGGGGGTAGTTGGACAGTCGCTTCAAAAATTAACATAATACCTTGCTGTCCAAGCGTGTTTTTATGGATTTGACACAGCTTTCACTCCAGTTACTATTATGTGAATAAGAACCATAAAGGCGATAAGTTTACACTGCCGGTGATCGGTCGCAAAAGCCTCGTTAGTTTTCTTGCAGGATGAGGTGCTGGTTCGGTTGATTTTTGGGTGGGCAGGTGTTTTTATTTTCGCCAACATCTTTTAATCACTACAATAAAGTATTCTCATCGACTGCATATAAAGTTCATAAATATAGGTTCCTAATTAAGCTTTTGTTATCAGACATATCTAAGCCTCATTCAATCACTCCCTGTATGATCCCACTTAGGGGCATAGGGAGGCAGCAAGAGCCCTCCACCGTGTTCTATCTTGCGCGGCTTCAATGACATACCATGTCCAAATCCCTTAGCTCATTACATAACTAAAATTATGTTTTTTTTTCTCTCGAATAGGTTTTTCGACCTATCGTACATAGCAATTTCCGAACATACTGGGTGTAAATTTATGGATATTCACAATGCTACCCCACAGGCTCTGCAATGGCTCAACGAATTGAATATTGTTGTGTGACCTCCTGGAGCAGTAATGTGAACCTTTTTAACCTTTTTATCCTTTGATGACGCTGCCGACTGGGATTTTCCATGCCATACGATACATAATAAATAAAGAGATTTGTTAGCCACTAAATGGTAGATTATCAAAATAACTTTAGATATTGCTCATTCTTATTGTTACTAAGGTTTTATGTGAAAAATTCAATTGAAAAAATAAACGGACATAAATGTGTAATAGTAAAGATTAAGTGCGTTCTTTGTGTGACTATCACAAGCGGTGTGGCCGTGTAGATAAAGTGAAACCGCCTGACATGGCCCGTATATAGCTAGTAATGGAAATAGAGGTGAAAGAAAGGAAGCGAAAACATTCAGATTTCACTTGTATTTCAAGCCGTTAAACCGATAGACACGAGCGATAACATTCTTGTTAGGTGAGTGGAGGTAGGTACCATACTTAGTTCACTTGCCTTTAAGCTCGTTTCAGTGTAAACGGTACGTACAACGAAGCCAATAGTCTAGTGCTACTCAACCGTTCAAAGAATTTCTTGATAGGTAATCTTATGTTTTATAGTAAGGTATTTTTAAGTTTAACGATTCTAAATACTACTTGTTTCGTATTTGCTTTTCCCCCCTAAATTCTTAATTTTATTTGGAAATGTTGTTTCTACAATAGTTTGATACTTTCAAGGTACTTATAAGTTAATAATCCGGTTTTATAAGAATATGCGATTCGCCTTTTTTATCTGATCAGAATATTTATTTACGTGTGTAACTTACATAATGAATCCAAAAAACTTATAAAATACTTTTTATGTTATGTGTGTGTGTGTATGTGTGAGGGTGTGTGTGAGGGTGTGTGTGAGGGTGTGTGTGTGTGTGTGAGGGTGTGTGTGTGAGAGAGAGGGTGTGTGTGTTTTTATTTTTGTGAAATATCAATTTATTATTTTATTTATTTATACTTAACTGTATATTGATTGATTTTAAAACAACACAATTTTCAAGTTTCAAGCACAACAATACGAGCTTACCGTAACACAATTGCGGTCTCTAACAAACAACAAGGAACAAATAGGTAAAGGGCAGAATTAAAGCATACTAAGATTATCAACTACGTTAAAGATTTTGATAAAACCCTTATCCCATTCTTAAAAAAACACATACACAGCAAAACCGCTTTAAAATTCGATGACATTGAACTAAAGTTAAACCTTAAAAAAATATCAGATAAACGCAAACTCATAAACAACAAATTATTCTTGTGGCGCGCCACAACATAATAGTGCTTGCTCCGCTCTATTTCTGAAATAACAATCTGGGCCAGGGTTATTAATTCCGATGTTTGGATAACTTGTGATGTCCAGTCTATTTCGCGATTGCATGGTTACATCTAGAAGGCGTTTCTGAGAGAGTTGACACTGAAAGTTTTTCAAAAATATAGCTGATGATTCTATACCAGCAGAAAGATCACTCAAGAGGTAGGGGGATACAAAGACTTCCAGGAACAGAAAAATTCGAGAGAGGATAGCACTCAGGTTAACAGAAGAAGAGACTTTGTCAAGATAGATAATATGTTTTCTACTCTTCTCAACCATTGACGGAATGAATCTATTCATGCCTTTAATATGATAGCGAATATTATTATGAATGAGCGAACAAGAGAGTATATCTGAATACGTCGCATTACAAATATTGCGAAATGAATAAATAATTTCTTTGTAAAACTTGGTGGGAAATGAGGCAACCCATTTATCCACGCAAAAGCCATTCATTGTGAAGGATTAGGCAAAATTTCATTGACGGTATTAAGGAGGTATAGTTTGTTGATTCTGCCGAAGTAAACTCGAGGGAGGTGACTTACGAGGTATCTCAACAATTCTGTGGTCTTGTCTTGTTAACGAGGATGCCGCGTGCGGGGAGGAAAGGGTAAGATAAGGGCTGAACTCCGTGCCACGGGGGAGCGTGCCGGGAATTTCTTAACAAACTTTGTAGCGAGGCGTGAGTGAACACCACTCACCTTCAACCACGATACATTATCTACTTGGAATTAGTAGCCTTAAGAAATCACTAATAAACTTCATTTGTTAACAAAAGTACCTAAATATCTTATAACTATTCCTACACAATGTCCCAAATATTTATGGATACATGCGCAGTTTTTCAGGACTAGAACCAAAAATATATTTTGCAGTAAGATTTATCGCCTTTTAGAATTTAGGTTTAGATGTTTAGATAAAAAAAACTCTCTAAAACTCTGCCATTTTTAAGTCTTGCCTTCTGATATTAACATTGAAGGCAAACAACCTAAAAGAAATCCATATTTCAGCAGCAATAATTATTATTCTTTCTATAAAACTGATAGATTTTAATTATTGTTAATTGAACGGATCTTATGTGAATAAAACCTTTCCTTTAAAATAACACTCTTATAACCGGTGTTAATTCAAAAATAATTTACACAATCAAACACACCAATACAGAATTATTTTTCTTAACATAGTGAAAATATCTTGAAAAAAAATGTTCAATACTCATTATTGGAGGAATCACGCATTGTAAAATAATATTATTATCAGGTATAGCAATAGAAAAGAATATTACGAAGGTTATATTATGAACTTCGTTCCAAATACCACAACTAGTGGAATATGTACGTTGCTACTTGGATGTTTATCATAGCGACCTCTTAGCGTGAACGAGGAGGGTTCACCTATATACTTAAAACCTTACCCTGCCACGCTCTGGGCGTAGTCCAAGATTTATTTTTCCTGATTCTAAGTCCGATTAGAAACACACTTACAACGACTTTACAACTATTGCTAAGCTGTTTTTCTAAACCAACCTGTACAAATATTCCTATGAAATTATTTTCTTTAACCATTCGTGTTGTTTTTTCAAGACTAACCACTACTTGTACTTGTATTAAGTAATCGTAGGTATTCCAACTTCTGTTTCAATGGCTAACTGGCTGATGTTAGCCATTGAAACAGAAAAAAAACACTTTCTCCGCTTTATCTGGTTTTATGAAAGAATGTTGGCCGAGAATGGAATTGAGAGCAATCCTTAACAGTCCATCGCAATCCCTACCATCTGCTCTATTTTAGAGTCAACAGGTTTTGTTTCCCCTTAACAAGGACCTGTCGGGGTTTATGAATTTATTTTGGCCACGATTGGAGAACTTCTTTTGTATACCTAGTGACTTACCATGTGGCCAACTACACTTTTGTGGCACATCAGTGACTCCTGTTTTCTTTCGTATCCATCAATTTGTTCTCCTTAATTCCTAATGAGATATTTAATATTATGCTCGCATCGGGGTTTGAAGCCATGACATGCAGCATCTCTAGTATAAGTTTTTGATCATCGAATGAGTTTCGGAAAAAATCCTCATAGAATTATCGAAAGATTCGATCGTTTGATGTTGGAAGACTAATAATTGCACGCTAGTAAGCGCTTATTAGCCGCACAGTTTGGTATACAAAATCCCAAATCTGAACTACTGAGCTACTTATATTAGGATCATAATTTTAGTTGCAATACCTTGTCCCATTAAAATAATCTTTTGTAAGACGTACGCGGTAAGAAAATGATATTAATGTATGGTTGAAAACGTACATTATTAACCCCACTGTGTCGTTCTTTGATTTATCATACAATAAAATACACCGACGGTTATGCCATGCGTCCCTATAAACTTACCTTCTGTATTCACAGAGCTCTCTTGCGGTGTAGTGCTTGGCAGTGTTTCTTTTTAACGATTGTTGATTTTAGGTTTCCGTAATAAATGGCTTCATTGGTGTTTCAATTCCGTACAACTTTATGTTTGATGTCTTTATACCCGGCGTTCTTATGCAAATGAAACGATATCGAAAATTCACCGAATCGATTTTATTCTAGTCTCTATTATATCTTTCTTTAATAGTTTACTTTAAATAGTTTTGAAACTTGTAAGCGCTCTTAAAGAGTAATCTAAGAATTTGTGGAATACTTCAAAATATCAGTTTTTCTGTTAGATGTTAGTTGAAATGACTTCCTCTCATACCATGACCAAATTTGTCTAGTCTGTTTGTCTATAGGATTTCGTTTCGATGAAGAAACATCCATCCATCCAAGATTCATATCTTATACAATACATGTCCCAGCCATATCCATTAAGAACCTTTTTATAACAGTTGAAGTGACGGTTGATTCTAATCCTTTATTTGTGGCATTTTAATTCAGATACAGAGATTTTGGTTAGGTCGAGTACTTTGGATTGCACATTTTGTTTATTGAACTGTATCTGTTGTAGGTATATCAACTCTGTTTAATAGGTTAATATTTCATTGCTTCTCAGATATACCTTCTTTCTCAGCAGTAAGTTTGTGACTAAAAAATATTAAACGAATCTAATAGCACGGTCCTACTGAAGCTTTTAGGATCACCACAGGAGTCAGACAGGGCTGCGTACTAGCTCCTTTTATATTTATAATAGTCATGGACTTCCTGTTGAGAAAGTCCATGCAAGGAGCAAGAGGTATACCGATAACACAGATAGATGGTCTAATGGGCGAACTGTGCGATCTGGAGTACGCGGACGACCTAGCGTTGTTCAGTACGACAGTGGAGGAATTACAGCGCAGTGTTTCAAGACTGCGACGAAACAGCACGCCTCGGCCTTCGAGTCAATGCCAGTAAGACGGAGCTCATGGCGAATAATGCCTGCCCCGATAGACAGCTACCGATAACCATCGATGGTCACCAGGTCTCCCGGGTGGATAAATTTAAGTTTATTTACCTGGGAGCAACCATTACCACCACTGGTGACCTCGGGGCTGAGTTCCCGATACGTATCGGTATGGCAAGTGGCGCCTTCAACAACATGACAAAGATATGGAATGCTTCGGCGTTTAGTGTCGAGACGAAATGTAAATTTTTTGATGCGTGTGTGTTGCCCATTCTTCTGTATGGGTGTGAGTCCTGGCACCTGACTAAAGCCCAGGCACAAAAAGTATCTGCATTCGAAACGAAGTGCCTCAGGAGAATTTTGGGTATAAGATGGTACCACCGCATCACGAACGACGCTATATGTCGGCGCACCCGGCGCAGGCCCATCACTTCCACCATTACGGAGAGGAGATAGGCATGGCTGGGACATGTGTTGAGGATGCCGAATGACAGTTGGCCGAGGAGAGCGCTGTTTTTCCTCCCCCCAGACGTGGAAGACCCTCTCATACCGTGTTCCGTTCCTTCGAGGCAGAGCTGAGGGAAATGGACTTGGTGTGGGAGGAGGTCATAAGCATTGCGCAAGATCGAGCGCAATGGAGAGCTCTTGTTGCCTCCCTATGCTCCTAAGTGGAGTTCAAAGGGAGATTTGATTGATTGATTGAATAGCACTGTTGAAGCCTGTTGTGATTCTTAAATCTTGTAGATAATGCACCTTTTAAAATTCATTCGGACCATACAGAGCTCATATCCATGTTCGCAAAGACTATCAAAGACTCTTTTTCAAAATTTATAAATCAACAAATGAGGCTATTGAAGAACCTACTCGACATAACATTATGGCGGTAAAACAATGCTGGTGATTTTTCCCCTAATTTGACCCGATTTCTTTCTACTAGAATTAGTTGGGAAGTAAATAGGTGTATGGCCATAAATCTTGTGGATAGTTTTATCAATGTTTTGTAATCAAAAATACTTGACATAGAAATTATTATTGAAGACATTTACCATTGACATAATATAGAGGT
Source organism: Mystacides longicornis (assembly GCA_963576905.1). Classification (NCBI taxonomy): domain Eukaryota; kingdom Metazoa; phylum Arthropoda; class Insecta; order Trichoptera; family Leptoceridae; genus Mystacides; species Mystacides longicornis. The sequence goes on from OY756431.1 coordinate 15,815,605, forward strand.
TTTTAGTTTGTTTTGTTGTTAGACTACCTGCAGTTGAATTCTATCCACTTATTTTGTATCATACTTGAAAAAAAAATACTTATTGCTTTTGAATAAACTTGCTGCTGTTTTTAAGAAAATAGTTTTGACTTAATATTGCTTTAACATCTCGACTAGTAGGTATATCGTAGATAACGTTTTTCATGGTCACATGAGATACTGTATTTCTTAATTTTCTGTGACCATCACATTATTCTTTTTTTTTTGTCTAATTAACCTTTATTCGTCCACTCCTGGACAGATACGTCCTTCATATTATCATTCTACGCCGCTCTATCTGGATCAAGTCGACACTAACGTGTTTTAAAAGGGTCGTAGTGTTGTTCTCCCTACACTTCTGTTAGTCGTTCCGGGTCTCCACTTCTCTTCCTGATCATCTGCCCAATGCCCATGCGATATGTTGTGTAATTTCCGTGACTTTTTTTCTGCCGTATAGTTTCGTTTCTAACTCCATCTCTTCAGGACCCAACTCTTTGGTTCATCTTTATCTTTTCAATATTGTCCTTGGTCAGTGTCATTGTTTCTAAGGCATATGTTGCAACCGCTACTATGCACATCTCATTTTTGAATATAGGTACCTACGGCTCATTTTACCTCATACCGTTTTTTGCAGTCGTACTTGCTACATGTTTACATAATGTTTAATGTTAAGATGTATCTTGGGTAAAATGTACCTAATATGTTTTTAATATCCTGTATTTCATTTAGAGTATAACATAGAATATAAAAAGTCTATAATGAATTTTAATTATTTTCTATTACTTATATAAGTAGATATTTTTACATAAGTAAGTGAAATACCTCAAAAAACCAAAATGAAAAACTTTGCTATCGTTGTTGATATTGAATACCTATGTGTTATTTTTTGTGACCGTTATTTATCTACAGTTGCGAGTGTTTTTACGTTGTGTCAATAAATTAAGATTTAAACTTTTGCTCATGCTCAACTAAAGCACGTCTGGTTTATGATGTGCTGGAAATATAAAAAAAAGGATCGAAGTATAAAAGTGCTAGATTGTCGTGCAACACAAAAACACAAGCATAAAACTACGCTGTTTATTACCAAGTTTTAAAATCTCTATTTTTATTTACAGGATTTACGGGACAATTACGGGCGACTAAAAAGAGCTCCACCATATTTTAACACATTTCGTGAATCATTTAGTTGAGTCAAAAGTGTTCCCTTTTACATCAAACAGACGAATTTACGTCGCCGTAACTCTGTGATTGGGTGAATTTGATCTCCGGTTTTACTCTCCAACTAATAAATCCTTTGTCTTCTACTTAATAATAATATATTCCTGAGAAACGTTTGACTGAAAGAAGGAAAAACAATTGTTTTCTTTTTCTCAAACATTATGTTCGTAAGATTTCAAAGTTTTATCAAATACCTAGTTTCGTTCTTACATTAAATTAAAAAACAATATTCTTATAAGGTTTTGTTTTAATAAAGTCGTGGTAAATATGGGTAAACGAATTAATTTTTGCTCAAACCCAAGGCCAAAGTATCTGATTTCAAACTGCTCTTATAATAATTATAACAAAAACAAAGAGTTTGGTTCGCTCCTAAATGAAAACATTTTGAATCCCTTAAGGCTTTACGAATAATTAAAATCATCCCTCTATTCAGCCTTTCCTTTTGTTGTTCATCTTCCGAATAAGATCATCGAGTATATTGTATTATATTCGTTGAAAACGTTGAAGTAACTAAGTAGTGAACTTAAAAGGTGTGATATAAAAAACAAATAATAATCAAATAAATAATAATTGTAATAAAAAGTATTTGTTGGTAGTTTACCCTACGTGGAAAGATTGACTTGTGAAATGACTCGATAGTTATATTATTGTGATTTGAAAATGTGAATAACAGTGGAATTCATCGAAACTGTTGATTGAATTTCGGTTACAAAATGGCTATGGTTATATCGCAAAAAACTAAAATGGTTTTCGGCGGTTTATTGACGTTCATGTTGCTCGGTTCTGTACTTGTCACTGGTTCGGCTCTAGGATGGTTCAGTCCGGGAAACTCTGGCGAGACTTCTGGAGAAAGAGCTGCAAAGCTCAGTCAAAGGAGGCACTATGGAAATCAGGTTAAAAACATTATTATTTTTCTTCTCTTTCAGGTTAAAATCTGTCAAAATCATATATTTATCAATATAGATCATATTGTTTAACAGTTATCACACGAATTCAGTAAAGAATATGAAATATGTTTTTTAAAGATTATTAATCCTTTCATCTAAAATTAAAATTTGAATAAAGAATAACAAACAAACGTCATTAATTTCTCATTAAATAAATTTGAAAGAAAACAATCATGACGGTATTTTTATTTTTGTTATATTCGGATTAGAATAAATTGATTTTTAAGTGACGGCTCTTTAGTGCCCCTAATTTTACACGCATACTTTGTTGAAATAATTACCTAGTTATAAAACTGTGTCCTTAAATTATTTATTATTCGATATTAATGATTGTCACGAAATAGGTACCTAGATGATTTTATTTTCTTACGAATTTGGTGGAAATACAGTTAGTTGGAATTTTTAAAACCAGTAGGGCTATTATTCTCGTAATCAATCGCTTTTAAAAATCACTTAACGACTTATCTTAATTAAGACACGATCGCAAGCAGTCGTATTCACAAAACTATCGGAATCTAATCTTAAATCCTATCTTGAACTGGATCATTTTCATACTGATATTTCAAACATAACGAATTTTTGAGATATCTACTAGATATCTTGTTTTGTGAATACCAATCCGCCATTTTATGATTGTCAATCAAGATAAGAGCGTATTAAGTCCGCTACGAGAATAAGGGCACTGTGCTATGTCGAAAAATGACATGGTTGAGACGGATAACAGAATAACTAATAAAAGTTGAAAAATGGATAAGAAATGATATAAAATACAATATTTAAATTAGTATGGTACGGATCACGGCGATGCGCCAACGCCATCGCGGTTAGTTCCCTCTCATACTCGCATAGGTGATTCCCGCTCTTACAGTAGCCCATCCCACTTACTCCACCGCAAAGTCAAAATAATTATCGGGCATATTCGTTTCGGTACCTACTTCATAGGTGAGGTAGAATGTGTGCGCGTGCATATTATATTCTCACGTTGGTCCGGCCTGAGCTTTGAATACGAATGAAATATGGATGTTTTAGAAATATTTAATGCTATTATTTTATTAGTAATTTAATTGGATTAATTATGTATTTTTGTTTCTGGGGTCGCAGTGCACATATGAACGGGCCGCCTCTGGTTAAGACAACGTCTGTCGGGAAAGCTAGTTTTTTAAATAATTGTACTGATAATAAACATTCCCAACTTGATAAGGAAACAAGAAACATTATTTTTAGACATAAAATATTTATGGTAGCAGAAGTACTTCGTAAAAACAAGGTTGTTCCGGATTCAATAAAAGTTTTGCCTTGAAGAAACTTACTGTGATTTTTTCTCTAGATATTCCAATAACACTTTAGTATCGATAGCATTCATAAAATATCCGAAGAGATTTTCTGAAAACGATAGGATAAGTGGCAGAAGGAGAGAGAGCTGAAAAACACAAAAAATATCCTCTTCTATATAATTTTATATTACGAACCTATAAAAATATTATAAAAATCATATTGGTACACTTGAGTGGAATGGTTATAAAAAATATACCAACCCAATTTTTCCATTTCGTGTTTTTTTTTCATAACAACTTTACGACGCTCTAAGTATAATCCAAAATTAACTTGTACATATTTAAAACGGTTGGGGCGTTTTTCGGAACCAATATTTGGATGTGGAAACATGAAATTTGAACAAAAAAAGCTTTTTTCAATATTTTTTCCAAAAAAATGTCAATCTATATCAATCATCAATCACATTTACCCGTCCAAAACGATAGGTTTACTGTTTTTTCTCGTAGGTTATTTGTTGTATAATCTAGCCAGTGTAGATGATTGTATTTTTTTTCATTTTTGTTTCATGAAATGCAAAATGTATTTTCAGGAATGTGGATATCTTCCATTATTTTTTTGCAATAAATTTATTTATTTCATTTTTTTTCATTTTCGAAATATTACTCTTTTAGTGTTTCGTTAACCGTTTTAAATATTGTCTTTAGGTCCTGATATTTCTGATAAAAACTTGATTCAAATCTTCTCGCTAAACTCAGTAAAATCAGCTCTGATTCAATTCAATTATGATTTTTTTCCAATCAAGCTTAGCACAGTAAGCTACTTAAATCTTGTATCGTGAAAGAGGTCGGCACCAGGGATCGAACCCATGCACGACCTCCGCCGGCGTCGTAATCTCTATTGGAAGTAAATACGAAAATACAATGGGTTTTATGAAACAATGCTCATAAATTTGAATACATAGTAATAATTGTATTAAATATTAAAATCTACAGTCAACCATTATGTACTTAGAGACAATTGAATATTATTACCGATTGATTGGTTTTGTGACATGAAAGTGAAACAGAGCCGATTATTATTCTCCAGCATTGGCTAATACTATGATTGAACTTACACTACTAATGAAGGAGCGCAAAGGAAATTTGATTTGAAAACCACCAAGTGTCTACATAGCTTGCTACATTAATATTTCGAACGTCAATTGATGGAAACCTTAATAAATCAAGACGGCTTGTTTTCGCCAGCCTCTAACGCTCGCAACGATTTGATCTATGGCTCAATAAGATTTTCAAATATTTTTATTTCTCATACACACGTTTTGGCCATCACGATTTTTTCATAATATTGTGCTACTTTTTACTGAAAAGTCTAATGTAATCCATAACACATTTGTTTGAAATTTTACATTCACAAGTTATCTATCTAATAATACGTGAAAGAAAAACTTTGTGACCATTTTTACGAAAATTGCGCAGATGTTACTACCATAATAGATATAAGCCTACCAAGCAAAGACCTGTGACAAGGGATTATATTTACCATCTTTCTTTTCGATGGCTCTAAAGCTCAAATTGATGTTTGGCATCCAGTACACTTTGCATCCGTTGCTCTACTGAAACATTCTAACTGGAAATATAAAGAAGCTTTGCAGCACCTCTCCTAACCTCATCCTCCCACCTCAGTCTAGTTGGCAGACCTGCCAATTTTCGTGAGCGTCTTCCCAGAATCCTTTGCACATGTTCTGCTAATCTCAGCCTGTTTAATCTAACATAATATTCAGACAATGTGGGAGCCTTGTTAATATAATATAGCTCTTCATTTAACCGTCTTCTCCATGCTTTTCTTCCGCTGATATACCCCAAAATTTTCTCAAATAGGTACATCTATTTAATTTGCAGAATTTGTAGTAAATGTTCACGCTTCAGACCTATGACACTACTGTTCTGCTCGTTCTGCTGATGATTGTTTTATATTAGGATGAGTTTGGTTTTTCTTTTCTTTTCTATCAATACTTTAAGATTTGAGTACCTACTGGTAGAAAATATTTTTAAACTAGCTTATACCCGTCTTGCTTTACGTTTTTGATTCCGAATGTCATGCTTGATCGGTAGGTAATTAAACAGGTTCTACATAGTCTAGCTTCCCATTGCTTTGGAGACCTCTATAACTGACATAAGCACAGGAAAAGAAGAATGAAACTTTCACATTTCATAAAAAGAGAGAAGAATGACACTTTTAATGTTTATTAAAATTTTGTATGAAGATCCTATTTTTTTTTTAAATAACTCTAAATATAGTAAAGTTAATGCAGCAAATTGTATTAAAGAACCTTCTCCGGCATTTTGCACGGCTCTGTGCAGATTCATATCTGACGTAGCATTTGTATTTTGAGCGTGATGCTATGACATACGGTAAAAAGCAAAATAAAAAAACATTTCTGAATTATTATGTAGATTTACCACGCAACTTTCTTAATTTTTTCTTTCATAAGAACTTTCTACTGATAAAAGCCAACACGACAAAAAAAGAATTAGTGAAATCGGTTCAGCCGTTTAGGCGTGATGCTCCCATATACGGTAAAAGGCAAATAAAAAAACATTTCTGAATTATTATGTAGACTAGCTTATACCCGTCTTGCTTTACGTTTTTGATTCCGATTGTCAGGCTTGATCGGTAGGTAATTAAACAGGTTCTAGTCTAGCTTCCCATTGCTTAACAGACCTCTATAACTGACATAAGCACAGGAAAAGAAGAATGACACTTTTAAAATTTTTGTTTCACCGACCTCATAATATTATACGAACCTACCGACATAATTTGCAAGTTTTCATAGAGAGAGAGATAGCTCTGTGGTTTGAATCTTAGCTACATTCCCTAATGTGTGATAATTAATTAGGCTCTCCACCCATAGAGGGTGATTGTGATTTGCGCTATCTGTCAAACTTCAAAATGGAGGAATCATTTTGCAAATTCTTTCATTAAATCTTTATTTATTGAGAATAATAAGATTTGAATAACATTTATATGTATAACAAATCAATCTACGATTATTTTGTTACATTTTCATACCGTAATACCAAGATTCCATTCAACGTTTACATGAGTAATTTTGTTTCCAAAAGATGGCTTACTGTCTTTTTGAGAAATTTGTATGAAGATCCTAAAAAATAGAGTTTTTTTAAATAGCTCTAAATATATTAAAGTTAATGCAGCAAATTGTATTTAAGAACCTTCTCAAGCAAATTGCACCGCTCTGCGCAGATTCATATCTGACGTAGCATTTGTATTTTGAGCGTGATGTTCACATATACGATAGAAAGCACACAAACATTTCTGAATTATTATGTAGATTAAAATTGTCTTTATTGTACTTAATTCAAGACTTATTGATAAGAGATAGCATATCTTTCTCTTTTAGCCTTACTGTGGTATACAATAGAATACATCCTAAAATACAATAGAATACATCCTAAAATTTAATTATGTAGATAAACAGCTACAAACCAAAATCAAAAATCTTGGTCAAATAGTTTAATTATTTTTGGAAGTTTACAATAAGTAAATGTTCCTTTCGTTGGTTAATAAATGTTTGAAACGGGTTTTTATCCCGAATCTATCGATACATACTTAAACGCAAACAATGACTTGCTAAAGGCACATACCTAATTGCCAGCTAGGGGATTGTCGTTTGGTGTTACAGCACGTGTGAAAAAATGACAGGTGTCTTTGTCGTGTGGATAGAAGTAATTCCCTCTCGAATAATAATTAGTGTAATGTGAGTGAGGGTGAACATCTGGGGCCGTCACTCTACGACCCGATATCTACTTAAAAGAAATTTTACTTTCGAAAAATGTTGAAATAAAAAAAAATCATTCATATTATTATTTTATAATAACAATAATTGGTTTGTACCATTTACTTAAAATGAACATTTAACATAGGTTTACTTACATTATGAATATTAATTTAAATGATGTAAATAATATTTTGGTATCTTTTTTTATGGTCTAATGGGCGAACTGTGCGATCTGGAGTACGCGGACGACCTAGCGTTGTTCAGTACGACAGTGGAGGAATTACAGCGCAGTGTTTCAAGACTCTGCAACGAAACAGCACGCCTTGGCCTTCGAGTCAATGCCAGTAAGACGGAGCTCATGGCGAATAATGCCTGCCCCGATAAACAGCAACCGATAACCATCGATGGTCACCAGGTCTCCCGGGTGGATAAATTTAAGTACCTGGGAGCAACCATTACCACCGCTGGTGACCTCGGGGCTGAGCTCCCGATTCGTATCGGTATGGCAAGTGGCGCCTTCAACAACATGACCAAGATATGGAAAGCGTCGGCGTTTAGCGTCGAGACGAAATGTAAACTGTTTGATGCGTGTGTGTTGCCCATTCTCCTTTATGGGTGTGAGTCCTGGCACCTGACCAAGGCCCAGGCACAAAAAGTCTCAGCCTTTGAGATGAAGTGCCTAAGGAGAATTCTGGGCGTAAGATGGTACCACCGCATCACGAACGACGCTATACGCCGGCGCACCCAGCGTGAGCCCATCACCTCCACCATTGTGGGGAGGAGATGGACTTGGCTGGGACATGTGTTAAGGATGCCGAATGACAGTTGGCCGAGGAGAGCGCTGTTCTTCCTCCCATCAGGGTCCCGAAGACGAGGAAGACCCTCTCACACTGTGTTCCGCTCCTTCGAAGCAGAGCTGAAGACATGGACATGGTGTGGGAGGAGGTCATCACCGTTGCGCAAGATCGAGCGCAATGGAGAGCTCTTGTTGCCTCCCTATGCCCCTAAGTGGGGTCTAAAGGGAGTTTGGATTTGGATTGGATCTTTTTTTATAAATTTTCTTGTTATAAAAAATATAAGCTGTTACATTCATTTAGAAGGTTTTAGGTAAATAATTTTTTATTTTAATAGGGCTCAAACAAATTAACAAAAAGATATGGAAAATACCTAATTTGAAGTAAAAAATGAATTAAAGTTACCTGATCTTGTTAAAGAAATTATTTTATGGATTTGACGGTGACAGATGATGTAATCCGTCCTCGCCATAGTCAGTTCTAACTCCTAAATCTTTTTAAAATTCTTGAGTTCTCTTTGGTTACCTCGAGGCTTTCCTACCTCCGATGTATCTTGGTCTGGTGCAAAACAACCACTTGAAATCTTTCAAATGTTGCAATAATTATGAAATATCCTTAAAATATTACCTATATTTCAGTAGATTGCCAAAATATACCCAAAAAATCTCTTGAATATATTCAGAAAAAAATCACACTGCCTGCCTTTATGTATTTGAAATTGAAAACGGTGTATTTTATTTTTTCACACGATAAAAAATACCTTCTCATTACTTACATTTTAAGGGTAGGTTTTATGAAATGAAAAGTTACCCATGATAAGGCGGCATTCATTCATCCCCTTATCTTCACTTGCTGCTTTCTCTTTTCGCAATATTCTATAAGTTTTCCCGCTTTGTAACAATATTAAAAAAAAATTAAACTTTCTCAGGTCTTAATATAATTTTATCAAAAATAACACTCATATTATTTTTGACAAACGACTTTTGAGTGGCAGGTGTAAAGATAACGTTTCTCTTTTTTTCAGAATATAATCGAGTTTTATTGAATTTTGGTGTGTTTATTTTAATTTTAGAAAAATACAGGAATCGTTTTTTGCTTTGAAACATCTTCACAATAAGCCATGAATATTTCTTCTAACTTCTTATTGTTCACATTTAATACACAAATATACGTTCATGTTTTATTGGTTTAACGAGTTATTTTCTTTAACAGCCGGTTTCATAAAAAATAAACGAGACTTTAAGTTTCCTTTAAAATATAACGCGTTTCATAACAACAAGATGACATTTAAAGCCGATTTTACGGTAAAGTGTCGTTATTGGCACTAAAGTCGACTTTAGTGTAGTTCAATCTTTAACACCGGAGACGGACAAACGCAGATTCGAATGACAAAAAGTTGTTAACGCGTCCACGCGCTTTTCAATTAGAACAAGGCCTATAACATTATTGGAGCTGAAGATATTTTGTTTTGTTAGTGTTATATCGTGTTCTGTTATATTTTATACTTTTTTATATTTTTTTTATACTTGCGTATTTTGCAAATTCATTTTAATACGAACTAGCACGTTTTATTAAATTTACATTATTTTTATTAATTTACCTTTTTGGAAATTTATTTTTAGTTCCAATATTCTTTTCGGTTTCCGAAAATAAACCGTTTAGAGAATGCTACGTTTGAATACGAAAGGCTTCATGCCAAAGTGTTAGGTTTCTTTGAAGGCACAAATGAAAGCCTTTATTATAATGTTTTATTTTAGTCATATATATATATATATTAAATTATAATGAAATAATTATTATTATTACAAATGAAAGTCTTTATTATAATGTTTTATTTTAGTCATATATATATTATTTTAGTCATTAGTTATTTATGGTTACATTATTAAAACCCTCTTCCAGATTAAACTTACCATTTTGAAAATTATTCTAATTATCTAATTCTACAGTATTCAAATATATATAATATATTATTCAATATTCTAATTTCTGATATCATTTTAAAAATCTTAACTCTTCGCCCAAAATTAAAGAGGTCACCGGTTATTTTTTTTAACTATTTATATTGTTCTTGCAGATAGTAGTGGTAGAATTAGTAAATATTTTTTACCATAATTCACCCAAAACTATTAAAAATATATTATCCTATCAATGATATACTACATTACAACGATTCATTGATCATATGACATTTTCAGGCAAGATTTTATTGATTTATTTATAAGGGATGTTTACACACGAGAGTGCGGGTGCGATGTAACAAGTATAGATATATAAGAGATACGTATGGACAAAAGTACGAAATGCGAGTGAATTCATTAATAGTGATAGAAACGTTTTGTATGTATCTACATAATAATTCAGTTATGTATTTACGCTTATGGAAGCATCACGCTCAAAACACAAATGCTACGTCAGATATGGATCTGCGCAGAGCCGTGCAAAATGCTGAAGAGCGTTCTAAGATACAATTGGCAATGTAAACTTTAATATATTTAGAGCTATTTAAAAAACTTTATTTTTTTAGTATCTTCATACAAATTTTTCAAAAAATACAGTAAGCCATCTTTTGGAAACAAAATTACTCATGTAAACGTTGAATGGAATCTTGGTATTACGGTATGAAAATGTAATAAAATAATTGGAGATTGATTTGTTATACATATAAATGTTATTCAAATCTTATTATTCTCAATAAATAAAGATTTAATGAAAAATTTTGGAAATATAATTCCTCCATATTGAAATTTGACACATTTAAAAAAATTTATGGCCACATTTTGTGTAAAACTGTCGTAGCCATTAGATGAGTAAGTACCTGATAAAATCATATTAAATGTTGGTAAATAATAAATATACATTAAATTAAACTCATAATACATTAAAATCTATCAATCGTACCTTCAGGAAGATTTTCATGTAAAAATGATTTTTGAAAATTGAAATGAGTATAAAAATTCTTTAGTAGATTTGGTCGGTAAAAAAGAACTCTGAAAGAAAGCGAATCTGACAGGAACTAATGACGTTCCTGTTTATCAAAATCATAATGGATTTGTCAGGTATGTGTGCATGTTTATTATAGTAAAAAATATATTTGTTTTCTCCACATCATAATAATTAAGAAATACTGTATAATATTCATATCTGAACTATTCACATAAAACAGATTTTTGTGGACAGAATCATTGAATATCACTTTATTCGAAGATCATTTTATTAACTACATAATATAATAACAAAATTATCTAAATTCTTAATTAATAGGTATGAAGATAAAGTAAAAACAATGTTAAATATATATGATTTTTTTATTGCATTAATATAACAATCTTCATGAATGTTTCATAATACGACAAGAAGCATTATATTAAAAAATATGGTATGGGATTATTGCTGTAGTAGTTTCTTCCGTCAACAACATATTCTCTTTACACATCTCAAACATGATCGAATAAAGAATCCTTGAAAGACCAAAACTGCAATCGTTGGATGTAGTCTGTGCAGCAGGTTTTGACGCAAAAAAAACCCAAAGGTGTCTCAGTCACAGCACAATTTGATGACAGATAAAACCAACCAAGGTTTGTGACACTGAAAATGAATAAATTTATCATCAGTCAATAAATATTTGCGTTTATTTTTCTTTACTAACCCCTTTGCACTAATGGTTGAATTTAAAATCAAATCTTATAGTTTAGCATAAATCATATTGCTTATATATTTTGAAAAAGAGTAAGTCTTGGTTCATTTGTTTTCAATTCCGTAATCATTACAAAGTGATTCATGCATTCTTAAACTAAAAAAATTAAATACTAAGCGATGGAAAGAATGTTACAGAAAAGGTCATCATTTTTTATGGTTCTGAGTCAGTACTTAAAAATTACAAAGAAGCGATTATATAATAAATCTTAAACAACATTACGTACCTACCGAAAATATCTATTGAGCAGCAAATAACTTTTATTTTTAATGAATTATTTTGAAATTGGAAGCATTCCATCACTCTATTATTATTTTTTTGACATATCAATATTTACCAAAGATATTGAGTGTCAAGTGACATTGACAAGGAATTCTATTAATCTATGTATAAGTAAATCTATGGTTCGGCAGCGCATCTAATTAAAATAAAACAGCAATATTAAGCAACGTTTAATATTGCTTAACTAAATTATATATATTGTGTGCAAATGACATCTAATACATATTATATTTTTATGAAGGTTACTTTTACAGACAATATCAAATCTAGAAAATATGTATTGCAGAATAAAATGTCGTCTATAATTACAAAATTTGCTACGTCATAATTAATTATTAAATAAAAAAGGTCTTAATTATTTAAATGAATAAAAAATATAAAATTTCAATATTATCAATTTTATAAATATTTAAATAGAATGAATTATTTATATACTGTAATTTTTTTTTCAATATGAAAGGGTTGGAATAAAGTTGTGTGCACAGACTACTTATAGTGTTGTATGCGTCTTCGTAATGATATAAATTTCTACTTCTATGGTCTATGGTGCTGTCAAAAGTGTAAAATTTTATACGCAGTAAATAATCAACGCATAATAAAAATGAGATAATTGGCAATATGTAATGTAATAATAATATTATCATTTGTTTGTCTTGATAATTATAGCTTTTGTGTAGTTTTGAGTAATATAGCGAATTAGTTTCACACAAAGGTTATTTTTATTGTTTGAGCTTTGTCGAAAATAGCCGTCAGAAATTATTCATTCCTTGCAAAACCAAAAACATACAAGTCAGTATGAGTTTGATAGATGGACTGAGATTTACATTAATATGGAATTCTATTTCTCAGGTATGTAACATGTAACCTATTTCAAAAAAAATGTTTACCTCACAGTTTTATATGTTTGATTTAAATGTATATACTTCACTGGTGTATGTTTTGCAAATTGTATGTACTGTCTTATTTTTGTATCAATTTCACTGTTTGTATATAAATGTTTTAAATAAAATAAAATAAATAAAAATAATAAAAAGAAATAGACATTAAATGCAGCAACTTTAAAGGGCTCAATAAAAACATTTTTCAACACACATAATTTTTTATTGCAGATAAGTCTTGCATCTTCTCAATATTACTTTACAAGGCATCAGTACGGTTGAACACCTACCATTCACTTTATGGACTGCCCTCAATAGACTTAGGGTTGGTGTCACCAAGTGTAGGAAAAACCTACATAAATGGGGCTACCTCTCTGCTGACAAAACTGAATGTGGTGAGCTCCAGGATGACAATCACCTCTTGACATGCCTGCTGATTGGTGAAACATGTAACCTGCAAATACCTTATCCTTGCGAACGAGGCGATGACTGTTGCTGCTTACTGGTGTGGCAAAGTGTAGACCGGAAACGCAAAGTAAGTAAATATTACTTTTATCAATATCAACATTTATTTAACATTATAGATTTATTTTTCAGTACATTTAATTTTACTTCCCACTCCTAAAATATGTTCTTTTAATTAAACTCATGTTATATTCATTTCTTTATTATTTATAAAGTGTAATCCCATTATATGTTTTTAAATTTTGCGTAAGAAATTTTGAGATATCTAACCTCCCATCCTAATATTGGTTAATTATCATAGGCTACGGTGGGCCAGATATGGACAGAGAATGCCATCATTGCGGGCACCAAAGAGAAAATTATGCTGAATTGGCAGACCTTGGCTGCGATGTGCGAATGAAGTCAGGAAGGATGCGAGCAATTTCTTGACTCTCGAAATTAGGACAGAGACAGGGTTGTCTGGAGGAGTCGAATTATGGAACACAAGGCTAGAATTGGGCTGTAACACCATCGGAAAAAGAAGATTTTAATTGGAACAGGCCTTATAATCTTAACAAATGTTATAATAACCAACGCCTGGACTATTAAAAAATTATTACTTAAAAACTTCTAAAAAACTTAAACTTCTCACAATTTTTAATATCATTCTTATGAATATAAAGATTACCTATGTATATTTAATTTACAGATTATGCCGCTGAGTGCTGACAGCCGAAATGTATGAACTTCTAAGAAGCGTCCGTGCTGACAGCTACGCGTTATTCTAAAACGCTTCTTAGAAGTTTATACATTTCGCATGTCAGCGCTGATGGTCAGCGTGACTCTAACTAAACCCAACCGTCGCGCAGTGACTTTTTCATTATTTTACTACTTACTGAATTTTTAATATCATTCTTATGAATATAAAGATTACCTATGTTATATTTAATTTGCAGATTATGTGTATTAAGTAGGTAAAAATAAGCATTCATAGATTAGTTAAAAGAAACTTACAAGTGATTGCCTTGGAGGACAATAATTATTGTAAGCCTATAGCAGTTTAATCTATATTCTAAACCATTAATTTTTTTTTATTTGGAGACAATTATTTTAATTTCAGAATTATTATTATTGTAAACAACATGTTTTTTTTATGTTGAAATCTAAAATCAGGCCTTTTTGCTATAACATTGAAAAGTGTTATATTATACAGACTGATATATAATATTTCAACATTACACCATTATTTATGGTCGATTTTAAAATGCTATATTTTTATCAATTTGACCAGTACTGGATTACGACCTTCGTCTCCTGATGTTTCAATAGCTTTGTGTAATTACTTCACGTTAACAACTTTCCTTATTTAGGTGGTCAAATTGAAATCCTTGAGTATTCGACAAATTCAACAATCTGCTAAGACGCTAGCCATAGGGCCAACGGCTCGATGCTTTTATGTCTTCAATAATTCTTCAATGGAGCTGGGATTCCTAGAGTTATATATTATCATTGATGCAATGCCAAGATGTCTACAGAATTTTAAAGTGTGTCAAAATTTTTAAAATATTTTCTCTAACAATAACTTTAACTTTTGTATACCTCTTATTAATTGTCAACTCTTGGTATGACTTATATTAAGCACCTATAGATGAGAGGTCTAATCCTCTAGAAGTAAATATTTATACTCAAAATTAACATTTATTAAAAAATTATTATAAAAGTTTTACCCTGTAAAAATGAAGTTTAAACAGCTACTGTAAAACCCCTTAGTTATGTATTATACAAGAGTGTTTCT
This sequence comes from Mystacides longicornis, assembly GCA_963576905.1. Lineage (NCBI taxonomy): Eukaryota > Metazoa > Arthropoda > Insecta > Trichoptera > Leptoceridae > Mystacides > Mystacides longicornis. The sequence continues at coordinate 15,830,749 of OY756431.1, forward strand.
TTACCAATTGTATTAATTGTTTTATTTATGTAAGCAAATTAAATTTTTGAAATATTTTAATAAATTGATGGGATGCCATAGCAATTTGAAAATTTTTAATTACTACCCTAATCCAGTTTTGTTTGAAAAAAGCAATCTACAATGATTTTTCTACTTACACGAAGGATGGCATCATGCAGGAAGTATGGTGCAGGTTCGAATCCTGATAATGATGGCCACAACATTAAAATTACTATCTGCCCACTACTGATAAGGAATTTCTGGTTCCAATTCCCAGATGGGTTTGAATTTTTATAGTTTTTTATGCAATATTTCTTGCTGGCTGTACATACTGAAAATTCTTCATACAAAAGATTTTCATGTACAAAATCGCTGGCTCGGTAGAGGTCTAGAATACTAAAATAATTACCTATGTGCCTACCTGTTAATTAAGAATAAATATAACTTTGTAGGTACATAATAATTATGTTGTTACAGAAGAATAAGATCAGCATTTACAGAAATCAAGTCTAATGTCCATGATGGGGAAGGTATGGTAAATAGATAAAAATGCTATATTTGTGACTCACTTTTGTTGCCTCCACAGCAATTCTACATATTTCTCATACAGACACGCCTACTATCTAATTATATCTACCTATTTACCAATTCAAACCCTCAAACTTTTTAAATATAAGTAATATAAGATTAAAGTAGATCAATCAATCAATTATTCTCCCTTTTTTGACCCTACTTAGGGTCATACTTTAAAGGTACTTTTATTTTATCCAGAAATCAGGTTCTATAATTCCCATTTTTCTCAACAAACTTCATCAATAATTTTATGGACGGGTAAAAAGGCTAGTAATATATATTTTAAAATAGCCTCGCCCCGCTCTCCTTCCCCACATGAACAGCATTCCACAAATAAAGTTGCTAGCACCCTCTTTGTCAATGCTGTCCCCGGTGGCGAAAAAAAATATAACTGAAATTAACGCAGCAATTTTGGACTTACACTTCTTAGAGTTAAGACACTCACTTTTGATCTTCAATTTAAACCCGCAACTCGCAACTGCAATTTTAACATGTTTCTTAACAAAGTGTGAACAGCCCTTGACTGATTATCTGTCTGATTTTCGATAGGCATTGCGATGTAGCATTTATTTTATAAGTCCAGTTTTGCTATTTTAAGGTCATCCATTTCTGCAGTACGGGCATTTCAACGCTTAGTAATTATAAAGTCTTTATTATGACATGATAATGGAAAAATCCGGTTTCAGAGATCATACGAAAAATCCATAATATATTTACCTCGCCTCATTTTCTTTGTTAAATATTTAAAATAGTAGGTAATGATTTTTCGGAATCGCATTAATATCAAATCGATTTTTTGCTACAATATTATTGAGTCTACTAAAACATTTTATTTTCACCTTGGAACTTTTTTGGTACCCCAATCGAAAAATGATATAGGTACCTAGCGAAAAGATTTGAAATCAAAGGGATTCGTTTATTTACTTTGTACTCCACAAATACAATATATACTTATTTTCTTTTCATACAAATTCAATGGTAACGAGGGTTGCGTATTTAATTATTTCCTTTCAATAACAATAATTTATTGTCATAATGTTACGGCAAATAGGCAGGCAATCGTTTGATCTGAAATCAATCCTTGGTGTTATTTTTCAAATCAACTTTTATTTTATAATATATAGGTAAAAGAAATGTGTTAGAAAAACCGAGATAAAACAGTATCGACCTTATTTAAAATACAAATGACATATATACCATCCTAGTCAAATGTTTAGTGTTATTACTTACCTACTTACTTTCCGTTTCCGGTACTTCAAATGTGAAACCCCCAGTAACTGGCCACCCAAATGCCGCTATCTCTCGATAATTTTGAAGATATTATATAGAGATTTTTTAAAGTATATGAAAATGAACGGTGAAAACTACCTGGTTTTTTGTTATTGTATTAATTCAGCGTATTGAAGGTCGTGGAGTCGAATATCATCAGTGCCGACCATTTCCACTTTCCGAATATGTAACAACTAATGACTAACAATTCATTACTGATGTTCGATTTTTAAATGGAACAAACCACTACGGACTTACGACCGTCTTCTACTGTTATTTCGAAGGCTGGCTTAGTGTGATCACTTTACGTTAACAACGTTCGACATTAGCTGGTAAAGTTTGAATCTCCGTAACTCATCATCATGATTATTCTTGACATGTTCAACATGTCGAAAAATCTCATATATACGACTCGTGTATAGAAATTCAATAATAATTAATGCAATATAGCGATAAAAGTTGGAAATTATTGAGAACAAGAACATTTCCACTTTCGCAACACAAGCTTTGCTTTATGTCAAAGATGTCGAATGTGTATTTGTGCCCATTTCGGGTGAACCCAGATTCATTTAAAAACATTAATAATATAAATACGAACTCCTTCACAGATAAACTAAAAAATAATATAAGATATTTTCATGCTACTTTAATTTTAAAGATAGTTCACACGAAAAATCTAAAAAAAAAAAAGATTTTTTATAAAGCATGAGGAAATTTATAACTAAATAGGCGATCAATTTTTTTTTCTGTGAAGCAAATCCCCACTTGTATCCATTTAATAAGTTTTATTTTTCAAGGGTTCATTAAATGTGAAACATCTCATATACTTACACAAAATTACGGGGCTTTATTCTTCAATACTTTTATTTTGTATTTTCATAAATAATTAACGAAAAAGATTCCGCATTTTTTTAATTAATTAGTTTATATAAAATAATATATTGACCTTTGATATAATAAATTCAAGTATTCGTTAGCTTATCTGCTGAGTACTCTCGAAAAATTTTTTTTTTTTTTTTTTTTTTTTTTTTTTAATTGGCAGAACTATTTTATAAAACAGTTTCCTGCCATTCCCAAGTGTTTGAAAATTAAGGTTTTATCTTACAAATAACAAACAAAAAAAAATATCCACTCAATTAACCACTCATATTTAAATATTAAACCGCATTTTAAGGGTGTATCATTCAGCGCCGTAATGTAAAAAGGAGAAAAAACATACATATTATATTATTTACAAGCATCTACATCAACAACAACAAAAAAAAACTTATAAAGTAGAGATCGGAGATAAGGCCCTTCGGCACTACAACAATACTATCTACAGTGTGTCCATGAGACTTAGCGCCTGCATTGGAACAAAATAGAAACAAACTATGTATATCAAGTCTACCAGTGGTGGAGAGTTACAAAATATCTGAGCGAATGAATTTATAAAATAACAAAATATAAAAATAATTATTATCCCTTATTGGACTATGGAAAAAAAAAACATTTCAAATTTTAATATTTACATATATATATATATTTTTTTTTTTTTTTTTTTTTTTTTTTTTTTTTAATTTTAATTTTTTTTTTAATTTAGGTATATTTTTTTTTTCCTCTAAAGTTAATTATGTTAAGAAAAGGATATAAAGAAGATTAGAGATGAGAAATAGTTAAGTCGCTAGATTTTAACGTTATTTTTTGTTATAAACTTTGATATTAAATTATAGATACTAGGGTTGAATTCTGAAAGAATTGTATTTATAGATGTTGGAAATGGTACTTTGAGTTTTGTCAAGTCAGAAATAAAGCCCGGATAGTTATTCCTATCCTTACAGGAAAAGAATATGTGGTTGACAGATTCTTCCTCCTCTCCACAGTCACATATATCCGTCGTGATGACTCCAATTTTAAATAGAAATTGTTTGGTGCACACATGACCGAATTTGATCCGGCATATGACTGATGTATTTTGTCTGCCCAGAGTTATTTTATTATACCACGGAACACGATTTATTGTGGGTTGGATCTGTTTATATTTTGAGGGTGAGGCATTCCATCTTGTTTGCCAACTTTCTAGTAAGTGTTCTTTGCAAATGAAAAATATATCCGAAAAGGGCAAATGTTGATGCGCAGAGGAGCTAGGAAGCTCTGATGCCTCCCTGGCCAAGCAGTCGACAGTTTCGTTTCCCCCTATACCAGCATGTCCCGGGACCCACCCAAGGACCACGTTACAGCCCCGCTCATGGAGGCTGTATAGGATTTGTTTTATTTGCAAAACGGTAAAATCTAGAGGGTAATTAAAGGATGAGTTACTTATTTTTTGCATCACGCTGAGAGAGTCACTCAATATAATTGTATTTTTAAAATTGTTCTGAGCGATAATGTTCAAAGCTTCAAGGACCGCAACGGATTCAGCAGAGAATATTGATAATTCCTTCGGTAGCGCAAAGCGTTTTTTGTGTCCATCACATTGATTGAATACTGCTGCTCCCGTTGAGATCGCATTTTTATCCTTGGATCCATCAGTAAATAAACGAATGTATTCGTTCCATTCTTTGTTCATCATTTCATCAAACTTTATGGATGCGTTGGATACATGTTTTGAGGGAAAAATTTTAATAACCTTGGGGCGATAAGTAAGTGAGGGATAAGCGACCGTATAAATAGGGAGTGTTGCATATCTTTTAATGTCTTTGGCGTATGAGTTTAAGGATTCGTAGCTGGACACCAAGTTTGGTATTGGTTTTTTTCCCCAAAATCTACGGTTCTTTTTTACTATGTCGTGGAGGTCACGTATTTTGCTGATTATGGGGTTATCACTCAAAACGCAGCTCCTTATGAAAAATTTATCTGCTAAGAATTGCCTTCTGAGATCCAACGGCGGCTCTGCTGCTTCTACTTGTAATGCTTCCACTGGCGATGACTTCATAGCTCCTAGGACAATTCTGAGGGCCTCATATTGGACTCTATCCAATTTTTTACAATTGCTTTTAGATAAGGGTGACATAAGGAAGCCGCAATAGTCTAATTGTGATCGTATAAGGGAGTTATACATTAGTTTTAAGATCTTCGGATGCGAACCCCACCAGACCCTTGAGACCGCTCTCATCGCATTGAGTCCTGCTTGGCATCTATTGGCAATGTAGGAAGTGGCAGCATTCCACGTCAATTTAGTGTCCAGAATAACACCCAAAAATTTTATCTCTTGTGTCTGAGGTAGTGGACTATTATTTATAAGTATGTTACAGGGCTTTGGATTTCTTGCTTTGGAAAATATAATTGTTTTGCATTTGGAAGGATTAAATGTGAGTCCCAAACAGCCTAGTTTGTCGGCAAGTATTTTTAAGTTGGAGTTCATCGTGTCTTCTGTTTTTTTAATGTCATTACCTACGCAGTATATGAAAAAATCATCGGCATAATTAAGCAGTTTGATACCCGTTGATAAGTCTTCGAAAACGTCATGGATATATATATTAAATAATAAAGGGCTTATGACGGACCCCTGTGGGAGTCCCCTATAGACAATTCGGTTGTGGTAAGTGCCACCTGGGCCTTCCACGAGAATTTTCCTTTCACTTAACAAACAATGTAGAAAGGACACAATTTTGGAAGGTATGCCTAATTTTCTGAGTTTATCGCCCAAAACCGGAAGCAAAACGTTATCATAAGCCCCAGAGATATCCAAACTGACCCCCACCACATGTTTAGATTCAGAAAAGGCTGTCAAAACATCAGTAACGAGGTGAGCGACGCTTTCCATAGTGGATTTTCCCTTCCTAAACCCAAACATTAGAGGAGAAAAACTCTGATTTTTCTCTGCAAACCAATCTAGACGTCTTTTGATCATATGTTCTAGTACTTTAAGCAAAACGCTTGACAGAGCGATCGGCCTGAAAGATATGTCTTCGGGGATACTACTTTTATTTTTAGGTATAGGGATGATCGCTTGGCTCTTCCATGAATCTGGTACTATACAACTGTCAAAGCAAGTGTTCATTAACTTTAAAATATAGGTGATTGTTGAACTACCACTATTGTAAAGAAGACTGTCTGGGATTTCATCAAGTCCAGGAGCTGAGTCCTTAACAGATCTCAGGACCGAGCTGAGCTCATCCAAAGAGAACTGCGAGACCAAGAAAGAGTTTCCATCATCTTCCTGGGCAGACCCGGAGACATCCGGATCTGCTGTAACCCTTAGCAAATGTGAGTTATCTATAGAACTCATCTCTTCCATGTTCGGGACATAAGGGGGAGCCAGCTTGTTAATGAAGACAGAGAAAGGGAATTCAGAAATTTGGTTTGTTTTCCTGCTTTTAAAAGTGCCTCTGAATTTTCGTATGTTAGACCATACAGTACTGATTGGAGTTTGAGGGGACAATGAAGTGCAAAAAGCTATCCAACCAGCCTTTTTTTTAGCTCTGAAAAGTCTTTTAGCTTGGGCCTGGGCATTTTTTAAAGCGATAAAATTTTCAAAATCTGAGTAAGATTTATATTTTTTAAGCACTTCTCTGCGGTCCCGTGTCATTTTATCACAGTCATCATCCCACCACGGAACAAACGGTTGTTGGGCCTTTTTAAAAGAAGTTTTATTTTGGAAATCGGAAATTTTATGTAACATTTTATTCAGAGAGTCAGAACACTCATTTATATTATTGTTTGTTGGTTGAGGGAGGGAACCACAAGATTCCTTACAATAGTCATTGAAATCTCCCCAAAGGGCATTCTTTAACACTCTCCTATCTATGTTCTTTTTGTTCCCCGTAACTGGATTTGTTCTAGAAAGTTGCTTAACCCTCCTGATTTCGGGAGAGCTCCATTCCAATAGAATTGGAAAATGATCGCTACCACCCACTTCATCCAACGTATTCCATTGAAATAAAGAAGCTACATCACAACTGGTGATTGATAAGTCAGGGATGCTTATCTGCTGATTAGGGACTGGGATTCGTGTGGGAGAGCCATCATTCAACACACAAAGATCAAAATCATTTAGATATTCCACCATTTTCCTGCCCGGAGCACCCGTATTCTGGCAACCCCACAAGTGGTGATGCAGGTTCAGGTCCCCAAGAAGTACCAACGGTTTCGGAGACTTTTCTAGAACTTTTTTTAAGTATGGGATAGACTCTTGTGTAATGTTTGGGGAAATATATATAGAGAGAAATGTGGTATTGAAGATCCTAGCGCCAACGATTTCGAATGGACATTGTGGTGGCTTAATAGAAATACTGGAAAAGGGAAGGTCATTCTTAATGAGTAGTGCTGCCCCTCCATAGCCTGCAGGCCGATCATCTCTCAAGCATGCAAACCCCTCTATGCAGAATGCCCTGTCTTGCCTAAGCCAGGTTTCCTGCAGGGCCATTATTGATACGTTATAATCCAAAGAGATTTTCAAAATATCTTGTTTATTACATATAGCGCTTCTGCAGTTATATTGTAGAATATTGATTGAGTTATTTACCATCATTGATAATTAAAATAATATTTAAGTGTAAGAATAAAAATTTGTGTGAAAAAAATAAACAAGATCGATGTTAAGAAACAGTGTTAATATTCAGAGTCTTCGTTAAACGCAAGTTTTTTCTGGGATGATAAACAATCAGTTATATTATTAGCAAGTTGCCTGTCGGCGCGAATATTTTCAAGTTGTGATATTATTAATCTATCCGATGTTGGAGAGGATACAAAGTTACCGGCCGTTAGATGGTCTTCGAGATTGGTTATCGCGGTGATAGCCTCTACAATCAGGTTATTTGCTTTAAAAAAACAGCCGTCTTCTGGTTGGGGGTAATTGCCATTTGGTGCTACTAATATTGATTTTAACTCATCAACGATTTTAGAAAGGAACTTTTTTTGACCGTTTTCTTTCGTTATTGATGGAAGTTGGATAACTTTCTTTCGAGGACTGGTTTTACTTGCAAAACTTTCCGATCCTCGAGGGGGCGCTCTCGGGATAGACCGAGTAGGGGACCGCGGAGGTGGACCGTCTTGAATTGGCCTTCGATTAAGATTCTGTGCAGCTACTGCCGAATATGCTGGTTTACTTCTTGGGAATCTTAAGCTTGCTTCATAATACGATATAGAGTTTTCCGCCATCACTTTTTTAATATTTTTTTGTCTGGCTAATTCTGGGCAAACAAAGCTCACTGCAGAGTGCCGACCACCACAGTTTACACATGAAACCTGATCTTCCTCGACTGTACACTTTTCTCCAGTATGGTTGCCACCGCATCTATAACAAACTTCTTTACCTCTACACTGCAGTTTAGTATGGCCAAATTTACAGCATTGGTAACACTGCACTGTCGGGAGAACATATGTCTCCACGGGTATACGATTGAAAAATAGGTAAACATAAGATGGCAATTCTTGTCCTTCAATAGTCATTACAATTGATCTAGACGGCTTCCAGACTGTTTTATCATTTTCTGAAGTTTTGAAAGTTAGTCTACGCAGTTTAATAATTTTACCAAATCCTCTGGGTGTCGAGATGTGTTGGAGCAAATCCTCTTCTGACATGTCAACTGGAATGTTTCTCAATACCCCCATTCGGGACGAAAGATACTTTGGTATGAACGAAATATAGCCAGACTTACTCAAACTTTCATCTTCGAGAAAACTATTAGCCGCGTCTATGGTATTAAATTCTACAGCAACCTTTTGTCTTCCCACAGATTTAATTCTAGAAATGTTTTCACATTTTCTTCTATATATAAAGGACCCGAATGAAATTGAATCCAAGCTAGCAAAACCATTCTCTGTCTGTTTTTGTACATGAACAACAAAAGGAGCTGAAAAAGTGGTATTATATCTAATTTTGTACTCTCCGCCACTGGAGTCTTTAATGCTAACGCCATTATTAATTCTTTTTGTCACTGGTACCGCTATGTCATCGTCTGCTCCCCGTTTACCGACATGCGCGGTGGCTTTTTTTCGATTCCCCGCTACTGTGCCAGACGGACGTGTACGCCGCTTCGCGCTGGGTCCGAGGAATTATTATTTTGTTTACGTGGTTAAGTGTTGTTGCAAGGCTGATCTATTATTTAAGTATAAATTTTATTTTTGTTATTTATTAAGTTCTATGCACCAAGACTCAGGTCCGTATTAAGTTTTATTCTTACTTTCTATTTTTTTTTTCTATTATTTTTGTCAATTTACTTTTCTTTTGTTGTTGGTATAAAAACTGCGGTTCGTACTTCTATCTTAAAAAAGATGGAGGTTCCTCCGGTACCTCCCATCCCTCCGGATCCTCCGGACATGAATAAGAGGAAAAGAAGAAATAACGAAACAATAATGAAAGAGTCAGAGTGTCATCTTATTCAATCAGTTAACTCTGCCTCTCCATTGAATCAGTCATCTTCTTCCTCACCCCCTGTCATAACTTCGAACCCAAAAGAGACTCCCTTACGGGAACATTTTTATTCCTCCAAATCGTTAGGACCGTTTGTAGTCTTTGTACAAAGTACCGAGTCTGGCAAGAGGATTCATCCGATGGACTTCGGAAGATTCCTTTTTTCAAAAAGGTTAGGCAACGTTATTAATGGATCTATCAAGTCGGAGGGAAAATTTCGACTATCCATTGAGTTTTTCACTGCGAACTCTGCTAACTCGTTTATTAAAAACATTTATATTCAATCCAATGCTGCGTACAAAGCGTACATTCCCACCCACAATGTGACTCGTATGGGTCTCATAAGGGGGATTTCTACAAATATCACCGACGAAGAAATCAAAGCCGCAATCTCTGAATGTAATCCTGATGTTGGGGAGGTATTAAAAATTCGCCGTCTTAACTACAAAGACAGAACATCCGGTAGTGTTGTTTGGAAGCCTTCTGGCTCAATTGTAGTGACCTTTGAAGGTCAAAGCCTGCCAAGCAACATATATATTTTTTACAACAGTTTCACAGTGGAAACGTACTTTTACCCCACTGTTCAGTGTTTCCGGTGCCTTCGCTTCGGCCACACCAAATCAGTGTGCAGATCGGTGGAGAAGTGTTTCAAATGTGGAGATAACCATCCTGCACAAGATTGCACATTAGAATCAAAATGTTTTCATTGTGGGGGACCCCACAATGCTACTAGTTTAACATGTCCAGAGTTTGAGAGACAAAGAGAAATAAAACAGTCTATGGCCTTTCATAACATTTCATACTTGCAAGCCTCCAAACTCCATCCTCAACGCAAACTATCTTATGCAAATATAGTTAGGAATGAAAAAACGAAATCCCCTCCCATCCCCCAGCGCAATATAACCTTTGATAATTCTCAACAAAATAACCCTCGCAGTACAGATAGAACGATTCCTGCAAGAGGCAAATTTGTATATAAGACACCAAGAAAGTCTACTCCCTTGTCGTATGACCGAGCAGAGCTTAACGCCCTCTTGATTTCCCCAAATGGGGACATTTTATCATCCGCACCAAATGGATGTGCCCTTCAAAACAAAGATCCATCTTTACAAAATATCGAAAGACTAACCAATGATTTTAACTATGACAACAAAAACTTCCTGAAAACATTAATCTCTATAGTTTTGGAAGTACTTTCATCAAAAAATTCAGACATTTCATACGCTGCTCTAATTCAAACTCTTAATAAATTTGTTTCCGAAAATGACTCCAAATATCCAGAAAATAAACAGCCTGTCTATCCTTCAGTGGAATAGTCGCAGTGCAGTAAGCAACAGAGATGACATAATTTACCTTTTGAAAAAGCATCAAGTAGACGTAGCTGCTATTTCTGAATCGTGGTTTTCCACTGATTCCGTTGTATCTTTTCCTGGCTATGTATGCCTAAGGGACGATCGCTCCGATGGTAGAGGCGGGGCCGCCCTTCTTATCAAAAACAATCTCCAATTGTCACCTTTACAAATTCCCCCCTGCCTGGGATCTCAAATAGTAGCTGCAGAGATCCTTGGTATTGCTATTTTTTCAGCCTACTCTTCCCCAAGAACCCACTTTGATTCTGATTTTTGGAGGAGAGTTGTTTCTAACCTCTCATCCTCATATATCTTACTAGCCGATTTCAACGCACATTCCCCTGCTTGGGGTAGTCACAACACGGATCCCGCAGGAAGGGCACTATTGGAATTTGCTGATGATCAGAACTTGGTAATCCTTAATGATGGTCAACCTACCAGACTCTCCCTACCTAACCAAAATCCGAGTGCGGTAGATGTATCTCTTTGCTCTGCCGATCTAGCCCCTTCGCTGTCTTGGGAAATTTCAAGTGATCCCTACTCAAGTGATCACTTTCCGATTCATTTGGCTATCCAAAATAACAGAACTCAGTGTCAAAAAACCCAACTAAGACAGGGTTATAAAACAAAAAAAGCAGATTGGTCACAGTTTTCTGAGCTTCTCACTGATTGTAACTTCTCCAAACGATGTATAGACGGTGATGAATTTTTGGTGGATACCTACGCGAATGAATTATCTAAGAGTGTAATTGAAGCAGCAGATGCCTCAATTCCAAAACAAAAAACCCATAAAAGGAAAAAGTCATCTCCTCCCTGGTGGGACGAGGAGTGCACAGTCATGGTGAAGTTGAGATCTGATTCCATTAAGAGGTACAAAAGATGTGCCTCGCAGCAAAACTTCTTATCTTTCCGAAACATTCAGGCCCAAACCAAAAAACTCCTAAGGAAAAAGAAACGACGGGGATGGCAGGATTATTGTTCATCTCTCTCTCCTGACACACCGATTTCGGAAGTCTGGTCTTCTATTCAGAAGTTCAGAGGTTCATTGTCTCCCAAGCCCAACCCATACAAATGTTCGGATTGGATCGATAGCTTCGTGGAGAGACTGGCGCCGCCTTATGTGCCAAATGAGTCTGAAACAGTTCAAGTAGACTCGGCTCCCCAACAAGAAAACTGCTTACTCTCGTCTCACTTTTCTCTAGAGGAACTGACACACGCAATCGAATCGTCGGGTGACTCATCTCCTGGCCCAGATATGATACCATACTCTTTCTTCAGACACTTCCCAACTCCCTTCCTTCAGAAACTTTTGAATTTATTCAATCACATTTTAGAATCTGGCGCTGTTCCCACATCATGGAAGCGACAAATTATTATACCCATAATTAAACCTGGTAAGGATCCATCCTTAGGAAAGTCTTACAGACCAATTGCTTTGTCTTGTTGCTTTCTAAAAATATTGGAAAAAATGATAAAGTCAAGACTTGAATGGTATTTGGAGACTAAAAACTTACTTCCCCAGTGGCAGCTCGGTTTCCGAAAGGGTAAATCATGTTTGGATAACCTGAGTATTTTAATTACAGACGCTCATGTAGCCAAATCCAAAAAGGAAGTTATGGTGGCTTGTTTCATGGACGTTTCTAGTGCCTATGACAATGTGCTGTTACCAATTCTTAATAAAAAAATGACTACCCTGGGGATGCCAGACTCCATCTGCCTATTGATCTCTAACATACTGTGCGAACGTCGGCTTATAATCGAGACTCCCGGAGAGACTATTGAAAGAACGGTGTGTAAAGGCTTGCCTCAAGGTTCTTCTCTCAGTCCCATTTTATTTAACATATACACTCAGGATCTTCAACACCGCATTCCAACCTACTGCAGCGTACTGCAATATGCGGACGATTTTGTAGTTTACTGTAGGGATAAACTTATGACACGAGCTGTGAATAGAATGGAGGACGCGCTAGACCTTATACAGCCTTGGTTTTCGGAGGCCGGGCTGTCCCTGTCCCCTTCTAAAAGTCAAATGGTAATTTTCTCCAACAAACACAAGATTCCAGATATTTCCATCAAATGTAACAGCGTGCCAATCCCCATCAGGGATTCTATTAAATTCCTCGGCATGACCATTCACCGAAAGTTAAATTGGAATATGCATATAGAACAAACAATAGTTAAGTGTGAAAAAAATATTAACGTCATGAGAGCGGTATCTAGGGTCTGGTGGGGAGCACATCCCGCTTCTATGAGAACAATGTACTGCGCTCTTGTTCGTAGTCACTTGGACTACGGTAGTTTTCTCATGGATCCCCTTCCGAAATATCTATCAACCAAATTGGAAAGAGTTCAGTCCAAGTGCCTCCGACTCATTTTAGGAGCCATGAAGTCATCTCCTTTGATCGCTCTCCAGGCAGAATGCGTGGAAAGACCTCTTTACCTACGCAGAAAATTCCTTGGTTTTGGGTTCCTTCTCAAGAGAGTTCTATCTGATCATCCTATCATACCAAAATTAAGTGGCCTCTTAGATAGTTGTCAGAATGATTCCTTCTGGCACTCAAGAGTTCCACCTTTGCTTTGTTCAATTTTTGAAGAAATCTCAAAAGAATTCCCAGACTTGTTGGCTCCCTCACTTCCTATATTCTGCATTCCATTTGAAGCAACCGTATACCATCCTGACATTGTTGAATCTATTGATATAAATAAGTCATTTTCATCTTTGCCTCCTCACGTAGTCAACTCTTTATTCAGCCAAAAGGTAGAGGAGAAATGGAGCTCCTTTGTCAGAATATTCACTGATGGATCGAAGGCTTCTGATGGAGAGTGTGGTGCAGCCTTCTGCATCCCTTCTCTTGACATAAACTGTATGTTTCAACTCCCTCGAATTGCGTCCGTCTTCACAGCTGAATGTGTGGCTTTGAGAGAGGCCCTGTTAAATATTTTGCAGCTTGCTTTGCCTCGTACTGTAATATTCACTGACTCTCTGAGTCTTGTAAAGTGTTTGAACTCCAATTCAAGGTCTGCTTTGAGTTGCCATGTTCTGGGTGACATAAAAAATTCTTTGTACTTGGCGTCCGTGAGAGGTCTTATCGTAACAATCGTTTGGATTCCCTCCCACATCGGAATAAGTGGCAATGAAAGAGTGGACTCGCTTGCCAAAGAAGCTTGCACTTGCGGAGTGTTGCCCCACTCCTTCGTTTTGCCTATTACGGATTGCATGAGCGCTGTGGATCGTTTTATTAGGAAGGAATGGAATGAAGTTTATAGGAATGCCTCGGCTGGTGGCCATTACAGGACAGTGCAGGGTGATATTCCGCATAGTCCATGGTTTCAAAATTGTAAAATGCCTAAGCTTAACGTTTCTCTTATATGCCGTCTCCGATTAGGACATGTCGTTTTAGCTTCTCATTTGGCCAGAATTGGCATAGTGAACGATGCTATTTGTGAATGTGGGAAGGAGGAAGAAACTATCGACCATGTATTCTTTAACTGTCCGCTTTTACCTAACCAGGATTTTATAAAGGACATCTCAAAGTTCTGTTTCACTTTCCCCATTAAAATAATATCCCTTTTAGCCCTAAACGATTTAAAAATTAATGTGATTTTAGTTAACCATCTTAAAAAGTATGATAAAAAACTATGATGCGAGTGGGAGTATGTATATATATAGATATATACGTTAAATAAAAAAATAATAAAATTAAAAAAAAAAAAAAAAAAACAATAAAATAATTAAAAAGGAAAAAAAAAGCACAAAAACTTAATAAAAAAATAAAAAATATATATTTATATAAAGGTCGAAGTATTTTATAGTAGATAAATTGCGGCCCTGCTCCTTTTCCCGTGTAACTGTATTAGTAATTTGTTTATACTTGCAACTATAATGATGGTGATGGAATGTATTTAGTGGTGACTACAATATTATTTTGTGATTTCAATATTATAATAATTATGTTTGTAGGTGGGTAGCTTGAATGGCATTTTTAGGCTAGGTATTTTTTCTCTGTCTCCCGCCTGTTTTCGGTTGATTTTTTGTTTGTGTTCTTTTGGTTTGCTTTCTCTTTTTTGTTGAGTTGTACTTGTACGCGGCTTAACAGACACATGTATAAATATGGGCATGATTCACTCGATACCGGGTGCTTTGCCGTCTAAATAAAGAAAAGAAGAAGACATGCGCGGTGGGGGGGTTCGGACCCCCCCCACCCGCAAACTCCATCTTTAGTGTAGTTCTCGATATATTTTAAATAAAAATAAACGAAAAGGAAAAAAACAAAAACATAAAGGAACTTATGTTCCTAAGAACAAAATATCAAAACAAAAAACAATTCAAACAATAATATCTAAATGAAAATGGAACGAACTCACCAAATTAAACACAGTAAATATAAATAATAATTCGTCAATAACACAGCGAACAGACCGACGTACGTTCTGCGCGATGTCGTGAGCCCATTCTCGAAAAAATTATTAATAAACTTTACTTGCGTACATCAGTTCTCTTAAAAACCCTACTCAACTCGGTAATTATCAATTAAAATATAAAACATACCATAATTACCTACATCCTAATTTTGTATTTGTAATATATGTTATATTCCACGTGATGGTATTTTTTGCCCGGATATCCGTTCTTAGATTTCCCCTAAAAGCATCCTTATTCGAGTATCCTTTTAGCCTTGAATATCCAGCCAACTAGATTATTCTCATTTCTGAATTTCACATACGATTTAAATTCATAGATTAAGGATTCTGTTCTCACGCAATAGCTGTGTATTACTTCTTCTTCTTCTTCTTAATCCACTTTCGCTCCCTAGGTGGAGCATGTGGTCGCCACAAAGCCTCGCCAAGCATCTCTATCCTGGGCCAAATCCAGGGCGTCATTCCAACTTAAGCCGGTATCCCTAAGGTCTTCATCGTAGGCTCTCTTGATCGTGAGTCTTGGTCTGCCACGTCTTCTTCTACCACCCGGTGTATATAATAAGCTTCCATAGTCTATGGAATCGGGGGACATACGTAAGACATGGCCAAGCCAACTCAGTCTACGATTCAGGATAACCGTTGTCACTGGAGGTTGCATCGTTCGTGATCGGACGGTTTGGTTTGTTATGAAGTCGAACTATCTTATCCCCAGGATTCGTCTAAGAAATTTATTTTCAATGCTTAGAAGTTTGTTTTTGTGTGTTTTTGTTAAGTGCCATGACTCACATCCATATAACAGCACTGGTATTACACAAGCATTGAAAAGACGACATTTGGTTTTTACTGAGAAGTTGGTCGATCTCCATATATTCCTCATGCTGTTAAAAGTGGATCCTGCCAAAGCGATTCTCACTGATAACTCCTTCTCCATTCCGCCATCAGGTGTTACATAGACTCCGAGGTACTTAAATGTATCGACATTCTCGATAGTGTTGTTGCCCGGAGTCAGATTTCCATGGTTTCCAGAATGGTTGTTGTGCATGCTTTTAGTTTTTCCCTGCTGTGTATTACTGTGCACCGATATATGTGAAAAGGATATTTGTATTCGGTGATTATTAATATATGCACCAAACTGTCAAATCGGTTTTTATTTCAAAGCAAACATATTACCTACGCTACAAATTAGTATAAAGTACTTGCATGATGTAAGTATAACAAATTTTTTTCGAATAAAAGCAATAATAAAAAGTCGAGGAGCACATATTGCGTGTGACCAAGTATCTAGAATGTTATCACATCAAAAACAACAACGTTTTATTTAGTTACTTACTTACTTTACTTTTCGAGTCCGGACCTCAGACTTTGCCACTGCAGTATGCAGCGACGGATATCGCTTTGTCATTTACTCTCACAAGGTCCTCCACCCCACAAGTCACCTGCGTTTTGTTACTAGCTTCCCCGACAGACGTTGTCCTATGGTTCTAACCCTAAGGCGGCCCGTTCAATCTACATAATATGCACTGCGCCCCCAGGAAACAAAATACACAAATAATTCGATTGAGTTAAACTAATAAAATAATAACATTAAAATATTTCCAAAACGTTCATTCGTATTCAAAGCTGAGGCGGGAACAACGCGAGAATAAATGCGCGCGCACACATTCTACCTCGACTACGAAGTGCCGATGCTGCGTGCGCATATATTAAGAAAGTTCCCGATAATTTTGTTGACTTTGTTTGAAAATTGAAGTGAGATGGGAATGAGAGGTAACTACCATCATGTGCGGTAAACAATAATTTTGTTGTTATGGCGTCGCAAGAAATCCGTTCCATACGAACTTTAATATTACATTTTTATATTATTTCTTATCCATTTTCAACTTTTTATTAGTTATTCTGTTATCCGGAGCGGAGAAGAATCCAATAAATCAAACATCAAAGGAATCTGTTCAGCCGATCTCGAGTTATATAAGTGTTCGCAATAACCCGACTTTCATTTATATTATAAGATTATTAATCTTAATAACTTAATAACAACGTTTAAATTCCATTTTATTTTCTTTGAAATAAAACCCGAAACACTCCTTAATCGTTTTGTCATCAGAATCTCCTCCATTGAATTTTTTGAGGGAATGCCTTCCAAAAATGCAAAACAAGTTTTATTAAAACGCAGCTTTAAGAGCCACTTTACTTTAATTTTCGCCATTTCTTGGAGGGACGATGTCTAATTTTAAAATCGTCCTAGCGTAACCTATACTTGAAAATAACGCTAAGTTCCTTAATCGTATCCTTTTCCACTTTAATATGTAAATAATTGGGGAAATGATCCATAAAAAAGCTTTACGCAAGATTTACAAAGGAACGACGTCTGGTGTTCTTAAAGCAAACACGTTATAATATAGCCGAGGCCTGCCTTGCGTTAAAATGAAATAATTATAATAGAACTCTATTCTGTGGGTGAAATTAACCGGATCAAAGTGTTTTTTCAAGATGATTTTATGCCTTTTATAGTTATTTCCGTATCATATTATTGAAGTTATTTTAACATTGACATAATATTCATATCTAAGTATATAGGAATAGCTGTTGGTGATATAACAAGCCGCCTGTCTGAAGGATTCACCGCGGGCTACAACCGGAAAGGTGATAGTTTTTTTTTTTTATTAATAAAAATAATTATACATAATACACACAAAATAAAAGAAATATACAACTATACATAGAGAACAGCTATTGCAGCAAGTGAAATGAAAAAATGTCTCAAATAAAAGTACCTACCTACATAAAAAGAAAGTTTTTGTTATTTCAATTTATTTATTCTATGTACGGAGAATTATGTGTAATTGTGTAAAATCTACTTAAAACATTATTGACCATACATTTATGCGTACCTAAATTTCAAAGACTAAGACCAAGACATACTATATTATAATGGTTAAGCATTGCTGCTTAAGGCATTTCTAAGGGTGGGTAATAGCAAAGCGTTAGCGATTATAAAAGCAATATTTTAGTCATTAAAAAATGACTTTTTAGCATGATTTTGCTTCATAAAAAAATGTTTTTAAGCATTGTGATGTTGGTATGCACGTTACTAAAATCGATTATCATTTACTTTGATATTAGTGGTTTGTTCCATTTAAAAATCGAACATTATCAATGAATTGTTAGTCATTAGTTGTTATTTTTTCTTTAAGATCTAATCCTGAAAAAAGGTCACACGAATTCTAGATAGAACGTTGTGCACCAACAAAGCCAATAGGCAATAAAGATGAGACAGTAACGAAAATGGATATAGTAATATCCTGGCGCCAAATACATGACAGCAGTCGCAGTCTTTAAATTTGGTTTCTCTCTTGTTCTCAATAATTTCCAACTTTTATCTGTATATTTCATTTATTATTAAATTTCTACTTGTTGCATACATGACACTTTTCGACATGTTGAACATGTTGAGAATTCTCATGATTAGGAGTTTCGGAGACAAACATTACCACCTAGTTGCGAACGTTGTTAACGTAAAGTGATCACACTAAGCCAGCCTTCGAAATAACAGCAGAAGACGGTCGTAAGCCCGTAGTGGTTAGTTCCATTTAAATATCGAACGTTAGTAATGAATTGTTAGAGTCATTGGTTGTCATTTTTTCCTTAATTTGATATTCCTTACGATCGAAGAACACCTGATAGTAATGTATTGTGCTAATACTTTAGGTACTATTACTCGCGGCGTCGAAAAACCCACCCTTGTGTAAATTGTTTTGGGCCATGCGAGAACCGTCAGGACATCAAAAGAAAAAGGTAAAGAACGCCAAAGATTTGAAAAAGTCATAAAGCAGTTATGCAAAATTATCTTATTTGTGTAAATGCCATCCGACTATATGGGAATAAACCTTGTAAAAAACTGTGCGTAGATTTTATGTGGCGAGATAAAATCTAGTAGAATATTTAACACTTGCGTTAAAGTTTATTGCGGTATCTGATAATATTTCGGGAGATTTTAATTTCAACAAATTACTTTCCCTCTCTATAAATTGCTGTTATCAAAATATTGTATTTTGTCCCAGCGTTTAAAAAAAATTATATCAACCTTTATGAATTCTGGGGGATATTTGAGAGTTAATCACATCATTTACAGTCTGAAAAATCAGCATTTTAATACAAAGTACTCGCTGAGGCAGAGGGATTTTTTTTTGAAAGGGAATGTAAATTACTATTTATCAACGCAGCAAACACCGTAATATTTTGTTGTAATTAAATTTAGAACCTTTATTTTTGTGGCTTTCTTTACGGAAGAATTACGCAATGAATCCATTAGTCCTAATGGAACCTTGTACACTTTCGTCTGAAATCCATAGTAAAAAAATAGCGATTTTCTTATTCAGGAATTTAACATTTATTAGAATGATGGTGTGGACTGAATTTTCTTTTGATTTTTTTTTATTGCATTAATTTAAATAATTACCAAATCAATACGGTTTAATTTTGTGTAGGTACCTTATATTTACATTGTGTAGCGTCATGTTTTAAAAGCAACCACACTGTCATAACGGTAAGGCTTTGATCCTTCCCCCCCCCCCCCCACTATTCCACTACGCAACTTTACAAAACCCCTTCCGAAATTATTTTCTGGCAAAGTCCTTGCTAAAGCCCCGTAAGGGGCGATATATTATCCATCTTTGACCCAAAGTGGTCCACTGATCAACTATGTAAGGCTCTTTAATCATCACAGTCGCACCCTCCCTTTTTCCCCTCTCATCCACCACTCTGACTATTTCTTCTTTTCTTTAAATTTTTTCTTGTATTTACACAAGTTTGAAGATCAATACCAACCCCTGTAATGGAATGTTAACTGTTTGATGCGTGTGTTTTGCACATTCTTCTTTATGAGTGTGACAAGACCTGCCATCTGACCAAAGCACAAAAAAGCTCCGCATTTCAAACAGAGTACCTTAGAGGAACATTGAGCATAATTAGATACCACTGCATCACGAACGCCTGTAGAGAGATGAGGGATTTGGGCATGGTGTGGGGGGAAGTCATAAACATTGCGCAAGATCGAGCTCAATGAAGGGCTCTTGTTGCCTCCCTATGCCCCTGATTGGGTTTTAAGGGAGAATAAACGACTAAGGGCCGAAATTATAAAGACTGGACCATATTTTCGTCAGTAAATGTCAAAGTTACCAACGAACGGCGACTCGTTAGTAAAGTTTACCAACGACCATATTATAAACCAAAATTAACTATCCGTATATTTTTTTATGGTTTTCGAAAGCTTCTATGGAATTTTACCGACTCTTATGTCAAAACCATGTCAAAACAAACGAAATCAGTAAAAAAACCGCGCAAAAGCGTTGTCATTTGGTGTGCGTAATTTGTTTTGTTTATCTTTTATAATATTTTGTAAGTGAAATCAACTTTGTGAGACAGGACTCTTTATTTTAATCATAAGTGAAATTAACTTTGCGAGACAGGATTGATTATATTGTTTTAGCGAAATAGGGACATTGTATTTTTTTCATTTTTTTATAACTATTCTCTCGGTGTTGAAATAGTTAATAAAGGCATCACTATCACTGCTGGAAAACCTTTTAAAATAGCAAAACAACGCGCAACAAAAACACCACAAAATACGCACAACGAATTTAAAAGAATGAAATGACAGCCTGACAGCCACGGCCTATTGCTATTTCTTTCTCTCTTAGGTGAAAGAGTGAGACGGCAATGAAGTTACTGTCGCTTAATCGGTGGTCTGGCCGTCAGTTGGTAACATTTTACCGAAATATTACTAACGGATGTTTATAATTTTGAAAAACGAGTAGTTATATCAAATTTTGGACCAATTTTTTGTAACTTAAACTAACGGACTTTTATAATTTCGGCCCTAAGTGAATGACACACCTTTACTGTCTTTTTGTTAAAAAGATTTTAAGCAAAGCGATTATTAATACAAATCCAGAGGTGGATACTATATAAATATTGACAAGTTCTACTTTTGTCTCGAATCTTCATTTGATTAAATAAACAAAACCCAAATAATTAATCATTTTGAAGATTTAAAAGAAATTTCGAAGAAATAAATCTATTCAATATGGTAAAAAAAATCTACTCGTATTTTACTAGTTTAAGGTGGGAGAAAAAATAATTTATTTTTCTCTACGAAATGGAGTTCATATGCCTATGCAGATTGCAGAATTTATTATAGAAACATTAAAAAAAACTCCATTTTGTTGTTTCATTTAGCTTGATTGATTCATCAAAATATTTACGCATCAAGAAGCATTTATATGCATATTTATTGAAAATTTCATACACTATCTTAGAAGAATTTAATAATTTGAATTTTGAAAACACTATCTTATGCATAAAAAAATAATAGAACGAGAAGCCAATAAGATTTTGACTCATTTTGTATATACTTATAATTTTCACTAAAATCATAAAAATTTAGTGTCGAATTTGAATCAAAAATTGCCCATTCACGTAGATACATCATCCAGTAGGTACATACCGCAATCGATTACCATTTAACGATACGTACGTTTAAGCTAAAATATAATATGTATACCTAAAAATAATGTTAATATCAACACCACCTATATAAGAAGGCCTTAGTGCTGGCGGCCATTTTTGGCCTCTCGCGTCACGGCTGCCAGCGTGTAGACAGAAATCATAGTGCACAGGTAAGTACATACAGATATAGAAGAGTGAATGCTGGGCCTCCCGCTGTGACGTAGCGCTAAGGCCTTCTTATATAGGTGGTGTTGGTTAATATTAGGCATACATAATATTATTACGATCCATGTTTCTACGTATCAGGTTTAACCCCTTCGGGCTCTCTTCTTTCTCAAATTGGTGCGGGGGTTCCCATGTCTAATTATTACATCCCCAGTATAAAGTTTTTTTAGTTTAATAAAAAACAACACTTCCTCGGCCGAAAATTCCACATTTCATAATCTCCATGCCTTGTTAAATTATTTTTTAACTCAACAGATTACTATCGGCAGAGTAAGCACGCACGGCTATGAACGTACGAAATCTATTTAGAGATTTTTTCTATCTTGAAATGAGAATGAAACTACCCTTGATACTTTGTTAACTGTACAAAGCCAAAAGACAGTAAGTAGAAACATCTTGATAATGAAAATAGAAAATATCCTAGTGCCATCTGTTATCAGTATGGTGATCAAAAAAAGTTCCAAATTTCTCAATGTTGCATAACAAAAAATAAAATAAATGTAATATTCTTCCTACACGCGAACCAACCTCGGTAGTCTAGATGTACTGGCGTAGACTTCAGATCACGAGGTCCCGGGTTCGATTCCCGGTCGGGTCAGAGTTTTTCTAAGTGTTTTTTCATATGAAATTTCTACCCGAGGTTGCCCTGTCTCAGATTGGACGGGACCGGTTGACTGGAAAAAGTTGCCTTAGGCAATAATTTCAGCCCGATATACTGACACCTTTGTATAGAAAAGTGTTATATTATTATTACGAAGGAGTAAGGATCCGGGCAGTTGGCTTAGTGGCTAGTTTGTCTACTCGTGACTATTAGAGTTACGAGTCAACACTTCTGGAAATAGAATTCACTGTTTTTAATCACATCTTTCATTTTTACTGTTTTTAATGAGATTTTAGTCCTTAAAAAACCCAACTTGAAAACTTATTAGAATTACTAACGCCTACATCCAAAATTAAATTTAGAAGAAAATCAATTCGTCTTTAACTTGAGATGTTTTCTTTAAAATTATTTTTTTTCTTCTTGCTTCGTCGTCGGTCGTTTGTCATTATTTGTTCAAAGAAAAGGAGACCGATCTTCTTAATTTACATAGCGGAGTGCGCACATAAAAAAGTAGGTAATACCTTCATTAGAAGTTTTTAATGATTTTTACAAAATTAAATAAGTTAACTTTGAGGAAATGAAGAAAACCGTAAGGAAGAAAAAAATCTCAACACAAAAAAATGAAATGTGATTCATCGGCGTAATGATCGCAGCTTTCAAAAGCTTTTTTTTTTTGTCGTTACAACGAACTCTTATGTATGTATTTCTTTTATCTCTAAATTGAAACGAAAATGTAACCAAGACCTTTTATGACAAATTTCGTTGACTGAGATTTTTGAAAATTTTGATTTCAAAGATTTACTATTAAGAAGTTTACTGTGTTTCTTTTTTCAATATTAATTTTAATCAGATTTACATTTTTTTATTTCAATTTCAAAGATTTAAGTCAGTATTTTTATAGAAGTGGCCTGATTTATTTTTAAAAATCCTTCCAAGTGGATGCAGGCTTACTTGAAGACGTGTTTACTTGAAGAGCCCCAATTGAGTACCTAGTGAAAAAATCTTGTTCAATACTTTATGATATTTAACATAGAATCATTCTAACAATTAAATGCAAAAGTTAATAATTAAGAATGAGCTTTATAAATTGAAGATTATCTCCCCTTTCAATGCATTTTTTGTAATGGTTAACATTTTGAGTACACAACTCCATAATTCACACGTAAACAAGTCTCAAATTTACTCGGTTGTACGTGAACTAACATTTGAAAAGTCATTGTATACAATATTAACCACTAATATATTAAAATTTCTCAATTACACGCAATATTCAATGACATAATTAAGTGTTTGTTACTAAAATAATTGTTCTGTAAATCACGAACCACTTATG
Organism: Mystacides longicornis; assembly: GCA_963576905.1. NCBI lineage: Eukaryota > Metazoa > Arthropoda > Insecta > Trichoptera > Leptoceridae > Mystacides > Mystacides longicornis. The sequence continues at coordinate 15,854,361 of OY756431.1, forward strand.
ATATCGCCCAAGTACATCTAGCAGGCTCTATTCAACCTTCAAAGTATGTAAGAAACTTTATTGATTTAAATTGTATTTTTTCATAGGTACTTAACGATTTCCAATGATTTGAACTATTTATTATTTGTGTGCTTAAAGCAAATATTTTGTTTTTTAATGTTTAAGGCAACCCTTATTTTACAATGTACCTACCTACTTGAATTATATAAATATAAAAATGATTTACTTAGTTTCAACAAAAAACAGGTTTTATTATTAGTGAAAAAATGGTAGTGACTCTGATGTCAAACTAGGACCTTCAAAATCAAATACACTGCCTTAACACAATAATCTGCATTAAAATCTTCAAAATTTGATTATTTCATCCTTTGAACACATAAGTTTTTTTCATATTATTGAAATGAAATAGTGTATCTGAGAGCCGACTTGTCTGACTCCAAAAAAATATTGTGTGTCTTTTGGACCGGGTGGAAAATGTGGCGTATATTTCGGATATGTATTTAATCATTTTACCCAAAAAATAATCCTAGTTAAGACAAGTTGGCGCTGAGGTACTAAATTGTTGCCTGAGAACTGAGAGCCAACTTGTCTTAACTCCACTTTCTGGGTTAAATTACTAAAAAAAAAACATATCTGTAATATACGCCTTATACTCTATCCGGGCGAAAGAGACACGAAATATTGTTTTTATTGGAGTTAAGACAAGTTGGCTCTAGGTAGCCTAGTTGTACTATACTGACACATACAAATGTGTATATTATATTAAGTAAGTATATGTTTTGTTTTCATGAAAATATGCAGATTAGAAATAATATGAGCGCGTTCATAAATTTCGTTGCTAATCGAGATTATTTATGACGCAAGTATTTATTTTTTCTTTGATTGATACCTATTTTCACTACCTAAATACCTTTCACTGAAGTTAATGAAGAGTGTACAAAAATGTTGAGGGATTACGCATATTTTATAATTAACCCAACCTTTGTGTTAACTATAAAATATGAATAAATCATTTTTCAACTCTTTTTATTATTATTCTTTATTTATTTTGATAAATCTGGGCAAACCCTGAACAAAAATACACTTTCAACATTGTTCACATAAAGCAAAGCTTACGTACGACAGTACCTAAACTATACGTACGAAAGTCGTCAACTGATACCACTGGGCTACCAAGCACGTCAAATTATTCGTTTATTAGATATTTACACTGAATCATCACTGAACAACACAAAAAATCATAAAACAAAAATAAAAAATGTCCAGTGCTCCAATAACAGGTATCTTCGCGTAGCTATTGCGCATAGTTAAATGGGTACATTGCGGGAGTTAAATACTACGTATATTACTGAAGTGTTATCCGTACTTGAAAAATATTTTGTTTCAATTTACAAAAGATGTGATAAAGAGACCAAGACTGAATGATAAATAACTCTATTTGTTAATAATTATGAACATAAAAACAAAAATAAATCACAACTTCATTAAAATGAATTAAAAGTGGAGAGAGGTGGAGAGACAGCTGGCAGTCGACATCACAGGAGGAACAGGCTGCGGCACAAACAGATCCCCAGGATCTATAGAAAGAAGATGAATTAAAATTTGCAATCAGTTATTTACTTATCGTCCATAAAAGTAGGCGACTTAATCCTTGATAAATTTTCATTCACCTACATCTACAACCAAACACAGCTTAAGTGACAGATCGATAAATCTGTACAGTAGAAACTGTCTGGGGGTGGTAGGATCCGGGTGAATTATTAACCGAATTCAATTCGCCACTACTAGTGTATGGTTGTAATTATTACCTGAAACAGTTCTACCACCTAGGGCTATATATACACGTACAAGCCACTAAAACCGAACCTTGTATACATAGTGAAATAACAAATAAAAAAGCAGACATAACATTTTTGTAATAATTATTATTATTCATCATAATATGATTGTTCCTCTCGAGGAAAATGTTTGGATCGGAATATTTTTCGCATTTTTCGTTTCCAAATTTATCGGAAACTGTGAAAATTCGACAAATCTCTATACGGCAATTTAACCTTCTGGCTGCTAGAACATAGAATTGGTTTGTTGGGTTTTATGCTTTGCTTTTAAACTCTCTCAGTCTTATTTATAAAAAAATCGTTCATTACACGATCACTTCCGATACGCCGGCCGATCAGTTTTTGCTTCGGTTATAAAAACATATTTGATCCGCGTCTTTTATGCATGAAAATGACATTTGCTCAAAATTTTGTAAACAAACAAAATAGTAGCCGGGCAAAGTGAGTGTTTAGGTACAACCAAGATGCGCTATGTCAGATTTGAATGATTTCGAGTTATTGATGTAGAATATACTATACATCTTATTTTTTAATAATTTAGGTATGTTCTATCAAAAAAAAAGCTGATTTTTATTTCAGAAAACAAAATTTGCATTACATCATACCACACCTTTAGTTCCACAATGTTTATAATACTGAATTTCACATTTTTATCTACTAAAAAGTATTTTGTTTTTTTTTCTTCAAGACGTCAATATTAAAAATTTAGTTTATGCATCATGGTTATAAGCGCTCGAACAATAATTGTTCGTAATAGCGGGAATGAATATATTTGCGTTATTTGTTTAAATTTTCTATGATTAAAATAATAAACCATAATATGAAGGGAGCACATGTTATTTGGACGGGGGAAAAACTTAAATACAGTGTATTTATTACAGGAAGCGTTCTTGTTTACTCGAAACCACCGTCAGTTGACGGTGAATCCAATATGGCGGGTCAAAATCTACAGAGATCAGCTCACAATCAAGCGATATGCGTTAAACTATCTCCATGACAGCTTGAGCTATTTCTTCCACTGATCGTAGTTTTTAAATAAAGCAGTCTGCGATCATCGTAGCTATATATCTCTTTAGACTATAGACGAACATTATCAGACTCCAGTCAGACATATTATGTATCTTTTCATAGTTAAAGTTGTATCCCACTGATTTTGTATCAAAAAATACTTCTTCGATACAATATTACCCGCGGACACCTACTATACAATTCTCAATGTTTCTCATGATAACAAATAACGAATTACCGACAAAGAAATAAAAATAATAGTTTTGTCAAAATTTAGAAAAAAAAAATCTGTTTTTTTTTTAGTTGAAATAGGGCGTTTCATTTAAAATGTCGAGCTATGGACTAATTTTACAAAGTGAATGCGACCGGACACGGAAAGTTAGTAAGTATTGCAACTTTCCGTGTCGGGACTCGCGTTGACAGGACAGTTGTTGTCCCATAAGTCATTATTAATTTAACTTTGTAGGTATTTGTGATGATTTTTACATATTATATATACCTATCTACCTAACTAGTGTACGACTTTTTCTTAAATTATTTAAAAAAGAAAAACATTTAACCAAATTTTCATTCCCTATTTTTTTAACATCTTCCCTTGAGGTGAAACGATTCATTGGCAAAGCTGAAATTGAAATTTCACTTACGAGTCAACAAGAAAGATAGGAATCGTAAATCAATGTTATCAGTCGAATAATCTTTGAAAATGTTTTCACCTTGTCTCGTGTTTGTTCTGCGGGGACAGGTATACGCTATACAGCCTACACACACCCTATTATCTCCCCTATGAATTGATTAAAACGACCTACATAATACATCCCCGTATTGGTTTTATATTATTTGGTTGACGTTAAACGCGTGGGATTTCTTTATGAATAAATACATTATTTACCTACCTATTTGTTTAAATATTATTCGTTTTCATGATATGATCCAAATTTTTTGTGTTACTACGAAATTTTATTTAACCTTCTTTTAAACGTAGGTACATAATATAAGTAAGGCTATGAAAACAAAAAGTTTTATCATTTGAAAATCTTTTGTTCAACCTTGGATATAATATACCTACTTAATCAACTTCCAACATATTTTTCGTTAGATACCTTGGTGTTAAATTTTTGATCAAACTTGAACTAGGCACTTCAAGTCTGTAGAAATATATTTTTGCTAAAATATTTTAGCCCATTATTAAAACTTCATATGTTTCACGATTTTTCATCATGCTCTTTTGATGTCATCTTATATTTTTTCGTTTATTATGTAATATTATTTATGCATACTTTGTATTGTGGAATGAGTTGTTTCTTTTTGTATTCTGTGCCTAACTGATGAAATGGTGTTAAAATAATTATAAAAATTTGAATATCTCAATTTGATTGGTTTTTTGCTCCGTAAATGGTTTAAACAATTACTCAAATAGAGTAAGAATCTACGATTTAATAACCTTCACACCAACAGGGTTCATCAAACCTTTTATTTATTTAAATCCATACAGTACCACTGTGCCTTTAACAGGCTATAAGAGTAAATTAAAATAAATGTGAAGTAAAGTAGTTTATAAAATACAATAAATAATAAAGTGCTCAGTAAATATAAGTACATAGGATATCAATTAAGGAGGACTTTCAGCAAATTACTAAGCAACAATATAAAAATCGAAAAATAATACCTAATATATAATACAAGAGTTGAGTAGTTAACATAAATCAAACAAAGATGCCAACACAATGTTAAAATTTAGATAATTATCAGGTAAAAGTTTTCGATGATGAGTTTTCTTTGTTATTTTTTTATAACATAGCGATGTTGTTTGTCTTATTTAATAAGACCAACAACAAAACATAACGTCGGTATTCTGGAAAAAATAAAATTTTGAAAAAAAAAAAACAAACGCAAAAATATTAAATCTTCTTGACAAATTGATCAGGGCGTGAGCGCGAGTTTTTCAAACGATTCCCAGAGGAAAAATTTGTATCCAAATATGAGTGATTGAATTTTTAAATAAAACTCGGTTTGTTTCAAATTAATTTATGATTTTTCGCTCAATATTGTTTTAAATTAAAAAGTTTTTAGCTTTCTAGTTTGAATATTAAGAACTGAATTTTTAGACTAATCGTTTATTATTTTATAGACAGGATAGAAAAACTGTGAGATTTAAGGCACAGTAAAACCTGCTTTTTATGAATAAGTTTAAGAACACCGCACTATTGACTTGGTCTTAAGGCTGTTAGAGTCGCCAAAGGGGTGATTTTAATGATTTTTCAATCCATTTTCCGGCGTTATCTACTGTCGGATTTCGATGAAAAAAATATATAACATAAATTAGACTTTAATGAAGGCGGCCTCAGAGCCGTTTTTTGATATCTAGTATAGTTTCTTGTAGAAAATAAAAATAGCAAACGTCGTTTTTCATCTTTTTTTAAATATTCCAACTGATATATACGTCGGAATGAAATAATTCTTTTTTTGTCTTAAAGAGCATTAAAAAATCTACAAGATTATAGAACGAAATGCTAATATTTATTTCCGGCTTAGCGTATAATCCCAAAAAACCTCTATTTCAAATAAACACTGAATATCGAAATATTCTATCGGCTTTAGCGTGCATGCGATAATGACACTTATAGCACGGGAATTACAAGGAACGCACTGGTTTTCGTTGTGTAAGTTATTCAGTCGCCCACAACATCGTGGACTTAGATGACGTGCAACCTGCGCTAGTTCAATTTACGTTTTGTATTGTATACTTTTTGACGAAAATTCGTATATTACAGAGGACGACAAACATTGGTTAGTAATTTTTATTTTATTATTTTTTGTATTCAGCAATTAATTCTATCATTGCTGTTTGGTGATTTTAAAGTTTATATTTTTGAATTAGGTATAATATGTTTATAGTCACATTGCATACCTATTATGAACTTTTTTCTTCTAAATTATTATCATTTATGCGTTATACAGGGTGGCACGTTCCTATTGGGCAAAATTAAACTCCTTTCTAAAAATCGCTGGATTCCGAATTCTATTAGTTAGTCCGAATTCTAGCAGTTTTCTATAAAACAAAATTTCTGGACAAAATTTTAAACGCCGCGCCAATCTGAATATAACCCATTCACAAACATATTGTGATATAGGTACCAACTGATTTTGGCCCAGTCGATGGATATCTTAAGTACTATTCTATCACATTATTTTGCTTTTTCAGAAACTATTTTATCACGCCGAGTGCAATATTATAGACTTAGAGCGTAAAATAAAAAATCAAAATGGGACGAAAAGAGAAGTATACCGGAATAGTGAATCGTACAAAAAATGTCTCCTTGCCAAAGCACGTAACATTAAGAAGTAAGTATTTTTTATGTATAAATTGTAACATTCGGTCTATTAATAAGCCATAATTTGAGCAGTTCGGTCATTTTTCCATCTTATGGCAATACTTCAGTCAAATTTCAGGAACTTACCGACGAGGTCCTATTTACTCCACGGGATATGGTAGCCGGAAACTGCCGAACCAACCCGAATTGTTTGAAAGTAATACAAATAGCATCAACATTATAATTGACACTAATACAATCATACAGTCGTCCTCGTTACACTTCGGAATGGTTCGGCAGTTTCCGGCTACCATGTCCCGTGGAGTAAATAGGAGCTCGTAACTTACCGATGGTCGAATGACCAGATATGTAATAATTTGATACTTCATTTTAGATATTGTTGACTCACTTTCTTCTTATCACTAAGAGCGAGACAACCCAACGTTGTTTTGAGTAAAAGTTTTTATGGTTTTGTTCACCAGGGCACGTCATTGTTAAAATTCGAATGTTTTAAAACAGGTTCAAGTGTTGCCATTGGAAATTAGATTATCCGGCAGTCAAATCCACACTATTTTCGGATTGTTAAAAATGTTTTATAATACCATTATCGGAACAATTTACTTAGGAACGACCATCCGTTAGTTTACCAGCGACATACTTACAGATATTTTAGTATCTCTTTTATAGTATTGGCCCAATAATAAAAAAAATTACATTATGTATACCTTTCAAAGATTACAGATATATCTTCAAAATCTCGTCAATTTTCAGGTCACGGAACGCTGTCCCGGACCAAATGAATGCAGCTACTTCTAAGTCCAGAGTTACTGCAAAATTAATCTATACACCTCAAGACCAACCGAGTCACAACAAGGATTTAGATTCAAAGAATATCTTAGCATGCGAAACTTCCAGATTAGAACCAACGACTGAAGGGACAAAAATATCTGGAAGGCGCGTTTGTAATATGATGTGGTTATCTTCACATCCTTTTGATACCATGACATATAATCTTGACCGTCCAGTTTTAAAGGAGGAGTTCGACGGCAATGAATCTGCACATATGCAATATATACATAAGATATAGCATTTCTTTTTGTATGAATTTTGTAATTACATTTTTTAATATGCCATTAAAATCAAATATTAAAAAAGTGTATTTTTCCCGTTCCCATTTTATAATCATATAATCTGAAATGGTGGCAATTAGAATGAATAGTATGTGAGTGTTAGAAGAAATTAATTAATGGTGAGACTCATGTTTAAAAAAATCTGGTAAAAGCAATGTAGGTATACCTGAATGTAACGTAAAATTAATAATGTCGCTTTAACCAAATACATGTTTATCATCATTATCGGCATTATCATTATCATCACTATCATCCACCGTTGTTCAAAAATTCCAAACACATTGCAGTCAAAAGAACATTGAGGTTTTAAATATTTCGACGCATTCCACTGGTTTCCGACCCCTAACTCTACACTTACATACGTACAAATATTGTAAGAGTTAAGTAGTGGAGAGAGTCCGCCCTAATTTTTATGCCCCGCCCGAAATTGACTTTGAAGTCAGAGCTGTCACGCTCTTAAGGACGAATGAGATCCATGTTTTTTTCGGTCTATCACATTTTTCACACCTAACTTTTCAAAATTACGTTATTTAATTCTATAAACCTTAATAGGGTTTAAATACTCGTAAATATTCTCGTCGTTAACCCTTTGAAGCTGTTGTGGTGGCATTGAAAGTTGTCGTGTTGCAGATGGAATATCTTAATTGCAACACTATTTTGACTGTAAAATTCAAATATTATGAATAAAGTTTAATCTTGACTTCGCCAGTATGGTAGGGGAGTCTGTTCTCTCCCTCCACACCACCGAAGTCGCGGCGCACTTGATACGCGCACGCCAGTCGGGACAGATCGCTTCATCTAACCACACGTCGGTGGTCAGCGATCCCAACCATTTCGGTTTTTACGTCCAATGGCGGTTTGAATTTGAATTGAACAAAGAAAGTAATTTGAAATCTTCGATTGATAACGAAATATCTTCCGTGTCTACTAACTGATTGTTAGATACTAAGTGAGAATAATCGTGTAATAAAATAATTACTGTCTTTCTGTTAAACTTTAAACAAACAATACTAATAGTGTTTTGAATTCGATATGTGCCTGTTTATTCGATAGACTAAAAATAATGATAAGACAATTTTTGTAATAACCATAATGTGTTTTGTGTAAAAATAAACTTGGACTTATTTCACAAATCAGTGTTTGACATTTATAATCTCCCCTAAGCCTTGTGCAAACAAAATTGAACTCTTCCTGCAAATCAGTGTGGGAAATTCACAATCTAACGAGGTGTGCTTACTTTCGAACTACACTAAAAACCCTGAGAAACAAAGATATTACTTTATTAATACAAGAGTCTCTGCTCTACCTTAAACTACTTTAGTGAAAGAACATATTATATAGTGACAAGAAGTAATCTCGAGCTAGCCAAACATATTAAGTATCGCCTTCAGTTGTTGTCATCAGGCCAGAAGGAAGATCCCCCCCACTTCCATCGCCTCTACTAGAACTTCCTGAGTCTTGGAGAGAGATCTTGCTACTTACACATCATTCTATTTCTCTGGAACGTACTACAAGGGTAAGAAATCTTCTTCTACATACCTATCTGTCTCTCCCTGACGAAAAGAAGCAAGAAGGAGTTAGAAGCATCTGAGGAGACGATACGAGGTGGTCAGATCTGTGAGTTCCTCACGGTACATCCTACATCACCTCTATCATACGACATTGCCGCCCACCTGTGGGGTGATACAGATCAGAGAGATCCTCATCTTACATCCGACTACAGCTCTCCTTACGACAATGGCGCCCGTCCGTGATGGCATCAAAAAGTAAGCCAAATCACCTTCAATTGATTGTGCATCAAGAAATAATAAACACACAAAATAAATCCCTTTTAGTGCATTCATTTGACAAGAAATCTGACCGAGCGTGTTAATAACTGCCATCTATATGTTTATATTTAGTCCACTGTCCATGTTTTTGTTCAAAAGAAAAAAAAATGATATTTAATGCATTTCTTTGTTCTCTAGGAAAATACCGCCAAAACCGTTTGTTTGTTGTTTGTCAAAGTGTGTCGGTAGCATTTTTTAACGAACTAAGGGGCGTGGCTTATATCGGCCCGCTGCGCTGGCTGCCCCCTCCCAAACCGCGCTCCGTCACAAAATGCCTTTGCTAAAGTCTGCCAGGGGCGTCCCAAGTTTATAAATTTTTCTTCTCTCGTTCATTATACTCTCTTAACAAAGATTGCTTAGGTCACCTAATTTTTTTTTTTTTTTTTTTTTTTTTTTCTTTTTTCTCAACGTCGGTGTTCTTTTTCTCTGCTTTCGACCTATATTGAGGCGTCTCAAGTTATAATTTTTTGAAACGCACTATATAGAAGTTTGCTTTTGTGTATACTGCAAGTGTTGCATGTCACGAAGTGAATTGTCAAAAATAATACTGCCCTATATAAATAAATATTCTCGGAAGAGATATTTTCAGATAAGTACTTTACATACATCTTCCTTTTCTTCTCTCAATTCACATATGTGGTAGAAAATTAGAGCGAGAATTGTTGTCCACATATTGATCAAAAAATTATTTTTTTTCTCTTTTCTCTCTCCTTTTTTTTGAGAAATCTTCTTGTTGTTTCTCTAACGAAGGTCGAAGATCGAAGAATTAGAGGAGCAATAGTTTTTCTAAGTTTAGTTTTGGAGAAAAATTTTGGTAACATTTCATTATCAACAAACGAAACCAGCCCTGGACTATTTTTTTGTTTTGTCAAATATTCCGCTCCGAAACATGTTTGTGTGTGTGTGTGAATAAACTGTTGCGAAGTTAATATACCTGTTGCCACAGGAAATTAGCCGAGGTCAACGACCAACCTACCACGATTTTTTTTGTATGTACATATTACCGGCTATAGAGAAGGAATCCCGATTTCTCGTAAAAACTTGGTCCGCGCGCTCTCGAATTCATACGGTGTAGGAATGACACGAGGCAGTTTCACATACTTACTTATACCTCAGTGTGTCGTATATTAGCCAAGGCCCTTCACTGCACGAGTTTAAAAGCTATACTTACCTACTTACTTATACCTTAGTGCATTGTGTGTTGTCAAGGCCTAACCATTCGGCGACTTTGAAATTTATAGCTACCTACCTACCTGTGTGTGTATTCAGTATACATACTTTCTTCGTATTATAGAATAGTGTTCGTCGTGCGCTCAACAGCTGATTGTTTAGAAATTTGCCTATGAATAATATGCATTTGAAAGCTTATAGAAACAATTCATCAATTGTTATACAATTAAATACCTACGTTGCCGTAATTGATAAGTTTCGTTTTAAATATATTTGAAGAGAAAGTCCTCCTCCACAATATACGCGATTATTGAATAAATATTGTTTTTCCTTTTCTTTCTTTCGTTGGATTTTTTTTTGCTACAATGGAACCCGTTGACATCTTGATACCTAGAGTGGACAAGTCTAACTCTAGGACATTGTCAAAAGCGTTGAGACAAAGAGGAATAGAACCTACCGCGGGTTTATTGTCTCTTAGAAGACAATGTTTGGAATACAATGCTGGATTGAATACCAACTCTTCCTCTTCTTCTTCCGGCATAGAGACAGCCGCCTCCTGTTCAGAATATGAACCCGTCACAAATCTATTACGTTCGGAATCTTCCGCAGAAAAGGAACCATTGCCTAATACATTATCAGCCAAACCTAGTTCTTTTACTGAACTACCCGCTGTAACACGCCATGTTAGGACAGTGCCTCATTCAACTAACTTTTCATCATGGCCCGTTGAACATTTCTCAGGGAAATCGGACGTTCGCGAATTTTTCACACGTTTACAAGAAGTAGCCATCTCAAGAAATTACCCTATAGAGGCATTGGGCAGTTCCTTGCCTGAGTTCATTGCTGAACGAGCTCTCACTTTCCATAGAGCTTCCAATTTTACAAATCGGCCATGGTCAGAGATCAAGCAAGCATACATCAAAAGGTTTGATACTCCTGACGCAAATAGCTTGAGAAGAGTAAAAGTTTTAACAGCTGTTCAACTACCTCTAGAGAGCGCAGGAGATTTCATTTCTAGAATAGTCATACTGAACCAATCTTTGGAATCCCCCTTCAGAGGTGCAGAATTGGTTAAATCCATAAAGCGTGGATTGGACTCACGTTATGCGAGTGCCTTGGTGGCGGGAAGACCCTCGACTCTTCAAGAGATAGAACAATTATGTACAGAATTAGAAACCATTACGGTAGCCCTCCCACAGCGTTCGGTGAAGAGTCCTCCTCGTATAAATACTAGACCACCAAACCCTGTTCAATTTAGAAAACCTCTTTCTCCTGCGGTTAAGTGTTACCAGTGTGGTAAAATGGGACATTATGCACGAAATTGTAGAACCCCACGAAGACCTACGGTGGCTCCAATCAATCGTTCAGTTTTCAACCGATCCAATGATTCTTCTAATACTTCTGTACCGGATTTCTCTCGTCCACCCCCGTCATTTAGTAAACAAAAAAACGTGTAGGCGGTCCTGCTAGAATCTCTCCGGATAATACAACCTGCGTAAAAGAGAGAAAAGCATGGATTGCCTGTGTCAAATTATTCTATAATACTTTGCAGGTAAATTCGGTAAAAATTTCCAATGCCAGCGATCGTCGACCATTTTTACATTTTAAAATTTTTCATTTACAATACCGTGGGTTACTCGATAGTGGAGCAGCAGTCAATCTTCTCGGGGGGAACCTATATCAATCATTTGCAGAAGTCGGTTTCATTCCCACGTATTCTCCCACGAATATCAGCAGTGTCGACAACTCACCAATACCTACTATCGGCAAAATTACACTTCCCTTGTGTTTCAATGAGAAAGTATTAATGACAGAATTCATAATAGCTCCTTCCTTGGCCGAACAGTTCATTTTGGGCACACCGTTTTTAGAAAAATCACAGTTAGTACCTCCTCTTTTTCCAAACAGTAAATCAAATGCTGAACCGTCGTGTCACATTAGCTCCGTTACAAGCGTGCCTCGATGTTTAAATTCAATAGAAGACCTTACTGCTAATCAAAAATTAATTTTAGAATCAGTTATAACTGAGTTCGACCAAATAGCATTTGAGAAGGTCGGTCTCGGGCGCACCCATTTAGTTAGCCATAAGATTGACACAGGAAATTCTCTGCCAGTGCGACAACGTACATACCCGGCCTCCCACGTCCGTAGAGAACAACTTTGCAGAGAGGTAGACTCCATGCTACAAATGGATGTAATCGAACCCTCACGGTCACCCTATTTAAATAATGTATTCATAGTTCCAAAAAAGGACGGCAGCGGTCGACTGGTTCTCGATCCCAGAAAGCTTAACGAGGTGACAAAAGCCGACAGTTACCGACTACCGAACATCAATCACATATTGGATAACTTGCGTGATACCAAATACCTGACAGCTCTAGATCTTAGCCTAGGTTTTTGGCAGATGCCGCTTGATCAATCTAGTAGGGAAAAAACGGCTTTCTTTGTAGAGAACCGCGGGCTCTTCCATTTCAAAGTGACACCGTTCGGATTGCGCAACATACCCGCCGAAATGCAACGACTAATGGACACCCTATTTCCTGATTTGGGGAATTCAGTACTGTGCTATTTAGACGATATTTTGATTTGCTCTAGAGATTTCGAGTCCCATTTAAAAACCCTGCGTATTGTCCTGTCAAGATTGAAGGAAGCCAACTTAACTATAAAACTAAGTAAGTCAGAATTTTGTAAGTCCACCTTAAAGTATTTAGGGCATGTAATAGACCGTAATGGGATACAAACAGACCCAGACAAGGTATCGGTAATGTTAAAATATCCGCGTCCAACATCCAGCAAACAAGTAAGAGCATTTATTGGCTTAATGGCCTATTATCGTCGCTTTATTAAAGATTTCTCTAGAATAGCCTCCCCCCTCACTAAATTAACCAGTAACAAATATGACGGTCGTAAGTTCGTATGGTCAGAAGAGGCTGAAGTTTCTTTTAACACTTTAAAAGAATTAATGACGTCAGCACCGATTTTGAAGCCCCCAGATTACAATTTAGCTTATATCCTTACCACCGACGCGAGCGCTGTCAGCTTGGGAAGCTATCTTTCTCAAAAGGATGCTAACGGCTTGGAACATATCATAGCTTATCATTCCAGGAAACTCTCCCCCCCAGAGAAGAATTACAGTACCACGGAACGCGAGTTGCTAGCGATAGTCGACTCGATTCATCATTTTAGGAGTTATTTAGAAGGGACACGTTTTACAGTCATGAGTGACCATGGTTGCCTGAAGTATCTAAATTCAATTTCATCACCAAGCGGCCGCCTTGCCCGCTGGGCCTGTAGATTATCCCAATATGATTTCGATTTTGTATTCAAGCGTGGCTGTGAGAATCATCTCGCTGATGGCTTGAGTAGGCTCCCAATTGCAGCAATTTCTATTCCCGAACCTTTCAAAAACGTTACAGATTCTAGTTATAATAAATTATTTTCTTCTTGTGAAAAACAACCCCAGAGTTTCCCAAATTACATGATAAACGATGGTCACCTGTATAGATACTGCAAGTACAAAAAGGATCCCATTTCAAATAGTTCACCTCACTTATGGAAGTTAGTAGTTCCCCGATGTCATATATTAAAGCTTATAAACGAAAATCATAACGAACATTGTCACCCTGGCGTTCAGAAAACTTTTGAATTCGTTTCTCGTACTTATTATGCCAAGGGTCTATTATCACTCATTAAACAGGTTGTTTCCAACTGCGAACGTTGCAAAGCTTATAAACACAGCAATAAAGGCCCCCAAGGTATTTCCACATTTCCGAAAAATTTGACAAGACCTCTTGAGTCAATCAGTTTAGATTTTATAGGTCCCTTCCCTCTCAGCCATAAGAAAAATCTTTTTATCCTTACAGTCGTCGATAACTTTTCAAAATTTTTGTGGACTTTTGCATTAAGATCAGCTACCTCCCGCAACGTAATCCAACTTTTGGAAAATCACATCTTTCTTCCCTTCTCTGTTCCCAAGATATTGATTATGGACAACGGAAAGCAATTTGTCTCGCAAGAATTCCGTTCCTTTCTTGCATCATATGGTATAAAAGATCTCCGTTATAACGCCTTTTTCCATCCCCAGCACAATGTATCGGAAAGATACAATCAAACAGTAGTCACGTTACTCGCAATGATGGTTGGAGAAAATCAACGCGACTGGTGTACTTATTTGCCTAAGATATGTTCTTGTCTTAACTCTACAATGAATATTGCTACCGGACACACCCCCCACCTCTTAATGTTTGGATTTGAAAGTGTCCCTCACGCATCTTTTTATAGGCCCCTTCAAGTCAACCAACCTTCGTCGCCAGATACAACAGACCCTATAGAACAACGCCTTACTGACATCTCGCACCTAGAAAAATTTTATGAATCTGTCTCCCGTTCGTTGGTAAAGGCTTTTCATCAAAGTGCTGCTCGTTACAATCTTCGTAGAAAAGACTTATCCCTTAATGTTGGTCAGGTCGTCTGGAGAAGGAGCTTCCAACAATCAAATGCTGGCCAATACTTTTCTAAAAAGCTTGCACCCCGGTTCATAAAGTGTATTGTTGTGAACAAATTATCTCACACAGTTTTCGAATTACAGGACGCCGACGGCCCGTATATAGGAAAATTCCACATAAAAGATATTGTCAAGACTTAATGATAGATATACCCCTTGAACGTGACAGTTTTTGTGCCAAGCCATAAGAGCTGGCCAAGAACAAGTAGTTTTACATTTTTACGGTGACACCCTGTTATGTAAACTGCGAGTAGGAGTTAAAATTTTTATTGTTGAATAACAATTCAAATTCTTAAGTATTATCCTTCCTAGGAAATACATACCCAACTGAGATACCCCATGTGTACTCGAGGACTCGACCTTCAGTCGACTATCCAAAGGAGTGAAATCGGTTGACCTGGTCTACAGCTGTCCTATAGTACCAGCAATCAACCTTGTAGGCCCTTTGCACTTAATTGACTTGATGCTTCAGATGTGTGCTAAAGGAGTAACCTACGTTTTAAAGAAAACCATATCGGAATGAAGCATCTTCCCTTGTTATTATTTTTTTTTTGTTTCATTTAAAATAAAGTCTTGTTATGTAAAAAATTAGCAGTATGCCAATTTCTTCAGTCTTTAGACTGTAAAATAAGGCCTAGATTAAGTTTATTACCCATAAAAGTTGTTTAAGACCAAAAAGTCTTGAGCCCTAGATAGTATAAGATATTAGTATAATGATATTAGATGCGTGACAGAAAGTCTAATATGCATTCTGCTCGTTTGTGTTTCTCCTTATGTACTTGTGACAAAGGTATGAAGGAAAGAATTATTGGTGTTGAAAATAACCGGTAATTTAGTTATAGGTAGTTCCCTAGAAGTCTTGTGTCTCTGTGATCATGAACTCAAGCTAGTGAACTTTGAACTATTATTCTAAACTGTGATCATGTTTAGAATGAAACAATAGTTCATTTATTATAATATTCTCTACTAGGTTTGATTATTCTGTGAACATGAACTCAACCTAGAGAATATCTTAGTTCCCCTTGGCAACAGTGATCCTGTTCGTCTAGGAAGACCTGTTTGGGTTAGTTTTTTTTAGAATTGGTGTATCTCCTGAATGAAGAAATTCAGAGATTTAGCGCCACAGCCTTATGTTCGGCTTAGAATAGACTCCATTGTTAATTAAGCCTGATTAACTAACAAATTATTTTACGCAAAAGCGTCTAATCCGTTAATCCGTTGGCAGTAGAGTGGTCTCACATAGACCAGGTGTTGTATGTTAATTTTTGTATGATACTAACATACCATGAATATGGTATAGTTAAAGAATTATTTTCCAATAATTGTGTTATTCTGATTGAAATTAATTTCAATAATTATCACACTATAGTTTTGCCAACTTACAAAAGGTTCCATGTATTAGTCAATTAATAGACAAACCGATTATCTCATACACCTATGTGTAGAAGTACGTGAGTCTAACATGTATATAAAATAATAAAAATAAGTCCGTAGTCATAAAAAGCGTACCTAGTGTAAATTAAGAGTCAGCTCTTGTTTGTTGCCTCCTTAGATACACGGTATATTCTGTAAGCGTAATTTCGTCGTATCTAATATATAAAAATAAGCACCGATCGGTATATAGTATAATGACGTGACAAAGGGACGCCTAATTGTCACTTTAGAGTTTAATAGTAAATGTATAGTTAAGTCTTGAGAATTTTTTCAATTTTGTCTCTATGAATAAAATTGAATGGCGTCCTACGGTTATAGGATTCTAAACATCAAAGAATTCTGCTAGCATTGAGATTCCATCCTCAATTGAAATCTGTATTACTTTGGGCATGGCAGATTTAATTTTAATAATAATGATAGTAAAGTTATACTAAGTGGACTCTTCGTTGGTTGCACCCCGTCAGATTCTTGTCAAATATTTAATTAGCTAATCTATAAATTTTGGAGTCTTGTAAGACTTTGTTAGGATGTGTCTTAAAAAAATTTGTGAAAACAAGTGAAAATAAACAGTGATAACCAGGATTACTCTCTGAATCCTGGCAAGCCATTTTAAAATCCACCTAAAAATATCTGGATGACACTGCTAGGGTCCATTAGATATAAGAAAATTTATTCAATGTACTTATTATGTTAAGAAAAATTTAGAAAATTTATTCAATGTACTTATTATGTTAAGAAAAATTTATATATTTTGTATGTATATATGATTGATGTTGTGTCCTCAACTTGACTGACTTATATGTCTAATTCTCCTCAATAATAAAGCATAATTGTACTCTACTAGCAGTCTCCAGGTTCGCAGCACAAGATGAATGAATGAATTAAATTTTATTGCGCAAAATTTTTATTGGAATGAAAGTTATGATATGAAAAGGATGTATGATTTGAAGGCCAAAAGTTAGGTATATGTGTGGTGCTCGGACTTGTTTATTGTGAAAATTTGTGTCCCTTGTTCAATTAAAAATGATAATTGTATTTCTATGTTGGAGTCGAGTTCATGACACAAGCTTCAATCTTACACTATTGTCCAATAGTGTATTAATAAATGTATTATAGTATGTTCAAGAATTCTCGTAGTTTCAGTTTTGTTACAAATTTTTATTTCTCATAATTTCTAAACAAGTTGACCATACCAGCGTCATTGAAACTTTGTTTGCAAACTAAAAAGTGTATAATGACGGCTGGCCTCAAAGTAAGAAAGTACTTATTAAAGAGATTAATTGTTGAACCATAGAGTAAAGTTTAGAATTACTTATCGTTACTGGAATAAAATAGAGTTTCCTTTCAGTCTTGGATTCCTGATATTCTTGCGTGATGTATAGAGTCATAGTTGCTATAATACTACCAGATTATGAATTCCTAAGTTAAAGTATAGTATTTGTAAAGGACTTGTATAGCCTGTAGTCTCAAATTGTTTCCGTAATACAGACAGGAGTGGAAATAAGTTAACTTTGAATGGTAATATAATAATTATAGGATCAAAGTACTGGTTATAATGTCTGTTCGTCATTGAAAATTTTCCTTGAACAACTTTCTTGATTTTCATTGTATAGAATCAATCTCTTGTACCCAAGATGACATGTACTGTATGAAAATAGCATTAGGGTTCACCCAATGATTTGGAATCCACTTATGACATGTCAATTTTGTTTATCCACTTCTTACATAACCATAACAACTTGTACCTAGTATGCCATACTGGCTATCAGGGTGGGTCAACTAAAATGTTTGAGAAATATTTTTTAATTTTTTTTTTAATTTTTTTTAATTTTGTAAATTGAATTCTCCTTAACAGCAATGCCTGTTGACGTACATACTAGTTTACTACCCGAGGTCTTGTAAACACTAAAATGTTTTTTTTTTTAATTTATTTTTTTTAAATTAAAGTCCTAATTGAACCATTATGGTTAATGTATGCTGCTTCAGGGCTTTTTTTTTCATTGGTTTTTTTTGCTTTGAGTAGAATGTCCTGTTGCAGATGGAATATCTTAATTGCAACACTATTTTGACTGTAAAATTCAAATATTATGAATAAAGTTTAATCTTGACTTCGCCAGTATGGTAGGGGAGTCTGTTCTCTCCCTCCACACCACCGAAGTCGCGGCGCACTTGATACGCGCACGCCAGTCGGGACAGATCGCTTCATCTAACCACACGTCGGTGGTCAGCGATCCCAACCATTTCGGTTTTTACGTCCAATGGCGGTTTGAATTTGAATTGAACAAAGAAAGTAATTTGAAATCTTCGATTGATAACGAAATATCTTCCGTGTCTACTAACTGATTGTTAGATACTAAGTGAGAATAATCGTGTAATAAAATAATTACTGTCTTTCTGTTAAACTTTAAACAAACAATACTAATAGTGTTTTGAATTCGATATGTGCCTGTTTATTCGATAGACTAAAAATAATGATAAGACAATTTTTGTAATAACCATAATGTGTTTTGTGTAAAAATAAACTTGGACTTATTTCACAAATCAGTGTTTGACATTTATAATCTCCCCTAAGCCTTGTGCAAACAAAATTGAACTCTTCCTGCAAATCAGTGTGGGAAATTCACAATCTAACGAGGTGTGCTTACTTTCGAACTACACTAAAAACCCTGAGAAACAAAGATATTACTTTATTAATACAAGAGTCTCTGCTCTACCTTAAACTACTTTAGTGAAAGAACATATTATATAGTGACAAGAAGTAATCTCGAGCTAGCCAAACATATTAAGTATCGCCTTCAGTTGTTGTCATCAGGCCAGAAGGAAGATCCCCCCCACTTCCATCGCCTCTACTAGAACTTCCTGAGTCTTGGAGAGAGATCTTGCTACTTACACATCATTCTATTTCTCTGGAACGTACTACAAGGGTAAGAAATCTTCTTCTACATACCTATCTGTCTCTCCCTGACGAAAAGAAGCAAGAAGGAGTTAGAAGCATCTGAGGAGACGATACGAGGTGGTCAGATCTGTGAGTTCCTCACGGTACATCCTACATCACCTCTATCATACGACATTGCCGCCCACCTGTGGGGTGATACAGATCAGAGAGATCCTCATCTTACATCCGACTACAGCTCTCCTTACGACAAAGTAAGTAGCTGTTTTAAAAACTGTGTGTATGAAACAACTCAGCACCAGCGGTTTCTTCCAAAACATTTTCCAAGTCTTTGTACCGAAGTGAAATGCGTCCACTTGAAGAAAAAGGGTTTTTGGTGAACAAATAAAAAGGTCGTTTTATACATAAAATAATAAAATAAAGTAAAAATTTTCCAAAAGAATATAAAAAAATATTTCAGCCGAATGTATTGTAACGTATGGCCGGTCCAAGACAGAAAAAAAGAAACAGAAATATTACCGCATATAATATTTACAAAATTTATCTTTACGAGTGTTTTTCTTGCGAATTTCTTCATCTAGTTACCCACGAAGGGTATTATTTTATTTTTATTGTTACAAAGAATAATAACGTTTACCTACCTCATTTTTTTTCCAAACAAATAAATAAATTAACTTCAATAATTTCTGAAAAGTGTTTTTAGATAAAATTTATAGCAAAACCTTTATTATCATTTTTGTTTGCTCGTAGGGTTATACCGTATAATATTTTTATATTAACAGAAGCGTTACCGTTTTAGGTATAAAAAAATTCATAAAATTTGGGTTTTATTTTTCAAACGAGCAGAGTCAACATCATTCATAAACTCACCGGAACGACTTGGGGTTAACTTGGGGTTGCGACGCTAAAACGTTAAAAACCGCCGGCAACGGTTTGGTCTACTCGGTTGCAGAATACTGCGCTACGGTCTGGTTTCAAAGCAACCTTCAAATGAAGTATTTGGTAGACTAGCGGTTACAACGCTGGCTTTCGTACTGTTTGATGCGGACGTCGTGGTTCGATCCCAGGTGCCGACCATCTTCCTCTTTCACGACACAAGCTTTAAGTAGCTTCCTGTGAAAGAGTCAAGGAGTGTATTTGTGTTCACTTTGAGTGAGCACATATTCATTTATAAAAAAGCGCACATACCAAGTTCATAGACACTCAATTAAATGACTAGTTAACCCCTAGTTAAGACAAGACAATTGAAATTCTCAATAAAAACAAAACTAAACCAATCAACAAGTTTGTACAACAATTCGAGAATCTAAAGAAATATTGAAACAAAAGTTGGCTGTTGACTTAACAACTATACGGTTTATATCTGAGGTGAGTAGGTAAAGGTATTTCTAAAGTCGTACTTGAACTATAAGTCGGTTTTAAATTCAAATAAAAATCAGACTGAACACAACCATAAGCTCCAATTAACCTTCAGGCGTTATTAGTTTCTTCTTATAATTTTTGCTATTTTTTTTTCACATTGAGTCAAAAAGAAAAAAAAAATATATGTCGTGGTTAAATAAAAGACACGTAATTGAGTACGAATTTCACAGGAGCTAGCTGTATATTTTTCCCTTGAACTTTTTCAAGATTTTTCCAATGAGGAAAGTTGGCCTTTTGTACTTTATAAATTAATTTCTCCCGCCGGCACCCAATGGCCAACTTTAACAAGCTAAGCCTCGGTACCGTATTGAAACTTTTATATTGTAAAAAAAAAAATATTATGAACGTTAAAAAATGGAGAGAAACGATTCTAAGATAGACGAAACCGAAATATTTTAAGGCATAAAATCTCTAATCTATATTTTAAAGGGCCGTCTTGCCATGGGGTAGCCGGCTAAGAATAGCAGCTCTGCTCTTTTTGCTGGTTTTTCGAGCATCCTGTAAGAGGCAGGAAATCGAAAAATCAGATCGGGACCGTGAGGTTGACCACCTCACGTCCTTAAACCTCAACCGGTCAGAAAAGGCACAATGAGCCTCGGACGCCTTCGAGCGCAATTGAGAGCTCTTGATGCCTCCCTATGCTCCTGAGTGGGGCTTAGGCCTCTCGCATTGTAGGTTGGTTTGGGGTGGGTCCGCGGCGGGCTTGATTTGTGTGGGGCCGGTTTTTTTCAGTTTGATTGCTTTGATCGAGCTGGAGGGGTCGGTTTCGTGCGGGTCGGGTTTGCTGCGCATTGGTCTTCTCCGGGCTGGCTTGCGTTGTGCGGGAGGCCATAAAGGGAGTATGTTTGTATATTTTAAGGAAAGTCAAACCTGCGTCAGATGCGAAAGATTATGATGAACGATTACGAATAAGCGAAGGACACGACTCCAAAATAAATATTAAGAGTTAATTGTCTCAAACAGAGTTAATTATCAAACAATCCTTAGTGTTGAGAATAGATTTCTGCGACAGATTTTGAACAATCCTTAGTGTTGAGAATAGATTTCTGCGACAGATTTTGGAGATTGGGTGGTATCACTATGTCTCAAATGAGAGACCGTATGCGCCAGAACAGCACAACAGCCAATCACCTCAGTAATCCAGGGTAGTGAGTACGTAACTTTTGCTATAGCACGACTAACCACACATCAATCTAACTACTCATAACCACGGCTTAACTACATAATAACCACGTTACGTACTCGCGCTAACTACACTAGGAAGTAGTTAGTCGTGCTATAGCCCTTACGTACTCACCCCCCAGAATCGCAGCTTGAGCTGGCTTGGCCACGTTCTCCGCGTGTCCCCGAGAGTCTTAAATATGCAAGTCTTTTCTACAATCCGGATGGGACAAGAAAGCGAGACAGGCCGAAAGTAACAATCAAGCGGGCATTTACTGCGGTTCTACAAGATGAAGCTGCGCAAGATAGAGAGGCTTGGAGGAACTTCGTGGCGTCCACATGCTCCACACTGGGAGCGAACGTGGGTTAAGTGAAAGTTAAGTAAAAGAATGTGGATTAAACAGTTGTGATGACGATTGAAAGATGCAAGAGAAGGTAACTTGTATAAAAAGTATAACGCAGTATATTTTGAAACAAATAAATAATTAAATAGCAAGAAAGCTATTATAGCGTCATAATATTTTACTCGGTTTTGTTTCTTAACTTATGTACGCGAAGAAGAAAATTACTATAGTACCTTTGAAGCGTTCGATAAAGTTTTTTGATTCTTGTAAGATATCATTGTATTTAACTGCTTTACTAACAATCTTAGTGTAGGTCCACATAGCTTTCTACCTAAGATTTTGATTAACTTTATTCAAACTTATAAGAAAACAATGTCATACGTCCTATCTCTTCTACACTCATAAATGTAGCGAAATCGATATTTTTATTGTTTTCTGTCTCTTTATAAATTCTTTAAAACGGCTTCTCCCGATTTGACCGCCACAAAATGTACACTCAAATTCATTAATTCAATCTTACTCGTTTGTAAATAACGATAATGGATCTTTGAAATTGTATTCGAAGTTTGTGTTTTTTTTTTCAAGTCGAAAAGCTTCATAATAATTAGGGATGTCATTATTTAGCATTTAGATATTTCCACGAACGACAACTTGACATTGTCTGTAACTCCTCAATGTCATACGCTTTAACATTTCTTGTACCTACCTTTAACATATTGTTAGAACCTTGTTTACAACGTACTATTTAATTTCATTTACTCGTTCAAGTCTATGGTAAAGGATGACACTTAGACATTCACAAGGCGTTTAAGTAATTAATTAATCTATAATGACTTTTCATTTTGTTTATGCTCCATTTCTTTTTTTTTTAAATTTCACCATTTTTAGCAAAGTGTTACTAATATTTCAGCCCCTACTCTTACCATTTTATAAATCAATATCTATGGGTATCTGCCAAATTATTATTTAATTTTTTATAATATTTTCTTTTTGCTTATAAATAATGTTCGTTATAATGAAAAAACAGTAGAAAAAGTTGGTTATTAGAGTATGACAGATAAATCCCAAAACGGAGTTACTTTTCGTTACTTTCAGTAAAATATTCACTGATCTGCGTCTTGTGCATACAAAAAACCGTCGGAAAGGGTTAATATGACTTGAATTTTGGACCTATATATCCCCAACAGAATAAAACGAGCCTTTTTTATGTTTTTAAAGTTGACATCTTAGGTAGCTCCGTAAATGATACGTGTGAGACAATTGCGCATTGTTTCGTTTCCAAACTTCTGAAGACAACAATATTATTTCTAGTTTTCCCATGTCTTATTTATTCACTTGTCCAAATAATAAGAAGATACGTCACGATTCAGTAAATGACATTGCAAAGCGTCACGGGCGCTGCGGCGCCGACTCGAGGAAGCGAAGTTCGTGCTGGTAGTGAGAAAACTAATTTGTCGTTCCAAGGAACTCGTTATTGCAGACAATTTCATTCTATTTTTTACGTACCTACATTTGAAAAACCTAATTGGTTGTTATTTCAATAAGTTTAATTAAATCTTTGAAACGTAAAGCACTGTTTTCGCAAGATTTTACTTATGACATTTTTAAATACCAAGCCAACTGAACCGAGACATATCATCAGTTATATTTAATTATGTTTCGTATGTTCATAATAATATGTACATACATCAAATATTTACAGTAGAGATGAAACGGATAGCAGTTTAGCTGGATACCGGATGCCGGATATTCGGCCAACTAAGCAGCCGAATATCCGGCGTATGTTTCTGGTTGGTTGTTGCATCCCTTGGGATCATTGGGAACACTGTCGACAAAACCATCAACCACATTAGTTAGTCTGGATTAGTTTATAATATTTTTTCCTATGATTAGAGCGTTTAAATTTTTTACTTTTTCCCTCGCTACCAAGGTCTTAGCCAGGTTAGCATTAGTGCAGAGGTTCCCAATCTCTTTAGGTTTACGGCTCCCTTAATATCCAATCCAAACTTCCTTTGCGCCCCACTTAGGGGCATAGGGAGGCAACAAGACATCTCCATTGCGCTCGATCTTGATGATATTGATGACCTCCTCACCCACTATGTCCAGATTCCTCAGCTCTGCTTCAAAGGAGCGGAACACGAGGAAGACCCTCTCATATCGAGACTCGAGTCATCGGGACCCTGATGGGAGGAAGAACAGCGCTCCCCTTAAAATATCAGTGTTTTTTTATGAATTCATTCTGCTGAATGCTAAAGAAGTCTTTAATAGAGCCCGGGCAGAGCGTGAATTATCGTGGGTACAACGCATGAATTAAATTACGCTTACGTAAGCGGCATATACCAACTGGACTGACTCCGTTGCCGGAACGTTATTGTTCCAAAAATCGCGGAATCTATCTGCATCTTCCAGCAGGATGATATATGACGAAACGTACTTTTATAAATCTTTCCTAGTTTACGGAGACAAGGGAAGCCGCTTGCTACCTCTATATATTATAAAGAAATAAGTATTCATTCTCCATAATTTACCCTTATTGCAGTATGTTTGCTAATCAATTTTCTAAGTTGTAGAATTTTTCTTGTGATTACAAGGTGTATTTTTTCTTAAGTGATACTTACTAAATAAATCAATTAGTTATCCAAGCATACTTATCTATTTTTACTATCCGGTATCCGGCCGGATAGGTGCTAGTTATCCGGTATTCGGCCGGATAGCATTTAAGCAGCCGGATAGGCCGGATACCGGATAGTTGCCGGACATCCGTTTCATCTCTAATTTACAGTTGAAAACAATACAGGTAATTATATTACAAACATTAGTTGTAATGGATTGACAAGTCATTTCAATGACTTAACGGGTTCCGCTCATTTGTTGCACTGTTTTCATATATTATATTTACTTTTCTTTTTTGTATTTTTTTTTGTTTTGTTTATATATATTTGTTTATTTCAATAAAGGTTTATTATTAATAATAAAAAATGGGTTGCAGTTGTCTCTGTGATGTGATGTACGCCAGGAGATTGATGTTGTTAATTGTCTTTCGACCTGCAGTGCTAGTTACATATATGACACGGATAAGATATGTGAGAAAAAAACAAAGTGATCAAAACGACACGTATAATAATGAATCTTTACATACTTGAATAAATGGCTGCTACTGAAAGTCACGTGTGCATCAAGTGATAGCAAAAAACTGACTATGATCTGTCTCGAATCCCACATGATCGTTGTAATGTGATTGGTATCATCATATATATTGTTGAAGACACGCTTTATTTCACAAACTACAGTACAACGCCATGACAGGAAGTGACCATAGATTAATTAAACATAGACACCTTACAACGATATATGTTTAATACAGGTCGATTCAATTATGATTTTCGTATTTAACTATGAAGGTACCTCTTACCGTCTCGCATGCGACTCTTTAAATTAAAACAAATCCTACAATATTTTTTTGTAAAGTTAGGTATTTTGTTTTGAAACTTTTCGAACATAGTTTCAATGAGACCTAAATTCCTATCCAATGTAAAGAAAAAAGAACATATTGAAATAACCCTTTTGTACTTTCGGATACTAAATTATTAAATAATTCTATTGGAATCCAATCAAGATAAAAAAAAAAGTCCAAGAAACAAAGGAACCAATTTCGTCATCAAATTATTTTCTGGCTTTGAAGAAATAGAAAGCCAATACATCAATGAAATTCTCCGTCCTGTCCCAACATTGCGTGCTCATTCAACCGGTACTTTTTTTAAGGATACGAAATATTATAGGTATCTATCATAATAATATCTTTTGTATAAAAAATATATAAAACAAGAAAATGACTTTTTTGTTCATCATGTCATGATCTTATTGTGGTCCGATGAAATTTTTTCGAAGAACTACAATCAAACAAAACATTGTACGAATCGTTGTTATCACCAAAATATCCGTATTCATTCCTTATTCAGTTTTTGGATTCTAAAGTACCTATAAAAAAAGTATAAGGGTATCTGCCTATGACTTTTATCTTATCTTTTATCAGGAAACCATCTTTACATGTCTTTACAAGTCTTATAACGCTTTTTGTATAGCTATTGTCTCATAATATTACAATAAAAAAGTATAAGGGTATCTGCCTATTCAAGGTGATACTGCATTCTCTATAACCTGTAATGATATAACATAATACACATTAACCATCTATTTTATTCATGCATCCATTCGGATGTGAAGCTGGATGTTTTCCTCATTACTGGTTCATCAAACTCACGTATCAAGAAATCGTCTATACATAATGAGTATTTTAAAGTCTTTTCTATGACTTTTATCTTATCTTTTATCAGGAAACCATCTTTACATGTCTTTACAAGTCTTATAACGCTTTTTGTATAGCTATTGTCTCATAATATTACAATAAAAAAGTATAAGGGTATCTGCCTATTCAAGGTGATACTGCATTCTCTATAACCTGTAATGATATAACATAATACACATTAACCATCTATTTTATTCATGCATCCATTCGGATGTGAAGCTGGATGTTTTCCTCATTACTGGTTCATCAAACTCACGTATCAAGAAATCGTCTATACATAATGAGTATTTTAAAGTCTTTTCTATGACTTTTATCTTATCTATTATCAGGAAACCGTCTTTACAAGTCTTATAACGCCTTTTGTATAGCTATTGTCTCATTATATTACAATTTGATTTCAAATTGACAATAATGTACATATTATACATGAATGGCAAGATTTGCATATTCCTTCACATTGCATATTGACATGTGATAAAGAAAATAACTAAATTCCAAAAGATGTACTAGAACTATGTAGGTCAACTTATATTGATTGTGACATAAAAATTGAACATTCTTCTAAAGAATAAAGCATCGATACTTTTCATCAGAACCCTTATATGTCGTCTGGGATTTTTTTAATGTAGATATGTATCTATATGAAATATTTCTATGTCCTGTAGTTTTTTTTATTGAACCAATAAATCTTAAGGGACGTGTCTATTTTATTATTACTACTCCTAATCGTTCTTCCTTTACAGGAGAGAGTTGCGTTATATATAGATGACGTCAATTGGAATCCTTATTACACTTGGTAACATTACGTATGATAGAACGTGTGAAACAAATGTGTGCTCATTTATCACTAAAATCTGATAAAAATTTCAACCAATGGAAACAGGAAAAAACTGATCATGCTGAGTGTACGGTCTAAGAAACGAAGCTATACAAGCTAAGCTCACAAAAATGATTTGTCAGAAATTTCTCAATTTATTTACCTTTTGATCATAATAATATTATCATGGTAGTTTCTATGTAGTTACTTGAAAAATTACCATTATAGTAATAGGTATTAATACTTCCAGGCAGTTTCAATAATAAAACTATTCTAACTCCCTTTCTCTTTCGCACTTATTATCCTTAAGGCAGGTTAAAAGCGGTTATGAATTAGTACCTAATTAAAATGTCAACATAGATCAAATTTAATAATTATCGCACAGTGACCATAGGTTCGTTCATTTCTAAAAGGTTTTAAAGTGACGTCATGTGGAATTATGCGTCTCGTAATGGAAACAATGCCAATAATATGTTTTTTGTATAAGTACTTTATGACAAACTCTAACAATAGAAAAATAGCTCAATTTTCAATCATCTTAACTAAGAATTTAAGATGAACTGACTTCGAAATCAACTCAAAGAAAATTAAAAATGATATTTTATCAGAAGGAAAGTAACCAATCCGGACTTTTTCAATTTTTTATAATGCTGTTGAAAATATTTCCGGAATCTGAAAAAAATAAATGAGAGTGAAACGTACCTATAAAGATTGGTAAACTATTGGACAGCCAGCCATGTTATTACCCAGTTGGGAACAGAATGTCCCTACATATTATTATTATAATGTACACACTTGCTATCGCATGCTGGTGACCTGAACATTTCGAAAAACTTTTCGAATAGGAATCCTACTTCGTATTCTCCATGAGAACTACAAGTACATTTTTTTACATACGTATATTGAAAAGAAATCTTCAAGTTGTTCCTATCCCAAAGGTCCCATGTTTGCGTTTCTAGGGGTAAAAGGTTTCCAATATTATGTTTCGATGTCTACATTTTATATTATATTGCTAAAGCCACTTAAAAGTATTGAAAATTCGAAAAGTTCATTTGACACCAGATGGCGTGAGTAGTGTTGTTTTGTTCTCGTGGTTTTACTTTATAATGATTCGGAATTTTAATTCAATGATAATATAACTTTTAATTGAAGGATACAAGAGTGACCAGCTAGATTTTATTTTTAAGTCTTTGTTTTTTTAGAGTTGGGGATATTCATGGCTGGTGTAAATGAATCTGAATACAGCTACAATTCAACCATTTTCCACTAGGATTATAAAAAATCAGGCTTCGTTAAATTGCATATGAAAAATGAGTAAATTGCCAATATAATGCAGATGGGGCTCTAACCTAAATATATAAAAACTTTTTTATTCAAAGCTGGTGGAACTTGTAAGGCAATCTTTTTTCTAGACGTCCAATCTGAGACAGACAAACCCCGGGTAGAAATTCAAATTGTAAATCAATTATAATACTTTGACGTGTCCGGGAATCGAACCCGGAACCTCTTTAATTAGAAGGGTAACCTACCATCCAGTAAGTATATTATGTTGTACAAATATCAGTTAATGTTTAAATAATCTTTAAATGAAAAAATGGCGACGCTTATTGTCTATATTATGTTTAATAGAAATTCAAAATATTAAGATAAATTATTAGATACTTGAGACTACATAGATTTTATAAGTTTTTCATGAGCATGAATTTTATCTAATTATGAAATCCATCAATTATATTGTATATCAATGCATTTTTTAATGTGACTATACGATTAAAAAAAAAAAAAAAAAATTAACATAACTTTTGTAGGTCCACAAAAATTTGTTATTAATATTCATCTCCGAGAATTTTTTTAATCATTGAGCTCTGACTCCATTACATCCATACATTTCCATGCACACGTGAATTTTAATAATTATGAAAGAAAACGCGATATGTAGTCGCAAATATTAAGTCAAAACAACGTTGTTTTCCCTAAAGACCAGAACAAATACACAAGCAGTATGTATTTAACCATAAGAATTATGAAACCGTAACTATTTCAAAATGAGTTTTATAATTTGAAAAATCTATATCTATATATTAATACGTGAAAGAAAAACCTTTGAGACTATTTTTACGAAAATTGCGCGGACGGAGGAGTATGAAATTTCGTAGTTTATATAGAGGAGGGGTGACGAATGCTTATATTTTATTAAAATATGCAAAACAATAGATTAAATCAATAAAAAAAACACTAAGCACACTATTGTAATGTTATTATTTCATACTCACACACATTTCTATGTATTTAATAGAGAGGTACGGGGTATGGGGTAGGTACGCTCGGATTAGGAAAATGTTGGACAGGTTAGATTTTTTGGATGTAAAGCAGCAGATATACTTAAATGATTTCGTTTTTGTGTATAAAATTAAGAATGGAATGATGCCATGCTATTTATCGAATAATGTTAGATATAATTACGAGATACACGACTATCCCACAAGGGGTCGCGATGCGTTTAGGCTTCGGGGTGCTAGGCTCGCAGGTACTGAGAACAGTCTCTTCTACAAGGGGTTTAGGCTGTTCAACGACCTGCCGGCGGAACTCAAGAGCGCAGCTACGCTTGCGATCTTTCGTGTGAAATGTCGTGAATATCTGAAGAGTAGTGATAAGCATAGATTAGTAATGTGAATGTTGTAGAAATGTGACGTCTAAATCTGTATAATATAAGTGGAATAATATTGTTATTTTTAAGTTATAAAATATGTAATTTTTGTAACTTCATAATCTAAATAAATAAATAAATAAATATTATATGACACAGATCTTTTGTTTATCTGTGTCAAATTGAGAATAGATTAATATTGTTTGTCTTTAATAACCATAGAAAAAACTTTGAACATACATATCAACATTTCAATTTTGAAGTATCCATGTCATTATAGCGCTCGCTCATTCTTTGACAAAGGAATCTTAATAATGTGCAAACTTAATATGTAGAATCGAAATTAGTAATGGTCGGATTTCGAGCACTGGCCGAACACTAGTATTAATAGTTAATTTCATAATCGACCTCAAAATATAACTAAATTTAAAAAGGCTGAGTTTTTTAAAGATAGTTGATTTTCGCACAAACAGAATCATCCAACTATCTGTAGGTAATCTTAAAGAGATAAACAGAACTGTTTACGTTCTCCAAAAACAATAATTAATTGTGGGTGTGAGTATCTTTTTTGATAATTATTTAACAGTGATTTAATACTTTCAATGAACGATTTGATTCATTGTAAGAATATGAATGTTATGAAAATCGGGATATAAAAAATCGCTGCAATATTTAAAAAAAAATGTGTGCTAATGTAAAGCGAACACAAATGAGACATGTTTCGACTGTAGTAAGTATGGTCAGTTCCTTTATTCGCAGCCACAAACTTCAGGACGTAAATAAGTTTCAAATAACCTGTGACCATGAAGGGCGTGCCCCTTCGAAACATGTCAGGTACAATAAATTTGTGGAATAGTTAAAAAGTTTTTTATTTAAATTTGATTACTTCAACATAAGTTCATCTTTATTCCAAACATTTTTTTCTGCCTAAACGTTGTTCAGCTGCTGTCGATTTGCCATCCCACCACCTGATTCACATCTGCTTATTTCTTTCCTTCCTGTTCTAGGCTACCAATCTTATCTAACTTAACATCTTTGGCTCTCCTACTTTCAAAACAAATATGATAAAGATAGGAATATGAAGTTTCATATAGTGTTGTCGAAAATACAATCAAAATAATAACATAATGAATCCATTGTATAGAAATGTAAGTTGTTGTAAATTTAATTTTACATAACTGAAACTCGTAATATGTAGAATTAATTCCGCTCACAGCTATACGAGCTGTTTGTATTGAACCGGAATGAGCAACATTTCGTAAGTACGCACATCTCCCGCGGGAGCGCGCCGATCGACTACCATCGATATTACGTATTATTATTTTAATGCATAAATTATTTTTATGCCATTCTATCTGGTACGTTGCTTCTTCCCAAC
Organism: Mystacides longicornis; assembly: GCA_963576905.1. Classification (NCBI taxonomy): domain Eukaryota; kingdom Metazoa; phylum Arthropoda; class Insecta; order Trichoptera; family Leptoceridae; genus Mystacides; species Mystacides longicornis. Next base: position 15,885,553 of record OY756431.1, read on the forward strand.
TGTGCCCTTATGTATCTCTCTCTGTCTGCCCTATATCCCTCACTCACTCAAACCTTTTCGCCGTATCTATTTTAATATCATCAACGTTCGAAGTAATTTAAGAGAGCTCAACTCCCATAAGCTCTCGAGTGTTTTGTAAAATAATGAATATGTCCTGAAATGCGTCAACGCCATCGATCAAAATAGACACGCATTATAGAAAAAAATAATATATTAGGTACTTACTTGATTTCCACATATTTTCTAAACTTCAACCCAAATTTTCTATGAAAATATTTCACAATGAACGTCCAATTTCAATGTAGTATGACAAAAGTAAAGTATTTAAATAAATGGGTGGAAACGGATTAGATCCTGTACCAAAAATATTTTGTAAGTGTGTGCCAGAGCAAATTCTATTTCATAAACATGAAAGATTCAAAGTACATACTTACCTATAGCTTGACCACAATATATATACGTTTGGCGCATTTTAACTAACGCAAACACAGATGGAGACGCTGCATAAAATAATAAAAATGACACCTTTTAAAGTATGACGTCACTTTGGATCAAATTTCATAAAATAAAATACATTTTTATAATGTAGAAAGGTTCGATTTACATTTTACATTGTTGCCACGATGTAACTCAATTAATAATACCCATAACGGAATTAGGTAGGTAGATATTTTAATACAGAAACTTGATGAAGCAAAATATTCAATATTATTTTTCCATTTTCTGACTTTCCTAACCTTTCCATTGTTATTCTTCGCCGTAAATCATCATAAATTTACTTTTTTCATGTCTTTCCGTTCATCTTCTAATCATTTTTTATATTCTTTGAAACGATCTAATGCCGGTGATTTACATTGACACACCAACGATGGTTTATACAGTGAGACAAAATAAAATGATAAACAAAAATAAATTAAAATCAACAAAACCTTTGTTAGTTCTACTTTAGTATATTTGGTTAAAACGTTTTCGGACAACCCTCCATGTATATAACAATACTAGTATTGTTAAGGTTACTGAGGATGGACGGTATTGTTATACATGTATATAACAATACTAGTATTGTTAAGGTTACTGAGGATGGACGGTATTGTTATACATGTATATAACAATACTAGTATTGTTAAGGTTACTGAGGATGGACGGTATTGTTATACATGTATATAACAATACTAGTATTGTTAAGGTTACTGAGGATGGACGGTATTGTTATACATGTATATAACAATACTAGTATTAATACTAGTATTGTTAAGGTTACTGAGGATGGACGGTATTGTTATACATGTATATAACAATACTAGTATTGTTAAGGTTACTGAGGATGGACGGTATTGTTATACATGTATATAACAATACTAGTATTGTTAAGGTTACTGAGGATGGACGGTATTGTTATACATGTATATAACAATACTTGTATTGTTAAGGTTACTGAGGATGGACGGTATTGTTATACATGTATATAACAATACTAGTATTGTTAAGGTTACTGAGAATGGACGGTTGTCCGAAAACGTTTTAACCAAATATACTCAAGTAGAACTAACAAAGTTTTTGTTGATTTTAATTTATTTTTGTTTATTTTAAAATGTTCTACAAAGTTGCTCGCGACAAAAAATTTGAAAAAAATAATATGCTTAATCCATTCCTAGTAATTTCCCATAGGGAGGTAATAAAAGTTCCCTACTGCGTTTGAATTCAAATTCCTAAACTTTGCCTATAAAACGAATGGATCACAGTACGAAACCTAATGAGACAGCCTACATATATCGAATGTGTAGGTATCAGGCTGTCTAAAGCGTCTTTGAATAGGAGTACAAATGCGGGTTCGAGTCCTGCTAGAACATCAGATTTTTTGATATGTTAAACAATTGAAGATGTCAACACTACCGTGACGGTAAATTGAATTTGAACACCGATATGCTTAGGGTATGTAAAATGATCACAACAGTAACATCAAGACGGTCGAAAACCTAGCAAAGTGGCCCGACGCGACGTCATAAATACACATTCCTAATTATGTAGTCGAAAGTTATTTCTGAAGTTTGAAGCGGGCGGATACACACACAAAAAGTACCTCGATAGCAAAAGAGTGAAATAATACATGAATTATTATGAATAAAGATTTCTTTATGCAAATTTTACATAAACAATGAGAAATTTTACATTCTAACCTACTAACCGTTGTATGTGTACCTTGTTTAATCTAATTTGCCTTTCTATGTAGCTACTTATTTAGGTATATAGTAGGTATATCAATACTTACTCGTGTAATTTTCATAGTTAGGTATAGACTGTATGAGTGTGTTGTAGTGGATTCAGGTAAACCCGGCAATGCCTCAACGAACAATAATTAATCAGACAAATCAAGCATATCAACGCATTCATAATGCTATTAACAGGCTGTCTGTATGTATTATCAATATAATAATTGTTAGACGTATATTATACCTATATCTACGAGAATAGACAAGATGAATTAATACCATTTTCTATCTTTAATGTAAAATGGTATAGATATTATGTTAATGCATACGCCAATATAATGTCATACGTATAAAGGGTATGTCTAAACAATCAGTATTTTAAAAACATCTATAAACACATTAGGTAAGTACCTACTTTCAACTTTATAGTTAGCTGTAGGTATTCAATTAAAAGTAGTTTCAACTTAATTATATTTTTTAAAGTTATCGATGTACAGAGAAAAATTATTATCTTTCTTATGTACCTATCGAATAGTCAAATTATGCGTATAACTTCAAATTAAACACATTAAAAATACACATTTGACTTCTTAAGCAGAGAGCAAATATTTTGCTATGAAAGAGTAAGATAGTCGGTACCATTAATTCTCCCTTTAAATCCCACTCAGGGGCAAAGGGAGGCAACAAGAGCTCTCCATTGCGCTATAGATCTAGCGCCTAGCGCCATCACAGGGTTGACACCGCCTGCCTTACCCCCCTTCCCCCCTGTGATGGGGTCCAGGCGTCAAAGCTCATTTTTTCTTATTTCTTCAATCAGATTAAAATAATTTATTTCATAATGTATGTAGTTATTATGGATAAAAAAAACATCTACTTAGGTACATTTATACATAAAGTATATGTATCAGCCTGCTTTTCATCCAGAATAGATATTTTGCAGATTTTGCTTAATATTTGCCTAATTCTGTATTTAGTTATTTAAAAAAATCTACTATCGATTGATTTTACTTCAAATTTTCAACCTTACTCATATTTTGTAATTAATTTTCAAAAATAATTATCTATTAATAAGTGTTATAACCAAAAAGAATAATACGCCCTCGTTTTATACTTATCGATGTCAATGCTCTCTTTAGAGTTATAATATTAAGATGATTCTTGCATTAAGTAAACTTTAAATTTCATATTCTAGAGCGATTCATATACACACTGGAGTTAAAAGGTTTATTTAAAACCAGAATTCACTCACCACAAAGTTGAGCGAACGAATTCCATTTCAGCTAAAAAGCTGCAGCAAAAGGCATTCTATATCGTGAGCATAATTCCGTTGAATAATTTCTATGAAATTCGTGTGGTTATGTACTTATATAAATTGTAATCTCACTACTATTTAGCGACTAATTTACAAGTTATTACAACTAATTTATAAAAATTTCAAGTCACGGCGTTAGGAACCATACTCCTCTGAAACGACTTGACTGATCTTCATGATTAATTTTTAGGTAGGTAGGTATGTAACTTGGTATGAAAGGTAGGTATGAAACTTCATTTAGTAGGTATGTGAATGCATCTTAAGTATATTTCATACCGGTAGTTGATCACGGTTTCCCTATCGAGATTTCATTATTTATTAATTGTCAATATTTTTTTGTTTGGCATCAAAAACACATTTATACCTACCTAATCCTAACTTGTCCTATCTTCACGACCCTCTCATTTTATAATATAACGCTGCTTCATGTTATAATCGTTATTATTTTTTATTTGTTAAGAACAATAAAGACCCCGTTTTTAAAGCGCTTAGTCGCTTATGTTATATAGAAGAAGTTCTTTCGTATGCGCGCGACCTTTGTTTGTTGGAGCTATAGCTCCGCGCTTATGTGAAACAGGAAATCACGTGAACTTAATTTTTGGAAATTGAATTTAACTAAGCTAATAAGTTGTTCAACAATCATTGGTTCTGAGGTGGGACTAAGTTCGACGGTTCAGCTAGTTAGTATTATAATATAATGAAGAGACAAATCGATTTATCTTTGACTTGTGGTACTGTCAGTGACGTACACGTTGTAAGATATCCTACCTGAATGTACATAGGTATGTTTATCGACACACACCTGATTGTACACAGGCTAAACAAATTGTTTATTGAATTCAACGAATCATTAATATCATATTAAGTTGATTGATTAATTTACTTAGATAATAATATGGGTTTGATAATTACGCATACGTCATAATTATTATTGTGTACTGACTTTGTGATATGTTTTATGATCTATTGAAATAACCTTATAAAAAAAAGTGAAATTTATGTGCGTCACTGTCCAATATTGTGTGTTGTTGATTTGCTGAAGGATCATTTTTTTATAATGTTTTTCTATGCATATTCTTTGTCGACGAGCTCCTCCTTCAAAACTGGATGGATCCTAATGAAACATTTTCGCATGTCTTAATGGTTATCCGAGGATGGGTTTGAAGCAAACTCAGATTTCTGGACACCATATTTCTATTTTAATTAATGATTTTATCGATTTTAAATTAGCACCTCTATTGAAAACAAAATATGTACGGATGAGATGCGAACGCTACTCTTTGCGACACCGAATTCGTAACACGGCAATTCTGGAAATCTGTGTGGTTGATGATTTGGTCAGATGGGGCAACAGCAACGCCGACATTGGTAACAAGCATCCCCAAAATATGACCAATTTACGAATGCCACGTTTGGTATTGCATGGTACACATACCGAATGGACATGAAGGCCCCAAAACGGTGGAGCTGGAGAGCTGGTGTTCAGCAACCCATGTGGGTCCCTGCTCGTTAATTGAATAGACTCTTGTGTTTATTAAAAGAAAAGAAATTTTATTGATATTTTGATTGGTTTTAACAGTAAGAAAGCTAGTCACATGCGCAAATCTCTAAAAAGTACCTATCGTCGTATTTCTGATCCAAAAAACTAACAAAATTCTCGCCTGAATATATCAAAGTAATCCCATTTCGAGTAGGTATTGTTAGAATCAGAATCATCATATTCAGCTGTCTCCCTAATCAGAGTTTACGATTTGCCATCTCCCACAAGCCTGTGCCGAATATCAGCTTTTCATTGTTTGGTTATACCACTATAGTGAAGTTAGCTTTGAATTACAAACGACATGTTTCAGATTTAAAAAAAAAGCAGTGAAAATATATAACAACGGCAAACAAATCAGAAAGGATGACAAGTACACATAGGAAATGTAAGCACAAAAGGGAACATTCAGTAAATGAAATAATACGATTTAGAAGTGGATGAAAATAGGAGCGATTTCTATGGAAAACGCGCAAAAGGGAAATGTATTTGGGTGACAGTGGGTAGCTTTATACTTATTTATTTATTATAATATGTAGGCACCTTTCTATCTACCCATATTCTCACATACTTGGTCCAATCAAACTGTACCGCATTGTTTTATGACATACTTAACCTTTTGTCATGAAACACAAAACACACCTAATATGTTTATGACAAGTCGAGGCTACATTTCAAAACAAGGGTTTACAAAACAATCCATTAGGTTACATTTTTTTCTATTTAGTTAGTTCAATCTTCCTTAACGTTTTAAATATTGAAACCGATAACTTTTATTCTATCTTACAGTTAAATAATCCATTGAACTTTACACAAACGTTTAAAACGTATTTTATATGATAAATTCCTTGATGAAACAACTTGATTTACATTCGCTCCCAGTCTGAAGGTCGTTGGCGCCACGAATTTCCTCATAAAGTTGTATTTCTTCAGTCTCGTTTTTCCAGTATCTTGTCAAACTGCAGTGAGTGCCTGTTAGATTGTCAATTTTGACTGCCTCGCTTTCGCGTCCCATTCAGCTTGTAGAAAAGTCTTGCGTTTTCATGACTCGGGGACAAGTAGAGAACATGTCCAAGCCAGCTCAATCTGATGCGGTTCTGAATTGCTGAGGTGATTGGCTGTTGCGCAATTCTAGCGCGTACTATTATTGAAACATAGTGACACCACTTAATCCCCAAAATCGAAATCAACCGAATTCAAAATTAAATGATTTTTCAGATTGCTTACTAAGTTGATCAAATATATGGAAACCCTTATTAATAATGTCTATTATTATCGTCCCTCTTATACTTGGAAAATACTTCCAATTCATCTAAGTAAATTACACGTGACACGGATAAACACTCAGATTGTTACAACACAATCCTTGAAAGTGGATGCATTGTTGCCGGTTAATGGAGCTGTTAAGAGCAAACAGGAAATAGAGAGGATGCATCAGATCACAGACCGGAGCAAAGAGAAACTTGGCTATTAGACGTATCTTCCCGATGGATGGTTGTACGAGTATAGTACTGTCGTTTGTATACCGACTTGTATTGCGGTTTTAGATTGTGCATTCTCCTTGTTGGAGTTTCACCTTATTATGTCTTAGAAACCTACCATCAATATGCATACCCTGCTTTAAAAGTTTAATAGAAGTTATCTTACTTTTAAGATGTTTATTAAAAGAGAAATCAATTATTATAATTGAATCGATGTTTCAATAATTGAATTAATTTTTAATTCTTAATATTATAGTATCAAAATTAAAAGACGCATATTTTTCTTCTACTTATTAGGGCTTAACCGAGGAATCTTATATCTTGTTCGCGATTAAAATTTAGAATACAAATTAGATATAAATTTATGATACGATATGACTGATCTAGAACTTAGATTAATTATGCCATTATGCCAGAAAATCTAATTCTGAATTATTTCATTCCTTCTTGTTCCGATCCAAATAAATAAAACTCATTGCAAAAAAACCTCAAGGTATCATTCTCATTATATTTACCCCTAAGCTTGCCTGGAAATTCTATCTTAGAGAGGATGATAAACTTTTTGTTACTAATTTCTCTAATTAGAACCAAAAATTACTTCATTTTTTTTGTCAAAAGTGGGCTAGAAGAAATTAGTTTTTTTAGGAATTCCTCTAAATCGTCAAACGATAAGATAAGTCTGTTACATAGAACCTAAAGATTTTTACTAATCAAGTTGTACTCACCACGTATGTTAAGACCATATTAAGTCCTTTCGAAGGTGGTCACTTCATTAAAACCGCAACAATGTCATTAAGATTCTACGAAAGCCGTATAGAAGATTCTTTTTTACTCATATCGTTTCAATAATAATAATACACATGTTAAAGAAAAAGCCAAATTAGTTTTCTAAAGCATTCAAGAATTACTAAAATGACTAAAGGATAATCAACAGTAGCATTCATCCAAGATAATGTTGTGATTGTTTTCAATTTAAGCAGTTCAACTAATAAAACTAGATCAAATACCTATACATATTTCAGGTTTGGCACTGGGAACTCGGTTATTTCAATTGTCCCGCAAAAGCAGCATTCGTGGTAAGGTAGAGTTAACTTTGATAAGCTCACCCGTTTCAGACGCACGAAAGGGTTCAACGCTAAAGTAAAATAAAATATGGTTATTCGACAAGTTTTGATAGTTGTGTGAGGAGAAATGGCAATGTTTTTAGATAAAATTTTCTCCAAACTAACTCTATTAGGACGACGATACTCCGCTCCGACCCACCTCACTCTCGTCTAATAAGCGTTATTCGTGATTCCGTATCTGATTAGTTTGAGAAGCTCTGTACGTACTACACCTGTCTCTAGAAAACATACTTTGTTCTTTTACTTCACCCGATTCAACCGCTAACAATATCCATTTTGTATTTTACAATTCAAAAGTTTTAACAAGCACCTATATTATAGAAGAACAACACAAACTTCTTGCTTTTATTATGTATGTACATTGTTACAGAGCGTGCAATAAGGAAACTTTTTATTAACTTTCTGACTCTAGTTCAGGACCCCACGTCGTATCTGATGGTTATGTACAGGTTGCTCTTCCAAACATGTTCATTTATCTAATTAATTATTCACAATGTTATGTCCACTGCTCTCTACTCCACTTTGGATGGGAGTAACTGCTCTATGGGAACAATCTACACAAACATTAATGTACACAAACCCCTTCCTTTGGGTTCTTAATGGAACATACTCGCAAATGTAGGTTTATACGAATCCTAAATTGCAATGAGACTGCTTTAATGTACACCGCAGTTCTATTGATATTAATTGACCAAGCATTCCCAATATTGTAAACCTCATCCGAATTCTAGTTTTAGGTTTGATTTTATAGAGTGGGCTACATTTCTCTTTTGTTGAACATTCGATATGCTGAAATTCGATTTGTATAGTCCCCTTTTAGACGAAACTTTAAACTAAAATATCTTTTTTGAGGTGTGCACAAGAATTCGAAAATTCCTTTGTATCTTTAATTTATTTTTTCTCACCTACTCTTATTTTATTTAGATCAAAAGTTATAAAAAAATATGAACTCTATAGGTATTTCGAAAACAGCTCCTATAGATTGGAGAAACCAACCTAACGAACAAAAAAGTAATAATTGACAACACAATAGATAACACATAAATCTTTCTTTATCTTTATTTTATCCCCCATAGACCCCTTACGAGGCACTCGGGTTCATTAAATATGAATTACAATTTATACATATTATAATACATAACACAATGACAAAGCAAAACAATTACAAATGAAAATATACAAAAAGATACGAAGTAATACATTTATTATGTACCTACTACCTAAATGCCATGCCATGTTGCTGATGGTGTGCAACATGGCATTACTCGGCGATTGATGGAGCTCATCCTACAGCAAAGGGGGCACCTGCGAGATCCTACCAACCATTCGTACCCCGAGGACGCTTATCATCTTGCTCTTATCTTAAAGAATTGCATATTATGATTTAGGCCTAGTGAAAAACATGATGGTAAACCAGCAGAAAATCCACACATATTTCTAGATCTTTTTCTCACTGCACAAGATATTATTTAGTTCCATTAAAATAACAGCTCTCTTAAAACCTTCTCCTGTTTTTTTTAGGGGTCTTAACATCTCTTCTTCTTATTCTCATATAAGTCTCAACTTTCATTCCTGATGGCAGATCCCAGACAAACTGATCAACCTCAAGGAAGTAAACTAAACTTAGATTATTAAGCTCTCTTGGTGGTGACTCTTGCTCTGTCACGTCTTTTTTTGTACCACTTGGAGTGTAAAATAGGCTTCCATAATCTATGGACTGGGGAGAAATACGTAGAACATGACCGAGCCAGCTCAGCTTACGATTCAGGAACCTAACGTTGTCACTGGAGATTTTATATCAATAAGCTGATTTTAAAATTAGAATTGCAATTGGTACTTATTTGATTTAATGTAAGACTTTCAATCGCGAATCGCAAAACGAAATGCTTTCTGGGTAAGCTTAAACGGAATGCGAACTCTCTTTCATAAAAAAAACTAAATACCTGATATTAAAATACGTTTTTATGACACAATAACAATATGGATAAATAGTTATGTCACGAGTTTCACATGAAAATTCAATGAGTAACAATATTAATTAACGTAACCATCAGAGTTTTCACACTGATATGAAACTTGACAATTATTATAATAATCGTTAAGCAAGAAAGCTGAATTGGGAACAATAAAAATTATAGTTACATTGTTTCATGGGATAAGTTTGTAAAAGGCACTGTGACATTGATTATCTTTGAAAGCAAGCTGAGAACATTCATGTAAGTATTTTGTCAAACGACATACTTCAAAAAAAATATATTCTCCTACCAGTTTTATACCCCACATTCGTCTTGCAACTGGTTTCCAAGTTTTGGTTACACACAGGGCTGCAAATTTGCATTTGTGGTCATTAGATTTCCCATTTCGTCGATATCCTTTGTGAGTCTTTATGTCTATCTTTCGTGCACCACTCTTTGTGCTATATTTGGATTTTCCCATTCACGACATGTCATATTGAATACTCCTATGATCTGAGGGTCTACTTTGAATAATAGTCTTAAAGCGCTTGTTTGCTATCAGCTTTATGTTTGTTTTTTTTACTTTAACAATTTTTTAAGTATCATCACCTTTACGGGAATGCGTGCGTTAATCTTTCATTGACACGCTTTGAAACCATAATAATATAAGATTAGAATTTAAGATTTAGTCATAATCACTACTTTTGATATCATGTACTCGTAAAGCCTTTTCTATGTCAGATCCAATGTGACCATTAAATATGATTCATTGTGATTTTTAAGTATCCGGCTTCTTAATGGGTAATTTTAGTACTGGTGAAAGTTGATTGAAAGATAATATTTCTACATATTTTTATCACTGCCTAATATGGTCAATATTCGAGTAACGATTTTCCCTTGAACATTTTTATAAACAGAAATAAAAACAGATTGGGGCAAGAATGTTTTCAAAAAAAAATTGATATCCAAAATAAGTTTTAAAATAAGAATAAATCGAATTATTTTGAATTAGTTTTCAATTCAAAGTGTCGTATTATCTTTATTAATTAATTTGCCGAATATAAAAAAAAATACTAATGAATTTTACGAAAAAAAAGACCTTTTTCATTCATCATTCCGAAACGAAAAACGGTCGTAGGTAGACAAATTTAAATATTTAAATGAAAGAATAAAAACAAAAAAGATAATAGGTACCTATATACGAAGTTGTTGGGATGTTTCCGTTCTAAATATCTTCCTTAGAGTAGTTGGTTTTAGATATATGCGGTTCCATTCAGTTCGGTTAATTTTCGGTCACAGCCGACAAAAAGTGAAACGGTTCTTCAGAGTCCATTTGATTTCAATCGAAACAAATGAACCTTTTTACGTTTTTGTCGGAAACGACCGAAAACGAGACCGAGTTAGACCGAATATGTGTGGAAGAAGCTTTACAAGGGAAAACATCGTGGTGTGTGTAGTTGGTAGTGTGTGGTTTTCGGAAATTGTCGTGACATTTACACGGAAACATTTTGGAGACGGTTTCCTGGTGAAATGTTTGAAATATTCCCCCGTATGGAAGGCTAGTTAATGGCACTACAGGGCGGGTTGCCACAACAAACGACACCAAATAAAATCTAGAAGCAGACAATAATGTTGCCCAACAAACTCTTCACTGGCCATCCATGTTTTATATCCTTTTATATAGCCATGGTGAAACAGTTAGCGGGCTGTAAACATATATACGAAACGAACTGCACACATTTATCCTTTAAATTAAATTAATTTCATCTCTAGTTAATGTAAACATGCAGAAAACAATCAAGATTATTAAATATTATGCAAACAAACTAAAGAGATAATATTACAAACAATTACACAAATAGTATGGACAACAAAAACACCAGTAAAGTATATTCGTGGACATTAACAGCGAGTAGGTAAGAAGTAAGACAAACAACAGAAAAAAAAGATAGTAAAAAAATTAATCAATCTATAAATGCTTCCTTTCTTTTATCACTTAAAAGCTCAGAGAAGCTCATTTATCATCCCCAAACATTTTTGACTATATTATATTATAATAGTCTAGGTGGGAGGTCAGTTACCCAAAGAAAGGCTGTTAAAACAGTGCATAAACTATGTACCTACTTTAAATTTACCACTTTTAATTGCGAGCTTCATAAACAGACATAAGGCCCCGTACTCACTTGCGCCGCGAACGTGTGACATTGCATCAATTTAATCGAAAGGTGAAGTGTCTAAGTGATTCGAAAAGCGAACGCGAGCGAAACACATGCATCCTTTTGATGAAATTGATGTAACATGATACACGTTCGCGGCGCAAGTGAGTACCGACCTTTACAATATTGTTCCATTGACACATGTCACGATTTTCATTTCATTGTTTCAAATTTTAAATTATGAATTGATTGAAAAATGTGGAAACGTATACATACAAAATTATGATCTATTGAGGCAGTGTACCTACTTAATTATTGTTAGAGTCGATATTATAATCTGTGTATGTGTAGGTGACATGTAGCTGATACAGATACAGCCTTTTTCTCGACGGTAAAATCTCGAGTTATTATTCTGAAATGTCCAATAATATATTCATTCCTACGTGTGCTTACTACCGCTATTTACTTTTATGATTGTTTTTTTTTATTATTCGTTATTGCTGTCGTACAAATGTGTCTTTTATGGGCGCGTAGTTACATACATCCTTTATTCATATTGAACATAAATAATAATATACATTCATTCGAGAGTGGGAAACACCCAGAGAGTAATGTTTTTATATTCCTCATATAGCGTCGTTTATAAATCGAAATAAAATTTTATGTCGTAAATTTTTTATACACGCCTACATCAAATATTGTCAAAATAACCTGAATATTAAATTTATTATACACACAATCAACATGCACTTTGTTAAAAACTTAAATCAATCAACTCATTTTTGAAAGTAATGGGTAATTTTACGAATCAGACTGGAAATGAATAACTTAAAATCTTTTAGAAAAATGTCATTCAACACAAGAATCCATATATAATTGAGCAACCTTTGATTGTCTATAGGCCCTGGGCTATCTTAAACTGTTGATAGTTTCGACCGAGGGTGCTTGGTAGTAGTCCATTTTCACAAATCCAACTAAAAAATGTTGAAAAATGCATAAAACATTAAATAAAATATGACATTAAAGTTAGTATGGAATGGATGTCCTACGATCCATCTATGAAGAAATCTAACGACAAAATTATTTTCTACTGCACCTGCACCGTTTCGGGCGTTTAAGACAATTTTCATACAAAGTTAACAAAATTGTGCGCATATTATTATATTCTCGCGTTGTTCCTGCCTGAGCTTACGAATGAAATATGGACGTTTTAGAAATACATATTTTAATGTTATTATTTTATTAGTTTATTTTTGTTTCTGGAAGCGCAGTGCACATTTTGCGCATATGAACGGGACGCCTTTGGTTAGGACCACAGGGTCCACAGGACAACGTCTGTCGGGAAAGCTAGTATTATATACCTACTTGTGACATGGAATCAAATTACTACACCGACAGGACAGGCATTTATTGGATCCAACCGTACAAGATAGCCGTCTATATAGTTCTAAGGTCCGCAGGTTCCTAATTGGTTACACATTACAATTTCATAAAACACAATACTGTCATCATACACGACCTTTAAATTATCTACCTTTACCCACTCCATATTATAAACTTGCGCTTAGGTATATGTACCTACTGTACTGCCTACTGAAAAATTTTCTTAGTTTTTGTTCCCACACGTTTAACATTGTGGGAATGGTAATGCAAAATCCTTTTTTAAATTAAATAATACACAAATTTTATGAATTCTCGTGCCGTTCCGTTTCTTTGTTGTATTTTGTCAACAACGAGACGTGAATTTTTAATTTTCATCTCAAATTTAAATGTTTTTCACTTATACGTTACAACCGTATCATCTCGTTGTTGTAGGTACAGTAACTTATCTAGTAAATAACATATCAAAAATAATATAGGTATCAACTACAATTTTTTATGTTAATTAAAAATTAAATTGAAAGTTTTTATACCTACCTCTATATTTAATATGTATGTAGGTATAAAAAAATATTTATAATACAATAACAAGCCAAGGCAGGTTCCTTCGAGGCAGAGCTGAAGGAGTTGGACATGGTGTGGGAGAAGGTCATAAGCATTGAGCAAGAACGAGCGCAATAGAGAGCTCTTGTTGCCTCCCTATGCTCCTGAGTGAAGTTCAAAGAGATTTTTGATTGAAATGGAAGATATGATTTGAAAAGATACGTTAAAGAATATTTCTAGATAACCCAGTCAAACCCACTACGTTTTTTTTTGAGAAATAAGGATTCTTTGGGTACCTACCTACTATTGGTTGGATCCTAGGCAACCAAAATCTATCGTACAATACTAAACAATTATTATACATTCAAAAAGAACAATAGAAACGTATTAACAGAAAGTGCTTGCACAACAGCCATTTCCCAAATAGAGATCGTGTGGGGTAAACCAAAATAAAATTTACATTCTGAAAAAGCTGCTGGCAAAATGCACACACTGTTTCAAATCTGCTTGAACTAAGTGCAAAGTGTTGGTGTATAAAAATAAGTACAGTTTATATGCAAGTGTATGGGGCAATATTTACATAGAGAGCAGATAATATAAGTTTTGCAGAATATTTCATACAACACGGTTTCTATGTATGGACGTTTAACACAGCGAAACAATGACTGTTGGGTGTTCCGTAAAGAACGTAACAGACTGTTGTTGTTCTGAAGATGTCCTAGCTAATTGAAAGAGATTGCATGGACGAAGTTACTGCATTTCGTCACGTTTCGTGCCTTTTGTGAAAAAATAGAGAGACACGCAGTTGCAATACTATAATTAAGTATTTTGAACCAGATTTTTCCTGCAACGGATTACCAATGACCTGCTAGTTTAGCCGTTCTTCACCTTTTGAGACACAGCTTCTCACTCTCTTACTGCCCTCTCAGTTTTATTCGCTCTATCTTTGCGTTTGGCGTTATGTATTCTCAAATCATATATATCTTTATCTTGTTAAACGTTTGAATAAGAAAAGTGCAATGTTAGTTCAAAATAGTTAAATTGGTAAATAAATTATTTATTGCTACAATTTTTTTTAGATTTTTTAACAACTTTTAGGGGTCGCTACCTCTTGATAAAAATGTCATATAAGTCGGTATAAAAAAATATTATTCTATTACATAAAAATGAAAAAATCGTTGTTCCATTTTTTACATAGTAGAACCGAATGACAGGGCAACCCGTCGACATTTTAAAATTCAAATTTTAAGAAGCATCCTAATAGATATCTTTAAAATTATTCTTCGAGTATTTCCATTATGCCTTAAATGACGAAACGCATGGAAAAACGTTGAATACTAATAGTATGTAATATTCCTCGTTTTTCCATGCGATGCATTAAATATTGCTGTAGGTACATTCCTACGGAATACCCTGTTCTTCCTTAGTACCTACAAGGTTCAAATAATGTAAATTAAGGTTTAATGTACACAGCAACAGAGCTGGGAGAATACCTATGTATAGGTAACTTGTTTCGCTTTTGATACATGTACCTAATTAGTTATCCGCGTTGTCGCTTCTAATATAATTAATTAGTTTCTAACTTATTAGTTATGTTATAATTTGGAATTTAGAAAATTAACATGTCATCAAATACGTGTAATAAAATTAGGATGTCATTTATATTTAATCGTCTAGCATTATTTCTATTAAATTTCATATACAAAGTCTAGAAAATAATTAGAATTTTATAGTTAAAGGGAGAAATCATTAGTCTGTTGAATGCGTCGGCGTTTTCAAAGGATAAAAAATATTAAAAAAAACTGTAGTCAAAATTACAATGAATCGTATAGATAGGTATAGTGCGTTAGCTTACAGGGATACAATCAATATTGTAGTGGTTTAATTACACATTTTCTGGAAAAAAGTTGGATTTCAGGTACAACTATTTTAGCCGTTAGTATACCTATAGATACCTGCCCTGTTGGTACAAGTATGTTAATTGTTTGACCCGCGAGTTCTCTTCAAGGTTGGCGGCGTATGTCAGTATTCTGACCTTTGAAAATAATAATATGTGCGGTGCGGATTCGTAAAATACGTGCGGAAAGATTTATAGATTTTAAAATGTACGATTAATGGTGGATGACTAATTGAATTGTCCTGTATTGACATAATCAGATCATCAGCAGAAGCTTAAATATTATATTATGTATAACAATATAGTTGTTAGGTTACCACTAGCCACACCACTGTAAGTATTCTTAGGTCAAATACTGTTATGTGTTCGTTATAACTTCTCACTGTTTTTCAAAATGAGAATTTTTCAAAACCACATTTGGGTAAATAAAACAATAACAAAATGTTCGATAATAATATGGAAATAAACGGTTGAAATATGATAAGCAATGCTGTTTTACGACAAAGAAAAACTTGCGAGGACATTTCAAATATCGGTAACACGTGTTCTTTAATACGTCCTTAGTGGTTCTAGAGTCCTGATACGTACACAAGATAAACAATAAAACACACACTCGGTCTATATTAAGAAATCTACTATAGCACTTATTTCACCTAGATACAATATTCAACAGCCATTTGGCTTTGTTAAGAGTGTTATTCTATTGTGAAATTTTATCATATTATGGCGCGGCCGACATAAAACCATTTTCTTATTTTTCAATACAGTTATTGTACATAATATTATTATCAATGGACTGTTAAGTTGTACTCCATACAAGTAACACCTTCAAAAACAGTTGTTACTCAATAACAGTATCAAATTAGATTCTCAGCTTCACCGTTTTCTTAGTTATAAAATCAAAATAGGTAGGTATATCTCAGGTAATACTCGTACACTCGTATGAAAAACCACATATTTGTAAATATTTTTCATTCATTTGTAAAATGGGTCCCCCAAACCTCGATAATTATTTATCCAAGAGTTAAGTATTTTTTCCCTGTATTAGGCAACTGCAAATAGCTCCCCGAATGTTCATATTTCTGTCAAATCTTTGATATTACTGATTCACGAGAGCTATTTTCTGCCCACGGCTCTTCGATCCTTCATTCATTAAAAACAAAGTATGTAGGTAGGTATGAAATTCGTGAAAATTATAAAATGACATCTTAATCATCATCTAAAAACTCAAATATTCAGGATTTAGAATTTAAGGGATATCTTTTCATACAGTCATTTAATTCGAAATAGAGAAATTTAGATAATAATCTTTTATATTAAAGAATGTCGGGTTAGTGCGAACACTTATAACTCGCGATCGGCTGAACAGATTTTTCCGATGTTTGATTTATTGGATTCTTCTCCGCTCCAGATAACAGAATAACTATTTAAAAGTTGAAAATGCATAAGAAATAATATAAAATATAATATTAAACTTAGTATGGAACGGAATTCCTGCGACGTCGACGCCATCTATGATAAATTTTATAACAATAAATTATTGTTTACCTGACAATCATAGACATTAAAAATATCGGAAAGTACGCAGATTTGTTTGATGTAATTTTTTTCGATCTTTCATTCAAACATATGTATGTAATGTTATCTACTTATTTTAAACGTATTATTGTATAAATTACTAATTTTAAATCAATATTCATACTAAGGAGTACAGGACAACATCTGTCGGATAAACTAGTATGATATAGAAGAATTTGCCATACTTAGTTCGCCAGTGAATCTTGAAAAAAGCTACTGTAAGTACCTTATTATGATATAGTTTTTTTTATAAGTAATGTTTAGAATGAAATTAGCTTATCTTGAACTGAAATTGGTTATTTTAAATTTTATTGTTATGTTATTGATTTTTTTTATATCTCAATATTTAAGAAATTATTAATATCGTAATTTACAAACTATAAACCTACTTTATTTCTGGTGGAATTGACCAAAATTTAGACGAGAAATTGAAATTTTTTTGAGCAATCAAAAGCTTGTCGTTGAAATTTTGTCCAATAAAAATGCTTGTCTATCAGATGTCAATGATAGGTGTAACTCACCTTTTTGCTCAAAAAGTTTTAAATCAGTATACTTTTTGGTCATTTTCTCCTGAATTTGATATCTAAGTAGGTACATTAAATCACATTAGATCTGCTTAATACATAAAATATAATAAAAGCATGATAGTGTATGCGTTGCGGGACTAGTAGGTATCACGTAGGCTTTAATACATTGTTAGGATTTTTACTCTTTTTTTATGTAAATGAGAAAGCAAGAGTGTATTTTTTGAAAATATTTACTCGTTTCACTAAGAATACGCGACCGGAACGTGATGAGAATTCACACATCGTAATAAAAATGTACGGCGATATGTTTTGTGTGCCGTTATTGTTGTTGCTATACGAATGAGTGCGTGCCGCTTATTCATCTTGTATGAAAATAACACCATCATGAAAGGGTTGAAATAATTGAGTATATTTTTAAATTACGTTCTCAGTTATTTGAAATTGTTTCTTCTGTTTGAATTTAGATTGTTTCGCTTTGACAGTACCTATTTACTGACATACAAATTAAATAATATTTAAATTTATTAATATTCTTTATTTACAAAGTGGGAGTAGGTATAATAGCCGACTGTCCTAGAATTTACATACATCTTACATACATAAGAAACGAATGAAATGTTAACATTTTGTCGAAAATGTTTCGTAAAGACGATTACGGTAACACAATTTAATACAAATAAAAATAAATTAAAAATATTATTCCATTTTGAACGAATCGCAAAAACACGATTAAATATGTACCTTATGTATTACCTATTTTTATATTAAATACCGTTTATGACTGTTATTTCTTAATCGTTTGTATTTAATACATCCATCTCAAACATGAAATTTCAATAGAACAGTAACAAAAATTAATCAGTTTTTATGATAAAACAATTATTGATCGCGCCTCTGTTGTGTTGTTGTTTTCGCGCCTGCACTGCACTCTGTGTAGGTATGTATGTTTGTAGCAATTATTGTAACCTATTTAAATTTTTACCCACATCACTTTTACTTAAGTATTTGTAACTCACTTATTTTTACCTTGTAATAAATACCTTATTATCTATAGATTAATGGTCAAAATCTCTCGAATTCGGGTGAAAGGCCTCTATAAATTAAAAAAAAAAATGAAACAATGGAATATTTGTATTTCCAAAACAAAAAGCTTCTATTTTTTTTATTTTTAAATATCGAAGTAGGAAACAAAGCTCAATATAAGGTTAGCTTTAAAAAAATGTAAGATTCATAAGTATTATAAAACAATGGTCAACCGATTTGCCGATCCTTTGTTAGCCACCTTTATAGTCCAGACCCACGGTTTGGAAAGAGAATCGCCTCCCGCTGTAATACGTTGTGCCGGTCAGATCCCACGGGACAAGACCTGAGAAAATATACTGGGATTCTTCGAATATACGGAGTGGAGCTTATAAATTGTACCCGAGTAGGATAAGACAGGTAGCCTGTTAGTACACAGCCTGTGAATTGTGGATTTATTTATCAATCTGTTAGTAGCTTGTTGCCGCGCTGCTGGGTCGTTCTTATTACACCAGACCTAGTAGGTACATGCATAATAATTCGTCGAGGATATCACTTGTGAGCAAGGGTCGTCCTTTGTATCCGGGTATTATATTGATTTCACCACCACTTGAATATTTTAACAGCTAGTTATCTCCATAATTGGAGGTAGATTATTACTATGACTTTCCTATAATATACGATGTTATATGTAAAAAAATGAATGTTAATTAGTATAAATTTTTTATTTTATACTAAACGTTTCTGTAAAGTACCTTTTACCTGTATCTTAAGCCTATATATTTATCTACTAAATTTCCAGTTACTCAAACAAAAGTAAAACTGTGAGGGGAAAAATTTTTGGTTTTATTCTACCTCTTAAAAACAAGACCCTAAAACTACCCAAATCCATCCAGCCGTTCTCGAGTTTTAGCGAAACCCATATACACCTAATCATGTATTCCTATTGTTATTTTTAAGATAAGAACGATGCCCCGAAGACCCCCGAACACAATTGAACGAAGAGCCCTAAATACCAGACTCTAATAACAATTTAAAAACTCAAACAAATTTTTTTTTTTTATTATTACTAAAATTAAAGATTTTTTACAAAGTATATAAAATTCACATGACACAATATATGACATTTAAATACAATAACACTCCATCGATAGAGCGAAGCTGCACCTAAAATAAAATCGTGCGTAGAAAAAAGGAAGCGAAAATATGTAGGTACACAATGTTTGGGAGAAACAAATTCGGTTTGTATTAAAGTCGAGATTTCTCCATGAATTTTTCACCAGATTCAGCCCAATAAAACATCTTATTGTCTATTCTCGGAACACATCACGTTGGATAGCCACGTCTTATAAGTTTGATGAAAAAGTTTGTAGTATTGAGTGAGCTTTCTTCAACTAACTCTCAATACAGTAAAAAGTTTCTAATCTTGTAATTAACAGAGTGCAAAAGATAAAAGCAACCTGAATGTTCTGAGCTCTTCTGAACACAAAATATCTAACAATATTCCTTCAAGTGATTTATTTTTGTATTTGAAAAATTAGGTGTGAAAAGTTCTAGTGCAGCTACATTGTGCGATACGTTCATTCCACTGTTAGTACAGCAATATAACAATTGGAGTATTACCTACAAATGCCTCGATTTATTACTATTCTACTCTACTACACTAGAGGAACTGAACAGAATAACGCATATACACTACATAGGTAATGATATAATAATACTTCATGTTGATACTAGTGAACACTCCCTTCAAAAATTTTTATCATAAAAAATATTTTTTTTTTCACTTTTGTGCATAAATGTAATCTGTAAATTGCTTCCAAAGGTTGTGTTTCTGATGTTTTTTATGCAAAACTTTGATAATAGTTATTACTCTAAAATAAATTCAGACGCAATATTACGTAAAATCATGCATGAAAAAGTGATCTATTTATTTTAATTCAAGTAAGTACCTACTTATATGATTAAAATGATTACACAGTTGCACTTTCACATTTTTTTTATGAATCTCGAGCGCTTTCGTCCGACTCACGCAGACATTGTCAAGAGACTAAACTAAAAATTATAACTCTTATTAGGATTTTTAGTTTAGTCTCTTGACAATGTCTGCGTGAGTTGGACGAAAAGGGCTCGAGATTCATAAAAAAATTGTGAAAGTGCAACTGTGTAATCATTTTAATCATCAAAATGAACTTTCACTATGTGAATACACAAACCTTACAAAAAGTACTTATATGTAAGTACCTAGTAGGTATATGGTTTTTTTGTAGTGGTTATTTGATCCATTTTCAAATAAAGAATCGTATGAAATATTTATTTCTTAACTGATATGTAGGTACCTTCCTATTGTGGCTTATTTATTCATTTGAAATTTACGCAATCAATGGTTGCTTTAATATAGGTACCTACTTACAATTTAGAAATCAAAAAAAGATTAATGTATCACTATAAAGAAAAATACGATTCAAAAACAATTTAAGGAGCCAAGTGGTACCTGTAATCAGTCTTCGAACGAAGAGATCACAGACGCAACATGATAAATTATGTTGAATGCTAAAATTACTTTTTTGAATGCTTAAATTACACAACTTTTGAATGCTAAAATTACACAACTTTTGAATGCTAAAATTACCCAAATCGTGTTTGATGTTTATGGTTCATTAAAATTTGAACCAATACAGGCTTGCGATACCCAATACTATCTTTTGCGAAAGGTTTCTTTAACTTTAAGAACGTTCACCGTTAAGTGGGCATATTTAAAAACCTCGATAATATTCATTATGAAACATGAGTTGATAAAATTAACACACTTACGTGATCTATCATGATTGTCAAAATACTATATTTCGTGATATAGAAATAAAGAAGAACTTAACTTCGCTTAGAGTACCTATCATTATTTCAACCGAAGGTTTAATAAAACTCTATCCATTTTTTTATACGTTAAAGGTACAAAAATTGTAGGTAAACAAGTGTACCTACATTATGTTTACTTTGTTCGAATTATCGCAGTATGATTTCCTTGATTTAGTAAAGGAGATTTTGTTTTTGATAATAATAACAATGTTACCCCATTTATGTAAATAATATTATTGTGGATAGTTAGCGTGCGTTCTACAAACCGACTTTGTATGCCTCATGGTCGTCGAAGGCAGTAAGTTATGACTACACCGACCACATCCAGAGATGATATGCTATCGTTTGAGGTCAGAATGAATTTGGAATCGCACCGTTTATCAAAATGAGGGACAGACTCGCACTACCCCCTCTTGTGCACTGCCTAATATATTATTTTAAGACCGTGTGAGAATAGGAAACAATGGCGAAGGTTTATTATACCTTTTCCCCATTAGTCCGCCTTGAATTATTTCGTACATTTCCAGAATATTTTTATTGTTCTCCATGAAAATATTATCAACATTGTTAAATATTACGGAATTTTATAATCAAATAAAAACTAATGAACATAAAACAATGTTCTTTTTTTAATCATACTTATATGAAAACCAAATAATATAGAATAAACTGACAATTACATCATTTGAAATGTTTAGTTTGTATTATGATGTTGTGATATGTAATGTAAATGGCCAAAGCCCATATATGTTTCAAAAATAAGTAAATAGGTATATTCTAATATCCGTTTCTTCTGAGAATGTTAGAATTAAAATAAAATATGTTTTGTTAACACATCTGTAAAACTTTTTATTTAATTTTCTCTTTTTCAAGCCCTGTTGGCCTGCTGTGTTCAAAGTTCAGTAAAGAGGACTCCAAACTACTAAACAGCCGTCCTTAAAACACTTTGAAAGTTATTTTTTTAAATATATATATATATACTCGTATGGTTGTCAGGCACTATAAAATTTAAAAATTAAAACTATAAAATTATGTTAATATCTCTCAGCCATGTTCTGGCTTCGGTCGTCAAAAAGCTAAAATCCTCCATCATCCCGTGGAACCCATATATAGGACAATCACCAACGATATGTTGCAGGGTTTGGGAAGCAGCACCACAGTCGCATCGAGACTTTTTTAAATAAATCGATGGAGGACCAAGTATAATGAATAGTTTCCAAACCACGAATGCCTAATTTGACAATGTATCAGCGTGCTGCGAAGATGACAAAATCTTATTTTATGTGATTAATATAATTATTGATGATGGATGTAGGTACCTACTTAGAGGTTTTTCATCCTCAACCATGGATTGTTATTTATATATCGTATGGTTATAATATGAAACCTACATCACATGTTTACAGGTAGAAACAATACAGATAATTATATTAAAATATTTTACAAACATCAGTTGTAATCAATGAATGGGTTGCAGTTTCTTAGCTCTGTGATGTGATGTACGCCAGGAGATTGATGTTGTTAATTATTGTAATAAATAAATAAATTATTATTCAAAGTAGGGCAAGATGCATCTAGAAGTTATTTCTGTATGAATTCCCTATATAAGTGCAAGTGGTAGTGTACATATTTATATGGAAAAACTGATGTTGGTCTGAAATTGACCTATGAATGTTGAAAAACTGAATGTTGGTCTGTAATTTGCAAAAAATGAACATAAAATCAATTCTATCCTTATGTAACGCAATGAAATATTTTGTCCGATTGTTATTCAATTGCTGATATTTGATCCGTTTCAGAAGAGGCATTTCTTTGTTATTAAGTAGATTATGTACGTCATTATTGCGTAACAAATTTATTCGAAGAAAAATCAACAGTATGAAAATTTACAAACACAAAATATTTTCCATCAAGTAGTATTAAGTAGGTAGGTACGTGTATCTTATTACAAAATCGCTCGCCGACGGCAATGAGGTACTATGGTTTAATATCCCACCTAGAAAGCTACTAGATTGTGGTTTTCATAATAATTCACTATTTAAGGTGATATAATATATTTTTTTTTACTATCGCGGCCCGAAAAATATAAAGTTTATGATTTATGACAGTGAGGATTTTCACGCAAACCACCCACTACTTCTGTTTATTTTTGAACCAAATATTATTGTTTCAGTTTTTTTTGTTTTGTAGTGATAAACTTTCAATTTGATTTTTTTCAACCAACCTTTAATACCGACTTCCGTCCGAACGTGAAATTATATTTGCGTTAAAAATATAATTGTGAGAATTCGTGTCCAGAAAAATAAGTTTACTTTTTTTATATCATTTTGAAAGTTTGTTTTATCGTTCTCGTTTTGTTAATTATTTTAGTAAACACTCGTTTAGATTATGATTTTTTTATTTTGGGTCGTTCTTGATGTTTATTTGTCATTTTACATTTTTCGCCCGGTCATACTTAAGATGTGATGAAGGTTCTATGTATATCAATCATATCAAATATCGATTTGAAGAATTAATGGTTAGGTAAACACAAATTTTTCTGAACTAAAATTCAACGCGTTTAGAAAATCTAAAATATCAGAAGTTGCAGAATTATATTCCTTGATCAACAACCTATGTCCTATATGTTTTGTATTGATTTTTCATCCAATAATGCTTTTTAATAAAATGAATCTATGTAGACCTAAAGCTACATACACACGTAACGTTTTATGTTTACGATTTGACCGGTAATCGTTGCGTATGTGCGCAGCTTATGAAACGAATTTCAGTATGACTATATTTGGGTTTACAAGAAATAATTTAATAAAATAATTTCTGTTCTTTTCTTTTCAATCAGTATTTTGATAATTGCTAGATAAGTCGCAATTTAAATTGTTAAATTTATGCTCATTGTCCAGTTTTTTACGTGATAAAAAAAATTATATACTTATAAACCGGACTACCTAAAGTAAGTTTATTTGATAACAGTTGAAATGATATTTTTATCAAAGTTTGTTAGTTTGGTATTACTTTTTTTTATAACTAGCCTTTCCTTCTTAAAACATATTGTGTTTTCTTTTTATGAAAACACGTAGGTTCTTAGTCTTTTCGTAAGACAAATCAATTACATTAATATTTTTATTTTAGAAAGTTTATCTTTTCAAAGATCACTTCAATTGCTTTTTTAAAACACTGAAAAAAAATTTGGTTATTTTATTTCATTTTTCCTGACTTCTATTTTAATAACGAGGTTGCTCACCGCTAGATGATACTTAGCGTTGCATCTTACATCCCAGAAATAAACAGAAAGTCTTATAAAGTATAACCATTTTGTACTTGAGGAATTTCTCCTCATCAAAATCTTATTAATAATGGCGTTCTTTCATCACAAGTTGCAATATTGAAGCGGTATTTTATTATTATGAAAATTGCTCATGAAAATACCTAAGAGTCGAGTTACTTCTACTTATATTAGAAATGCTCGTTTTTTGAAAGATTTTGCCACTGTTCAGAACTCGTTTAGCGTAGGAATGTCATGACGATACGATTTTTTTTAAATTGATCTAGGCTTGTGGTTTCCAACGTGGTCTATATCGATCCTTAGGGGTCTACAAAGATCTGCAAGGGATCTATGCATACAAAGATCGATCATATGCGGGATCGAATGACCTCCTCCTGCAACATATGTCATCCAAAGAAAAGTATTTTAAGAATTTGAAACTTACTTATTCACTGTATATGTTGAAGTGTTAGGAATTCTTAATTTTTAAAATAATTTGTAATGTGAACAAAAACAGACCTTTGATATTTTTTTCACAGGAATTTCAAGGACTCTCATTTGTTATCTATCGAAATTACATTTAGGGGTGTAGGGAGGAAACAAGAACTCTTCACCGCGCTCGATCCGTAATTGCGAAACATACAGATCTGCTTCGTAGAAACGGAAAAAATTGGTTATTACCATCGCTTCTATCATTATTTGTACCTACCTACAAAAACCGTTTCATAAAACAATGAAAGGGCAGAATATTATTTTTGGCAAGTTTTGTCTTTATCGTGGCTTTACGAGTTCCTTACACGAGTGTGTCTCTTTTGAAAAGCCGTTAAAACCCAAGATATTTTATTTGCATGAGTGTATGTTTCATTTCATTATGCCTATTCGGATGGTTTGATCTTACTACACTGCCTATATGGCATATATTTTATTCATAATTGAAAATTATATTTATTTATTTTTTACTGTATATTGAAAGTATAATAAACAACACACAAAATTCGACATAAAAAAGACATCACAGAATCAACACACAGAGGGCGAGCTTAGCACAACGAAATTGCGATCTCTAACAACTAACCCGAAATTATATTGATTTCCTAATATATTTTAATTCATTATTGTCTAAGCACACCTTATTTTGTGTCCACATATTCATTGGACCAAGCAGAATAAATTGTGAGACTCTTACAAATTTTGATTTATTTATCAATATCAATGTTGTTTTTCATAAGAGCAGTTTTGAATTTCAGAATCTTTTCAACTTGTTTAAATTGAAACGTTAGGCTAAGTTTACAGTTTATTTTATTTTACAGCACGTTTTTCCTTTTCTCGCCGTGTTTACGTACTATCAGCCGGGTGTAAAAACTATAGACATTCATGTGTTTTAAAAACTTATAACCGTTGTGACGCATTCACAACAAAACATAACATACAGCCTTTAAATCAATAATAATAATAATAATAAATTTTATTTTTTTTATTTTTTAATTATAAAATTTAGTGATGATATAAAAATGGAATTTGGCTTAGAAAAATGTGCAAAAATTAATGTTCAAAAAGGAATAATCCGAAACAATCATCAAAATAGTTCTTCATCTGTTACAAACATTCCTCTTTTAGATAATCAAAATTACAAATATCTTGGCTTTCAACAAAATCTAGTTTTTGACCACAAAATTATTAAAAATAACATTAAAAATGAATTTATTAAACGATTAAAAAAAGTTTTGAAAAGTTTTCTCTCCGGAAGAAATAAAATGATGGCCATTAATTCATGGGTTGTACCGAAAATTTTGTATTCTTTTGGAATCATTAAGTGGAACCAAACGGAACTAGACAAGATGGATTTAAGGGTACGTAGTTTGCTCACACAATATAGGATGCATCATCCAAGATGTTCCTTGATGAGATTATATTTACCAAGGAAGATTGGTGGTAGAGGCATGTTAAACATCAAAAACATGAATAACAAAGAGATAAACCTCCTCCAATCTTACTTTATCTCATCAAGGAATAAATTGGGTTATGAAGACCTCATTGCGTGTGATTTGAAGTACACGCCCTTAAATTTATCAAATCCTGTTTCACCACCGATAATTGGGGTACAAGATCGGGTTGATATATGGAAAGGCAAGTCTCTCCACGGTCGATTCTTCGAAACTTTAAATTCATCACATGTAAGTCTTGAAGATTCGACTGGATGGTTGAGGTTTGGTGAACTATTTAGCGAAACAGAAGGTTTTGTCTGTGCAATACAAGACCAGGTCATCGTCACTAATAATTATAAAAAATATATTATTAAAGCACCTGATATAATTGATAAATGTCGTGCATGTGGCCAAATAGGAGAAACACTCAGACATATTTTGTCTGGGTGTTCTCTCCTGTGTGGTTCTGAGTATCTGCACAGACATAACGATGTGGCTAAAATAGTTCATCAAAAACTTGCCTTGAAATATGGTTTGCTCGATCTTGAAGTACCTTATTATTGGTACACCCCAATTTCGGTAATGCAAAACAGTAATACAAAGTTGTATTGGGATATACCAATACAAACTGACCGAACGATTAACGCAAATCGTCCGGACATTGTATTGGTTGATCGTAGGAACGGGATAACGTATCTCGTGGATATCACTATTCCGTATGACGAAAATTTGAAAATAGCCGAGCAAGATAAGATAATTAAATATCTTGATCTTGCTCACGAAATCAAGGATATGTGGCATACACCAACCACGTACATAATACCTATAGTGATATCGACGAATGGAGTTATTCCTAAGTCTCTTAAAGACAATCTAGGGAAACTTGGTATCTGTTGTGGTCTCAGATATGCCATCCAAAAGGCAGTTCTGTTGTCCTCATGTAGGATGTTAAGAAGGTTCCTTTCTCTGTAGTTCGAAGATCTCTCATGATTACATTACATCGTGATGTATCATGAGAGATAATACCGATATTTTTATATTTAGTATATAGCATTGTATTTAATTTTAATTTATTTTTATTAATTTTTTTACAATGATGTATACTTCATATGATATATTGTGATTTAATGAATAAATGATTTGAAATAATAATAATAAAGATCTCTCATGATTACATTACATCGTGATGTATCATGAGAGATAATACCGATATTTTTATATTTAGTATATAGCATTGTATTTAATTTTAATTTATTTTTATTATTTTTTTTTACAATGATGTATACTTCATATGATATATTGTGATTTAATGAATAAATAATAATATAACACTTTTCTATACAAATGTGTCAGTATAGCCGGCGGAACTTATTGCCTAAGACAATTTTTTCCAGTCAACCGGTCCCGTCCAATCTGAGACAGGCCAACCCCGGGTAGAAATTTCAAGTGAAAAAACACTTAGAAAATCTCTGACACGACTGGGAATTGAACCCGGGACCCTCGGATCTGAAGTCCACGCTAGTACAACTAGGCTACAGAGGTCGGTCAAAACTAACTTTGAAACGATAAAAAAACGGTATTTTAATAACTGAGGTAAAAATATTTAAAATGTCATCGTGCAGTGTGAAAAGCGCAAAGTTAGGTGCCACAGCAAATCGAATGGGTACGTTAAAATGTCATTCGTATTTCTTGCTAAGTATATTGAGTAGGTACACATTTAAAAAGTACAGTTCACCATTAAATGTCATGTCATGGAGGTTTCATCGATTCGATATAAAACGTTTTTTTCAGCATGTCATCTTATTCGTTTAGGATTATGCTGCAAAATCGCGCAAAAACAATCAATGTTTTATTTAGTCCAAATCTTTATTTTTTCTTCAATGTAATTTATATTTGTATTGAGAATAATTGTAATAATTTTTTTCTCTTCTTTTTATCAAACTCTCGAGTTTGAAATACAAAATAAATAGGTATATAACAATTTTCTATCGGCTTTACTGTACGAACACACATGGCAATCATATTATAAAAGTTTTATAAGTGCCTCCAATTTTTCCGTCAGGATCCTGTTTACCTTGGGACGGATGTTCCGAAGATGGTTCCCCACTTAAAACTTTGACTGCCTAATAATATCCTTATGGATCGTTCTTCAAAGAGGGCCACTTTCACGAGGATAACCTACGTTCTTTCCGCATTTTCGAATACCACAGTTAAATATTTTCTCCAAAACTTCAAACGATATAATACGAACATTATTTGAGAACCTTTTCATAAGAACCTTGTGAAATTTAGCCTGACTTTGCTATTTCAACCGACATTTTCTTGAAAAATTTTGTCACGAAATTCAGCCAATTCTGAACAATACCTCCATCGCATGATAATAGTTTTATGTTCGGGCATTACTTACCAAGTGAATTGTACACAAATAGAAATTTACAAGGGGTAATCAGCATTATAAAGATATGCATACCAGGCTGGTGCTTCTTCATTTGATAATATTTATTTATTTATTCAATCATATACGGCCATAGGCTATTAACATTATATTGCATTGTAAGGAGCAAAAAAGAAAACACGCCGTACAAAAGTCGGTCAACAAAACAAGAAACAACACAAGCAAAAGAAGCCAAAAGTTGACTCAAAGTCGGACAGTTCACAAAAGTCAGTAAAAATAAAAGCAAAAATAAAAAAAATTCAAGTCATAGATAATATTGTCAACCATTAACCCAAACCACAAACGCACACACACACCAGTAAGCTTAAGTTCCCAATAATACGAAATGTGAACTATCATATTATCAACAGAATTTACAATGTAGAAGAGTCTCAGTAGGTACATTTTCAGATTAAAGTGGCGGGACATTGAGCGCTTAAATATAAAGGAATCGCCAAATACATCTATATTATTCAACATAACATTTTATAAAAATCAGATAAGTACTTAACGCTTTTTTATTAAATGAAGTGGTGGAATGTGTTCTTTGACAATTGTTTCAAAAATAAACATCATGAGCTAAAAGAGAATCTGACGCAATTATTGAGAGACGGTGATTATATCAGCAGGTATAGTTGCTTTGCATTATTTTAATGCAATTTATTTTCTGTTTTGATACGACGTCAATCTTTAAAAAAAATATACTTAGGTAAATAATTCATTGAGTGATGCATAGGAGGCCGTTATGAATGAAGGTACTCGTGATCAAACGTTTCGGTATTTACAACTGAACAATATCATTCCATGTACATAAACCCGACAAATTATTATTCTTTTGTGATGGTATCAGGTACATCATACATAACTCACTCTCCTACAAATAAAACAGACAGGTCTCTCTCAATTTTACAGAGTGCCTTAAGTAGGTGCGCCCTTCAAAAGATTTTGGCAGAAAGAAAAAAAAAGCTTTTAATAATCTTCTTTAAGAATACTTATAAAAGAATGATGTTTGAGCTTCCAAATATAGTATAAATCTCAAAGCTTCGGAACAGAGAAAATTAAGATAAATTTTCTATTCTATTTAAAAGATATTATATTTTGTTTCCCCTAAGAGTTGAGGGGAATAGATATAATGGGGCAAGAATAATGTAATTAGGTTATTAATAGATTACAGTGTCAGTCGTGGGTGTATTCGGTTTGACTTTTAGAGGCTATATCTAAACTAACATACCTACAAATTTTTTACTGCTTTGAGCTGAGAACCCTATATCGATCGAGTTCGAAAATATATTTTGCATTTCGATATTCTATTTCTTGGAGAAGGCCTTAAATCACGTTGCAACTTAATAATTTACTGAAGTTTTTGTGGCCATAGAGTCATATTGATATTGTCATAGTATATCGTCGGTATACAAGGGAAATCAACTAAGTCCATTTTTGGCAGTTTGGAGTTTTTTATACCATTTTGTAGGATTTTAAATTTGCTATCGTTTGATATACTACACAAGCCTATAAACCAATATGCTAACGAGTTATTAAGGTTTTTAATTTTAACTATGTCCCAAATTGGACAATCAGTTGCAGGAGAAACGCATTAGTGGACTTAATGCAAATCTCCTGTCTATCATTTGTGTAGCGTTGGACTTAGTTCATTTCACAATACGTAATATGGAGATATTTCTAATGTAAAATGCTATCCAGAAGCAGATTGTGGAAGCCACCACATAAGTTACTAATGACCTGAGGGACAATTCCAACAAACATAGACACATATCACACGTCGATTTGATCATAAGCTCTTCAGAGAGACGGCGTATCAAAGGCATAACACAACCGCATTAACAAGGAAAGATACAGATAACACAAGAAAGTCGAATAAACAAGCATGTAGAAGAGATAAAAATTAATTCCCATATTGAATCAATCAGCAGCAAAATCGAAGAACATGCATACAACTATCACACTAATGACCTATTTGAAAATGTTAAAAATTTGACAGAAAAGCGTAAAGCCACAACCAAGCTACTAGAAAAGGTAGATAGGACCCTGATATAGCGAAGAAGTTACTGCCAGAACCTCTACAAAAATAATGACCAACATGAATCTCACAGGATTGAATATCTTTTTGATAAAGAACCGGACGAAATTATGGATGAAGTTCGCGAGGGAGTTGCACCCCTGAGGAACAATGCTGTGGGAAAGAATGGAATAGCACCAGATCTCCAGAGAGAGTATCCGTATGCTGAACAACAGCCTAAAGATAAGGCACACCGGGCAGTGGCTAGATAACTGGATGGAAACAATTGTCCACTCTACAACAAAAGTTTTTTTCAGCAAAATGCGAAAATTTTCACACAATTTCACTGCTGTCTCGCGGAAGGAAGATCATGCAAGACAAAATATTGGAAACAATTGCATCGCACAACAATTGGAAAATAGCAGATGATCAGGCGGAATTTTCGTCTGTTTGAGAACTGGCGAGCGGCAGTCACAATAGGTGGTTAACGAATCAACAACTTTCGCTCTTATTGCGGCAAATATTCTAGAACAGATGGGAATGTTCAGACGAATGGAAGCCGAAAGTGTTAGACTCAGATTGAGAATCAACCGCGACAAGACCAAAGTGATGTTGATCGACCGCTTGGGAGTGCTAGAAGAGGTTGACCAGCTACAAGTCCTTATTATTATTTCGTATGGCTTTTGCCACCAACGGGCGGCAACGTCAGAAGATGGAGAAGTACTAAGCTATCTGCTACATATAGGAGACACACACACTACAGAGCAACATCCAGAGGCTTTCAAGCCATTCAAAAGCATCGGGGGTGGCATTGTGGATATGTTGTTCACACTTTTGTGTAGGTACTTGGGCTCTCACGTCAACAAACCCGCCTTTTTGCAATATTTTGTTACAATTATGTTAGTTTTTATAAGCCAATATAAAGATTTATTTATTTAAGTATTTACTTTTGTGGCACCTATGTACTTACCTACCTAATTTATTTTTCAATATTATTTTTTATTAAATTAACCTGCATTTATAATTAAAAATCTAGTCTTTATTGGTTGTCCCTTCAGTAATCATTACTTTTCTGTGAATAAATAAAAAAATAATTAATTTAAAATAAAATATTTGAATTTAAGTATCCAAAATGAGCCTTTAACTCCAAACACAAAGTATTATTATTCCAAAAAACAAAGCATTATGTACATGAGAAATACACCAACTCCTTATTTTATCAACTAAGTCCACCCATCAAGTTTACAAGAACAAATTTTTCACCAGGTGAATTGCACCAATTACATCTCAACAGGAGAAAACAACTAACTCCATCTCTTTTTTTAATTTTTCATTATTTTGGGTTAATAGATTAGAATTTTAAAGATTTATTATCTTTTAAATCTTTAGTATATGGATTGATCTTTGTTTTGTAAAAAAAATTAGCGACCTATTTTTTTTCGTTTGGATTCTAGAAGGAAAACAAAAACACCAAAACTTGTTTGTCGATTATCTCGGAATGGTGTTTTTGGACTTAGTTGATTTCCCTTGTATACCGACGATATTATATAAGTAAGACACCGCGCGCAGTCATTATGATGTTATTGGTAGGTACCTATGTATATTTTATTTATTGAGGCCTTTCACCCGAATTTGAGTGATTTTGGACCTATGTATGTATCTTTGTATCTAGCGCGTAGCTATATGTATCTTGATGTGCAACGACGTTTTATTAATTGTTACCTATAATTTACATGTACTCATTGTATTTTTATTTTTGTTTATGTATTCTTTTTTATTTTATGTAGATACTAATGTGCACTACTACTCTGTTTTAAGTTTTTTTTTTTTTATTATTGTAAAAGGCCGGTTGGCCGTTGAACCGAATAAAAACAAAATAATTAAAAAAAAAAAAAATAACCCCACATACATGCACGTCTTTAATGATGCCATATGTTGCTATATAATTAACGGTCACATAAATACATTATTAATAGTTAAAAATGTAGGTATTTGCGATGATTTATATGGCAGAAAGGTTTTCCGGGTCAGCTTGTCTTCTAATAAAAGTCACTAAGATATTTCTACTGTATCGAAGTGACTCTTCCGCCTTCCTTTATCTATCACTAGTTCTCCCGATAGACGTTGTCCAGTGGACCAGGCGGCCCCGTTCGTTGTGCACTGCGCCTCCAGAAAAAAAAAAAACTAATTAAATAATAACATTAAAATATTAATTTTAAAACGTCCATATTTCATTCATATTCAAAGCTCAGACGGGATCAACGCGAGAATATAATTATATGCGCTCAATTTGGTTGACATTGTATAAAAAAATTCTAAAACGCCCGAAACGATGAAGTAAGTGAAGTTGCAATTACGTATGCGAGAATGAAAGAAGACAATAGTTTTGTTGTTAGATTTTTTTCAAAGAAGGCGTCGTATGAAATTCGTTCCATACTAACTTTAATATAAAATTTTACATAAGTTCTTATCGATTAATTCATATTTTATTAGTTATTATCTCATCCGGAGCGGAGAAGAATCCAATACCTAAATCAAACATCGGAAGAATCTGTTGAGCCGATTTCGAGTTATAAGTGCTCGCACTAACCCGACTTTAATATACAAGACAAAAATACTTAAGAGACTAACTTTCCCGACAGACGTTTTCTTGTAGTCCTAGCCAGAGGCGGCCCGTTCATATGGGTACCTACTGCGCCCCCAGAAACAAAAATACATAATTAATCCGATTAGGTTACTAATAAAATAATAATGTTAAAATATTTCTAAAACATCCATATTTTATTCGTATTCAAGGCTCAGGCGGGAACAAGTGAGAATATAATATGCGCGAGTACACATTCTACCTCACCTATGAAGTACCGTTACGAATGTTCCCGTTAATTTTGTTGACTTTGTATGAAAATTTTCTAAAACGCTCGAAACGGTGCGGCGGAGAAAGTGGTATGGGCTACTGTAAGAGCGGCAATCACGTATGCGAGTATGAGAGGGAACTAACCGCGATGGAGTTGGCGGGTCGCAGGTGATCCGTTCCATACTAACTTAAATATTATATTTTATATCATTTCTTACCCATTTTTTTTTTCAAATTTTTATTAGTTATTCTGTTATCCGGAGCGGAGATGAATCCAATAAATCAAACATTGAAAGAATCTGTTCAGCCGATCTCGAGTTATAAGTGTTCGCACTAACCCGACTTTCATTTACATAAGAGATTATCATGGAGGTCTTTTGTGCGCTTCATAGTTGTAGGTACATATATTGCGGTGCAGTCGACAGCGCGGCGCGCCGCGGCGGTTCTAATTCTGGTCCCAACCTTTTTTCTCGTTCACAACACAAGCTTTGGTTAAGTGTGAAAGATGTCAAAAGTGTATTTTTGTTCACTTTTTGTGAACCCAGAATCATTTAAAGGAGAAAAAAAAAATATTTCCCTACTTTTGCTCTGGGTGTTTGCCAATTTTAATTACACTTTTCTTTGTATTATTATTTACTTTATTCATTTCCATAATGATATGTGGGATGATCAGCTATTTCGGGCTTATATTGAGAATTGATTCCATGAATAATTATGTTTTCCAATTAAAGACGTAGATATTTAGGTACCTAATTATGACAGCATCTTAAGTGAAGACGTCAGTCTTATTATAAAATAACACGATTCTAAGAAGGTTTACTAAAAAATTTAATATTAATATATAATTAATTATGAAATAATTTCTTCAAGGGAGTCACTTAAGCGTCAATATTTTCTACGTATATAAAAAATATTCCATCCATAACCAATAATTAATTGTGGGTCTTGGCCTCCTCAAGCAGTCGTCGCCATTTGCCCTGCGACGCCAGTTTCTTATTCCCAGAGATCTCTGCTCACGCAATCGAACTATCTCATCTCATATAAAAAATTGTCCTTCAATTTTAAACGAACTCAATAAGTTTTGCTGCAATCAATAAAATTTGCGGTATACAAAGAACTCGCTTGACCAGAGTAAAATCATCAAGGGTGAAATGAATAAATAATATTTGTGCGGGCGCTAATTTACTTTCTTTTCTCCTTTTTAATTAATACAACATCCCCCTTTCCAAACTTCCATTCATTTTTTATGTTTCACCATTTTTCAGTTGCCGTTTCCGCATTATACTAATACCTACTTGTGTTTATTAAAATTTCCCAAGACTTTCAGTTTTCAAATCTTCCTTTCATCTTTCATCATCTTTTTTCTAAAGAAAACTTGAATCCAGTGTCGGTTCGTTTGCATTGCTATTTAAATAACGCCAAAAATATATTCATTTTTTATTTAATTTCTTCGTACCTACCAAAATAGCTAATTTCGTTATTTATTTTAAAATAAGTTAATTTGCCGAAATGGCTTTTGTTATATTATCTAATAAAATATGTATTCTGAAAATGTTTTATCCAATACATTAGTTGCGTAACTACTGGCAACTGATTAAGTTCTAAGCAAGAGCTTCTTGCGTTGAGTTGGAACGTGAATTTGAGAATACCAGTCATTAAAAAAATAAGTTTCATTCGATATTTTCTCCACATTTTTGATAGGTACCTACATAAATAGGCAGACTTAGAGGTGAAGGAAGAAATTGCGGCGCTACAATTTGAAACGGTCTTTTATAAACACTTGTATAAAGTTTAAATACAATAAACCTTTTCTTTTTAGTAAGAATGATATAAAAGAATGAGAAAATTTATTAAAAAACGTATTTAATAAATTATTTCCTACAGAAATTTGAACAAAAGTATACAAACAAAACGTTTATATGTAGGTATGCATACCCGCAAAAATTTTGAATCAATTTGATTCATTTTTTTTTTGTTTTAACTGTTTTAGTGTTCAGTATAGTTTATTGGGTGCATAACACACGTAACTCAACTATCATAAAACAGTATTCCAGACCCAAAGTGAGTTTGTCCGACAAGCCAAACATACCTACCTAATAAGATTTTTAAGAAGGAAATGGTAAAAGTATTTCACAACTATTTTCTTAGATTCAAGTCTTCTTTAGATTTATTATTAATGTTTTTTCACCAACAAATAATCAGTTTTCAAATAATTATTTAGCTCTCTCGATTTATAATGATGAAAGAGAAATCGAATTATCCATAGTTTTGTGTGTGTATGAATTCAGCCATTGTCTTTCAAATACAGCTCTGAACAGCTGGGAATGATTGAGAGCTGAGAGTGAAGGACGTGATGAGTAGAAAACGCCTCATTGGTCACATTCAAGTGATTTTTGAAGGATATAAAAGCGTAACTGATGGACTTTGAGATTGCTTCTTTACAACGCTGCCGCCTAGCAGGGAAAGACAAGTCGAAAGCTATCAATCTCGCAAGATTAAGAGCAACGATTCGCTCTTTTTTTACCTTTCATGAAATAAACGCAAAGGTGAAATTTACGATAGAAACTTCTTAATAATAATAATTGGATTAAAGCGCATGGAAGCGAGAAGGACTTATCAAATAACTTGATGTATACCTACTAGGTACGTTGAGAGAGGAAAAGCGTTAGTATAATCCTATGTACCTACATACCTCATTTATACTTATCTTGTTATATGCATTACATATTCGATCTTAGAGGAATAGAATGAAATTTCGTACTGTGCAGAAGAACGTTATTTTATTTACCAGCTAAACGCATAGATATTATTGAATTTCACCGTACCACTAGGGTAGGGGATCCCTTTTTATACTTTGTGTTGAGTCTTAACTATGACACATTTGCTTATATGGTTGGTTTATATCAATCAAATGCTTGGAGATATATTTTTTTATGAATACCTACGCAAACGTTCTTCGTTTTAAAACAATACCTAATAGGCATGTTGTGTGTCGTATCATCTATTGGGTGAATGTCGAATTTAGTACCATAATATTATATTCTTCTTATTTCTAACCCGTCCACTTGTAGACGAAGCTCAATTCAATTTGCTTTCATGTCGTTTCATTTAGGGCACACATGCACTGACTGGTGGCGCATAGAGTCTTACCAGTCATCCGGTGAGTGGTTTACTATAACAAAGGTTCTAAAATGTTCGCAACCGGCCGAATTGGTGTCTTCGCTCGTACATATTATTATATTCAAGTAAGCAAACATGTGATAACTAGGGTTTACATATTACCCCTATTCTGCTTTTGGTTCGAACAAGAACGTGCCAAAATTCGGTATGTCAGAGGTGAGGTGTGTTAAGTCCAAAATTTCCAAAAATGAGTTCGTAATTTTTTAATTTTGAAAATTATGGACTTAACGCACCTCACCTCTGACGTACAGAATGACGTAAAAACGTTCTTATTTTAGTTCTAACCAAAATCAGAATAGGGGTTGAATATCAATAGACTCTAGACTTGGCCTTAACTGCGTGTAGGTGACTAAAGTGTATCATTCAATATAGTATATTAATCTTCTCTGTGGTAGTTACATAAAAGTGTATGTATATTGTATATGTATTTTAATTTTTATTTGTTTATACATTTTGTTTAACTCAAAAGTCTCCCTTTTCCGCATTGATTGCTAATAATTTTATTATTATGTCAATACCGTCTTTAATAAACCTCGTGATATTTTTAAATAAGTAATGAACAATAATTTTGGAACAATGTTATATAGTTACTTCAACCCGAGATCCTCGAACGTTCTTCAATTATAATTTTGACAATTACTTACTTGGCATCGGATGACAAGAATATTGAATGTTAAAGGAAAGGGATAGCAGGAATAATAAGGAAGAGATAATTCATTAAATTCCCAACTGTTCAAATAGAATATTTTCGGGATTGCTTGCCTTTGTCTGCCGCCACTCCTGTTTATCTATTCAAACCAGGAACTTAGATTAAATAGATCAAATAAATCGGAAAATCGTTGTGATAGATCTTATAGCTTTTGATATTTAATTTATTTGCTATTTATTTTGTTTATCTATGAATATTGGAATCTGGTTTCTAGGATAGTAAAACAAACACTTAACTGCGCATTTTATTAATCTCGAAGCATAAAATTAACAGAAACCGGCAATTGAAATACAATTTCAAATCACTCGAGCTGAGGTGCAGGACTTAAAACTTCTCTTCTTTCATCTTAACTTAATTCTTTTGGCCTGTAATTTCAGAAGTGGGTTTAGCCTCTGTGAGGTCGATTCCTAGCTATATTTACTGCCTATAGGAGGTGTCTACCATGATGTTGACCGTGCAATGCCATACAAGTGAATACAAACTAGGGGCTGAAGTGTAATAAACTGGCCGCCAACGATATCCATCAGTCCGTATTCCCAACGTAAAAAGTCGTCGTTAGTAGGTACGCTACTTAAAACTTGTGTCGTGAAAGAGGAAGATGATCATTGATCAGCACCTGGATCGAACCCACGACCTTCGGTACTTAACAGTATATTCGCGTTCATAGTGGTCCCAGGATCATTAAAAAAATACTTTTCAACAAAATCAGTAGGTAAACTTGACTTATGTTCACGGATTGTTTGCAATTAAAAAAAAATTTATCCAACTTTTAACAAAATATTACGCCAGTTAACGAAATTTTAAAATTATTCTCCAATTTTAAATTCATTTCTTTACAATAGGTAATAATAATACAAGATCAGAAAAGTGTTGTTTGTTTAAATCCAATTGTTTCTTTATAAATTAAATTAAAGCAAAAGCAATAAAATAAAATGAAAAAAAAAACAAAATCTTCAAGTGGTGTTCTCGTTTCCAATCAGCTGCTGATGTTTCAACGAACAATTACTTTGAGATAACTTCGAATGTCAGTTTCATTTGAAAGCTCTCTTGAAAATAATAAATGAGCGGAGAGAAACAATATTTTGTTCCGTTTACAAAATGATAAGATTCGCAATAAATTCGACATCACGTACAGTCGTGTCCAAAAAAACTCGAAAGGGTTGCTCGTAATTAAAATCATCCCTTCTGCTCAAAACATAATTAATGTTTTTTTTTTTTCAACATTTTTGTAATCTAAACTGCATTTATATTTAAAAAAAAAAAAGAAATTTTGCTATAAGGAAAATTCAATTACTGCAGTCGTTATCGAAATTGATTTAAAATAACTCTACTTCTACCGAACGAATTTCAATTTTATATAATTTCATGTTTTCATAAAAGTAAAAATATTGTTTGTAAGACTTTTAAATCTTACGGACATCGTTATTGTATTTTCCAAATCAAATTAACTTAACAGTAATAAACCCAAGATAGATATAAGCCAACATAAATACCTAGGTACTTATAAATTAGCCCATATTTGAAAAATAAGTGTTAACAAACTGTGTTAATTTGTGAAATGATGAACATTTACATCAATTCAATTTTTAAGTACCTCTATGAAAATTTTGTCAAAGGTAATTTTTAGATTTGCTATCCATTTGAAATTTAGAAAATTAAAACATTTAATTTTATCTCATTGATTTATGTATTTAAAACACGAATACCTATGCTTTTGTCTTATTTGTTTAAATTCGTACAACTCCATTATGTATTTATTATGCATTCCATACGTTTATATAGCAATGATAAAAAAATCAAATAATAATAATTAAAATCCGCTCTTTACTCGCAAATTAGGTAAATATCCTATTCATTGTTGGCCCACGTATTTCACTACCAAAACAATATTGCGTGATGCATTCAAAGCGTGAAAGATACTTATGTGAACTTTTCTACAAAACATGCAATTTTACAAACTTGCACGAAGCTGCAACATGTTGAAATATTTTAAAACGTGGTGTGAAAGTTTTTTGCGAATGTGGAAAGTGTTTCCACCTCAATGTGAGGTCATGTGTCACCCCAATCGCAATGATACGAAAGTTCTGGAAAACAAAAAGTAAGTCCACACCAAACTTTTCACATCAATTTTTGCCAATACCATATCGAGGTTTTACTATGCATATACAGTTTTAATGATAACAATTGACGGATTTTTCTTAAATAATATTATATCAGATACTATTTCTTAAATATTTTTTGTCAAGTGATTTGGCATTTCGTCCTCAAATAGTGATTTATTTCATCCATTTTTCATACTACCTATTTCGAATAATAAATTTTAAAATTTATTGATAGTAAAACAATTGAAATGGCATTGGACTGCAATATTATAAGAAAATGTACCTACGTTCAGATTTTACGATAGAAAAAATACCAAATAATAAGCA
This sequence comes from Mystacides longicornis, assembly GCA_963576905.1. Lineage (NCBI taxonomy): Eukaryota > Metazoa > Arthropoda > Insecta > Trichoptera > Leptoceridae > Mystacides > Mystacides longicornis. The sequence continues at coordinate 15,925,939 of OY756431.1, forward strand.
ATAAAATAGTATCTTAAGTGTAGAAGTACCAGAGATTTCTTAGACTAACCAATAACGTTTATACCACATAAATCTCAGTTAAAACTGCAAAGAACAATTTCGCCTTTCACCATTTCCCATCCCCGAAACAAAAGCAATTAATGATAAAACCCAAGTGTTTTTTAGATGTAATAAATTCAAAATGAACCCTTCATTCATTCGTTTGTTTAACATCAGAAGCCCCGAAAGATTTCGCCTCATAAATGTGTTTTAATTTTCTTTCTTATAAATGTATTAATAATTTAATTTTAGAGAGAAACATTACTGCCTGATCCGCCTTTTTTAAAGATTCCGTTTATATAAAAAAAAAAAGTTGGCAATAATTTTTTTTTCTTCGTGCAAATAATAAAAATGTAATTAACCATTCTTTAAATTTCCTTGATCAAAGTGCGCCGGTCTCCTTTGTGTTTTATGAATTCCTTTTTTTTGTAAAGAGCCTACGGTAATATTGACTTGTTGAAAATTGAAATTACTCTACACACGTTTCTCAAAGACACTTAATTACAAAATATAAATTTACACAGCTCAAATGTGAATTTTTCATTATTTTCTAAGTTGCTGGTATGCTTGATTCTCTACAATATCCTCTGCGATCTAACCATTTATAGGTTCTATGTAGTTCAAAACATCTCTATCACTTTTATTTCGCTTCTCTAAAACCCAACATTTTATAAAAATATATCATGTTTTTCGTTGAAGGTTCATATTTTTATGCACATAGCTTAAAATGAGGAAGAGCGATAACAAACTAAAGTTAACATAATGAACAAATCAATAGCAAAGTTAGCGATAAGTTTCGACATTAAAAATCGTGCATTGTTTATCACTATTTTATCACTACTTAACTTTACAACTTGCAAAAGGTCAAAATAAAAGCTTTGCACCTTCTTATTTCATATGCAATGGGAGGTTTTCTGGGGAGCTTCCTACAAACACACTAGGTGGCAGAACTTCTAATCAGGTCTATTGTCAAATTATGACAGCAGCTGTCAAACATACCATCTAGCATTGACTGATGAATATTATGCTAATATATCTCCTCTCTTTTTTGTTTTCTCAATTAAACAATTTAACGTTTTAATTATTGATGATTGCAAAAGTGGCTTTTTCTACGAAATAAACCATGGAACCCACGTCCTTTTACACTATACACAAACAAAAGCACTAGGTATGAATTTGTCTACAAGGGTGCGCAAGATCCATTGGGAAATAAAAGCGTTCTTGCTACAGAAATGGATATGTCTCCCGCGGTAGAGCGCTGGTGGAGGAGTATATTATATTCAAATGAGTTTGAAGAATGAAAATATGATCCTTGGAATAGTCAGGTACACTAAAACTGCATTAAGTATTTATGATGTGCTTACCTCATCTTGTTGACTTTTATTTAATCTCACTGTTTATTAACCGTTAAGTGTCGATAGGCATAAAGTCAGGTATCTGTCTATACAACGCTCGGCCGGCGTCCATACAATTTGTATGGAACTTTCGATACTGCGTATACATTTTGGAAAAGAACAATGGATATTTTGTCTAGGGAAATGATATACACTTAAAAATTTATACTATTTAATTCGAAAATTATCGTACATTAATTTGGAATGGTTATTACTCTTATTTTTGGTGAACATTGAACAAGTATGAAATTTAATCACATTGCTGAATAGGTCCGTTCATAGTAAAAGTTTCGTTGTAATGTGTGAATATATCTTTTTTTTCTTTATTTTTTTCAAAATCCATTCGTCATAGTAGACAACTTTTTTGGTACATTTTATACCGATGTTATAATTTTGGTTAATCCAAAAACTGAAGATTTCTTTATCATCTTAGGAACGTTTAACTTGGAAATTCACATGAATATTTTCTTTTAGGTTCCTGTCAAATTTAGACTAGAATATTTTAGTTTCAATAAATTTTTGAAGTGGTTGGTGACCCAGCGGTTACAACGCCGGCTTTCGTACTGCGGACGTCGTGGTTCGATCCCAGGTGCCGACCATCTTCCTCTTTCACGACACAAGCTTTCAGTAGCTTACTGTGAAAGAGTCAAGGAGTGTATTTGTGTTCACTTTGAGTGAGCACAGATTCATTTTTTTAAAAAAAAAAAAAAAGATTAATATTTTCTTTCACTTCTACGATTATGAAGAGGAGACGGATTTGGCTGGGAAATGTGTTAGGATGCAAATTACAATTGGCTAAGAAAAGGAGGAAGACGTGGAAGACCCTTTCACACCGTGTCCCATACGTTCGAAGCAGAGCTGAGTGATTTGGGCATGGTGTGTGAAGAGGTCATTGAAGTCGCGCTCTTGTTGCCTCTCTATGCCTCTCTATGCCCCGAATTGGGTTCCAAAGGGAGTATTGATTGATTGATTTTTGTTTCAAAATTGGTTAACGTAAGTATGTCTCCCAAGTTGATGGCACTCCCAGTTTCTAAAAATATGTCAGTAGATTTCACCAGCAGTTTTTCTAGTCAACCGATTCCGACCAATCTGAGACAAGCAAGCCCTAGTGAAAAAATAGTTAGAAAAATCTGACTAGACCGGTAATTGAGCCTGTGACCTCTTTTTCGCAAGTTAGCACTATATCACTAGGCTCAGTAAAGTTTATAAATATAAAAATATTAGTTGTATCGTGATAACAAATAAAATACAAACAACATAATTTGTATTGATACCTACCAACATTTTGCAGGTGTTCTAGTTATGTAGGTATAAAACATTTTACACTACCAAAATATTATTTTTACTATAAAAACCATAAATTACAATACAATATAACTTATTGCAATGTGTTTATAGAATGAAAGTAAAAGCAGGTATACAGTCCAAATTCCACGAAATACAGATAATACCTGGCCATTTACATACAATTAGTATGGGAGCCCGGCCGGCACCCAATAGACAGATAACGAACTATTTTACAAAATGGGTATTATTTATGAATAGACGGCATATTGTATAAAAATAAAAAAAGAACAGCACAATAGACACCCCATTATAGGAATACCTGGAGTCTCAATAAAAAATTCCAAGTTTTACCTATTGAAACAATGGAGGGAATTTCCGAAATGCTCCAGCGGCGTCGTTTATACACTTAACTGTTAACATTCAAATTAGGTCGCTGTTACAGAATGTAACTAAAGATAAATGTCACAGATCATAAACCGTTACAGATAAATGCAAATTATGGTCAAAAGCGCTTATTATAATATTTAAATCTATGATTTTCATATACAATTACTAGAAGTCACCATGTGACGGACTTCATTACACGTTTTTTTACATTTGATTTTCGTTTTGACACGTAAATGATAAGTGAACGAGTCTGTTCTTAAAGTACTTGTCTATACAAAAAGTTTCCAATAGTACTGAAGCTGTAGGTACTGCTATGGGGTATTCGTATGTATGTTTATATGTCGTATGTATATTCCCGTTACCAATAACAGAAGATAGCGCCATACGCACGCATGTGTACCTATGTGTTGCCCGCGCATATCATTCGGGCACGTGCCGGTAGTCGATCATTCTCAAAGTATTTTGGTTTTCTTGTGTGCTTATACGAAATATCCCTGATTGATTCTCAGATGCAACTATACAAACTTGGATTTCAGAAAGCTTGCGATAAAAGTATTTTCATTTCTTCCTTATCCCAAGATATTATTTGGTAGGTATTGTTTTTATAGAAGAGATATCCTGATATCAATTCAAAAATTAACTGACGTTTTTTTAGGTATGTATTTAGTTTTTATCCTAAATTATTTTAATTAAAATTTTACGAATGTATCATTATTAGGAGAGGGGAGGCCTATGTCCTGCAGTGGGCAAACGTGAGCTGATGATGATGATGATCATTATAAAACTAGAAAAATTAAGTATGTTATATTCTTCTCACATCTCTAAAATTACATTTAATGAAAGATTATAAACAAAACGTTCATAATATTGATGCTATTAAATTTAAAATGAATTAAACTTGGTTGCATTAACTGAGTAGTAAATAGCACACAGCATTATAGTAGATAATATTAGGTATGAGTTACAGCCAGCCATTCACTCAATCTAATATTCCTTTTGATACGAATACATCGTACACTACCTGATCCCCACTTTCAGGTAGATGGTACCTACTCACCACCCTATGTGATACGCCACCTCCTTGCCGTTAGAGTGCATCTCTCTGCTGCAAGATTCACATAAATGTGCATATTTCACTGCTGGCTTACAAATAATATTAACGAGTAAGTAAGTCATAAACCATGGTTGAAATATGTCTGAAAAGCAATTGGATTCAACACTTTTATTCCATACATAAATAATGGCATGATCATTTTAGTCGATCTTTAAACACAATTTTTTGTTCATTTTTTTATTTATTTTATTGAATAAAAAAGTAATATATAGATACTTACATAAAAGCACTTCTTGTTAATTTTGTTATGGTTTTTATTAGGTATAATATAAATCTTGTTTCACAAATTTCTCAATAGACGTCGATCACACGTCGAATAGAAACTGCAGGAGTATTCACGAAAAACTTTAGTATCGTTTCTTCAAAACAATAAAATATTTTAGGTGAATGAAACAAATTCAAATCATTATTAAGTCATTCTACAATAAAACGTAAATTTCATTAAATAAAATCGATTTAGTAGATGTGCCAAAAACGGCTATTTTAAGAGAACGGGCCCTTCAGACTCCAACATTTGATGCTACTTTTTTATTTTTTTCCATAGAAATTTAGTTAGTAATAAAACAAGCAATACCTAAGCTATAACAAGAATAATTTCCAAGAAAACTTTATTCCTGACTACCCGCAGGTGTAAAGAAGGAATAGCGACATTTAATGAGACAGACTACCACTTGACTGCACTCTTCATATTATTTTGACACTTAACCCTCAACCACTGACATGTCATTTTGTAACGCTAACACTGACGTAAATACGTTACTATGTCGTACGTACGCGAACTAAAGAGCTCCTGTTGCATCAACGGTGATTTTTGCAATCCATTTATTTAGACACGTTTTAATAAAACAGGGATTATGATTGTTATAACGCAGTTTCTATTAGTACCACTGCTGATGGTAAAAAAAAATATTACCTATATCATTTTCCAGCGATTTCTTTTCGTTCAATCATTTCCCATGGTTCTAATAAGCCCGCCATCACTACCATTTTGGGAGCTTCGACAGGCCGTCTGTTCTCATTTTATAAAAAAGCATTAAGTTTGCAAACAAATTTCACCATTAAGTACCTTTTTTTTTAATAACCAAGCCATAAAAAACCCTGATGTTATCAAAATTTCACCCGAAGCCAAGACATATTTGAAAATAAACCTTAATAATAAACGAACATCTCAGGAATCCGAACCATTAATCAGAATGACTCTTCGCAGAACACAGACCGACATTATCATAACAATATTATTAGAATACATACTTCATTCAGTGTTTTTGTAGGGTGCGTTCGGATATTCTTTGTTTATACGGAACATTGAGAAAGGGAAGGATCCAAATTAGGATGAACACGTACTGGCGTTCCACAAATTTATTCTGGAAGGGTTCCACAAAAGTGTTTTGTTTTATCCTTTATTATTTTCATTATTGTATTATTTAGGTATTGTTTTAATTGCCTAATAAAATACCTAGTAAATTCATTACAACGTTTCGGTACAGAATTAACAATAAATATAATGAAGAGTCCTTATTAGTTTAGTTATTGTGAACGGAACTCTCATTGTCCACAACATAATTTGCCTTGAGCAAATGAAACATACTAAACACCCTTATACGGAGGTTTCATACAAAAGGATTTTCTTAATTTGATTTAAACCATCTAACTTCAACAATGAGCACCGACTGAAACACGCGACTAGCCTTCGGGTGGTTTATTAACAATCAGAACTAACATGGGTTTGTCTACATATTTATATAGTTATCCACTATTTAATTAGTTTTTCGGCGCCACCTAAAAGTTACTAAATTTTTTCTGTGAAATAAAAATATCAGCAATGTTTATTTTGTCAGCTCTTACTAGTTTGAAACTCTAAAGACCCATTCATCATCAGCTCGTTGGACGGACATAAAATAACGTTTCTACGCAAAGAAGAAGGAAAACATACTATTGCCAACGTGTGACGTTTCGAAAATACTCCATATAAAAAACTGTATCGTTATGCCATTGTAACACTTGGCTAAGGGCCTGGGTGTGGCTGAGGATATTAATGCGTGACAGAATACATGGATACTCCTTTATTTTGGAAAACAGATGTTCTTAACCGCCGCTTTAAACCTCTTTCATAGTCCTCCATGCTTCCTGAGACAGTACGAGTAAGAAACGTGTCTTTTCTTCTGAGTAACTCTGCGTGGGAGAGTCTATCATACCAGCGAGTTCTCAGTTTTTGTGGAAGCTGTCGCTGCTTTATCTTTTTAAGGGAATTGGTAAGGCGGTGGTAGTTAACCTAACTTTTGCAACATAAATAAGAGTCGGAGTTATCATCACTATCAGCGAATGGACACTGAAAGAACGCGACTGACAAGAATTTTCCATTTCTTATTATTTCAATTTATTATTGATCTCGTCATCCACACTGACTTTGTCGTTATGATACTACCCAGACAGCTAAAACATTCTACCCGCTGTATTGACCGGCTGTTGGCAGTAAATTCGTGTGGGTTGCTTAAAAAAGTACTTAAATTGCCGAAGATAAATGAAAGAGTTACGATGGGTCCAAAGGGGTTAGAAAATAGTGGAATGCTTATAATGAAATATAAAAAAAAAATTACATAAAATTAATATACAAAAAACATAGTCTCAATGATCATCCGGAAAATAAAAATAAAATTGAAAAGGTATAGGATATATAAAAATATTACAAAAATGATTTGTAAAGCGAAGGAAAATAATATGAAAGAGCACTTCCATTGTAATTTTCTGTATCATTGCATCCTTTGTTGATTTTATTCGAAAAGTACCTGCTTATTTTCAAAGTATCTTACAATCAAATCATTTTATATGCTTAACTAGCAGCATAGCCTTCGGACAAAAAACAACTTCGGTAAAAAAAAAATGTACCTACACAGTTTGTTAATTTTTCCTGTAGTTTCCAAATGTAAAGTTGTATGGAGGAACCTTTAATCAAGTAAGTGTCTCTTATTTCGCCAATGTAACATTTCTCGCGTACACCTATGGTTGTTTCATATAGAAAAGAATAGAAAAAAAATATATTTCTCACATTTTTTTGTAAATAAACAACCAATACAATTTTCAAATAAAAAAAAGAAATGATAATAAAAAAGAAAACGAAAATTGAGGACTTAGAAACAGAAACAGTTTTTAATTATTAAACTGTGACCATGAAGGGCTTGTCTCTTCGAAACATATCAGGTAAAATAAATTTGTCGAAGTGCTGAAAGGTTTTTTTATTTAAATACGATAAACCAATTTTTATTAAAGGATATTATTTATAATTTTAGTTTTATGTACATGGAACACATTCAACAATACGATATAGTACAATCTCTTAGACCTCACTTAGGGGCGAAGGCAACAAGAGCCCTTCTTTTTACATAAGAACAATATTTCCATTGATTTTAAATATAAAAATAAACAACTCTCAAACTACATACATATTTTCGTTTCATTTATTTTTTACACGCAAAATTAGACGAAAGTAAACATATTAAAATTGACACATAAGCCTTATTTTGTGTGCACCTTAACACATGAGTCATATTTTACTGTAGAGCAAGCAACATTCAGCTACGCCAGTGAACGTTTTAAGCAGAGTTATATTGTTATCAGTGTCACGATCTCTATGAGAGCTGCTATGATCGATGTCACCTTTCTCTTAACGTAAATTGCTCCCGTGAGAATCCTCTAAGCGACATTCGTAGCGACTCACGGCGTGTTGTTTTGTGAATTATTATTATTCAAACACAAACATCGACATAAACGTTTTCGGTCACGCGATCCAAGTAGGTATGTACGTACGAATAAACGGATTACCACGGAGCTTTATAAAAAAAATATTTTTATACAGAGGGTTCTTTCATAGAATCATACTTTGACATTGCAGATAAACTTTGTTCGAAGTTTCAAGCAATGCTGGCTGGTGCTTGCAATTTCTTTTTCTTTTGTTAGAATCGCTATCGCTTAGTGATAAATTGTGGTGTCTCACAAAATATTTGAAATGTTGTGTTCGACTTACTCGATGGGCAACAAAATATAGACAACTTCAAAATGTACATACAGTGGTTTGCCATATTATTAGACTTACTGGAATTCTACCACAAATATTTCGAAAATATGTCTGTATATTGGCCGATTGTAGTGAAATATTAGGTTTTGTACTCTCGTAATATTTGTCAACAAATTTTCCACTAATGACAACACTTCTTATCCCCACTCTTTAATTATTGATGGTATTTAGAAGCGGTCAAGTGGATCTCGTGTTGTTATTGAAAAAAAAATTTACTGAAATATTTTGTTTTGATGCAAGAATTGAGGTGTAAAAGAGGATTATCTTACTGTTAAAGGGTATATTAATATTATTTGTCTTGTTTGAAAGATTTTTGCGTATCGTAAATGAGATTTTATAATATTTGTTATTTTTTGTCACGTGACTTAACTTTTTCCGTATTTTTTAAGGTATGGGCAGGATTTCTGATATATCTACACGTAAATTGTAGGAAATTCATGGGTTGTTGAATAATAATGACATGTCTCAGTATAAAATAGCAGAAATCCTTAAAGTTTCTCAATGCACGTAATATAATAAGTCATAAGAGAGTAAAGCAAAAATTGGATTTAGGAGTACCTTTGCAATCTGCCCATAAAGGAGCTTGTGGGAGAAAGCGAATTACAACTCCTAGAACCGACAGAAAAATTAGAGACCTGTAGTTAGAGAATAGAAAACACCCAGTTAACCTGCTCACCAAGCAAATAAAAGAGCAAGGCATAAACATTTCTCAACGCACGGTTCAAAGACGCTGAAAAAAATTGGGCTAACTTCTCGACGACCAGCTAAAAAACCTAAATTAACACCAACTATGGTTAAAAAAGGTTTAGAATGGGCAAAAAAATATAAAAACTTCACCGAGGATGACTGGAAAAGGATAATAACAAAAACTTTACTACTATTTTTCACGTATTTACTGTCATATTTTGAGATTTGATTCAATTGTTATATGTTATTTTCTGGCTTCTTCCATCTTTTGCTTTTCGGATGAATCAGTTTCTCAAGTTATGACAGATAAATCAAGTTTTGTAAGGAGAGTGGAAGAAGAATTTCAACCAGATTGCATCGTGCCAACAGTCAAACACCCTACGTCTGTCACGGTGTGGTCAGTGAGAAATTTCAAGGGTATTGGGTGTTTGCAAATCGTCAAAGGCACGATGCGTCAAGAACAATATCGTGAAATTCTTCAAGAGAGGCTACTACCAGAACTTTCCCAGTGGTTCCCCAATGGTGAAGAGCACATTTTTATGCACGATGGAGGCCTGTGCCATAAGGCAAAGTCTGTTTCTAAATATTTAAACGAAAATAAAATTGTTATTTTGGATTGGCCTGGAAAATCTCCGGATATGAATCCAATAGAGAACGTATGGGAGCTTTTGAAGAGAGAAATGGCAAAAAATGTGATAAAAACAAAGCAATCACTTGTTGATAGGCTCATTTATATATGGAATCACAGTGAGGAGCTCCAAAATACAGTAAAAAACTGTATTCTTAGCATGCCACGACGCATCCAAGCCTTGATTGCGGCAAAAGGGCACCATGCCAAATATTGAATCTGTGCGTCAAGTTCCATTTAATTTTTATTTTATATTCTAAGTTTTTCTAAGTTAAGTTATTTTTTATCTGATGTCACATTGGATTTTGTTTATTAAAGTTCCTAATGCAAAATAAGAACATTAAAATTGAAAAAATATCCTCAAAAGTCAATATAACAGAAAATTAATATTTTTTTTGTCTTGAGTCTAATAATATGGCAAGCCATGGTAGTTACTATCCTAACGCCATCTAACGTTATTAGATGCTAACAAAATTTGGTAGCTAAAAGCTTCCACCACTTTTCAACAGATTTCTCTATAAATCGATTAAGAATATTTTTTTTTAATATTTTAATAAAAATACATTTAAATACAATAATCAAATAAACGACAGCACAAGACACAGTATTCCTCCTTAAGCAACTTAATGCTTGAGCGGAGGTATGTTTTTTTTTACCAAAACAATAATGAACAAAAATCAAATCAAAACTTTCCTCCACACACATTCATATTATATAAACACCTTCCTCTCTCAAACACACACAAACACAAATATAATTCATTATTACTCGCTTCAGTGCTACAGACAATTACGAGGTCGGATCGGTCGGTCTAGTGACTAGCATCTCTGCTTGAGATATATAGATAGATGTCGATTTTCCGACATTTTATTGAACATTTCAAAGTTGTTTTCCATGATTCAGAATTTCGAAGCATTCGACGAATTTGAACAAAATAAACACGTAAATGGCGAATATTATTTTCTTGAACCACTAGTATAAGTTTTCGATGATCGAATATCGAAACGATCATCGAAAGAGATTCGAAAAATTTCCATACAAAAAAATCGAATGATTCGATCGTTTGATTTTCGAACACTATTTGCACGCTAATAAGCGCTTATTAGCGTGCAAATAGCATTCGATTAAACTCGTACTAGCCCTACTGTTCACACTAGCAAAACAGCATTAAAGGACGGTCGGATTTTTTTTTAATTTACCTCAACATCGAACACTTTAGTTTTTAAATTTGCTGTCATTAGGTATGGAATGTTACCCGTATACTGTTAGTTACTTCGTGAAAAACATTTAGGTACAAATGTTCTAATGATGGTCTTTCTATTAACGGCCAACAACCCTAAACATTCTGCATTATATACTAATGTAGGTTTGTATGTATGTATAAAGGTCTTAATTACTAGAGTGTGTAGAAATACCCAGTATATTTAGCTTTTAATTGTGTTTGACAGCATTATTTGTTTAAATTCTATGTAATTAGTTTAAATTACGCGTACTGTATTTTCAGTAGAAAAGGAGTTCATTTGTGGGTTATTAATTGTGTTGGGAATTTAAAGGCAAACTTCGGTATGGTACACACACATTTTGTAATAATATTATACTTACTCATATATCAAAATACTCAATGCAGCGTTGATATCTAGAAGTTATGAGTTTACGTCTTATTCCCTTTGAGACTCGACTCAAGAACGTTAAAGGGCGGCTCAAATAGAGAAATAATGTCATTAACCTGCTACCATTACATAAAAAAAAACAACAGTTCACGTGAGTCGTAAACGAATTTTGAAGCCTGATGGGTGATAAATTAATGTCATTCAGATTTTTGAAAAGATTGTCTCAACCGGCTTTAACCCTATAGGGTTTTGCGTCAGATGCATTGGCCTACGACTTCAATAAGTATCCTTATATTAATTATCACCTTGTGGTTAGATGATTCCCTTAAAACTACACTGAGGGTAGCTAAAACGATTAAATTATATGTATAAAAAAATATTGTTGTAAAATTATTGTTGTAAAATTATTTGTTTATTTTTCAATTTAATTACCAAGGGAATAAATTACTTTTGTGAATTCATTTACAAATTTTTATTCCAAATCACGCTACAGAATATAAAATAAAGAAAATCACTGTTCGTTGTTGACGTTTGAAACGGAAATCACTATTCGATGAAATCTTTTTTCGATACCTAGTGTCTTAATCCAAATCCAAACTCCAAACTCCCTTTAGACCCCACTTAGGGGCATAGGGAGGCAACAGGAGCTCTCCATTGCGCTCGATCTTGCGCAACGTTAATGACCTCCTCCCACACCATGTCCAGATTCCTCAGCTCTGCCTCGAAGGAGCGGAACACAGTATGAGAGGGTCTTCCTCGTCTCCGGGACCCTGATGGGAGGAAAAACAGCGCTCTCCTCGGCCAACTGTCATTGGCCATCCTTAACAAATGTCCCAGCCAAGTCCACCTCTCCACATAATAGTAGAGGTGATGGGTCAGGACTCACACCCATACAGGAGAATGGGCAACACACACGCATCAAACAGTTTACATTTCGTCTCGACACTAAACGCCGACGCCTTCCATATCTTGGTCATGTTGTTGAAGGCGCCACTTGCCATACCGATACGTATCGGGAGCTCAGCCCCGAGGTCACCAGTGGTGGTAATGGTTGCTCCCAGGTACTTAAATTTATCCACCCGGGAGACCTGGTGACCATCGATGGTTATCGGTAGCTGTTTATCGGGGCAGGCATTATTCGCCATGAGCTCCGTTTTACTGGCATTGACTCGAAGGCCGAGGCGTGCTGTGCAGTGTCTTAATAGTTAAAAAATATATATCTACCTTATGTTTCATTCATTGCAACTGTTCTTATTATGAATCAACATTTTGAAAAAAGAATGAGGAACGAATCATCGAATAAATCTATACTTGAATAGCCGTAGATGATCGAGTAAAGTAACGCACCCCGCCTACTCAAAGCGTTCAGCGCGGGTCACACATACACACATCAGTGTATCGGTGCGTGATTTCTGTAGTTTGAAACGGGGGAATACTCCACATGGGCATAAAAACTTTTGGGCAGAAAAGAACTAGAAGTTCCTCAATGATAACTGCTGGCGTTTTATTGCGTCACATGTTGACGGGTGACTCCGTAGTTTATATCATAATGAAACTTGGTGAATATCGTGCTTAGTCGTAGCGTTTTTCATAAGGGGTAAAAGTGTAAGCAAATAATTTAGGGGCACGTTTATGGTTGTGTTTAAACTTGGCATCCCTTTTTCACAATTAATTTAACAAGCTTTGTGATTAAGGTCAGTTAAACTGTTTGAAAATCAATCACTTGGACGTGTTTCTGAGCCGCTGCTACTTTGCGTACAAACACAGAATGGTGAGAAATTTAAACATAGATGCATGAAGATAATAGGTATATTTATGTAGGCTTCCATCTACAACTATATTTAATACATAAAACGAAACATTTGAACGTTAAAGCTTTTGCCTCGACATGTATTATACATAAAAGTACGTCCGTTTAAGTCTACAAGAAAACGTAAACAAATTTATCACGTTGGAAAACAATTTTTAAATTATTGCACGCGAATTATCGAGACTTTCTTATTCGATTAACGGTTTTGTTTTTTTTTTACAGTTTGGTTTAAAAATGGAATTAAAATTATTTTGAAAACTGTTTTGACTATTTCTTCGATCTTCTACGCCCTCACCTTTGTTCCATTATTTGGGATCGGCTCTCCTAGTCCTATTTCGCCAAGACTCTATCAAACGCCAGCTCTACTTATTAGACATACCGTGGACTTGCCTTTAAAACTTGCTCAATTGAATCATTAGCATCAATTACATATAATAATTTATCGGCCTCCAAAAAATTTCAAACGAAATCGTAACATCTTGCCTCAAGCATAATATAACCTTCGTTTATTTCTATACTTTACCATTTCGGTATATACCACTATATTATTATTCAATTATTTCGGATTGACAGGTTTTTTTATCCCTATTTTCTGTAATACAAATTCCTTAATTTTATTTTTAGATTGAAATATTTCAAGAAGGAGAGTAATTTCTTAAACAAAATTCTTGATTTAGATGGATGAAAAAGGAGTAGTGTTATTTAAAACTCTTGATGGAAAAATAATATATATTCGAAATTCCGCTGATTCCAAAGATGATAGGAAGGTCTTCCTTTTTAAGAACATTTTAAATTTAAAATGAGTATGCCGAAATGGCTTTTGTTATATAATAAAATATCATTTGACATAATATTGACTATTATTCTGAAATGAAGAACAGACGATTGAGTTGCGTCGTATCCAATTTTTATTGAGACTTTTGACATTTCTGTATTCTGAAAATGTTTTATCCAATACATTAGTTGCGTAACTACTGGCAACCGATTAAGTTCCAAGCAAGAGCTTCTTGCGTTGAGTTGGAATGTGAATTTGAGAATACCAGTCAATTTTACAATATTTTCAAGCTATAGTTTTCTATTATTGAAAAGATCTTTGCTGTTTTCGAATGACTCTCTTATGAAGTTTGAACGTGAAATTGAAGTTTTTTTTTATTTTCGATTCTACAAATCTTTGAATATCATATGAAAATACATTACAAATTCTTACTTTTTGCTTGAATTAAACTATTAAAGATGTCTAAAGGAGGGTAGAAATCAAAGAATCCTTTCTTCAGATGTTGAAGACAAACTGATATGAGTAGAAGAAGAATGAACACTGTGTTAGAGTCCATTCTTCTTCTACTCAACAAGTGACTAATATGACCAAAAAAAATTGTGTTCTTCACGTAACCACTAATGTTATAAAGAGATATAATTCCACTCAAATACGGGCCTGCTTTTTTTCAGTGGCGAACCAGTCCATTACGACCTGGCATTTGAAATAAGAATACAAGAGAATTGTTCAAACTAACCAATTACGTGCAAGTTTTTATTTCTTCTCGTAGAATATTATTTCCGTAAATTGCACATTCCAGAGTCTCATATTGTGGAGCTGGTGCCTAACTATCTACATTTAAAATAAAAAAAAATCATTCCTCGCTGAAAATAAAAAAAAGAAGAATACTGCTTGGAGAAGTACGATGTAAAAAACAAAGGCTTTTTACACTCTTTTAGAAAAGACATGTCGAGATAATAGAGAAAACTAAAAAAAAATAGTTTCGAATTGGATATTATGGGCTTACTCAAAGCTACATACTTTCTTCAGGAACGTTCGAACATTTTGCTTTTTTAAGCTTTAATATTATTTAGAGGTTTTTGTCTACACCTAAGATTGAGGAAAATAATTTTTCTGTTGCTCAAATTTTCTTTGATCTATTAAAAAATCATCAATTACGTTTCACTTTCCTTATTAAATATTATTATGACAATAATATATAAAAATTAAAAAATATAACATTAAAAAAAAAGAAAATCACCTTAAAACCACCCAATTATTGTTAAATTAAAAAAAAAATATTATATGACAGACAAACTACTTTCTCCCAACAAAGTTCCAAACGTATTCTTAAGTATCTTTGTATAAGTTATGTGGTAAGTATATGATATAATGTTGTGACCAATTTTTGATAAAGTGTCAAATGGGACAAAAGAAAACATGGTCAATTCAGAGACATGTCTGATAAAATGATGATTGATGCCTCGCCTCTCTACTGGTACAGCTCTCCGGAATCACAGGGTAGGCACAATTATACTACTTGGATACTTTCCAAGTAGTAAACCACAAGTTTGAAAAAATGTTCTCAATGTTTGCTCCTCCCCATCACATACTATTTTTCAAACGACTTTTTACATGACGTTGACTTACTATATCGTCCATCCATATATTATGAGGTCATCACTGAAGCCTGTCAGTTTTGAATAGTCCCTAGCTATATATCATGTCATATTTAATTTCCCACAATTCTTCTGCATGGATACAGTTCCAAATTGTTCCTCTTTATGTTCCCCATCTTCGGAAAACTTTCAGATTCCTGTACTAGTATTTTATGCTGTCTAAAGCTCGGTACTCACTTGCGCCGCGAACATGTATCATTATATTTCAATTTTATCAAAAGGATGCATGTGTTCCGCTCGCGTTCGCTTTTCGAATCACGTATACACTTAACCTTTCGATTAAATTGATGCAATGTCACACGTTGGCAGCGCAAGTGAGTACGATGCTTAGGGCCCTTTCCACAGGCTTCGTCGACTGAACTAAATATCTTGATTCAAACTATATTTCTGAGTACATTATTACACTTTCTTGAAAGAGACTTTTTGTTCTGATGATCTCAAAATAAGACTTTGACACATTCGAAAGACCACTGCACCGATTTTTGAAAAATTGTGGTATTTATATTGTATATGAGGAAACGTTTCACAACCCTGTTTTCTAATGCTCCGTGGAGAGACTTGCGTTTATATTGAACGGTTTCTACTTGATAAGTTCTGTGATGTGGGGCGGGTAGGTTGTATATTATATAAACGACGAAAAAGCGTTATTTATCTTCGCGCGTAGTCCATCTGTCAAGTTCTTGAGTTCTATCAACAAAACATCCCTCTGTGGAGACGCGCGCTACAGTTTGAAAATCACTAACACTGCTGACTTATTCTGTAAATAATGTCTACTATAAACCGAATTATTTATATACGCACGTTGCAAGTTCTTCTCTTCCCATTTACTTAATCAATTTTATCGCAGATTTATAATATTCTTCTTCTTCTTCCAACTGCTGACCTGTTATTCCTGTTGGAAAGCTGACTTTCAGCTATCTCCAGCTGATCACTCTTAGCGTCTGTACACTGTGTCTTATAGTTTTAGTCAGCTTTGCAGTTCTTGTGTCTTCGATTAGTAAGAGATGGTTATTGAAGTTTCTCTCAATCTTCATCTTTCTGGATCGGGATAATTATATACAAGTGATTGCCGTTCCTGTACAAGTGATTTTATTTTATTCTTCGTGCACAATTGCATTGTACAACACCACTCAAAGAGAGTTTTAAATAGTCCTATTATGACGTGCAACTGCGAGATTGTCACACGAGTAATATCTCCCAGCTAACTACATTAGTATTTAAGTAACAACTGAAACAAAGAGGTATACGCTGATGTTTTAAACACTTTTAACCTAAGTATGTCAAGCAATTAAGTATAGGTAAGTATTTTGGGAATAAAATTCAAAAAATGATAAAATTTTCGATGTAAGCAAAATTTCTAAATAATATTACACGATAGCGGAAAATTTCGCAAAAGAACAACCGTGATAAAAAGTAACAGGATTCCATAAGCCCCGAAGAGCTGTAAGAGAAATATATCACGTTCTTATTATTATTATTCGGAACTATGAGTGGCGTGGCGTTTGGGGTGAGGTGCCTTCAGTCATTCTTATTATGAGAATCTTGTAGAAAATTCAAAAACGTGTTCTCCATACAGCCTCTCGAGAGAGAATGAGGCAGTGTTACGTTGTATCAGATACATTATCCCGTCTGCTTTGTAATATCCTAACACACTGTAGGTAATAATAATATTTATATATTATACACAGCGGATAATATTTTAAGAAAATCACTGTGATTAATAGCTTGGCCAAAATAACGGCTCTCTTTTTATGCGTCTTCCTTACTACCATGAGACCCGGTCTGATAGCGCAGTTCATATATTATTACCCTAACTTGAGTAATATCGTAAGAATCATCATCTTCTCTTAAAGACGTAATATTATTACATCGAAAAAATCTGACAGATGGAGGTTTCTTCAAGTATCTTTACTCATTTGTTGTTTATTTTCGAGTAAAATAATTTAAAGGAACCCATATAATCGGGTAAGTATAATAATATTACGAGTGGATAATTTTAATATCGCCATTTGGTAAACAATCAAGAGCGCCTTAGATTAAGAAGTACCTACATACTTAATAAAAATTAATATAATGTCGTGATACACATATAGGTAATCTTTTTTGAGACTGATTACTATAATTATTTGATCCAAATCTCAACAGTGTATGCATTTCTTCAAGCGTTTACTTACCTGCACAAAGTATTTATTCAAATAACGAAGTACCAATGAAAGAGAAAACGTATAATTAACGGAGGAACTATTCTTAGAGTATACAAAAGAAGAGGCGGAATAATTGACTGACATAATAATTGATCGAGGGAATAAAGATAGAACCTTTAAACTTATGAAAAAAAAAACGGATCAAAAACATTAAGCAACAGGATATTATTCAAAATTACCGCATTAGAAAGGAATGAAGTATTTTAAGGCCATACACATGATTATGCTCGCATTGACGAAATAGGTTATTATTTATTTTAACAGTTTCTATGTGAGATAAACGACAGCGCTCGATATTCAGTTAAAATGCAATAGTGCTTCCTTAATAAGTTATGTAATATTTATTGACATTAACTGGTAAGTCTTATAACCTGCACACATCTGAACACGCGAGGCAACGAAAGAATATCACGTTGCAACGTATCAAAATTCCATAGCACCTACGCTGTTCGCGGTGGTTCGTCACGATTACTTTAATAATTTGATCCAAATCTCAACAATGTGTGCACCACCGCATATTATGGAAATTTGATACGTTGCATGCAACGTGACATTGGATTCGTCACCGCGCGTGTTCAAATGTGAACAGACCCTTTGATTTTGAACAATCATTTTAACAATATTAATTGCTCAGTCAATTTTCAAATACATAAATCTATCATTTGTATGACTTTCATTAAGAATTCACACAATGTAAACCCATTCACACGAAATCAAATAAATTCTTTGGTTTTCGGAACTAGATATAAGAAAAATTATTGTCTCTAAGAAGGTGTGCCATTGTCCCTCCACAATATTATAAGAGACACGTTTTGTTATTTATTTATGATTCCTCTTCAGTCATATAATAATATTATCGAATCCCGCAGAAAAAACAGATTTTTTCGAATTCGGTAAATGTATTATATAATCAGAAGAATAAATAATACCATCCACTTTACCCTTTTTTTTATTCTCTACATTATTGTGACCCACTTCTTTATGTGGGAACGGTACAGGTGGCTTATGTCAATAAATTGTTGATCCTCCTTCATCCATCTCTTCTTCTGCCATCCTTTCCTTCTCCCCAAATGTCTCAGCTTAAACATACAAAGTTGGATTGCTCCCACGGATTTGTGTGTACAGGTAATTTTATTATACAATACGGCAAAGCCACTTTTTGTCCTTACTTCAATCTCAAAGGGATTGATGAGATTTTAATATTTTATTATTTTTTGAATAAAACGCAAACATGCTCATGTTTGCCTATCGTTTCTTTTAAATAAATCTTATATTATGTACTTATAGTGTTTCTAGATATTTTTAGATAAATGTTTGAATATAGTTACCTACTTTTTATTTTATTTTTCTTATCTACAATATGCTTTTAAGTTTTTATTGCTGATATTTTTCCTTCCGAAAATTGTGATGTTTCTTACATTCTGAACCAACTATTTTATGTATACATTTCGAGAGGTTAAGTTTAATACATATTGATCCACTACGGGGTTACGACCGCCTCTTACTGCTGTTGAAGGCTAGCATAAATTGACCATAAATTTTCTCTGACAAGAATGAAAATCGAACGCACGACTGTTGAATTGGGTGAACGGCAGAAAATGTTGGATCAGCCCTGGGGCTCTCATCTAGATAGTCCAATTATTATTATAATTAATTGACGGGTGAAATGATTTTGTTTATATTTATGATGAATAACTTACATATGTAATTAGTATCTAATTTTCCTAACGTAATATAAACACAAGCAATACATTCCAATTTAAAACGAATTCACAAAGCTATAGTAAGTTATTTTGTTGAAGTTGGATAATGTCGTATTCCAACTAGCTGGTGGCAAGATTCATTGCTTGAAATTAAATGCAAAAATCGGCTACATTTACATAAAATGATAACAATCTGCTTGGCTGGGACTTTAGCCTCCAACATTCATCTTGGATTTTGTTTGAAACTACCATCACTCTCAATAACTTAATTCGCTTTTTATATTCTCATTTTATTTTATTCAAATTTCACCCTTTCTTGAATTCGTAATATTGAAACATCAATTTCAAGTAGGTACCTACCTACTTATTTAAACTTTAAACATTTCAAGTTTTCAATAAACAAATTAACGTTAAATCCATGTTAAATTATCATTTTTAAAACATTGAACGGGAATTAGGTATAGGTAGGTACCTATCATCAATTTCAATTTTAAAAAACTCTAATTATTGCCTTTAGGTATTAACTTGACTTACGTACTTACTGTTCGATTTTCAGTTATTTATTTTATTAATTCAAGATAATATGATATACCTACAATAATTACACAATTGTGTCACGCCAAGTTTCAACAGAAGACTTGTCGGCGTTAATGATCCATGTTAATTTTCTTTTTGATTTTCTAATTGTTAGAAAACCGAATTACTGTATGCCAAACTTGTTGAGGAGCATACGACAAACCAATTATTTCTAGTACGACACTTATGATAAGACATTTAAAGACCGGTTGTATAGTACGATAAGTAGATTAAAGTAGTTTACTACACTAGAAAAATATTATAAAAAGATTCTGAAGCCCTCTAACCTTTGTAGAACTTCCTGCAATGCTTGTTGGGATGACTAACCTTGTCTTCTTACTATCCGCACTTATATCTCTCAATGCTTGTTGGGATGACTAACCTTGTCTTCTTACTTTCCGCACTTATATCTCTCAATGCTTGTTGGGATGACTAACCTTGTCTTCTTACTGTCCGCACTTATATCTCTCAATACCAAGAAAGATAAAAAACTGGCTAAGAAACATTTTTTTTATTTTTTTTATTTCCCATACCAATAACATGACTACAATTATTATAAGTACAAGTACTTACAATCTATATATATATTTATTTATTTTGGGTTTTTTTTTTTTTAGAAATACTGGAATATTACCTACTAGAATTTTATATAGAAATCTAATAAAATATAATATTGAAAATAACAAAAAAAAAACATAAATAAACTATATTTTTGAGACTAGTTGCATATATGCAGGATAACAGTGCCATTCACTCCGATCACCTTTCATTAAAAAAAATATAAATACTCACAAGTGCAACTCAGCATCGGAAATGCAGGGAAAAAGTCCACAAGAATCCACAACAATGGAAAAGGCAATCGATCATTACAGACAAGAAAACTTCATAATCACATACATCAGTGAACATACAACTCAATTTGTAACCACCAGGCCAAACATGCCATATGTATTAAAAAATCTCTCAATACTGACTATTTCACATATTATAGTATCAATATTATTGGTTTCGTTAATTTTTTGCCCTTGAGCTCTTCTCCATGGTTCTTCTGATAATATACTTGCTCCTAATAAAATCATGTAACTTCTACAATTATTCATTAAAAAATCCTTTAAATTTTTTAGTGTGTTAATTAAATAAACTATTGAGCATAGGTAAAACTGATAACTCATTTCACTAACAATAGTATGACTCTTGTTTACATAATATTATTGTTACTTAATATTGCATGTCCAGGTGTTATAAAATCCACATGAAGTCACACTATAAATTTATTAACGTTTCGTTGTTATTGCAAATGAAATTACAAAGCTTTGTGTCATTTACAGCTGTAAATTAAAGGGAGAGGAAGTATAAAATACTATTATTTAATACAAAATGGGTGTCAAAACACTATTTCACTATATGAAATAATAAATAATTATTTATTTCGTAATAAATCATTACACATTTTAGCAGGATAGTGATGAATGAGGTGGATTATGGTATTGAAGGACGCACCCGGACTAGGGAAGGGGTTTTTACTAGAGGACAAACTATAAATTTACCCCGCTGGACGACACTTTGTCAGAGGTTTCCAGCTTATTTGGGGCCTAAATTATATAATACAGTAAAAACTGGGAATGCAAACGGAATTATGAGAGGAAAAAGTTTGAAGGAAATTTTGATAGAAAGGGGTGTGGTCGAATCGGAGGAGTTTGTCAGCAGAAGAATTATGTGATGAGCGAGTGACTGATTGCCCTTGCATCATGTGGATGGTACCCGGAGGAGAGCAAAAATGAGCTTTCGGGTATTGGAGCGACTGTTCGATGGGCATGTCTTTTACTTAGTTTTGATGACTCAAATGGAATGCTGAATGAGTTTGTTTGCTGCGAGGTCTTTCTTCTTGTTGTTTTGTGTTCTTTTGTTTATTATTTTTGTTCTTTTCTGCCTCGGCACAGGCTTTGCCTAGTGAGGCGTTAAGTTCAGATTTTTTATTTGTTTTTTTTTCGATTGATAATAGTAATTCATTGATTATTTTTAATTTGCTAAACATAATATGATTTTTTTAATGGTTATATATTTGTCTTGATAATAAAGTTTTAAAGTCTTAATATTTAAAATTGTAATAGAGTTATCATCGAAATTTGATTTATATAAAGTGTTCATGTTGTCATACTATTATGGTTATGTATATTTAAGATATACAATATTATTTATCTATTGCAATAGTTATTTATAAAACTTTATATTATTCCGAATAAATTTAAGAACAAGTCATATATGTTTATACCCATCCAATCAATGCCTCGGAGAGTTTGCGCCAGCCAGCAAAATTTCAAAGTCTCAAAACCTGGCAACATATTGAGACTGAAAACGCAAGAAACTGCTTCAAAAATTTAATTAAGTCTTCTAGGTACCTGAATGAACATCTACTGCAGTGGGGCTGCATAAAATATAATTATATGTATAATAATCAGCTGACCTTCTTCATTATTAAATAATAAATATAAAGATATTCGTTCATTTATATCACTACGGACCGCTTGTCATTGCTGGGACATTCCATTAGAGTAACGTATATTTACTTACTTTGAGTAACTTTTATAGAATAATAGAATGCCCATTTTTATATAGGATAGGTACAATGTGCATTTATGTGCATCTGCAAAATCTTTAGCCCAAACCAACATTGATTTTCAGTAGGTATTCAATCTTAATCTAATAATAAGTATAAAGCAATGAACATGACCAGATAATTGGGTGGCGCAACTTAATAGGTGAAATATAGGTACTGTACAGGGTAGGAATCCTGCCTCAAATTGGACGGGACCGGTTGACTGGTAGAGAATGCTTCAAGCATTAAGTTCCGCTGGCTATTGTTTAAAAACAGATAGGCTCAGTGCTGAAATTTAATACTTAATATTTACAAATATTGATTGAACTGCTAAATCATCTTCATTTACATATTATTTGCAAAAAAAGTAACCATCAATCGAACTAGAAAATTAAGTATATTGTTAAAATATGTGTGAAGTAATTGACTGAGGGACTTCTCTTGCTCTGTGTGCGGATTCAAAACTAATTTATTCTCTTCCTTATTTGAAAAAAAAATCAATATCCGCCTTCAAAGATAGAGAATTAATAACGTTACTTCGAGGAGACGTTCTCTGAATTATTTAAAGGTGGTAGTTTTAAATAAAACCTTTGGATGTTAAAAAAATATATAAGAATATTGGATACTTTGAATCGCTTTTATTACCTAGCAAAATTTCCACCGATAGTTCGTGGTTGATCAAGTAAAAGAACCGATATTATTTCAAATATATTCAAACTACAAGAAGTTTCTTGATGAAATCTATATATTAATACGTGAAGGAAAAAGTTTCTGAATATTTTTACAAAAATTGCGCGGACGGGTAGTATGAAATTTCGCACACTTAAAGTTTAAATAGAGAAAGGGTGGCCATTGCCTAATATTTTTTTAAGATCTTTTTTTTTTATCTGTGGTCAAATTTAGAAAAGATTAGGTAATATTTTATTGTATTAAATACCCAAAATAAAAACTTTGAACATATCAACGTTTCAAATTTGACCTATACATGTAATTATTTTTGAAAGAAAGCTGTGAAATAGAGCTTGCTCAGTCTTTGACAAAGGAATCTTAATAATGTTCAAACTTCTAATCTAAATTAGTTATACCTACGGTCGAATTTCGAGCACTGGTCGACCACTAGTTTATATAAAACCAAAAAGAAACCTCAGTGAAAAGATATTAATTTATATTATGTGGTAGGTATAAATAGATAGCACTGGAGATTCTATCTTCTATGTGGTTCTCGTACCTTTCATGGATTAATATTCCAACGCCAGAGTGAGTTGGTTCTTCTTTTCTTTTCCCACTATATGCAAATATGTACATAGTGTTTAGAAGTTCCTTGGCCTTTCTTTTTAGTTTCGGATACTCCACATATGGGACTCATCAACTGTTCAGACTATTTTAATAACAGTGGATTAAGAATCAAGATTTTTATTTTTAAGTCCATTAGGGGAAACAATGCGTGTGAATATGTGAACGAATTAGGCGCATTAAGAAGATAAACATCTAGCATTTGATTTGGGACCTTCTCAGAGACCTTTTTGAGAGACAGAGGTACATGACTGTTGGTTTTTGAGTAACATGGAAATTCTAAGCATCGATTCTAACCAGGAAAACTGCCTTTAACGTTTCTGAGCCTAGCATGTGAAAATTGCCAAGGTTATTACGTGGCTCATCGAGTACCTCCTTCGACTTATGACCAATGAGGATTACAAGTATTTTTGGGTACTTCGCACGTCACGTCCGGTTTATATGTCGCCACCCCAGTAAGCATTAACAACAGTCGCCTTGTCGTTTGCCAGGGTACTTGAAATTTATTGAATCCCTGAGTAGGTATAGCATGGCAACCACATTATGGGTTCCTGTGCCCAACTATACTTGTGTCACACAAGAATCTAGACGTAATTAGAACGTTGTGCACCAACAAAGCCAATCTTAGGCAAAAAAGATGATCAATCAATCAATCTATTCTCCCTTTTACACCCCACTCAGGGGTATAGGCAGTCTATAATAATGTCTTGGTCCCTCTTATTCCATGGTATTATATTCTAGCAGGCAAGTAGTCTAACAGAGCTTCGGTTTTTCCACAATATTTTTTCGTCTCGTTTCGGTTTTCGTGCTTTGGTTCCGTTTTCGTATGTGAGGGGAATCCTTTGTCCGAGGCTTTTTCCTCCTCATTGCTGTGAGCCAGATTGGTTGTTTGACAGCATTTATGGGGCTGGCCTTGCATGCAAACTCTCCTACTTTTTCATCCGTGCTTGGGAGTTGGGACCAGCATCGGCGGAGTTATCTCACTTTCTCATAAAGTAAAGCTTGAACGTACTTTGTTAATGATCAATGATCTCAGTTAATTATTATGGAAACAATCAAAAATATACTTAACGGTAGGTATAATACAAAAACTACCCTTACAGCTTTATGAATCTGATTAAAAAACAAAGTATTGTTAGTTCTTCCCTTTTGTTCGAAGAGAAGTACGTACCTTGGTAGTTAATTAGAATTTATAATTATATTCTAGAAGTATCAAATAAAAATTAACAGTTTCTCCTTTTACATACGTGATTTGATTTTGAATTAATTTTTAGCGTAGTTTGAGTTGAGATTTCATTAAAATTTTCAGTTCTACAAAATAAATAAAGTCCGAATCAGATTACTTACCTACTATAAATTGAGTATTTTAATTGTACCTATAACCGATGTTGATTCTGGTCGGTTACCAACGAACGAAGTGTTGTAGCATATCGGCTGGATTGATAATACCGGTTAAGTTTTACTACAGGTTTCAATATTAAATTAAAACGTCCGCCCGTGACCTGTGAACAAATCGAATTAAGCAAACACAATCATTATTATTATTAGTTTAGCTTGATTTGATTTTGTTTTTCGAGATTAACAGTTTTCGCTTGGATGAGCTTAATTTTTTTCTTAAAGACGTGTTTCAATTAATTTTATTATTTTGTCTTATTATTATGACTCATGACCATAATCTGGCCGTGGGGTTGCCGGCTAAGAGTAGGACCTCTGCTCTTTTTGCTGGTTTTTCGGACCGTGAGGTTGACCACCTCACGTCTTTAAACCTCAACTGGTTAGAAAAAGCACAATAAGCCTTCGGACGCCTTCGAGCGCAATGGAGAGCTCTTGGTGCCTCCCTATGCTCCTGATTGGGGCTTAGGGTCCCCGCATTGGGGTTTGGTTGGTCGGGGGGGGGGGGGGATCCGCGGCGGGCTTGATTTGTCCAGGGCCGGCTTTTTGGTTTGATTGCTTCGATCGAGCTAGGGGGTTGGTTTCGTGCGGGTCGGGTTTGCTGCGGCATCTCCCTTTTTCTTCAAACTTGCATTATTCCCGTCTTCACGTATTTCTTATTCTTTCCCTGAGGGTCTTCCCAGCACTTTTTCGTAAGCAGAGTCTTTATTTTGGAAAACCATTTTTTGTCGTGGTGCTATTCACCCTGAACTCTTATTTCATACAATGTAGGTAGACTGAGATCATTGAGACATGCATACTTTCTGTTTGTTGTACAGAGACCTGCATACCCTCTGTTTGTTCTACAAAATACTTTGACCCTTT
Organism: Mystacides longicornis; assembly: GCA_963576905.1. Taxonomy (NCBI): domain Eukaryota; kingdom Metazoa; phylum Arthropoda; class Insecta; order Trichoptera; family Leptoceridae; genus Mystacides; species Mystacides longicornis. The sequence continues at coordinate 15,952,028 of OY756431.1, forward strand.
AACCCCTAATTACCTCAAACAGAGGTTCACCTTCCTCAGTTCGCACGAGCGATCGTTGCGTTCTGATCAAAATAATTTGTTGCTCAATCCGCCCCACCGATCCGGATTCTACACTGACTCATTTACCGTTCATGCTGCTAGGCTGTGGAACCAACTTCCGATTTCCATAAGAGGCTCTCAGACAATTCACTTGTTCAAAAAGTCGCTGATGACACGACTTTTTGAACAAGAATATTATTCCAATTTTAGAGGATCCCCTCTACCTCTTCTCCCTCCTTCTCTTCGGTCTGATCTGTTATTTATTTATATATTTATTTATTATTATTATTTATATTATCTTATCTATATATTTATTATATTATGTATCAATATTTACTTTTTCAATAAGTCATTTTACTCACTCCATTATGTGTGATTTTTTTAGGTATTTTTTATGTATCTTATAGAATTATTATATTGTTAACCGGGTTGGTTAAATTTGTTTTTTTTTATGGAATGTAGATAGCTATGAACTAAAATGTAGTTATGTGCCATAACATTCAACGTGTTCAAAGGTGCTGTAGGTATCAAAAAAGCATATAGTAAGGACACATATTTATATAGCACCGTTAAAAAGTAATCACGTCAAAGGCACTTTATGCACCCTAATGAGTAATGGGTATAATGAGCAACTAAGCAAATTATTTCCCAAGTTGCCTAGTTGCTTTACTTCTTTACATAAGTTGTTCTTTACACGAGTTGCCTAGATTACTCAAGCTAACTATAATAAAATATTTTTAACATTCAAATTAAAAACATGATTACGATTATTGTAAGAAATATTTCTTGTTAAATAATATTCCTGCTTTTTGCTGGTTTTTTAGCATTCTGTAAGAGGTAGGAAATAGAAAAATTTGTTTGGTACCGTGAGGTTGACCACCTCACGTCCTTAAACCCTAACAAGTCAGAAAAGGCGCAAGAAATAAGCCTCGGACACCTGGACTCCATTAGGGTGGCTCAGACAGCTGGCCTCCCTCTTATCGTGACCATAAACATTGCGCAAATTTGAGCGCAATAGAGAACTCTTGTTTCCTCCCTATGTCCCTGAGTGGAGTTTAAATGGCGAATAGAATAGAAACATTATTCTGAAAACATTTTTTATCTTACGATCGCGAAAACTAATGATCATGTTAAAAATATCACTTGCTTTTAGCTTTCGTACAAAAAAACCTCAAAGTTCCGCATTAAAGCAAATACATCCCTTTCAGCTTTTCTTCTTGAAAGTACCACGACGTTATGATTGGAGAGTTGCCAGAGATTCTAAACACCGTAAAAGGCGTTAAACAAGAGGGCTTTCTTAAGTCAACTATTTCAATACTCTCAAAATATGGCTTATCTATATCTTTTTATTATAGTACAAAGCATAAAGAAGGATCATACACTTGATGCTTTGAAGTAAGTTTTTCTTTACATTTTTAGTGGTTTTATTGTAACTACATTATAGGGAACTATCTAGTTGTTTTTGTTGTAGAATTAATAATATCTTCATTAACTGGTCTTATGGAAGTTTTGCAATGTGCTAGCTGTTACCGACAGGTTTTCTACATAATTATTAAGTCGTTAATTGTATGAAAAATTAAGAGGCATGTAAGTACGTTTACCTATGGTTACCTACGAACGATATGTGCCGTCTTAAATTTCACATATTTGTCTTTTGTCAATTTTGTCATGACACAACACAAATGTACCGCTTATTGTTACTTAGTCCTGAAACTAATCAAAAGCGTTCCATTCTTATTGAGGTATCTGGACACTCTATGGCCATCACTGACAGATATGGCGTTGCGCGTCGTGTTGTTCTTCTTCGTATTGAGTTTAAAAATAACGTATAATATAAGAGTCGAAACGTGATTTTAAACAACCTGAAGCTTTTTTCAAGAAAAATGATATCAAATTCAAAAAGATTTTTTGACACTATGTATGAATGGTTTCTGAGATCATAGTGTTCAAACATAAAACAGTTTCTAGGTAGGTACTATAGATTAGTAGGTACCTACGGATCTAAGCCACTAGTAAAAAGATTTATAAAGTATTTTATTAAATTGCTTAAATATTAAAGTTAGTATTTAATTCAAATTTTTCCTTCATAAACTTTCCCATAACAAATTCTTTTCCAATAGATTTTTTGTTTCACGGAGTGTTCCCAGACCTAATGGGTGTTTACAAATGAGAAAACATTTATACACTCGGGGCGTCCGTTCCACTTTGAGGCAAATATTTAAATGCGACACTTGAATTCGCTACTCACGTACCTATAGGATAAATAGAAAAATTGTTTTGGATTTCCACTGCGTCCGAACAGTTAATGTAATACGTGAATTATTTTTTAAATTCTTCTCTAGTTATTAGTTTGCGATCGGCGATATTTCGTTTTTTTGTTTCATCGCAATTGCAATCTTTAACATTTTTCTCAACCCATATTATAATTTCTATGTTCGGATTTTTCAACAGTTTAAAAAGTTTAAATCATTCTATTCAAAATAACTATTTGAAAACCTTTGGGTATACCTACATGATATACATAGGTAGGTACATACATAATCCCTTTTTGACCCCACTCTGGTGCACAGCGAGGCAGTTAAATAAAATGTAACAAAACCATAATAAAAAAGACCCTTGAAAAAACACTATTATTGTAGTCAAGTTCTGTTGAAATTGGGATCATTTTAATAAAACAAGCAAGTGTTAACAATTTTCTGAACTTTTCTAAACTACTCTCTTCAACTTCAACCGACACCACGTTCAATATAACTTGTTATTTGTAGTTTAGTACTGAAATAGGTACACAGAGAACTCAGGTAGCAGCTAGTACGTGGGTACCTAATCCCACCAAACAAGTTGTAAACAAGAACAATCAATTTCACATTTTCCTCAATACTTCCCACATACAATAAAGCGCTCATCGTGTTTCCTAGTTTATTTACTGGTTTCATAATTTCTTATTTTCTTACATAATATTATGCGGTATCTTCGACCACAACAGAAAGAAGCTACCTATTTGAATTCCCTAGATACGCTCACTTAGTTTCTTATGCGCTTCTTGAAGAACTCGGATCAACTTTGGATTGCATTTTACAAAAGCCATAATCCTCAATTATAAAGTTACTACTTAATATAAAACTACAACAATCTGTTAAAGTATTTAGCTAACTCTCTTTTTATCTAAAGGGTGGATACGGACAACTATTTCTTTATAACAAAACAACTAAGTACTATTTTAATGGTAAACCTTCTAAAAGTAAGAAAATTATCATATAAACATTAAATCTAGGTACTTACTTCATCTTATTTATCTATTTATTTATATATAATTATTTTTATAAAAATGAATCTTGCTCACTCAAAGTGAACACAAAAAATAAACTCTTTGACTCTTTCACAGTAAGCTACTAAATAATGATTGTGTCGTGAAAGAGGAAGATGGGATCTAACCCAAGACCTCCAGTACGAAAACGGGACATTGATAATTCTTATAGATCAATGTAAGTACCTAATTATGAATACAAAATAATATGATCGTTCATCTAATTTCTGTATTCTTGCATGAATGAAAAATAATAATAATATGTTATTTTTAAGTGAAAAATGCGGCGCATTGTCAAATTTGCTGAAGAAAAAACAATATTTTTACGTCTCAATAGGTAAATTTTTTTTATGTAAATTGATCTTGGATATGCGTGTACAAAAAAAATATACTTATGCATAAATTCCGATAAAATATATTTGAAAATAAAATGTATTGAATTCGGAGTAGGTACGTGCAAAGGAATATTCTCAGCAAAAAATCTATCTATAAAAAATCTATAAAAATATCATCTAGAATGTAACGTCACTTTGTAATTTTTATCGTAAGTATACCAGTTCTGCTTTTAGCGTTATAGCGTAGGATTATAATTTCATATTAAATTATTTACATTTCAAAGAATCGATATTCATAATCATATCGCATTTTATTATTCAAACCTTTATAAAGTAACATAGCGGGTAGTAGGTACCTAACCTTTAATCTAAAATCAATAGCGCCCATACTGTCTCTCTCTCTATCAAAATAAATCTGAGCTTTGGGTAAATATGTAACCACACGACTTGTTTGTGTACCTACCAACGAGTATGAAAGTAAGTACTTAAAAGTAACTTTAATATTTAATATCATACTTATCTATGTCGTTCTTTTATAATTTTACGAAAGCAAACACTAATATTTGTATAAGTAAAAACTAAGTGTGCGTGCATTAAGCCACTAATACACTATATAGATTTTAGCCATAATCTAGCTAGCTAGAACGATCTATTTCGAGTCTAAATGTGTAAATATAGAAGTTAGGCGGTTCTAGCAGAAACTTCTCAAAGTATAAGTAGTTCTTAGACCTCTCTAGCCGCAGACTAGCTCTAATAAATCGTCTGTTCAGAGAACGGTGCGTACTTTACTTATTGCTTTCATTCTCGCCAAAGCGCAATACAAGACATAGATGTGTATAAGTACTTGATCCATTAACACTCTAGCTAGGTAGATATTAAAGTTCTGTATAGGAAAATAGAGGCAGCTGGGGACAAAGCTAAATGAATTAAAATGGCCGCCAACCGTGTCGGTCGGTCGGTGTTCTCGTAGTAACAACGAACAAATGAAAGATGTTTACGTTGTTACTATGAGAACATCGTCTGACCGACACGGTTGGCGGCCATTTTATTATACGTGACATAGGTCCCAGCACTGTGATGAAAACATTTTAGAGTAGATAGGTAGATAGAGTCTACTCTAGCTAGATAACAACTGTCTACACTCTATAGTGTATTGGCACCAGAAGCTCATCAATAGTTTACTTCAGTAGGTATATTGTTTACAATCTATATTATGTCCTCTACAAAACAAATTATAGAATTTTTTTCTCATTTCTGACGATGAAAATAAACTGCATATTATACCTCATTCTCCTTGCAGTTTATATTCTCAATCATGGACAATCAAACGGCACCAAAGATCTTAATTTTTGGTTTTCGCCTTAACGAATATGGTGCCCATAAGTTGAAATTACTTACGAAATTTCAAAAATAGACTGTAAAAAAAACTGATTATTATCATATTTTAATTCAAAAACTTTTTGAAATCCTCAATTGTTTCAGTCCAACCATTTGAAGTAGGTAATAAAAAGATATGATACTTATGCTCTTTTTTTAATTAAAAACATCGGCAGTGTTCCACAAAAAACAAATGAGCAAATTGTTTCCATTCAGAAAACATTCAAAATAAAGTAGGTAGTTGTAATAAATAAAAATATTTTTTAGTCAGAAGAAAATAATCCTCAAGCCATTTAAGTAGGTACTGTTAAGAAGTTCACTGCGTCAAAAAGGTTAAATCTTTTTAAAGGCTGTATTTTAAACGGTTTTTAAACGCTAATCAACTCTCAAATGAAGACTAGGTAGGTACGTATCGTTCGTACTTTCATAGTTTCGTGAATTTATGTAAATTTATAAATTTCAAAGTGGTTAAGGAAAATCTTTATGAATACGGTTTAGCATCAATTGCGGAATTTTACACACCAATAACTTTCAATTTTCTGCTTTGGAAACTTTTAATTATAAAAGAATGATGCAACTGTGCTTTGTGTAGAAATTGTAATGTTTTAAAAATAAATAATTTTAATCTGGTTTCAAACTCACGTTCATCAAAACTTACTTTTATTTGTTAATTCTACAGGAGCCGTTTAGAATGAACGCGTTTTTTAATGGCTCCACTTTCATACATACCTACACGTCTTGCAAAGCCAAATAATCAAATATTATATGGGCAGAAAATTTAAGTGCGTTTGTTTTAAAAGTGTACCTACATTTTTGTCTCAAGATTCATTGTTGGCTTCATTACATTTTGGATCAAAAAGAGTGTTTTTATGTTTATTCGTCTGCTTCAAACACCAGAATGCACTCAGTGTGCGTGTATATTACTGTATATGCCCCACGGGTATCGCTACCGAAAAATGGCATCTCCTGCATCTGATATTAAAGGGCAAGTTTGAGGGACGCCGAGGACCTGGCCGGAGACAAACATCATGGCTGCGCAACATTCTTATGTTGCGCAGCAGACTGGACCGGTATCCGAAGTGTGGAAGAGCTGTTTCATGTGGCGCAGGATAGAGAAAGATTCGCTGAAGTGATCGCCAACGTTGGGGAGACCCGACAGGGCACTTAGGCCCAAAATTACAATACAGGCTTTAAGGTTCACCTTAACGGTGAGGAGCATATTAAGCTTCGCTTACCAAAATTATGCAAATTACAATGTCTCCTTAGCACGAATTTGGGGCTTATCCTAATCGTTGAGTTAAGGGATACGCTGGGGTGTACTCAACAGCGTAAAGCTCGCTTAACTCAGTTATTTTTTTTCTCGCTAGGAGGCGCCATAAGTAACTATACGGACAAACTGACATTTAAAATGTCATTATATAGCCGCGCAATAATTACGCTTTTTGAAGATGAAATGTCTAATCAATTATGATGCATTACGCTTATTTGTTCGCTGTTGCTTATGTTGTTTCACTAGCGATTCTATTTTGGATTTATTCGTGACCCTTTCTTTGATTATTTGACCACCACATTGACTTATATACACTGTTCGCTCTGTTTGATAATAATTACAAGATCGTTTTGCTTTAACCTAGTTGAATTTATGATATATGGTAATGTTTATTATTGAACACATCTTTCACTTTCCGTATCTGTATCTTAATTAAGTTAAATAATCGAAGCAAGGGTCGTAACACATAAATACCAAGTCAGAATCCAAGAGCGAGCATCCATAAAACCAAAACAACAACACAAACAATGGCGCGCGTCCCGGTGAACATGACAGATGTGGAGCGAAATGCATAGATAAATCCACGATAAAAGACAAGTAGGACCACCAACTTAACCAGATATACGGCTTAGCCAAGCTGCAGTCTAATTTTGATTGATATTCTCGTGTGAGCGGTAAGCTCCACTTAACTTGCAAGCTTCCTCAATAAAGCTCCAGGATAAGCTACAGATTGTAATTTTGGGCCTTAAAGAAGAAGCAGTATCGCTGGCTATGATTAGGCGTTATAAGTCGATCATTCTACTTAAAATCAGTGTTATATGCTCATTTTGAATGATTAGGGACACAGGTTGTGTATAATATAATATTGTATGACACGGGTGGGTTTCTTTAACTCGAAATGTTAACTTCAAAATATAATACAATTATCAAAAGTGACTATTAGAATTGAGTTTTTGAAAGTTGTCCAGCATTAAATGGGGCTTTTAAAAATCCTTCCAGACTAATGGATTTCAATCTCTGAAAGATACACTTAAAGAAATAGAAAAAAATCCAAAAACCCTTTTCAATTACATTATGGAAAAAAGTACCTAAGTATCAGAAACTTTGGTATTAATAAGTATCCCATGGATAAGAAAAATCGATAAACTATTTCAACTTTTAATTGAGTTGGTCGTAAGGGAAGACTAACTTGATTCTCGTTGGTACCCGTCCGATATTTTAGGGTGTATTTTGTTGAGGTGAAAAGTTACCGGCAGTGGTAATATGACGGTGTAATGGATACGTTCAAGCCTAGATGGTATTAAGAATTGTTGTTTGGAAATCTCTCTAATAGATGTTTAGATGTGAGTGTACCCAGTTATCAGCTTATTAATGGATTAGACGTGTTAAACCTTCGTGTAGAGAACTTCTGATGTAAACTATCAAGTATTTCCCCTGCCGTACAATTACAAGGTTCCAAAAGTGGATCTGAGCGGTGTTTAACCCGATCATAAAGCGAGCTGTAGAGGGCTGTAATATGCTTAATGAAATGACAGGAATTTAAAATTGGGTAAATGCTTGGTACTGTCTTGCCTTATTTTGTAAAATAATGGTAGCAATTCTTAAATAGTTCTATATCAATTAAATTCATTACATTCTATAGAAATGGATATCTACAAAGTTTAATATTTTAATAAGATAAGTAGATGTAATGTAATAATTAATTGTAACACATTTTAAACTTTGAATATAAACTATTTTTATAACCCCATAAACAGTTATAATAATTATTTATTTTACTAAATTAAGCTGAAACCGTTTTATGGTAGAAAGTTATGATCTCAGAAACCTATCAGATTATATATATGTATATGTACACGAGACTTGTCTCTGTAAGGGGGATACACAAACTATTATGTTTTGTTGCAAATTGTTCTTGTTCATTATCCTTTATCTGTAAAACATTATATTTGTATTGAATAAATAAATAAAAATAAAAATATATTTTTTTTTCTTCATTTTTTTTCAAATTCATTACCTACAAAGAAAAACCACATGACACGCAACGCCATATTTGCAATTAACGTTTATGGCCAGAGTAACTAGACCTGCACGAGGGTTCACATGAGGCGAATATCTCCAGGACACCAAAATATCGCCAGCCAATTGAACCGTGTGAACAGATTGTCGATAAATCTGAAGCGATAACAATGATTGAAAGCGATATCGCCTCAAGTTGACTACCTTTCAACTTTTGTTTCTGGTGGAACGATGCACGCATGCGCAGATATGCGCGGAGTCTGTATGTTCTATTTCTTGACAGATGACAGCACTGCTCCAAATTTATTTCTCCTTAGAATCCAATTCCGCACCCAATATCTGCGTTTGTTTTTATTTTTCCTCAATTAGTAGTGTCCTTATATCGTCTAAAACAACATTTTCAACTAACCCCAAATACTCCGTAACTTCTACCTCGACGTCCGCCATTTTTAAAACTACGTCAAAATCAGCGCACTTGACACTAGATTGAATGTTATGTCGGTGGACTCGTGTGAACACATCACACGATCATGGGGCGACCGAGCGATATTTTTTTTTATGCAAGCGAAATCGTCTGGCCTTATATCTCCTCGTATGAACACCGCATTAAATGTGTTGCTATATTATTATAATTCACGCTCATGGGAATAAAAAAAAAAAAACATGGAATATTATACATATTATGGAATTTCGCCGCATCGGCTACATAAATAAATAAAAAAATAGAATGATTAAAATTAAACACAGTTGCACTTTCACAAATTTTTTATGAATCTCGAGCGCTTTCGTCCGACTCACGCAGACATTGTCAAGAGACTAAAATAAAAATTATAAACTCAAAGAAAAGTATGGTACAATGATGGCGGGAGAGGATACTATAACTAACAGATGACAAGATATTATTATTATTGTATACATATTTTTTAGGCTAGATCTTAAGAAATTAACTAGTAGGTATCAATGGTTAACCGAAATTATGAATAGGTGATAAAGTGATACATTAATTTAAAATAAATACAACTAATTACTTATTCATAATAGGTACAATACATATCTATGATAATAAAGGAGATGGTGCAGGGCTCCAAACTAAACAGCTCAAAATGATAACTGCACAATATATATACCCATATGTCCCACAACAGAATAATAAAGATGTACCATGGAGAAAAATCTTGTACACCGGGAAAGTCTCTGACACAGTAAGCAACTTCACTAAGAAACATTATAAAAGTGCTTTTTATACGCGTAATAACCTTAATAAATTACTATTCAATAATAAAGATAAAAAAGACAGCATGGATGAAAGCGGTGTATACATGCTATGGTGCAGTGACTGCTCAGCAAAATACGTTGGAGAAACAGGCAGATCCATTACTACTAGAATAAAGGAACATCATAGAGCGTTTAGAGGTCTATCTGGTTACTCTGAGATGGCGGACCACTGCATTGAACACAACCATTCTTTTAGTATGAACAATGTGAGGGTATTGCACTCAGAAGATCACAAGTATCGTAGATTAGGCCTTGAAACGCTCGAGATACATAAAAATCGCGATTCTATTGTTAACATTCAAGTCCCTGCACCATCTCCTTTATTATCATAGATATGTATTGTACCTATTATGAATAAGTAATTAGTTGTATTTATTTTAAATTAATGTATCACTTTATCACCTATTCATAATTTCGGTTAACCATTGATACCTACTAGTTAATTTCTTAAGATCTAGCCTAAAAAATATGTATACAATAATAATAATATCTTGTCATCTGTTAGTTATAGTATCCTCTCCCGCCATCATTGTACCATACTTTTCTTTGAGTTTATAATTTTTATTTTAGTCTCTTGACAATGTCTGCGTGAGTCGGACGAAAGCGCTCGAGATTCATAAAAAATTTGTGAAAGTGCAACTGTGTTTAATTTTAATCATCAAAATGAACTTTCACTATGTGAATACACAAACCTTACAAAAAGTAAAAAAATAGAAATTTCGTGTACCTACCTTCATAATGGGTAGTAGCTAGGAATGTGTCCTATTGATTTTTAATTTTCGTATTTCTTCTATATTTTTTGGGCTTACGATAAAACAGCTTCCTAACATTTTTATGTTTTGAAAAAATAAACTATTTTTTATTTATTTATTTATTTGGTTACCGGTTTCGGCTACCAGCCATTATCAGTTTTAAGTTTGGTTTGATGATGGCTGGTAGCCGAAACCGGTAACCAAATAAATAAATTAATAAAATACAGTTTAAAAATAGTTTATTTTTTCAAAACATAAAATTTTTATTTTCGTATTCAAAATTATTGAAACAATACAATATTATCATCGGTTCTGGGCCATCATTATAAATAATATTTAAAAATCGGAAAATAAGTTAAAGTCGACTACAAAACTTATACTGCATTAACACACAAAAGAAGATGGGAAATTTAAAAGGCAGAAAAATATTTAAACACTTAAATGTTATAATCTACAAAATCTTGTGTTAAATTTCTAATGAATAATGTTGAAAAACTATGCAATAACTACTCTTTCGCATTACTATTTTTAAGGTTTGATTCGTGTGGATGTTTCAGTTGAATAATGTTTGCCTTTGGCCTTTGGTTGATAATGCTAACGGTACAAATGCAAATCTGTAGAATATTTTGGAAAAACCTCAAAAATTTCACCAAAAATGTACGAACGTTCAGTTCGTTAGCTTTTGATGAATAAATACAAATTGTCTATTGGAACAAAAAGCAACATTGGGAATGCGAACTAGGTATTTATGTCGTATCAATTGGTCATGCATTGCAACCACGACCTACTCTCCTCACATACAATAATAATGTGTAGGAGTGTCCCGAGTAGATAGATCACTAAAATTTATTATGTAGCTGCAAAGGTGGTGAAATAAAGTCCCACTATACGAAATGCAAAATGGAAGGATACGTATCTAGCTAGTATTATTGTTCCGCTTTTCTCTTGATACTATTGAGAGTATTGTATAGGATGGGTCGGTAATTAAAAAAATAAAAATTTTAACCATCATTTTTTTTCCCGTAGGAGATAGGGAGAGTGTGAGGAGTTCCCTTCGTTCCTATCCAGGCAAACCTCTTTCACTTAATTCAACAGCATAACATTCCGCATACATTCCTTGTAATAGTTGTATCTAATCATTACCTGTCCCTCCTTTAAGATGGCGCTGATGCGATCGATCCACATCTTTCAAAATTTAAGATCCTTTTTGTCATTCTCTCTTCACTCATTCTCTCAATATATCCACTACGCTTACATTCATTTCTGATATTATCATTCCTCAACATACATAAATAAAGCTTTATTGTGTAATAAAAGAAAACAATTTTTATAAAAACATTAAAAGAGTCAAAGGGCTGACTTATCTCGGATCTCTTCCAGCCAACCCAAATGGAATAGGAATTGAATTGTCCATCAACGTCATAAATGGAATACGAATTGAATTGCTCATCAACTTTTGGATTTTACAAATATGTTATTTTTCTCTTTAAAGGTCTAAGTGTTATTTTTTTTTTCAAAATAATGTTATTGCTGTAGTATGACTTATCAAACAAGATTGATGCCTCAATTTTGATTAGACTCGCTAAGAACTCGTTACCATTGAAGAAGATGGAAAATAGTTCTCTACAATAAAAAAAAACATTGCTTTTTCACTCCACTCTCAAACGGAGTCAAGTGTAATAAATAATTTACAACACTTCTGGTGCATTACAATACCTACGTCCTAGAAGTGTACGTGTAACATATACAGGACTCAAGTCCTCGCCACATGGATGTATAATGTATGAGTCCCACATCCTACTCCAGCACGGCCCACCTAGTGGGTGCTATTGCCTGCATAATATTATCTTACGTTAGGTACATATTTATAATTGTTGTTAGTTTATTTTACAGTCGCAGAAACCCGATGTGACGAAGACTTAAAAAATCGAGGAAACGTAATTCGATATTAACCTATTTTGAAACCTGCTACTATTTTCTACTACTTGAGTTCTGGTCTCCTAATCTTTCAATTCAATTAACAGGTAACATTGGAACCACTTTCATCGAGTTATCTGCCTGACCTGAGCTAAAATGTCTATATTTCTTCTCATAATGTTGTTCTGTTATCCATGCTCAGTTTATACAATAAAATAATTAGTAATATCTAAATAAATAAAGGATAAGGAATACGAGGGTGTGCAAAATATGCGAGGTTGAAGATATAGTAAGATGGGGAAGGCAAAGATGAAAATACTGGTATGAACATGTGAGGAGAACGGTCTAATCCAGACTCCCCCACATTGAATTGCACAGCCGACTCCATGGAAGACCACTCCCAGGAAGACCACCAAAGAGACGGATAGACAACTGGGAGTGGACCTCGCAAGAGGCGAACTCCAATAACAGGTCTTTTTTTTTCTTTTTTGGCATATCATCCACAAGGGGGATGTTTTGGCCATTAACAGGTCTTCAGGCCTAGAAAAACAAGAAGAACATACGAGTATATATTGACAGCCTCTTATTAATTTGTTACACACTACATATTTATCTATGTACTTCAATGCGAGAATATATTTTGTTAAAAAAAGGAGAATACCTCCATTGACAGTTTGAAAACATCAAAAGTAGGTACGATACATAAATCGTAATAGTTGCCAAAAAAATAGCTTTATTTTCAGATATTAAGGTTGCACAAAAATACACGCAAGGATAACTGAAATGAAAAGAGCAAAAAGGATAAATTGTGAAGAGAAATAAAAAAACTTTACAAAACCAACAATAATTATTTAAGTACTTCTGAACATTTCATAAGTTTCAAACAAAAAACAGTTAAACGAACAAAGAATGAGAGTTGGAACTAATAAAATTAGCACACGTTCATTTCATTCCGGTTATACGGACCTTCCGTAAACGTAACAATAAACTCATCTCCTGGTCTCTGAGCTGCAGAATTGGCACGTATTTGCAACTCACCTCTAGCTATACACATCTAGGCAACAAAAGAAACTTCACTGTTTCTTCAAGCACGCCCTGTATTATTCTTGAAGCAAATCCCACTCTTACAACAACTGTAAAATGAAAGTAATATGTCAAACAATTTACTGCGGAGCGTTCTTATTATGTACGTGGCGCACAGAGCTCTATTTCTTTTATGAATTTCCAAGATTCATCTCTTATTATCTACCTTGTTTTATTTTACAATAATTCTTGATATTTTATACTTGCATTATCTAGCCCTGCTTCTTAAAATCAGTTCTCCCAGAAACAAAATAAATGTATTTACTATGATGAATGTTTAACATTAAAAAAATGTCTCATGATTCGAAATCGAGAATTATCAAAATTAATTAAAATATAGGTAGTTAACAACTAACCCATCAAAGGGTTTTCGTAGATGAAATATAAAACGTCTTAAGTGTTGGTCTTATCCAAATGTCGATCTATGGGTTAGTGAAATACTTTTTTTCAGTCTTCTTGTGTCCATTGTCGAGCATCGGCCTACACTTAAGACTTACACAGCCGCTGTTTGTTCCAACCGCCCATTCATCCGCCCCATGAAACCTCTCTGACGTCGTCAGACCACCTTCCCTAAGCACTGTGTTCTCCGACCAGTTCTTAGATGCCATTCGATAACTTTTTAGTCCATCTGCTGTTAGGAACTCAGTAGATAGAAATAATGATATGAAAAACTTTTTTTCATTTTATATCTTAGACTTTCGACTTATAAAATATCTTTAAATATATTTGGCCAATATCTTATTTATCTATTCATTCGTTTACTTATTTTTCTATAATCATGCACTCAAAAGTTTCTGGATGTTTAAATGTACAGATGTTTTTATTTGTTACATATTTTAAACGGTGTAAAGATTTGAACGAGAGCTGCAAGTATCAGAGATATCCGTGTAGGTATTGATTTTTATTGCTGCTTTTGTATGTAGCATTATATAGGAATAAATTATTATTGATAATCTTTGCTTACTACAGCAAGAACTAGTTACCAATGTGCTGACCATACAATAACATATTGTGTATGAATAGTGTTTGCATATGTTGCCAAAGTGAATAATAACACTTGGTTCTCTCCATACAAGTTTCATTGTTTAGTGGAGTGTATTGATCAGGTCAAACTCTGCCCACACAAAGAAACAATAATACATTTTCAATAACAGGATAATCGGTTTCATACTATTGAAACATACTAAGCTTTAGGTTGATTGGTTTTACTTGTAGATAGGTGCTTCACAAATATAGATTCCATAGCGGAGATGCATTTCTCCAGTATTCTCCTGTCCAAGTCCTTTCTAACCTGTACAAGCTTATAACTTGGAAAAAAGATATTCATTGTTTGGGTAGGTGCCTTGTATATTGAGATGCGTGTGCTAATCGAATTTTATTATCTTTGAGCTACTAATGTAGGTATATACTTCTCTGTCTTATGATCTTATGAACAAAACGGGTCTTTTACCTTTTCGATATTTGTCAATTTTGTGTTCACTCTTGACTTGAAAATTCTTGTTGTAAAAGAGGTGGATGGTCGGCATCCGGATCGAACCTATACCTCGAGTCGAGTCGGTGACTATAAGTAAGACCACCTTTTTGGGACTTCTTGTACAGAATAAAGAAAGAAAGATCGGTCGGTATAAATAATAAATTATTTTTACATACATAAGTAGCTATATACTCGTAATAACAGCTAAAACAAAATACAAAAATTACCTACTAAGTAAGATATTTATATACCTATAATATTTCGTAAAATATTGTGGCAAATATAAATATAGGCTTAAAACTTTAATGGTTATTAAGCTGTTTTACCAAAATATATATTTTGGGGCTTTCGATAAATTGTGTAACGAATTGGTAAATTCAATGCTTATTAAACCACAATAAAAATATGACGTTATGTGAAATCAGTGTATAATCATGTTGCCTGGCATATTAATCTCTTTTAATTTTATAATAATTATTATGTGGAATATAAAATAACATTTATTTTATTACGACAGGCAAACGTTTTAAAAATCACTGAATAATTTATGTTATTTCATTTCACAAAAAATTTTGATATAATTAGTACATTTCACATTTGAAAGAGTTATAAAACTTTAGTATTGCACTTGAAATGTGACTCTTAATATTGGAAAACAGGCTTTAAAATTACAAATGCTTACAATAAATTTATCTTTTTTCCATCCAACAGTTGAATCCAGGA
Source organism: Mystacides longicornis (assembly GCA_963576905.1). Lineage (NCBI taxonomy): Eukaryota > Metazoa > Arthropoda > Insecta > Trichoptera > Leptoceridae > Mystacides > Mystacides longicornis. Next base: position 15,967,596 of record OY756431.1, read on the forward strand.
ACCCTCTGATTAAGTAGCACTTCTTCTTCTTTATTAACTGTTCCTTCATTACTAGATGAAGGATTCTTCTAAAGATTTTCACCTACTACAGTGTTTGTGGGATGTAGAGTGTTAAACGAAAATACTGATTTACGGACAAACTGAACGAATTCTTATATAGGATATCTAATTACCCACCACCAATTATTTTATTTTAACTGACCCGCTCGTCGACCTTCGACCTATCCCAGAATAAAAAAATAATTTTATATTATTACATGAATAAAATGTGATTTATGACATAAAAAAATAATTAAATTTAGTTAATAGTTAGCATTGATTCGGTTGGGGATGAAGTTCATTGGGTCATAAGTTTGAAATCAAAACAATTCCTCTATACCTAATTGCTTTACTTTTTTTAAAAAACCAAGAGATGGCGGTGTAGTAGGAAATAAATCACATGTGAAGCCTGTTAACTTATTGTATACATTGTTGAAAGAATAGACCACATTTAAACCAAATTTTACTGAATTATCATGGTAAGATTGTTCCTACGTTTTATTGATATTTTGATTTCTCAATGTTTGGTTTTAAATTCATGCTCTGTTTTCTGCACACATTGGAGGATTTTTACTATTATGTTACTAATTAATAAACAAAATATGATAACTGTCCTAAAAATAGAAAGAAACAGAAGTTGTACGTTCAATGATCGTCATTTTCGAATGAAATAATTAATAGCTGAACATCTACTCATGACTATATAACGTCATTAATGAAATAATTAATGTATGGGCCGCCCACTGACACCCCAAAACATCGTAAACGCCCTCCACAAAAACAATGTAGCATTTTGTAATGGTGGTTACATGGTTATTCATTACACCGTACCTACCTAGGCTTGGTTGGTTAGTTAATCAGATTTGTGTGAGTTTCGAGGGGCTCAATTGAAATTCGGATAATCATTTACCAACATTGAATAACATTAAGTATTTCATTTGTACCTGTTATTAATTTTGTGTCTGGAGCAAGTAAACGAGTATGTTAATGTAGGAAGTAAATTTAGTAGGGATATATATATAATATATATATGCGTATGGCATATGGCGCTTATAAAGAAAGACTTAGTTCCCTCAGCCATACCCTGGCTTCGGTCGTCAAATTAGTAGGGATGGAAAGTGTGAAAAAGGTATGCGGTGCTCCAAGACTATTTTATGAGAATCAACAACATCTCACTATAATTTCATAAAAACTAGTCCATAACGCAAACCTGTTACTGTCAATTATGTTTGGCTCTGAAATCTATTAATATAAAGGAAAGTGTCCTGACTGACTGATTGACTGACTGACTGACATACTCACTCATCAACGCACAGCCCAAACGGCTAATGAAGTATAAATGCAGTAGAGGTGAAAGGTCTACGAAGAATAAGTCCGCCCTTTGAATCTTTAAAGTTTTTGTATAAAAATTGTTTTTAATTAATTATTTCACGATAAAGTTTTATTTATTTATTTAAGAATATGTATATTTATTTATTTAAGAATACCCTGTTTTAACATGGAAAGAAACGAGAATATTAGAAATAAATGTGGTAAGGAAGTTATTGTTGTTACAAAATTATTGTTGTTACAAAATGTGGTAAGGAAGTCATTGTTGTTACAAAATGTGGTAAGGAAGTTATTGTTGTAACAAAATGTGGTAAGGAAGTCATTGTTGTTACAAAATGTGGTAAGGAAGTTATTGTTGTTACAAAATGTGGTAAGAAAGTTATTGTTGTTACAAAATGAAAATAAGTTGAGATGATTTGAACATGTTGAAATAATGGATGCAATTTCTACCCGGGGTAAGACTGTTTCAAATTGGATGGAACCGGTAGGTCCTATAAGACTTGGAGAGGTCCTAGAGATGAAATTCAATCATTCATCATCTTTTTACAAAGTACTCCCTGTGTAAGTTTCTGTTGCACATTGTGACCTCTATGCGTAGCTTGTTCCACTGTCTTCATTAAGCCGTAGGGAAGAAGATGATCCGTTTTAATAACCTCCGAAAATATCGACAATGTGCCAAACATGGTTGTACTCGTAAGAAGGCCTTGCAGATTACAAATCGCCATCAAGCCAAGTTCACTCAATATTCACAGTAGATTTTGCGGTGATAAATGCGCTAGAACTGGTGGGCTTTTAAATAATGGGCTTTTGCTAAGGCAAAGCTTACCGATCCAGTAATGCGAGACTTAGGTACTATGCTTTAGTGACTTTTTACGTAAATGCTTCTGATTTCTACCTTCCCTGGCGTTTTTAATATTTCAATGTTTGGTTATAATTATGTACTTCTGGTACATTTTCGGTTGGTTTTATGAATGGGATATATTATATTTTATTAAAGAGCTTTGATATTATTTGAAGTACCGTTCATTAGTTTTATATTAATTTGATTCGTGCGTCAGAATTAATTAAAAAAGTACCTAATGAACTGTTTTCATACAATTATGAAAATTCTCATTGCTGGGCTAAGTAATCATTATTATTATGACATGAAAAATGAATGGGTTCTCTGTTAATCCCTTAATCCCGCTAATGGAGAGATGATGTTTAAGTATAGCAAGTAGGATTTAAAATTTTATTATTCTCTGCCTAGTTATAAACCGTTACAACTTATTTTCGTTGATAATCAAAGTAAAGTATTATTCCAGTGAACGTGTGAGTTTTACTTCATATTTTAACATATGTAAGATAAAGCACTACTTGTATGGGCAGACTTCGCTGGAATAGTCAGGGTTTGTTAAGGGGAAAGGAACGAGTTATCAAATCTTTTACATGAGACTTCGTATAGAGAAATGTCGTGAGTTCATTGGAATCAAGATCAAATAAAAAAATTGTAAAACTTTTCCACTAATTTGTATTATCCTGACTAGGACGTGTGCCTACGTAACTAGTCAGGATAATAAAAATTTGTGGAAAAGTTATACAATTTTTTTATTTGATCTTTATTTTCAAATAAACTCCACCAAGAAATGCATGTTTATCAGTTAGTGAATTTTATTCATTGGATGCGCCAAAAGTAATATGACCAAGCGGCCACAAATCTGAAGTAACAGAGAAATTTCACAGACAACAAAAATCCGTCTTGTGAGGGCTCCTAAATTGTCTTCCCCGTATGGGGTGGAGGCATGGGCATTGAAGGTCAGAGACAAGCAGTGCGTGGGCACGTTCAAAATGTGGCGCTGAATGCTCGAAATATCTTGGACTACGAGAAGAGTCAATTCATTTGTATAGTATAAAGACTCGGCTCTATAATGTCGGACGGGTTCTTCGATTTTTCGGCCACATCGCTAGGCGGAATTTCAGCAGATTTTGATGTCTTGGCCAGATCAGAGATGAATCCAGTAAAATGCAGCTCACTTTGCCCCTACTAGCCTTTTGAAAAACCTTTATAATTTATCTCTTTGCAAAATGGTTAAAAAAAATCTTGTGGTGAAAATGATGGTGGATGTAATATACACAGAGCAAAAACGATATTCAAGAATTATTTCTGTGATTTTCAAGCTAATTCCATCTTGTTTCACAAATCCCTGAATCCAGTGTCAAAACTCCTTAATTTATTCAAAACAGGGATAAAAAATATCGACATATTATTATTGTGACGAAGATACTCTGATAAATACGGCCCATAAATTACTTTAATTGTGCCGCATTAGAAAAGGACGTCACGTTGTTTATTTGTTTTTTGAAGGATTTATTTTTGTTTTAGTCCTTTAAATGATTTATAAAGGGGATCAATTATTTATAATGTGGATAAATGTTCACTAAAGGTACATACTAAATTTCGTACTTATTCAAACTGGACTACCTATACAATTATTATCTCTTCTCTCTTCATAAGCATATATTTTAAAGAATTATTCTCAAACGTTATAACGTACTGGAGTAATTATATGTGTAATCCTAGCTACATATAAAATATGAACAGCTTCTTAATTATTTTTAAGAATAAAAGAAAACACTGTTCTTTTTGCCGTGCTCACTTAAACTGATCACTTTGACTCTTTCACAGTTAGCTATACTTAAAGCTTGTGTCGTGAAAGAGGAAGATGGTCGGCAGCTGGGATCGAACCCACGACCTCCGCACGAATCAATATGAAAGCCGGCGTCGTAACCACTAGTCTACCAACCACTTCACTGGATAGTGTTAAATAATTGGTATGTTCCTCTCTCGTTTTCGGACATTTCATCGGCATTTGGTGCCGTTTTTTGCAATAACATGTTCTCTTCTTTTACACTTCTGATTATCTCCGTAGTAGTTTCGTCATATTATACTTTGTTGTAAATGCGTTTTCAATATTTTCTTATCGTACCGTACATGTCTTGGTGTTTTATACTAAAATTATTGTTAACTTTCTCTTCAACTCAGCGCTTATCCATTCTTTTATTAATATTGTATTGTTAATTTTTGTTTAAAATCTATCAAAAGGGACATTATAATTATAATTTTTTTACTAATTTTCGACTCTTTCGTCACCTGGAAAGTATAATAAGCGTAGATACCTAGTTGCCATTTAGTTGCAGAAAATATTCTCACATCTTTCTTCGGAAAACGGTTTGAGCGGTAAGAAAAACCGAAGCAAACAGTTTAATGACACGTTCCCATTAATTATTGACTGTTGTTCTGGAGAAATTTGTGAATGAAAGATTTACAACCGCTTTTTACCCACCCACACTTTTTGCTTCAAGTTCTTCGAGTATTTTGATTTATGTTCAAACTCATACGGTTTATCGCAATATCGTGCCTGAGGAGTTTGGCCAATCGTGCGGAAAATCACAGAATTTTCCGCACACTCTATCATTTTAAAATTGACTATCAACTTACCTAAATATAACAAAAAACATTTTTTTTTCTACATCATTCTTCTTCATTTGCGTTTGTCCTTCAAAAAATAGTTTGTCAAATATCTTTTTTGAAATCACCTTTGATCATAAGTACATTATAATTATGAGAACATGGGCAATGGGCATTACATTGTGAATTCTTACCTCCGATATTATACCATTTTACTGGTAGCCTGTTCCGATATATTGTTTCTGCAGCTTTTGCAGTTTCTTCTGTAATTTTGGCTTTTACTGCCAATATTTTTCCTGAATTGATAATTCCTTCACTCACTCCTTATTTGCTCGTATTTTGTAATTTTTATTTATTCATTCAAAAGGTACGTTACACAATACAGTAGGTAAATTAATTTGAAAAAGACATAACAACGAAAAAATAAGTAGGCAAGTAATCGTTAGATCTCTCTTAAGTATACAACATAAAAATAAAATATATAATTAGGTAAATGTAGGAGGCAAACGTTATTAACAAACATCCAATATTTTAGTACCTATCCTTATTCATAGCCCTTTTTAAAAAAGCTGGTTGCTGTGGACTTGTTTATTTTTTAAACCATTGAATAATTTGCTAATCCAATATGATCACAATGCCTTTTGGGACAAGATTCCGCCACCCGAATCAACATCTCATTTAGGTAGGTACATATATTGTGATTATAATAACATACCTATCAAAAATTCGAAATTTCGAACATAAAATAATTTCGCACCTAGGCGGTATAGTCACAAGGCAGTGTAGTCGCGAAGCGGTATAATCGCAAAGCTGTGAGAAGCAGTGTGCGATCCATCGTTAATACATACATAATGACGTCGTGTCAAATAAGCCTGTTCCAATACAACCTTCAGACAAATTGTATTGTTTTCCTCTGAACAACTATGTTATTATAACAAACAACGCGTGAAAACATACAAGAAAAACGATAAATCTATCAAAAAAAAATCGGAGTGGGTTGTTACGTTAATTTCATATTGATAAACCCTTTTTATGATTTTATTCCAAAGAATACGTTACTGTATGAAGTTTTTTGTCATTTTCAGACTTGGATAAAGCTTATTTTACTCTCAATAATGTTAATTTTGAAGTTATTAGTAGTCTGTAATTATGTCGTCTCCTTAAAGCTCTCTATCTCGATCCTAGCCAGATAGTCATCATTCATAGGGACATACGACGAGAGATCATAGATTTATCTGAAATATTACTTAATGATTACCTTCAATTCAAAGTATTACCCTCAAAATTATTTTTTTCAATTCTGGGTCGTATCGCAAACAAAATTTAGTTGCCGCATTCAACATTCAACGAATTCAATATTTTCCCTACCCTTTTTTCACTCGGTGGACGGTCAAACAAAAGGTGGCCGCTCACAAAAAACCGTGCTATCTGTGTGGGGAATATTAATTATCAATTAATCTCTTTTGACACGGAACCTAACGAGGCGCTTTAATCCACAATCAAAAGCTCAATTTGCTTTTTTTTTTCATTCGATGTCTAAAAAATAACATAATAAAAACTTAAAAATCAAAGCAATTTTCCCGCTACAAAATGCGGGTATGATTGATCGGTTCTTCTAAATAAATAGACGTTATCGATCAAAGTATTATAACTTTATTGATAAAAACATTTCGTGCTGAAAAGGCTTTCAATAATCTGAAAGGTTTCTTCTTATTGTGTTTTTGTTTTCTTTTGATATGGTTTTTAACAATTCTGTATTATTTATTTTCCTTCAAAAAATTATATTATAATTATTATATTTACAAAACATCAAATATTTTTTTCTGAAAAAAAAGGCTGAGTATTTTTTTTTAAGTAGTATTATTTTCGTTTACCAACGTACGTTTATCGATTGTTTTTATGAAAAATGTGAATTTATAATATACTCTCACATTATTTTACATGATTTACGGAATTGATCATTTATTTTTATTTATAAATAAACTAGCATCCAAACTCTTCGGTTGACAGGCATAGAACAAGAATCTTGTTTGATTATTCTTTAAAAATGATCCAAAAATTATTTGGGAACGGTGGACGATTTCTGATTTCCACCCGTAGCAGGAATATTAATTAATTATCAATGTTAATATTTTTCCCGTATACTATAATTAATTGTCATGGAAAAGAGTGTCGACTTATTAAATATTTCCCCGAAAATATTGATGAAAATTTGGTCATATGGATGAAAAATGTTTCTCGTGAGTTTATCAATTTAACAAAATATCGAGTAAAGGAAGAATTAACCAACAATACTTATAAATAATACCTACACCTACCTAGGATATTTCAGAGTTACGTAATGACATACTTGAACCGATGGTTTCTATGCCATATAAGTATGTACGAGTATATTGTATACCAAGAAAAAATAACAACTAATGACTAACAATTCATTGCTAATGTTCGATTTTTAAATGGAACAAACCACTACGGGCTAACGACCGTCTTCTACTGTAATTTCGAAGGCTGGCTTAGTGTGATCACTTTACGTTAACATTGTTCGCCACCATGTGGTAATGTTTGTCTCCGAAACTCCTAATCATGAGAATTCTCAACATGTTCAACATGTCGAAAAATCTCATGTATGCAACAAGTAGAAATTTAGTAATAAAATGAAAAATAGAGATAAAAGTTGGAAATTATTGAGAACAAGAGAGCAACCTAATTTAAAGACTGCGTCTGCTGTCATGTATTTGGCGCCAGGATATGACTATATCCATTTTTGTTAATGTCTCATATTTATTGCCTATTGGCTTTGTTGGTGCACAACGTTTTAATTATGTCTAGATTCTTGTGACCTTTTCAGGACTAGATCTTAAATAAAAAAATAACAACTAATGACTCTAACAATTCATTGCTAATGTTAGATTTTTAAATGGAATAAACGCTGTCCTGTAGTTCTTACTATGAATATTGATTTCGAATCAAAGAGAAAAATATGTTGAAAATAATAATATGTTTGAATGTTAAAACAATTATTTCTGAAAACACGAAAAAATTCCATAAAAAATCTGCGTACCAATATTTTAATGTCAATGGTTGTCAGGTATCTAAACAATAATGTTGTTGCTAGAGAATTATTCTTAGATGGCGTTGGCGTCGTAGGAAATCCGCTCCATACTAACTTTAATATTAGGTATATTTTTTATTATTTCTTATCTATTTTTTTTAACTTTTTATTTGTTATTATATTATCCGGAGCGGAGAAGAATCCAATAAATAAAACATTAGAAGAATCTGTTCAGCCTATCTCGAGTTATAAGTGTTCGCACTAACCCGACTTTTTTATAATTTTCAATTATTTGCGGACTCGAAAATTTTATCAATCTTGCGTTGACTTAACACTTCGGAACCGAAAAATTTCTAGGTATAATCACCAACAATCTATACAATATCATTTATGTAGGTATCTAGAAGACGACATTTTAAACATTTTTATTTAATTGTTGTTTTATCTATATCAATTTCCGATATTTTTTAATAATGTAATGAGTGCTTCAATAATATTTAAACAATACGAGATATTTTAAGAAAATATCTGCTTGTAATCCTCAGATCAAAAAAGTATTCCGTCTAATTGAGTGTATCTGCTTTTCATCAGATTAAAAATAATATGCAGAAAAACCGATATGAAATAATCGACCTCATAGAGTGCAGATAGAAAATCAAGATTAACTTGTTTATTTATAAAGGCAATAACCAGTCTAGCTACGAAATACATTTTATAGCCATTGACTAATGCAATGGTTTTCTAGAATACCGGATCCGCCACTTAACGGCCGCAATACAAAGAAAAATCAAATTTTAAATAATGCTATGTAACTGACCTTTGAAGTGTGGTAATTTAACCTTTTACTTAGTTTATTACATTTAATTTCATAATTTACAAAAAAAAACATTGTTTTGTTATGGTTTTTTTGTTCTTGTTTTTATTGTATACTGTGTGTTAATAACTTCCTTCCCAGTTTTATAATATATTGATTGTTATTCAGAATGACGAACCCAAGCGTCCTGTAATGGGTCTACGGGAGATATTATAAAATAAAATAAAAGTAAAATAAAATTGATAGTCTTGTATATTGCGGCTACCAAGCTATCCTCAATGACACTGCGGAGTTCGGATACAATTTCCACAGTCTCTTTTGCTCTTTCATTATTTGACTGCCAGTGGTGAAAGAGATAAGCATAATATTATGTCGATTACGTTGTGCTTGTCTTAAAGAATATTGCGTTCGCAAGGTTTCGGCCGCTTTTCATTTCTATGAAAACACGGCATAAGGAAAACATTGCTACATTTACGTAATGCTAATTCTTGGTTTATGACTCATAGGTAAAAGCAGATTAAAAAAAACATTTCTTGCGAATTCGATATTACAAATAAAATTTCTTCCCAATTAAGATTGCTTTTATTTATTTTCTTAGAAATCTTAGAAATTCGCAATTAATATTACCAGCATCGTCCTTTTATATTCGAAGATGGATGGATGCGTCAAGCCCGGTCAAACTTGCTAACTTGTATATTATCGATGAAGCGGCCTGGGTTCGATCAACCGTGTAGGCTTGGACCGAATCGGTAGATGCGCCGAATTCTTCCACAAGTGTGATACGTTTTCTAACGCAACTAGTTTGGGCACATCGTTCGTTTGGATGATTTCAAAGTCTAAAACGAACATATCTAGGTATACACATTTTTGTTTAAGGTATACCTATACTTCTAGATAGAAAGTGCAAATAATAAAATAGTATCAATGTTTGTTGTTTATAAATTTTAAAATAACATTAATTATGAATAATTTTTAAAATGGCGTTCGTATTTTTGACAGAAGATAAAAAGTGATGGCTTGGAAATTTTATGATATTCTGTTTTTTAATAATAATAATATTTCACGAGAGATGATAACATTGTTATTAGCGAATCAACATTATAAAGAGATGAAATCATCAAACTGAATTCGAAATGTGTTGAATCAAACAAAAACAATGTTCATATTTTTATGTTCTGGTTCTGGTATGTATATTATTCAGGAAGTATATTATGTTAACACATAAACGTGTATTTGAATAAATATAATATATTGTTGTTGATCTTCTTATGGCTTAGTTGTGTTGTAAACGCCAGACTTTATAAAATTGTCCCTGGTTAAATTCTAGATCGATTAAATTCACTTATTCAGTCTCAGATTAGATGGGACCATAAAAATGACTAACCTCATCATCAATTTTTTTTTAAATGTGAGATATCTATCTATCCACGTTCGCTCCCAAGGTGGAGCATATGCTCGCCACTACGACCCTTCCATACACTACTATCTTGTGCCAGTTTCCTCCCAGGTCAGTCTGATAATATGCAAGTCCGCGGTATAGACCCTTACAACAGTAACGCAAGATCTACCTCAGCTTCTTGTGCCGTAAGGGTTGTAAAATAAGCTGTCATGTCCAATGCTTTCGTGGGACATACTTAGAACGTACCCGAAACGAAACGAATCTGCGATTAAGGACTGACTGAGGTAACGAATGCCTGTAGCCTTCTTTTTTAGACGGTGGTTAACAAATCATACCACCTGATTCCCAAAATTTGAGAATCTGTTTGCAGGAAATGTGAGATATTCACTATCATAATTCTTCAGATATGACGAATCAATTTTTCAAATGAATTGCACCCGAGTTGAATTGGTTCACGCGATTTCGGCAATTCGACAATTTAGAAATTCTGAATGGCTAAGCCCTCTTTCACACGTTCCGGCGGGCGCCGCGGGCGCGCGCCTTATGCGGCGTTGGGCGATGGCAGTAGATGAGTCTTTTCACATGACATCCGGCCCGCGCCGCCCAATTCCCGCCGCACTCCCCAACGCCAGACATGTGGCGTCCACCCCGTTGTATGGAGTTCCTCATGTTTGTATCTTGTTTTTGCAGCTTGTCTTTCAGTTTGTCATAAAGTTCATCAAGTGATTTGATTGACATATGAAAGTACGAAAAAAATCTTTCCTCGCTGTTCCGCAATGAATTGAATAAAACTTTGAAGGACTCAGAAGTATGTCGATTTTGAAGCAATGGGTGAATCCAAAACCGCCTGCTTCTTATTCTTTTTCGCCGTCTCCATAGCAAGTACATGGCTAGCATTTTCTTCTTCCGCGATGTTGACATTTCAACAGCTGAGCCTCAACTGAACTGTGAAAATACGCGAGCACCACATGGCGCGCGCCGGACGAAACAGACCTCGTGTGAAAGCATCACACTTCTCAGGCGGGCGCCGGGTCGTGTGAAAGTTTAACGTGCCGACGTAATCACACTGTAAACCAGCCCCCTAAACAGTAAAAGTTAGATGTAGTGAATTTAATTTGAAAAAAAAAGATAGATCATTATATTGTAAATGGAACATCCATTGATAACGTTAGCATTAAATGGTTAAAGTATTAAACATTTAATTAATTTAAACTTTTATATGAAAAAAAGATGTGTAGTAGATACCTTCCAACATAATCTATAATATAAAAGGAAGTCGGGTTAGTGCGAACACTTATAACTCGAGATTGGCTCAACAGATTTTTATCATTTTTTGTTATATATATATATATATATATATATATATATAACACTTTTCTATACAAAGGTGTAAGTATAGCCGGCGGAACTTATTGCCTGAGGCAATTTTTTCCAGTCAACCGGTCCCGTCCAATCTGAGACAGGCTAACCCCGGTTAGAAATTTCTAGTAAAAAACACTTAGAAAAACTCTGACCCGACCGGGAATCGAACCCGAGACCCCGGATCTGAAGTCCACGCTAGTACAACAAGGCTACCGAGGTCGGTAAGATGGTTTATTGGATTCTATACTCCGGTCCGGATAACGGTAGTAATAAAAAAGTAGTAATAAAAAAATGAAAAATGGATTGTGAAAATTCCATAACAACACAATTTTTATTTACCTGACAACCATTGAGTTTCAAGACATGAGAAATATTTTTTTTTACATTCAAACATATTTTAAGCGATTTTTTTTAATAAAACGCAGAAAGTGAATAAAAAGAGATTTTAGATTGAATAAAAATTGGAATGGGAAAGTGAATAAAAAACAGGTGAGTTAAATTTGATTAATATGTTTTGGGGTTATGCCGTTTGTCATCGGAAATTTTATGTTTGTTTGTTTGATTAGCGTATTTTTATTTTCCATGATGTTTCAGAAAGTAAGCCGATATTTTGGAAAGAATTATCGTACGGAGATGTTGAACGAAGTTTGAAGGGTCAGCTAGTAATATTATATAATAAAAATAAAATGATACGCAAACAAAATTTCCTTTCCACACGGTTCAGCAATTCTATGTGGTCGATACATTATTATCTTCCCCTCAACGGTGTTGAATATCCTCCACCATGCATCGGTTGGAATAAAAATATTAGACACAGCGTTATTTGTAAATTACAATATAATGACCATATCAAACTGTCAATTTAACCGTTACAGAGTATCGCTGGATTTGCACCCGTTGCAGGCTTCACATTTATCTGCGGATTTATGGTGACAGTTCTGCATATAGCTTTGTTATAACACCCATGTATGTTATTACAAAAACCACCAAACTGTATTGCATTGCAAATGTGAACATTTTGTATCGCATATCTATCGCTTTCGATTTCCATTTAGTAATTCAAATAAAGCACCTGTCAAAAATAGTGTCGATTGTACGTCATTATAACCAGGCAGACCCACCGCCACGTGGTTGACGAGCATTAATAGGGACCTAAAGAATGCGAAGCGAAGCCAGAGAAGGCGTTCGATAGTCAATCCTAGGACAAGGAGAGCCGACCCCAAAGAGAAGTACGACATTATAACAAAAACGTCCATAAGCGTTAGAACTTACCCATTACCGAATGGAGCCAGTGCTAAATTGGGTCTAATTTGCCGCCGCTTCTGCCTCTTGGAAGATCGATTGGCGACTATCTCTCCAGTTTATATAATATGTGGTTTATTATATAATTTCTCTCCAGTTTCTAGTTAGCAGTTCTGTGTGGTGTCTTCTTCATTTAAGGTACCTTGAAGGACACACGATTTTTTACCAGTGATTAATTATTTTTTTTCAATTTTAAGAAGTTATGCTATTTTTAACCTCATCCAAATATTATTATTATTAATGGTTCTAAAAGTATAGAAAGAAGACAATTATTTTCTCATTCTTTACTAAATAGGTACCTTCATAATTTATGAGATCAATAACCTTAACAGAAACGTACACTTCTAGGGAAAATTGTTTTAATAAAATGTATTTCTGTATTTGCAATTTTCTAATGCAAGTTGAAAACGTCATATATGGTTGATGGGTGCATGGTTTCTTTTTCTTTTTACATTTAAGTTGTCAGCACAGACTCTCGTCTAGTGAGGTAATAAACCCTTTATACAAATTATACAATATATACACACATTGTAAAATGCTTATGTTTTTTGTATTTTTTGGGAATAAAATAAATAAAATAAAAATAAATGCGCAAACGATGGAAAAATAAAAACAAAGATCACCAATTCATGTGAATTTTGGAAAGGTTATAAAACTCAGTTATTTTTTTTTAGCTCTGCACTCGATTTCGAATGATTCGGTTATATATTATTAAGAATATCGAGTTCACGCGTAAATTTTAAGAAGCTTTGAGGTACCTAATCAGTTGTTTTACTATTTAATTGGAGAGTCTTAGCGATAAGTATATTAATTTTGAAATATTGCTGGGCCAATAAGAACTTTGTATTTACCGGAAATAAAATTTTCAAACTATCGAGACCATTTACTACAAATATGTTTACAAAAAGAAGACAATTAAACAGAACATGATCAGGTGTTTCCTCCTCGATTGCGCATGAGCACAACGGAGAATCTAACACTACAATCCGGTGTAACAAACTCAGTTATTTCAGTTAAAAAAAAACTGAAGAACTATGCCATATTATTATGTTTGCCTGAAATATATAGGGGTAAAAAAAACTAGTCAATAATAATGAGACAACTGAAACCGTCTGGGCTGCTTTAATAAGAATGCATCGCTATCATGAACAAAATGCATTACACGGCGTACAAACAAACGCATTGATTATTTTACAATGCGGTAGATATGTATAATGATTGCATGTACATAGGTAATATGTTTGAGCAGCACTTGCATAATGTTTGAGACCATAGACCATTACGAGGAGTGGTCGACGGACGAAAATAAAGTTCCTTATTATAGTATTTAGTCTTGGTTGTTAGTTGTATATTACCGTTGACGGATACAACACCGATCGATCGATCAGACGCGCATGTTTCGTGCGCATGTTTCGCGCGCATGATATTCAAATATTCTCTCAGCTTGCGACGCCGGTATTCTTTCGATCTTTATAAACGTCAAAAATAGTATAAAATTCGTAAGTGCTTTTTAAATAATTGTGCTTGTGTATTGAGATTGAAGAGTGTGATGCTTATGAGTTTTTTTCGGGAATTTATAAAAAATAATAAAAAAATAATAGGTAAATAAAAATGGTAAAACATTCTCTAAATAAACGATAAATGGGTATTGACTTTTCAAATGTACGTTGTCGTTTTAATTGTATTTATGAAAGCATTTCGAGGTCAAATAATTGTAGGTTACTACTTACCGCAAATTAATATCAAAAGAAATTTAAATTGAAATGCGATGAAATTCAAAACGTTACAGTGAAGTACTTAAATGTTTCAAAACAAAAAAATATATAAAATCAAAATTAAAAAAAAAAACTAAAATAGTATTGAAGAAAAGTACTTAATAGCTGAAAAAACGTTTTCAAATATTATGTATGCCTAACTAGCTACCTTATAAAATGTTCAGAAACATAAAAATTAAAAATAATATTCTTTACAAAATAAATGTGTTGACATAGGCGACTGAGCTTTTTGAATGACGAAATTTCTTCTAGCCAACGGGTCAGTCTCATCTGAGATAGGATTCCAACTCCAAGTAGAAATTTTATGTGAAAAAACACATATAATATTTCTGACTTGACGGTAAATTGAACCCGGTAACTCTTGTTCAGAAGGAGGACGACTAAATACACTAGGTATAAAAGATAAGCATCCAGCCAATACACTCCACCAGCAAATAAAAGAGACAACATTAAGTACTATTAACTTAAAATTACTATTATTGGTTTTATTTTCACCCATCACTCCGTGTCCCGTATGATGTAGGCAGAGAGACAGAGCCACTCATTTTCTATAGAAGCACACTACTTCTTTCTGATTGATTGTTTACGGAAGATTTAGTATTTTTGAAAGTGCATAAGAAATCTCTAAATGATAATTATTTTAAACACATTATTTTCAAACGATATTATTTTTAATTTATGACAATTTTTTCGATTATTTTATGTTGATATGATTATCTAGTGAAACAGTTGAATTTAGCAATCATTGACATAATCTCATCCATAACTGAAAAAATCGCTGATTTTCATACATCAAAGCTATAACTTTTTATCATTCAAACAGATTTTTCTAATTGAAATCATCAACCAAAATTATTTGTATAATCATTTTGCATAATTACCTACCCACAATCAACATTGTTGACTCATAAAATTGACTAATACATTAATTTAATGAATAACGTAATTGTTCAATCGC
Source organism: Mystacides longicornis (assembly GCA_963576905.1). NCBI lineage: Eukaryota > Metazoa > Arthropoda > Insecta > Trichoptera > Leptoceridae > Mystacides > Mystacides longicornis. Next base: position 15,983,074 of record OY756431.1, read on the forward strand.
ATACGGGTCCGTGTTTGGGGATTCCTCTTGTTAATTAATATGAATTAGTTGACATGAGATTGTTAAAATAAATGTTATAAATTAGTTTTAATAACTCAACATAACATTATTTATGACTCGTTCTTGTTATTATTCAAAACTAAATCAGCAACAGGTAGGAAAACACAAAATAATTAATTACTATGCTTTTGTCTACAATTACAACGTATTTTCATATTTCTTTTCAAATTTTGCCAGTAAAAAGTTCCTTTAAAAAGAATTTATATTGTATAGGGATCGTACAAAAATTATTAAGGTATAAAAGGAAACTAAATGGTTATTGATTTCAATATAAATTATTACTCAGGTTGAGCGCAATGGAGAGCTCTTTTGTTGCCTCTTTATGCTCCAAGTAAAGGGAGTTTGGATTGGATAACTCAGGACAACAAAAATACTATCAATTTGTTGTTATTTTAGTGTCCTGTCAACTTTGATAACAGTTATTTACCGAAAAGTGAAATGAAATGAAATATGTAGATATACTTAATTTATTTGAATATTAAGTAGGTACTTGAAATTGTTTAAATATCTTTAGACCTTCTTAAAAAGAAGATAAAATGTTTTGAAAAAAGATTTCAATTTTAAATATTTTTAGATGAGTCTTCACTCGCAATACGTGTATCTAATGAACAGCGTTGGATTGGATCGTGAATTTGTTGAATTTCACACAATTCCGCTAATATTCAGAAATTTGACCGACCTGTCAAATAGTGTTTGATATGTCGGTCTCAAAAAAAAACTGGAGATCCTTGGTTAAAATGGAATAAAAAATCAGTTCTATTTTTACGGAGATTATAAGTAGGTACTTAGTTGAGCAATGCGACACTACAAAATATTATTTCGAATACCCGTTGAAAGAGTCGTATATAATAAATGAAAACATTTACTGTAATTCCCTTCAAAAGGTTTTGAAATAATGTAAATTTTTTTGGCACCTACCTAAGCAATATTTTTAAGGGAAAAGTCAAACTCCGCAAAACGGCAGGCCAAAGTGCCCAACGGGTTAAAACTTATAAAATTACAATTAAGTCCTATGATATATTACCACAGCCTTCAGAGATTAAATACCACGGGCAGTGCTTACAAGACGATAAAGTTCGATACGGGATCTCTGAGCAACTTGAACATTAAGGGTACGTGCCTCCTTGTTTAATTGCCATCTCTTCCTGTATAACAACTATCTATATAACATTGTAGTAACCTACCTATCATTATAATAATCATACCTTCGTAAGGTAATCGAAAACTTATTTCAGGTACCTACAGCCTATCATATCGAGCAACCAGTAAAGGAAGAAAGATAATTTATTTCTGCATCGAGATGTACGTACATCTCTACTTAGTAACCCTATAGGCTGCATCCTAGGAATCCAGATCATTCAAATAATGGGCTTGAAAATATTTGATTTTCATCTCCGTAGATGACAATGGGTGGCATTAAATCGGATCTGCCGGGGACAAGACCGGTGTGGGCCGATGTTCCACATATTGCAGTTAAAGGCGGCAATCCCCTATCGGCGATTGCGCAGAACTAAAACGGCCTATTCAAATTTCCTTGTAGTAACTTGAAATTTTGGATGCTTTTCTCCTGTGAGTCTCCTGAATGTAGCGCCAAAATCCCGTTGTAATTTGATTTATAATAATCCTTTTTTTTATTAATCGAATTTACTTTATTGACGAAACTTTATTAAAAAATCAGGCGTAATCATAAAACATCAAATATTTTAATCAGATAAACCTTATGTTGGTATTTTAAATTCAACTTTACTCACAGGAAACGTCAATGAAAATAATTCATGTTAATGATACCGTACATCGGTATGCTTCTAGAATGCATTATCGATAAAGACACCGATATAGTGACAATATTCCAAAGGCTTATTGAGATGTTAAGTGTCAGTGACTATCCTGGTAATATGCGTGATTACCATACTGCATGATTGATTGTTAACTCGCAGTTCAAACATTCGTTCTATTATGAGTTTATAAAGATTTATTGGCTTGCGATGAACGCGAGCTGCGATAAAGAAGCGGGCTGCATTTTAAAATAAACTGCACATGTTTTATATTGGTTCAGAGAAGCCAGCAACAATCTCACGATCTATGTGCAGTACATTATGCAAGGTCCACGTCCTTAGTTCGTGATCCTTCTTGATAATATTCTTTGTGTGCGTTTTATGATATCGCATTTTATTATAATGTCTTATGTGGCTGGGTTCCTGGCAACGTTTCTTAGGTTGTATAACTTTTTGTTCCGTATTCCCCTGGTGATCAATGCAATTTCTCGAATAACCTTCCTGCGAAACGGAACTTAAATTATTATTTCGTTTGGAAATCACAAAAGTCGTGTATTTTCATGTTTAAAATATTCACATCTAAAGTTGACTTCATTTCCTCGTGAGTTCTAAGTGTATTTTAAAAACATATTCGTATTAAATCTTTCGAACCGAATGTTTACCAAAATTAGTATTAATATCACTTTTGAAAAAAAAAATTATAAGACTTTTTAACAATTACTTATTGCTTGGATATGTTTCACCACTAGGCGAGGACAGATAACTTTTATGACCATTCGCACAGTCTATCTATATTATTTTATATTAAAAAAACAGGCGATTAAGTCATCAGTAGAAAAAAAAAATCAGTAATAATTATTCGACATTTCACATAAAATTATGTAAGTAAATACCAAAAACTCTACGAATGACACATCAAATAAAACAAGTAGGTTCTAGGTGCGTTATTCTTTTAAAAATAATAACTAGGTAGCTATGCCTCTTGAATCTTTTCGATAAATTATTTAATTTAATCTGTTTATTGATTTTATATAACGATGATTCACCACCATCTTTATATTCCTTTATTGTATTTATGAAGGAGATAAATTATATTTATGAGTTTTACAATCCGGACTACCTCAGGTGTCATATCGTAAAATTATCAAATTAAAATTTTCAATGATATTCAGGGTTGAAATTTTTGTTGAATATCATTTTGTTTTCTTTCTCACAAAGAAAAAAAAGCTGCTAACCTAGGGTGGCCCAGAACTCATAGTATATATTATAACAGCCTTTTCGTGTAAAACATATCTTTGCATAAAAATTCATAATTTTACGATTAAAATGAATTTATCCTTGGAATTAAGAAACTTTAAAATGATATCGACTATTGGAGCTTTTTATTATCTGCTTTAGAACTACATAATCAATATTAATCGGTACTTTGGACCCACTGAAGTTACGAACCTCAAATTTTACGTGCTTGTGTAGGAGCATAAGACCAACTCGTACCTATACCAAATTTTATGAAAATCGAAGAAATTTTTTTTTCTCTTTTAGCCCTTTTTCTAGAACAAGTGAAATTTTCTTTGGATACTTTAAGAGGGTTCCCCTGAAGGTACAGATCTCAACATTTTACTGACTCATCTACATCGAGGGGCTAACCGTTGTACCAAATTTCAATCAAATCGGATAAGAATTACTATGAGTTATGGGGTGCGCACACATTTTTGGCGTACGCGTACGGGGAAATTAAAAAAAAAATTGCATTTTTGGAATCTACACCCTCGAAAACGTCGAGAAAATTAATTTCAGGGAAGTCTTTTTTTTTTTTTTTTGAAATCCGATCACAAGACTCATGTATATTCCATATAAATGAGTAATTGTTGGTATCCGAAACGAAAGTCTTCATATGATCATTTATGCAACCGAACATTAGGAAGTGCAAGTGAATGACTTCTGTATATAAAAACCAGTTTGAGCAATAATGTTGAATCAACGATCAATATGATTTGACTAAATTCTTCTAATGATTTGTGTCAAATGTGACATGATTTGGGTAACACAATTATTACGCAATTTTACCAAATAAACAAACCATGTGAAAACCTTGTTTAAAATTTCTACATATTATTATGCCGTCACCTCTTCATAAAACATCTACTAAATTAGAATAATGTTATGGCAGAAAGACAAACAAGTATAATATAATACGATACTAAGTAGCCATATGAAACGTCGCTACAAGAGTGAAGGAAATAATAAACATTATAACTTGCTTAATAAACAGACTTCTTTTGATGTCTGCGTCTCTATTTGGTGCTAATTTTCGTGCATCGTTAGCCCCCCGAACTTGTCACATTTACTGTATTTTAAATCCTATCACCAACGCGAGGTCACCCAATCTTTGAACTCGTTTTGTGCTAAGGATGTGAAGAATGTTAAGATTCATTAAAAGATATGTAATTGTATTTATTTTCTGTAACATTACATAAACATGTATTCAATACTGTATCAAATGCGGTAAAAAACCTTATTAGTTCTTATATTTTATTACATTTAACTCTTATAATGACAGAAGGTTATTTTTCTTTCTTGGATCAAATATTCCGCAAAATGGTTTGTGTGTTCTTGATCTTTTTGGGTTTACCCAGATTTATATGCATCTCCAACGATTTTGAATGATTTTCTCTGAATAGTTTTGAAAGTGCAGGGAACTATGTATGGTGATTAGATTTCGAAAATAGTTCAATATTCCAAATCTTCCTTAATGTTTTTTACACAATTTGCTATTGTATTTTTATACTAAGATACTTTGGTACGCCATCTAACCTTTGGTAAAAAAGTATTTATAACAAAATTTATTGAATAACTTCCTTAAAAAATATTTTTTGAGATAAGTAAAATTAAATTATTTTTATAGTAGAAAACTTCAAAACTCCTTTTGTCTATGTATCTTACACCATTCAATGTTCACTGATTCATACATCAAACTGTAAAAAAACATAGGTATTCAATACATCCGCTTATTAACATACTTTTTGTAGACAATGATAAACAATCCTCTTAAGACACTCTCAAAAATACAGGTACAAAATCTACAACTGAATTCTACAAAATGTATTAAATTATAGGCTTTTGCATATTAATTAGGCAGAACAAATATTCATAAATTGATTATTATTTAAAATATCGTCAAGATTAAGATATTCCGGAAAAAAAATAAAAACCATCATTGTTATTATTTTGTTAAAAACGTTTCGCGCTTAGTTCGTGATATACATTAATTAGGAACTTAAGTAATATAAAGTCATTTAGTAAAAAATGTTGTTTTTATTTTAAAATATAGCCTTTCTTATGTAAATAATATGTATCTAAGCCTCAAAAACTACCGTCTCAAATTCAAATTTATTCGACGTGAGACTTAAGAAAATTTACACAACCTGTAACCTGTGTTTCTTTAAATTTATAGGGTATTATTATATAAAACTTTTTTTTTAATTTGTGGGATATACCACTAATGAAACGAAGCTCTATGCCTGATTTGAAACAGTCCATCCAATGGTAGGTACTGTATGAATTCTTGATTATCCATACCTACCTACTATTTTTTCCATCGTATGTAATTCTATCATTCTCGAGACTTCTTGATTCAAATTCTCTTTGGTAGGTACCTACCTAGGTATTACTTATTTTTTAAATAGTCCGAATTTATATGTTTATATTACACCATTACGTACATTTTTCATATTGGTCCATTCAAATAATAAAGTTTCTCTCAAAAATAAATTATGAACTACCCATAATACTGCGTTTCATTAAGGTACATCGCAGTGGTTTTGATGTAGTTAAGAACATATACCTATTACTTTTTTGCTTGAATAAAAAACTAAAATGCACGAAATTATCTTACACTTAGAAAAGAAATAACTTTTTAATGTTGCGATTAATATATCTATTAAATTTCTTAACAAAAATTATTATGACCCTCGTTTGATATCAAGCAACAGACGTTATCTTCAAGTCGATAATATTTTTATTAATTATTAAATTTTAATAATATGGGTACCAAATTAAGAGAAAAAAACCTGATTCGCGTAATTATATTTAAGAATATTCAACGTCGATGGACGCTTTATTAACCAAAGTTAACGGTAATTTACTTGTGCCTATCTTTAGTTTGATAAATTAATTGGTTAAATATTTTAACATTAAGCTCTGTCAGTTTTTCCGTAGTATTATAATCAGCAGGTGTATTGAGTAAATAATTGTTTTATCGATTATATTAAAATAATTGCTATACAAAATAATTAAACCACGCCCCATGAAACAACAATATACCTACCTGCTTCCTCCTTATTGTTAAAGGTTATTTCAGAAATATACAATTAAAAGATAATTGAGATATTTACCGACCTCGGTAGCCTTGTGGTATAGGCGAGGACTTAAGATCAAGTGGTCCGGGTCCGATCGCCTCTAGGGTCAGAGTGTTTTTTTTTTCATTTGAAATTTCTAACCGAGGTTGACCTGTCTCAGATTGAACGAAACTGGTTTACTTGAAAAAATGCGTCAGGAATTAAGTTCCGCCGGCTATACAAACACCTTTGTATAAAGAAGTGTAAAGTTATTTATTTATGTTGGCTTTTGATTGACATGTCATAAGTGAGGGTTTATGTGGCAAAATATAAAACTTATATTTTAAAGTCAATTTCTCGTACTTATAATAATTTAAATTGTGTACGGTGTAGGTAATCGTTGAAAAATATTTAAAATAAATAAAATTCATTGTGGCAAAAATTTAAAATATGTTCAGCAGATTTATTTTTCCTGAGTTATAAAAATGTGACTTTCGGCTGATCAATCTACTCTTTCACTTTGGACGATTGGTTAAGAAACATAAATTCAGTGTGATTTGTTTTTGTGAAAGTTTAATACCGATTTTTTCCAGGACGTCTTCAGCGTGCATGGAATCATGGATTTCTTCAAATGCGAAAGTTGATTTTGAAATAATCGAACAGTGAGATTTGGCAATGTAAACGGAAAAATGGACCAATTTATCTATATAGATTGGTCAAAAAGGTTTTTACGATTGTGTTGTGTTTTCGTTTTCATACAGGGCTCATTTCAAGAACTGAAACTCTATGGAGATCCTTCACAAGCGGAGCAGCAGTGTGTCAATGGACTGAACGTAAGTAGAACCACCTGTATACCGAGAAATACTCTCTAACACCTTCGTCATCTTTACTAACATAAATCAATCATTTAGCAAGAGAGAAGGATTTAGAGGAATAAAAGGTTTTCCATTTTTCTTTTGTGTCTATATGGATATTACAGTCATCTATATCTGATAAGTACGCAGAAAAAAAAAATGAATGCTGACATTCAAATATTTTCTCTCCTATAATAAAATCGTTTTTGATTATTGTCCTATACTAGAAGGTACCTATTACTCTTTTCTTTAGAAAAAAATTTCGATCTGCTGAACTTCTTCAACTCAATCTTGCGATGTGTCCTAACTTTCCTTCCATTTTTAAAGGGCCTTCCATCTTCTTAATAACGGTTCATCACTCATCCGATTCACGTCTCTCCAGAATCTTCTACAGGATCTTTTCTAACTGTTTCTATGTCACGGATGCGATTCCGACGAGGTTTCATCATTATACATTTCCGATATAAGCTTTTTTTGTATTCTTATTGTTTTGGCCCTTCCTACTTCATGAGGAATCTTATACAGTACTCATATACCGTGAATTACTCACTTACGTTAGTGCGAAACTCACGGGAATCTTGTATGGGCTGCGGAGTTTTTAGAAGTTTTCAGTAGGGACGCTGTACACGTTTCCGTGGTTTTTTTTTTACATCACACCAGCGTAAATGACACTGAAATTTAGAATAGGGGTAGGTACCTACAGATCTTATGATTCCTATATGTATATAGTAAGTTTATACGTTAAGTACTATAATATATAAAGTACTAATAAAAATTCTTTATAAAAACAAAATTACAAACAACCACAGTAATGATTATAATGATGTACACTTCTACTAGCTTGTAATGTACAAAAGAACATGCGAAAATGTTTTCCATAAGTAGGTATTCAAATTTCTTCCAAGTGGTTAAACATTTTCTTAAGCAAGTTCTAAGGAAACTTCTCCCCTTCGTTTACCGATGAATGCTTGATTATTATGAAAGTTTTAATATGTGAAGATATTAGATAAGTTTGTTTTTTTTACATACCTACACCAGAAGCAGTTTACAAAACTACGAATTAATTTTTTATGTACATAATTAATATATGTGTATAATAGGTAGGTACATGGCGCGTGAGATTTGTTATTCATAAGTTTTTTAACTAACACGTGTTTTTCGTTAAAGGCAAAATAAATAAAACGATAAGTTAACGGGCACACCATTACAAAATAAATTCACAAATATTATTTTATACATCTATTGAGTGTTTTGTATGTTTATGTTAATAAAAGTAAATATACTCTGTATGAGCAAATTATTAAAACTTCTAATTTTTTTTTTTTTTTTTTAAAATACGAATTTATTTCCCTTCGTTCTATGTTCAAGCTCTCCTCTAAACTTTTGATATTTTTCACAGAAAGCAAAGTATGTGTTGTTAAAGAGAAAGATGGTCGGTGCAGGGGATCGAGCCCACATTCTTAAAAACTAAAGTTGGTTAGGCTAACGTTACTTATAAGGCTACATAAAGTCTACCAACCACTTCGATATTCAAATTATCTCAACAAGAAAATGATTCATGAATAGTTTGAGCCCTAGAAAAAATATACATTTAGTTGGATATAAAGAATATAAACCTTTGTAGATAGATTGTTTAGATGCCTACCTACATCGTACTTTCACTGAAGATCGGAAGATCGTTTCGTTTTCATACTGAAGATTGTAAGATCGTTTCGTGTGAAACATTTTTAAATCCTATTCAGTACAAACATTTCTCAAAGACGTCAAAATTGACAAACTGTTACTGAGTTTTGAATGAAATGGAATAGTGTGATCCAATCAAAGTATCAAAAGTAATAAAATGATAAAGTTATCAAAAATATAATACGCGGTATAAACATGATTTTGTAAAAGAAATAACCGATAAAAGATGAGCTGAATATTCTGTCTAGTACTGTAGAACCGATCACAGAAAGCTCTTAATGTGAAGTATTGGAAAAATATCATATTTCATTCATAATTTCACCACGTAACGTACTTTAGTGCTCTTGAAAGAACGTTACGTAAACAAAATGTTAACCAACAGTCAATAAATAAAATGTTTTCTTCTGTTTTGATGCTAAGTACAGCTCTCTTATAAACCTCTCTTGACGGTGTTCCATCAAAGCGATTATTTGATGCTTATCAGAATTCAATCTCGCCACAAAATGGGATCATATTTATGAGTGAAACCATTTTAAACATTTGTGTTTTATTGAATAGGAAATTTGATTTTTTCCTAGTTACCAAGCAATCATAACCTATTAACGATGAGTCTGTCAGTTGTTGTCTTATAGTAGGAATGAGTGCTGACAATCTTCATTGCCTCTGATGTACACTATAACAATGATTCCGTTCCCCTTTTATCCAAACATAGGTGTAGTGGTAACTGGTGATCTATGAATGATGACTGTTCAGTTCTGACACTTTGTCACTCTTGTATGTATATACCGCAAAATTTTAAACGTTATAAAACTTAGAGAACCCACCTAGGCATAGGGAGGCAAATAAGCTCTCCACTGTGCTCAATTATGTGCTTTGAATGAGACGATCTCAATAACAGCATTTTATCTCAGCCAACTGTCACAGCAATGTCCTAGATTTGAGGGGCCTAAGGGAAGGGATATTTTCTATTCTTTAGTCATGTGATTAAAGGTTCCAGAACATAGCGACGCAAAATGAGTTTCCTTGATTGTTTCATATAACATCTTCGTATTAATTATTGAAGAATTTTGTCTTAAACAAATATACCTAATTATTTCAAAATATGAAGAACTTGATGTATGTTTTCTCCATTATTTACTAGCTTCAAAGAAAACATCCCTTTTTGTAATTAATGTTCCTTTCGAACCTCATTCTATGACCTCGACATAATCAAACAGACGGCAATAGAAAAACATTTAGTAATTTATTATATTTAACGTTGAATATGAACGAACATATCTCCTGTAATTAATAATGTTAAATTTGGCGTAGCATCTTCTGAAAACACATGATAATACAATATATCACGAGGTGCGCTAAGCCTCCGAGATATGACGGAGAGATAGGATGTGTACCCGCCCCGTATGCAAACATACGTGCCTCTTGGCTCAAGTACACCTTTAAATATTATTGTGTGTTCAGTGTAAAGAAAGAGGCATCACCTACGCTTGAACAAACGTAATTATTTATTTTATTATAAATTAATCTGCCTTTTCTTGGCCTAAAGGCTTTGAATAACCCTGCGAACCTCTTCTCTTCCATCCACTCGCAAAATATTTTACGCTATTTACTTACCTTACTCCTCAAAATATAATAAAAACGACCCTTAGAAGTGCGTCGGATGGCATGTGAAATCTACATTCATCTTCTATACTTACTAAACTCTGAAGGTTGAGAATTGTTATTTTTGGCTCGATCGCGCTGTTGGTTATCAGGCTTATTTTTAAGGTAGGCAGAGAGAACAGACCTCCACTCTTTTCCATCGAAATATTCTTCTTTAGCCTTTACTCATACAAACTCTCCAATTTTTTTTTTACTTCTGAGCTGGCAGTTCTTCAGGACGGAATCGATGTGTTCCATCCACATCGTTATTGGCCCAACTCATTCTTGCGCCTTTTCTTCAGCGTTATATTATCTTATGCAATAAAAGAAATTAAATCGAGAATTTTAAAGAACTTGATCTATAGCTTTCAGCCGGTTTTTTCCATATAGATATGGTGAAATTAAATTATCAGTACAACCAAGGCGTATTCAATTATTGTAATTAACATTGGCAAGATATTTTTACAAATTAAACTAATTTCAATAATAAATTCTATTTTGGCACAAATGGATCTCATATCTGATATGTGCGACAGAAAATTGGAATGGACGGACAAACTGACAGGGATATACGTATATACGACCGTAATCAAAGTAGGGAGAGTTTGAATCATGATTTGACTCATTGTTATACCTACCTATCGTTCTTCGGCACTTGTCTGATCTGTCCAACACATTTTGCTGTTCCGTTTCCAAAATACGTACCTATCGTTTAAAATCTTGATCTGTCCACCATATTTATACAATCTATCACCAACAAATTCTCACTCTTCAATAGGTATATAAGACATCTTGAATTAAATTCTTTCCATTTTATTTCATCTTAATATAATCCAAATTAATGTGATTACTTCCCAAGTATCCTATAAATTGTTTACAAACATGACTTGATGGAATAAATTTACAAAAATAGGTAATTAATAAAGACATTGGTAGTAGCATGGGGTAAAGATACATATAGAACTTAATATGAGCCAAGAAAATATTACAAAACAATATGTTTTCCGTTAGAATTAGTCTTAATATACCCAGAAGTATATTAAGATATTTTTTTTGCATTTATTCGTTTATTGCTTTCCTTATTTTATTAATAGTTTCAAAGCTATCCGGTCAATGTATTTCATCAGGTAATAAAATAATCAATATAATTATCCACTGTAACCAAAATTAATAGCGTTCGAGAAACATCAAAAGAAAATTGAAATATATTTCAGACCTTGCAGTCTTAGATTTTAATTTTACAATTAATTTTGACAACATGACCAAAATATGGAAAGCGTCGGCGTTTAGTGCCGAGACGAAATGTAAACTGTTTGATGCGTGTGTGTTGCCCATTCTCCTGTATGGGTGTGAGTCCTGGCACCTGACCAAAGCCCAGGCACAAAAAGTTTCCGTTTTCAAAATGAAGTGCCCAGGAGAAATTCTGGTATATGATGGTACCGCCGCATCACGAACGACGAAATACGCCGGCACACCCATCACTTATGATATGGTGTGGGAGGAGGTCATAAACATTGCGCAAGATCGAGCGCAATGGAGAGCTCTTGTTGTCTCCCTATTCCCCTAAGTGGACCGTAAAGGGAGTTTGGATTTGATATGGTAAATCGGTAGTATGAACTTCTTCCCAAGAAGTACTTAAATCTCCATTTTTCTTCTTTTTTGAACTCTTTTAAAAAAATATTCACATTCAGGCCAAAGATCGTGCATTTTGACGTGTTATTGTAATCTTTATGCATTGGAGTAGATCTTTGAGTGCAGCAGGGAGCTATCTATTGTTCCCTCCATTTGCCTCTTAGTGGAGTAACAGAGGGAGAATTGATTGATTACCTATGTTGAAATTTACAGTTAGAAATAAAACCCATATACCTAAGTAAAAAAAAACTAAAATAGGTATAAACAAAGATAAATTACCTATAACAAAATGAAAACTTATAATGAGAGGACAACATGTTGAGAGGTAAAATCTGGACTGAAGCAATTAATTTATATTACATTCTGTCTGTTGGTCAATATATTATTCGAGATACAAACCCAATAGGAATACACACGTTTAACAAAAATAAAGTACCAGTGGAGGATGTGATGGAATGTGTTACTACGATGAACTAGTCTTTCGCACGGAGGCATGCTTCCGTAGTGTACATAATTCTTAAATTTACTACTGAGTTATGTCGAAAAATCAAATAAATTATAAAAATCAAGTTGACACAAACAAATATATGATATTGGATCTAGATTCACAATTTTAACGAAGATACCATTCTATTATGATCTACATTTAAGTCACCTCTTTCTCCACTTACTTACTCTAGGGTTTCTGTGGATTTTTATAAACATAAGTCGAGATGTGTCACTTTATTTCCTTCCCAGTACTATCTCTATGAAGGATTATCTTTCTTTGTCGTTCTGTATAGATGCCGATTTCTTCATCAGTTTTACCTCGCATGGTTAAAAAACTTGGCTCCACCGCCATATCAAAATATACCACCCTTGTACATATTAGCCCTCCTCCGCGGAAAGCCTGATTGATATCGTAATCAATACATCAAAAAAATTCTCAGCTAAGTAGGTACCTAGGCGATTTTTTAATGATTTGCCCATTTGTTTAGTAACTGACTCTCCCTTACTAATAGTTCTTGAAAAAGCACTGCAACCAAATCGTCCTAATGTGTTGATATGCAAATTGAATGGATGTGTTTAAACGACAAAAAGATTTTCACAGTCTTATTTGGATAAATATTTTGTATATTTGAAATAAAATACGCACTAAACGCCAAAAACTTAATTTTGAGATAATCTAATAAAACTGATTTTTCCCCCATACAGACAAAGTACTATGATGATTTTTGGATCTGTTTTTTACGCCTTTAGATCATCGATATGGACTTAGCGCAATATTTAGACTATTGACAATGGTTTATAGACCATTTCCTCATACTCAACTCATTTTTGGCGTTTAGTGCGTACCTATTTTATTTCCACTATACTTTTAAATAATCTGACTAAGCTCTTAGCACGAAGTATCTAGATAAAAATGGTAGTAACCTATATTACATACATCACCTTTACATTATATACATTCATTTGTATAATCCTTCTCACTCTGTAAACTTGTTGTGTTTAATTCTAATTGAGAGCTTCAACTTTGTTTTTAGATTTAAATTATGATTAAAACATATTTATGATTTTCAACGAACAACAAAGGATAGAAAACACTACAGTGTATTTCTAAAGCCAAAACTCCATAATGGCTAGTAGTTTTATGAATAAAAATCAAATAACGTTCGATTAGCATTCAGATTGTTAAGAAATACTAACCAACTCGACAAACGTTCTTCTGGCAAAAGATTTTGGATCGTCAGGCGCTTTTCAATCATATATAATAACTATTATCACCAAGATCCATCCATCATACATCTCATATCTACTGCAATTAAAAAAAAATATCCAACCAACTAAAGCATTTCATTTATAGACTTCAAAATTAATTCAAAAAACATTTTCAATCGTGTAATAATGTTATTTAAGATAAGCCATTCTCGAATCAAACGAGCCACACACGAAATTCATAAAAATCAATCCAGTCGTTTGAGAGATAGTCACCCACGAACAACAAAATTTTATATATTAATAGGTACAAGGTACAAAACTTCACATTTCAAACAGGCGACAGAATGTGCTCTTTTGATAACCAGACGAACCTCGGAAGCCCCCACTACTAGTGGCCACATGATGTGTGCGTTGGTTTGTGTCAGTAATTTCAATGCGTTAATACCATGCGATTCTGAGAATCAAAATGCACAACGCTTAGGTACCATTATTCATCGGTCAATAATGACATTCTCTTGCATGCAACCGTTGACTTCCGCGAATATTAAATCCTTTTGAATCAACGAGTCAGCAAATATTACACTAAACTTTAATTATATAATATGATGTACCTAATTAAAGAGATGAATGAAGTTTCGATATCAGTATATATAAAAAATAGGTATCTAAAAATTATAACAAAAAATTACAATGCAGACGTATTATCCGGTTTATTATAAAGTAGAATCAATCGAAATATTAGATACTTCTAACCGCACAAAAATACAAAAACCCGAATCTCACGTGACTTGATATTTTCTTCAAGATCTAAGAAAAAAAAATTTATTTAGAGTATAAAATTCAATCGTGTGTTATTTACCTTCGTAAAGGTAAATTTAGTTTATTAATCTGTGTTTCATAATAAAATCCAGTTCACACTTCTATCAGTCTGTGTTTCATAATAAAATCCAGTTCACACTTCTATCAGTCTGTGTTTCATAATAAAATCCAGTTCACACTTCTATCAGTCTGTGTTTCATAATAAAATCCAGTTCACACTTCTATCAGTCTGTGTTTCATAATAAAATCTGTGTTTCATAATAAAATCCAGTTCACACTTCTATCCCTTAATTTCATTAGAAGAAATAGATAAATGCAAAGTAGACACTCACAAACACAGATCAGTGGCCTTTATACATAGGTATACATATCCTCCCATCCATATGATATTCACTTAATTAAATAATTTTGATAAAGGTCACATTTTCGGGATATTCCGGCGGGCGGTTCCATTTGGTCTATCACTGCTTCAGGTATGTTTTATTCAATAACAAGGGTTTAAACAGAGCATTTTGATACGTATATTGTTACAAAATTAATAACTGCTCTTGTCTAAAATTGTTTATCAAATAATTCTCGTATAAACTCGAACAATAATCCTGAAATAGATTCAGCTGTATTGCGAGTAGTTACATAATGAAAAGGATTAACTCAATTGGTGTGGAATGGAAAATACCATATTTGAAATTTGGACTTAAATACCACTGCTCGGAGTCATCACACAAAGAAAAGAGTCAACATTATTTCGAAACGAAAATTTTTAGGAAAATGGTTAGTGCATAGCATAAGCTGTAAATTCCAACAAAGAATGAACAAGTTCTATGTGTGGTCTGTTCTATGCGAATGCGAAATATGGACTGTGAAAATTAACACCATGAACAGACTAGAAGCATTTTGAACTAGATCGCAGAATGTTTAAAATACCTTGGACGGACATGATTACAAATTAAGTGCCGAATACATAAGGCGAGCTGAATCGGAAAGAGAGATTGCTATCAAAAATTTTCAAGGTTCCTAAGATTTTCCTAATTGTGCGATTTACTGCGGAGGTAAAAGTGTCTTCTCACTAAAATATTAATGAGCTAAATTGAGGGACGCAGAATACCTGGCCGAAAACAAACTTCATGATTGCGCAAAGTAAATCACTGGACCAGTGGTTGGTTGTCTGGCGGTTACAACGCCGGCTTTCGTAAGTACTGTTTGGTGCGGACGTCGTGGTTCGATCCCAGGTGCCGACCATCTTCCTCTTTCACGACACAAGCTTACTGTGAAAGAGTGTATTTATGTTCACTTTGAGTGCGCACAGATTCATTAAAAAAAAATATCCGATGTGTAGAGTAGCTGTTCCGAGCAGCTCATGTCGGAAGAAGATTTTGCCAACCCAAATTTACCTTTTTGCTCAAAAAATTGACATTTTTTCCAGTATAGTCTTAGGACCTGAGTATGCTTCACCTGGAACTTTTTGTTTAGACGAATGCCACAACATTATTGAAAGAATGTCCGGTTAAAGTCTAAATATGAATGACGAGAAATACCTCTTTCCTGCAATGATAAGGAAGAATTATTTTACAAATAAATATTTTTATACTTATACAAGTAATATATTACATAATATGTAGGTATATATATATATATAGGTATTTGACGCATCTCCGCATATTGCGCATTTTGCGCAGTAATGGAGATCAAATCGACTGGTTTTCTAGGTTTTGACACCATAAACAAATTAATTACAAATAATTTATTTATTTATTTATTTATTTTATACTTTATGCATATTAAAAATAGTGTACAAAAAATAGTGTATAGACAAGTGGCAATGGCGGGATTATTGGATTACCAATAATCATTGGATAAGAAAAAAATATATACTTAATTCATAGAATGTACCTATAGAAGGGCATTTTTATTAAAAAATGTATCCTACGTTATTAAACTGCAAAATTTGACAGAATTGTAGGGATACGTTTGTCCTTCCCCTGCCAACCCTTTACAAAACCATCAAGTAGTCAAATGTGACAGTTATGAAAGATTCCCAAATGCTCCGAACACCCTTTGGATGGTCCCATACAATAATAATAAGTGTATTCGTACTGTATTAATTGAATCTTATATTTTAATATCGCCTCATAATAGGGCAATCAAATTTGACAGGGGGATACTTCAGTTAAATATGTAATTATGAATTACTTTAATTGTTATCATTATTACCAGAGGGAGGCAGTGTTTAAATTGAATACCAAAGGACCATTCATATATCGATCCTGACAGTTGAGTGTCTTTGCCGGAAAACAGGTTAAATTTGATAATCATGTGTATGTTTTATTGCGTTTCAATTTAAACTCTGATTCTAAATGTTGTTTGGATCTGAATGTTTCCTGTATGTTTTCTGTGTGTTTTTACCTTGATTTTATTTTGAATTTTACTGGGATAACTTTTGAAGTGTGCTTGATGGGCACTCAATGTGAATTGTCAAGTGAATTTTTTATGAATTATATTTTATGCATTGACGTTTTAACATATGGCTGGCGAACGATTGAAGCTGATGTTGATTGTTGCAATAATTTTAAATTTCTGTTTCTTTTATATAATTTTTTGATATTCTTTAATTTACTTCTATATTATGTAGTATTGATACAATCATTTATTTTGATATTTATATTTGTGTATTTGTACTGTTTTTATGCATCGAAGAATGTGTTATTTTACAGTTATTGTTACTGTGAAGGAAATGAAATGGCAAATGTTGATGGGACTGTGTGTTTTGAGTGTTCTGGTTTGATGGTTAATACCACGGTGTGTGAAAGATTTGATGGGATGTTTCAGTTTGCGATTGCCTGTGGTGGTGTCTTGCTCTTGAGGAATACGGTTTGTTGTGGTGGGATCAACGGTTTGTTCAAGCACATTCGATATGGCCCGTAATCTATTGGATGAGAGCTTAGTGAGTGAGATTTCCACTGCAAGTGTGATGGAGACACAGGACTTGGGCTTGTGTAATAACTTTGTGGAATCTTCGGGATATCTCAGATTTCTCACACTGAACGTACGAAGCCTCAATAAGCATTTTAATGAGCTGGAAGTTCTGTTAAAGTCGTTGAACAGCAATATTGATATTCTGGTTCTCACTGAGTGTCGATTGAGAGAATCTGCAAGAATCCAGTGTTTGGATGGCTATATAAGTTTTTCGACTGCTTTTAATCCCTTACAGAACGATGGAGTGGTTGTTTTTGTGAGAGAGCACATCTGTTGTACGACTGTGGAGCATATTATTCCGGGCGCAAACTGCTTGCAGATAAATTTGGGAAACTCCCTTAGTATTGTGGCAGTCTATCGTTCCCCATCGGTTCAGAAACTTGAGATTTTTCTTGATTGTCTTGGTAATGTCTTAAACTTGAACAACCATAAGAAACATTTGATACTAACTGGTGACTTAAACATAGATATACAGGGCAATAACGCTCTAGATTATTTGAATCTATTGGCAATGCATGGTCTCAGAGTTATGCTTGATGTGCCGACCAGAGTTGGTGAACATTCAAGCTCATGTCTGGATCATGTAATGGCACGTACTGATTGTTGTTCCGAAGCTATGGTGTATCAGAATACAATAACTGATCATTATACACTGTTGTTCAGACTTGGCCTCGATTCAGGCATGTATAAAACCACGAACAAGCCGAAACAAAGGTATACCAAAATTGATTTTGATGCGGCAAAAGTAAAATTGGCGGATGAAAAATGGTTGGATACGTTGAATTCACAGGATGTTAATTGTGCGACTGAAAATTTTCTTTGTACCCTTAAATCATATCTGGATCAGTGTACACTTGTGATAAATCCTAAAAAAAGAAAACTGAAGCCTTGGATTACGGATGGTGTTATAAGATGCCTGAATAAAAGAGATGCTATCCATAGATCATGTCGTAGAGACCCCTTTAATTCGGCGCTCTCTCAGTTTTATAAAAAATATAGAAATATGTGTATAAATGTAATCAGAAATAGTAGGGAAAGATACTACAGACAAAAACTGGACAACAATCGGGGAAACGCAAGAGCAACTTGGAATACTATTAGGGAAGCAGCTGGCATGGGTGAAGGGAAACGTGCTCTAAAAGCGTTGAAGGTTGACGAGAGGGTGGTCACAGTCGATTCTGATCCAGAGGGAATTGCCAACTACATCAACCGCTATTTTGCTACAATAGGTTCTAAGCTGGCTAATGAACTCAAGGGCCAATTGAGGAAGAGTGAGAATGAGGTAGAGGAAATGTGTGAGCCTACATCTGATGAACCAAACTCGGTTTCTTTCTACATGACTTCAACAACGGAGCTGGAAATTGCAACCATTTTATCGAAACTAAAACCGGGATGTGGAGGAGGTGTTGATGAACTGGGCTCTGATATTTATAAAAGATTGGCAAAGTTTTTGGCTGTACCGATTGCTCACATATCCAACTTAAGCATTAGGTCTGGAGTGTTCCCAAATCACTGTAAGGAAGCAACAGTGATACCTATATATAAGGGAGGAGATGACTGTGAGATTTCAAACTATAGACCGATCTCACTCTTGACCATCCTATCTAAGATCATAGAAACTGTTATAAAAGCGAGACTCGTCAGATTCCTCAATTCAAATGGACTTTTGTCAGCAAATCAGTATGGTTTTAGAGAGCGAATGGGATCCTCCGATGCTATACTGACCTTGACACAGATGGTTGCGAGTAATATGGATGTGGGCTTGCGGACTGTGGCGGTGTTCTTGGATTTGGCTAAAGCATTCGACACTGTTTCGCATGCACTACTCCTGGGGAAACTCGAGAGGATCGGTATAGTTGGTTCTACACTGGGATGGTTCAGGAGCTATTTGAGTGACAGAATTCAGCGAGTGAGATTAAATGGCGCATACAGCAAAGCGGAGTTTGTTAGGTTTGGGGTACCGCAAGGTAGTGTGTTGGGACCCATACTCTTCCTGATATTCATTAATGATCTCTGCGATTTGAAGATAAACGGAAGAATCATTACATTTGCCGATGATACGACGGTATTATTCTCGGGTGATTCGTGGATTAAGGCAAGAAAGGCAGGAGAGGAGGGTATGAGGCATGTAAGAAATTGGCTTGACAAGAACCTCCTGACTCTGAATGTTAATAAGACAAACTTTGTGACCTTTAGTCTCACTAGGGTCGGACAGCCAGTGGACTTTGATCGTCTGACGCTTCACAGGGGAAGTTGTGTGTCCACCTCCTGTAACTATGAGATTGTAGAGAGAAAACAGGACGTCAAGTATTTGGGAGTATACATCGATTGTGGGCTCAAATGGGAACAGCACATTGATAAACAAGTAAAAAAGCTCAGAAGCTTCATATACATATACAGGAGTCTTCGAGGGGCACTAGACAGAGACACTATGCGGCAGGTATATTTTTCCCTTACCCAGTCACTGATATGCTACGGCATAGAGGCTTGGGGAGGTTGTGCTGCGTTTGTGCACGAGAGAATAGCAAAGACACAGAGATTGATTATTAAAGTAATAATGCGTAAGCCGATCCGATTTCCGACTCTGGAATTATTTGAGAGCTTTCCAGTTCTGAGCGTCAGACAATTGTTTGTTAAGAGTATACTGTGTAAGTACCATATTAATTTAGCAAAGCACATGAGATCCCAACAGACCCGTCTTACAAGAAGCTCGGAAAGTCAAAACTATGTTGTGCCATTGTTTCGAACCACCAATGGACAGAGACAGTATGCTTTTTTTGCGCCTAAGATATTTAATGACTTGCCTCCCACCATTAAATCAATTAAAAAGGATGAACAGTTTAAGAGTGCCATCAAGGCATATGTTCGTCAACCAGGGATGGTGGCTAGGTATTTCCCTTAGGAACACATATGTATGTGTGTATGCGTGTGTGAATGTGTGTAGATGTTATTTGTATTTTACGTATACTGTGTTTTCGATTTTTATTCTTATTTTATTTTTGCTGCAATGAGATTTGACATGATTGTATGACTGATTTAAGTTGTGACTATACGCTAACAGAATGTTTTGATTTACTTATAACAATAATGGAGAAGCAATTCACAAAATGTAATGAGTTTATTTTTAAATGATTGATGTTTTTTTTCCACTGATTTTATTGATAATTGTTGAACTCTTACTAAAGTTATGCTGAAATAATCGAGGAAAAAGGAATCTATTTGTGTGTATGTACATGTGTATTTATTGTTTGAGTAGGTGTATTTCAATTATTTATTTTATTATTATATATTTACTTATTATTTTTAACCTTTTAAACTTTATTTTTTACTATTTTTACCTTTTTTAACTTTACTTATACTGTTTTTACCTTTTTAAACTTTACTTGTTTTAATCCTAGATTGACTGAATTTTGTTTATTTATACTGCATGTACCTATGTGTAACTCCTCTCCTAGACAGGCTAAGCCTAGTGGAGGGAGACATGAATGTTCATCTACCATTGTACACTATATTCAATGAATAAAATTTATTTATTATTATTATATCAACATTTCTCAAACTGTATAAATGTAAATTAGAAAATACTACACTGATTGAAGAACGATTATCTATGAATATATTCTATGTGGTGGTGCATGAATTATGTTGTTTGAAAATATACACACTTACCTCATACAGATAATAATAATAATAAATTTATTCAAAATTAATAAGTGCATGATTAAGATGCCGCTTCAGTTGTGAATTTTTAGAACACAAAAACTTTCCGTATCAGACTTTTACATTGAGAGATTGTTTAAGCAAATTAGGTGCCGGTGGTGGAAAATTAAACCGATTCAGGAAATTTGAATCGTTTTTCACGATGAATTATCAACATATTTACTCGTCGAATCGAAAATCAGCGTTAAAACGGGCGGGTCCGTCAAAGCTTTCTACAATAGCTATGCGGTTATTGGAGTACTGATGATCTTATGTGTTTATGTCATTTGTTTTGTTTGTGTTGTTCAGTGTCAGTGTCTCAAATCAAAAAATAAATAATGGTATGGTTAACTCTTCGTATTTTTATTATCAGAAGCATGATTGTATTAAAAGTATGTGGAATGTTTTGAAAAGCAATCGTGATCACGCAGTTTACTAAATTATGTTTACTTGCGTTTTCTTAATTACATTTTCTTTAAACATTTTTCGATTGCTTCTCGACCGATATTCGAAAGTTTGCTTCAGTTTAAAAACGATTATTAGATGGGTAAATCATTGAAGTGTTTGGTGGTCTAGCGGCTACGACGCCGGCTTTCGTACTGTTTCGTGCGGAGGTCGTGGGTTCAAATCCCGGTGCCGACCATTTCCACTTTCACAACACAAGCTTTGCTTAATGTGAAAGGTGTCGAAAATGTATTTGTGTTCAATTTGGGTGAACCGAGATTCATTCAAAAAAAAAATTATAATATTTTTATTCTCTGAATTTGTTTAATTACATTTACATGAATTGAAATTTATATTGGGAAAAATAAACTTTGTATCCTCGAGCCGTTAAATGTACAAAAACTTTGGGTCAAATAAATTTATACGTCAATCTACCAAGTATTTTTTGATAACATTAAACTGGAAACAAATTTCCAAATAGCGACCTACTCCATTTATTATAATTTGTTTCGCACGTGTTAGTACAATCAGAGTATTTTGCATGTGTAACGAACCTAGAATCATTCTAAAATTGAAGCAAATATTCCAAACGGCACAGCCTTATAATATAATAATATTACGCTGTGGCTGTGTAAATCTGAAAGAAGCTGATTTATTTTAGTTAGATACTTTGAATATAAATAAATGCTCGCACAAAAGTGTAGTATGTGTGTGTATGTTAAAATAAACCTCCTGGCTTCTACGGGAATATCTTTGTGTTTCCTTAGCCTTAGGGCTGTTCTATACATCACAACTCGACTACCTTATGGCACAATCATTTTATTTTAAATGCAACAACACGGCTTTTTATATCATTGATTTAAATGTCGTTATCTATATAAAAAAAATCTATAATTCAGTATTGATTGTTGATACTATAAGAGATTCTTCTATATTTTCTTCTTCTTAATTTGGACTTTATGGCTTGTAATTCAGGAGGAGGGATAACCATTCAGGTCGACTACCAGCTCTCCCTTTACCTCGTTGGTGATTTGCTTGGGAGCCGTTCTCCATGGGGTTGGCCGTGCAATACCATGTTAGTTGCTCTATAGTAATCCATTCTCATTCTCATACCAGAACCTTATTAATTAAATAAATGTTATTGCTCCCCTTCCCCATCTCACTTTGTCTTTGACGTCGCATAATTCCCTTAGCCTGGTATTCCTAACTATATCTGAGGGTCTTCCTGGCTACGCTACACCCTTAAGAGTTTTCCTTTCTGAAACTCCCAGCGCATTATTCGTCGCAGAGGTAACAACCCTGTGGGCCTAGACAAAATACAGTTGGCGATCGACTACAAACGAATTCTTCGTCAATGTAGAGTAGGAAGAAAATTAGCTGTCCACTTTTTATATTTTTATATAAGTGTCATTGTTTGGTTTAAATAATTGTTTACGTGTTCCAGTGGACAGATAATTTTTTCGCACTATACATTGGCGAAATCTTCGTTTGTAGTCGAACGCCAGTTTGAATTTGTCTACGGGGGCTGGACTCGATCTGTTACGTCACAATGGGTCTGACACATCAAGTCTTATAAATTTTTACTTTATTGCTAGTTAGTATCTAGTTATCATATCAGGGTTTCTCCATATACCTAGAGTTTCAGGGGCAACCTGAGACTGCAGCGCTTTGTTATTTGACCCAATATCTCAGTCGGTAGATGTTTCTACTCACACACCCACTTCAAGGTATTTAGGTATTTATCAAATAAGTCCTTCAGACAGCTTCAAGCTGGTATTTGGTTTCAGGTTCTTATATTATTGATGTCTCACCACTGTGATGAGAAATTACATAAATTAAGTAATCTATCGCTGTTCTGTTATTGTACGTCATATCGCACAAACATAAAAACAAATGCGTCCTTACACCTACTCTTCTTATACACACTAAAACTTCTACTATTGTAGTAGCCTGGTGTAGCGCGTCTGTAATAAATAATAGAGTTTTAGATTATTTTATAAAATAGGTAATACATTATTATGTTTGTTCTACACCGGCGGCAATAGATTTTTTTGCTTGAATATCTACATTTAGTGTTTGCTTTGTTTCGTACATGTAGCTCTGCTTCTCAAACTTTTTTTCAACATCAAAATTTCAAATCGCGTTGAAATAATAACACGATTGAGCATAGTAATAATATAATAACATAACTTTGAATAATGTACACACGCATCTAAATGAAAATTTACATTGTTGCTTCAAAAATTTAATTCTTAAATATTATTATAGAGACGGTAAAATAACAGATACAAAACTTCCATCTTCATTCTACTTCGTGAGATTTTGCAATTTAACAATCTCAACGAGAAACAAAAAGACTACATTTTTATTTTATTCCAAAAAAATTTTTTTTTAGCAAAGGCTTTTGTCGTGAAAGCGGAAATGGTCGGCACGGCCGGGATTCGAACCTGCGACCTCCAATACGCTGTACGAACGAAAGCCGCTGATTGATACCACTGGACTACCAACCACCTCAAATATCGTAAATTCTAAAAAAGACCTTTCTTACAATAGTTATAATTTACATTTTATTTCATTATTACATACCTATTCATATTATAAACAGTTTCTTCCTCTCTCCTAAAACATTTGTGTATACCTATACCTAAATAGTCTTTTTTGTTATAATTCATACCATTTTCAATTATGAATTTATCCTTTGCAGGCGAATACTGGTCTACATTCATCGTTTTTTTTTAGCGTAAACGCATTCACCTTTTGACCTCATTTACAGAACCCGCGACCTACTAAAAAAAGTTGGTAATGAACCGTTAGATGACAAACAACTCCGAAATATCCCTGTAGACCCTAGATGTGACTTACGTCATTGTATGACTAAAGAAATGATATGTAGAATCCAAAATACGTAGGTAATTATATCAAAAAAAAGGAAAGCAACAAAAATGGTGTATTTCTCAAAAATGAGAATCGTAATAGTGCAGATTGCAGAAGTCTCCACTTTTTACACTCTTAAATGTTAAATGGACGATGATAGTATGATTGTTGACTTATTGAAATCAAAGCTCAAAAGTTAGAGTTGAACTGAACTTCATGAACTTAATTCCAACCCATAGACATTTAGCCATATTTAGCCATTACTATAACGGACCGTTTCCACTTTGACAACTCTGTGAGTTGCGAGTGAAGTGCAGGTGTAAACATTGATACAAGCGGTTTCTGTTTTTTTTTTGCAAGTTGCCTCGTCCCACGCTGCTTCCTTATATGCGCACTGCGCAGCATACCACAAATGAATTACAGTACACTTGTTGTCAGTGCTGCTTCCGATGGTAAAAAAAAAACATATAACCCATTGGACTGAACGGAGCAACTTATGTACATACACTCACACAATAGAAAAGGACAGTCTACGCCTACAACTAATATATGCGCTTAATACTCGTTTCTTTACATCCTGAAAACGACTCTAACCTAATGCTAATACTAATTTTATCAGGTATTTAGCCATTTTGTTTAGGGAAGCTAAAATGTGTAAAATTCTTGTTTTAATTAAAATATTAAAAAAAAAAAACGTTTGACTAAAACAGTTGAAAAATGTGTGTTTAAGTACCTTTATTGTTATTTGTTTTTTTTTACCATCTAACATTTGTTATGGACCACACATAACTACACATAAAAAAGGCAATATTTAAGGTGGGAATATTATAAGTATGAAGGAAACACCTTTAAAGAAAAAGAAGTACAGCATTTGGGTTACGTGTGGGTGAAATAAAGGGATATTTTATTTGCCAACAAAAATGATTTACTACGGAGAGGGCCTAAAAAATCAGACGCCTACTTAAAAAATCTTATTTTCTGATTTTTACAAACTTTTATTTGAGACAATGGGAGACCATACAAGATTAGGTGTAAAGTTTCCCTCAAATCGACGACATATTTGACCTTTAAATTGATTGAAAATAACAATACAAAGACGTAGATAAATAAATGTCAGAACTGTTATTCATGAACTTTGTTTTACCAACATTCATATTGACATCCAGCTTCTTTCCCGAATCTTTGATCCTATTGATATGTAGGTCGTTGTCCGGCAAGATTTCTGATATTATTGATGTAAACCCTTTTACTTTTACCCCCTTGTCTTTGTCATGAAAGGTTGAACAACATACATAGGAGAAAATGCATCCCTGTAGGACTCCCCGTTGGATTGGGGTGCCCCACTATCTAATTGATGATAGTTCGTTGATTACAAATCTAGCTTTTTATAATGTTTATGTGTTTGTCATCTATTCATGCTTTATTCTTCTTCTTCTTCTTTCTTTCAGCGCGGCAATCCACTCTCGAGAGAGTGATCTATACCAATAACATAATTTCTACGTATCTTCCTAATTAAAATTAATTGCCGTGCATGTTACCAAATGCTTTATTCTGTCTAATGTATTTTTTTGTTGTCTATAAAACAAAGAAAACATCCTTTCTTTGGTCTCGAAGTTTCTGAAGTACAACGTTTTTTCACTAATTTAGCCACCCTAGTATCAAAACCATTTCAAAACCAAACTGAGAGTTATCAAGGTGGCATTTATATTTTTTCTTATTCTTGATTTAAAAAAAAACCCGTTACAAACTGGATCTTTACGATGATTTAGTTAGAGAAGATACTGGGCAATGTTTATGGTAAATAAAAAGTAAGTGTAAATCACTTTATCGCACACTTTGAATCTTATGTAGTAATAATATAATATTATTTTTATTGTTTGCTATTCTCCATATAAAGGGTGAAGTGTCAGAACGTTATTTATAATATTTATGTTATGATCCATTTGTCATGTTGGGCTTATATATTAGGTAGATACCTGCAACCCTTACAAATACGGCATTGAATTTAATACGATATAAATTTGATGGGTAAAGTGAAAGTACATACATACATATGAAAACAATTTTATTATAATAGTAGATATAAATAAATTAGATGTTTTATATACCTAGGCAGAAAAATATTTTTTCCCACAATTTCACCGAAGATTTTCAAGGAATGAAAGACGCGCTGTTTTTAAACTCGAACCAATCAGTGGGATGAAAAAATAATTAAGAAACATTTTCAATTTGAAAGTTTCAAAGTACCTACTTAGTATAGAAAAAAATCTTAATCAATAAAGTGTGATTGCATCCATTAAATCCTAATCGTAACATGATTTTTTTTACCTGTGTCAGTAAAGAAGCAAGCAAGCCTGTTGGAGCTTTAGGGTACAATGTTTAAAAGTTGGCATGTATTATTTTATTATAAAGATAAATCCCACGAACAGTAGTAACCACGTATCGTACATAGGAGCAAAAGGTAACATGACATATGTAATTAAAGCCTACAGACTTCTCTCTATGTCTGAGATACCTATATATCCTATGAATAATAATATTATGTGGGCATACATTTTGCAACGTGAAATTTTCTGTGTAATTCTGTTTTTGACAAGAGTTTTCATTTTAAAATAGTAACGTTCGTAGCAAATCAACTTCACAGGACCGCATTCGCTTTTGTTTACTTAGCTAACAACCTTTTCACATGACAAAATCTAATAAAGCCTTGCAAGAGTGATTGCATATGCACACTGCTTCAAAATGTGACACTATCATGCAATAATTAATGGATAAAATGGCTATAAAATGATAGTGGAATACTTTCGCGCACCTAGTAAGAATAAAAATGCACTTTTCATACTTATAATATTATTGTAGGTAATATTTTTCTAGGTACGTACATATTACAATTACTTCATCACCCACTGCAATGAGGAACAAGTGTTAAGAACGTGTAGGTACCTCGTGAAAGTATAAAGGCTTACTTACCTATTTTCCAAAATATTTAAAAAAAGGCGATATTCCATCCATACACTGTGTAACTGCCTAACTAATTATCTGAAGAACTAGCCCTGAAATTTTACAAAAACGTATTGAGGTCCTCTACCTCTCTGCTTCGGATCCTTATCCACTACCGTGTGTAATGTAAAACTGGAGTCCTATTTTCCTACCTCATTGCATCACGTGTGTGTGTACGGCTGTACCGAATTCGCTTATTGTATTTGTTATGTTTAATATTGTAAAAAAAGGAAATTTAATTTCGATTGTCATTTGATAGTTGTCGGAATGTGGCCTTTAAACATCGTTTAAACAGATGCATTGATTGGAATTATATTTGTTAAATATTTAAGTTATTTATTGCTATATGCACAAATTTGAATTCAACATTCATAGTAATTTCAAGGGAATCGTCTTTGGGGAAAACTAGGCGCGTATTTAAATATAGAATGCAAGTCGACGGATTACCAAAAATTTGAAAAGAACATATAGATGATCCCCTAAAATATTTCCTGGGGATGTATAACAATAGAAATTCACATCGTAGAAGGTTTATAGCGCATATTCAGAAGAGATGATAAAGAATTTTGTCGTATACGTCCATTTCAAAAACAAATACCTACCGAGCTACCAAACTTTGAAAAAGACAGAAATAAATATAAGATTCGAAGAATCAAAACAATGGATTCACTTAATGTAAAACCATTCGTCTGAGCTAATATTTGTATAAAATTCCAATTTTGGTTGAATTTCGAAAGAATTGCCCTCGAAAAAGAATGAGTGGGTAAATATTGAATGAATAAACTATTATCAAGATACAACTCAAAACACAATAAGTAGATTTCAATTTCAATAAATATTTCGAGTGTTTTGAATATTTTCACAAAAAAAAATTCTTAAATAAAACTAAACAAAATTAAAATGTATTTTATTACGTGAAATTAATTTGATATTAAAATGTAGGTATTTCAAAATATTCTTTTTTTTATGACGTAGGTTTCTTGAAATATTGAAAAAACCCTCTGTGAGGCTTTGTCGAGAATTCGCCAAACCTAAATCAATGAATAAATCAACCTTGATACAAAATCCCCTCTGTCTTGGTACGATCTCTACCTTATTTCTTTTGCTCTGGTGTTTTGCCCAGGGGACCTTCAATTTGTGAACTCTTTGTCCTTTCCCCAAGGAATACTCCTGTTCCAGGTATCACCATATGAATCGTTCAAATTTCTGTATGAAATTAATCAGGAAATAATCAGGAAATAACAGAAAACCAATTTAATTTTAAATAACGATGAAAAACACTATTTTTCTGTACGTATCAGTACCTACATTTCAACTTTACTCAAAAGGATATTCTACGAAAGTTTGTTTGTTTTTACTACTACAATTACTATTTTATATCTGTTTATTTTAAATATTTTGTGTATTTTAGAAAACCATTTAGCGATAATCTTATAATATAAAAGAATTTCGGGTTAGTGCGAATACTTATAACTCGAAATCAGCTAAACAGATTTTTATGATGCTTAGTTTATTGGATTCTTCTCCGCTCCGAATAACAGAATAAATAGGTATTATTAAAAGTTCGAAAAATGGATAGCAAATAATATATAATATCAAATTAACGCTTGTATGGAACGGACTTCCTAACAACAGCGCCATCTGTGAAAATGTCTGTGAAAACAAAACAATTTTTATTTGCTTGACAACCATTGGGTTTCAAAACACTGCGTCACCGACACCGGTACGATTATTTGAATGAATTTCTTTCAAGCATACAAAAAAAAATTTACATTCAAACATATTTTAAACGTATTTTTGTATGAATTACAAATTTGAAATCAATATTCATAGTAAGGACAACAGGACAACGTCTGTTGGAAAAGCTAGTCTACTATATAAATTAAAGTCGGGTTAGTGCGAAAACTTATAACTCGAGATTGGCTCAACAGATTCTACTGATGTTTGATTTATTGGATTCTTCTCCGCTCCGGATAACAGAATAACTAATAAAAAAAATAAAAAAAATGGATAACAAATGATGTAAAATACAATATTATTTAAGTTTGTATGGAAAGGTTACTGGGTCGCGCCCATGACATCGCGGGTAGTTCTCTCTCATTCTCGCATACGCTCTTACAGTAGCCCATCCCACTTACTCCACCGCACCGTTTCGATAGTTTTAGAAATTTTTCATACAAAGTCAACAACGCCCAACAAGCACAAAAGTCGTGTTAGCTAAAATTATATGATTTTTTTATTGTGTAAAGGTCTTATGATAGGATGCAAATTGACTAACAGTCACAAAAGTGTCGCAACCATGACCTCTTAGCTTATACGACCAATATGTCAGTAAAGTTGATCATATTAACATGTTTACTACTACTTTATAAGACTCGTCCTATAGTTAAGTCTTTTACCGTTTTTTACTATTATATCACGATGGTAATACGATATACACAATAAATGTCATATTAATAGTCTGAAAATCGCTTATACGACATATTTTAAAGACAGTCTTATAAAAGTCGTGTATTTGGTCGACAAAAAGTTTATACGACTTCTTTACAACATAGCCTTAAAATCATCGTATAATTATTCATATTGATGGTTACACAACTAGAACAAGAATGTGTTATAAACTTCGTATACAGAGTCGGCCAACAACTTATACGTACTTTTTATTACATAGACTTCAAAACGACGTATAATTTACCGTAATGATGCTAACACGACAATAAATGGACAGTTTTATAAACTTCATAAAGTATATCGCAAAACCTCTTATGTGACTACTTTTTAAGACAGATCCCTCGAACCAATACAAAAAGGCGAGTTGACTCAGGGTCGCAGTCAGGTCAGGAATTATACTGTTTTATACATATAAGTTTTTGCAAGTATTACACACATATGGATTTTCGTCATAATGAATAATTTTACGACGCGTTTGAATAATGAATACGTAATGAATAATGAGTACCAAATCAATAATAGGCGTGACATTAATTTACATTTTGTGTGAACTTTTTATGCACTTTCTTTTTTAGAAAAATGAACCTGTGCTCACTCAAAGTGAACACAAATACACTCTTTGACTCTTTTACAGTAAGCTACTTAAAGCTTGTGTCGTGAAAGAGGAAGATGGTCAACACCTGGGATCGAACCACGACGTCGTCCGCACGAAACACACATATTATATTCATGTATTATTACACACATATGGCTTTTGATATGAATGCATAATAATTACGTAATCAATAGACGAGACATTCATTCCATTTTGTTGAAACTTTTTTTTGCATATATTACACACACATGGCTTTTCATAATAATGGATAATAATTTGGTACCTAATCAATAGACGATACATTCATTCCATTTTGTTGAAACTTTTTTTTGCATATATTACACACACAGGGCTTTTCATAATAATGGATAATAATTAGGTACCTAATCAATAGACTTGACATTCATTCAATTTTGTTGAATTTTTTTTCCATATATTACACACACATGGCTTTTCATAATAATGGATAGTAATGAATTTAAAGATGTATGAGTATAAACTCATTATCGGGGTGTATCTTGTATAAGTACCTATATACCTATAATAATAATAACACTTTTCTACACAAAAGTGTCAGTATAGCCGGCGGAACTTATTGCCTGAGGCAATTTTTTCCAGTCAAACGGTCTCGTCCAATCTGAGACAGGCCAACCCCGAGTAGAAATTTTCAAGTGAAAAAACACTTAGAAAAACTCTGACCCGACCGGGAATCGAACCCGGGACCTCGGATCTAATGTCAACGCTAGTACAACTAGACTACCGAGGGCGGTATATAGTTAGTATCTTATAATTATTTGTAAGCATGATTAGGTACCTAATCAATAGACGTGCCATTCATTCAAATTGGGTTAGAACTTTTTTTTGCATATACTACACACATATGGCTTTTCTTCATAATGAAAAATAAACACCTAATCAACGGACATGCCATTCATTCCAGATTCATTCACATTTTGTATGAACTTTTTTTGCACATATTACACACACATGGCTTTCCATCGAAATGGATAATAAAACTAAACTAGGTACTTATCAACAGTTCAACGGACGTGAAATTCGTGCACATTTTGTTTGAACTTTTTTTTGCATATATTACAAACGTATGGCTTTTCGTCATAATGAAAAATAAACACCTAATCAACGGACATGCCATTCATTCCAGATTCATTAACATTTTGTATGAACTTTTTTTTGCACATATTACACACACATGGCTTTCCATCGAAATGGATAATAAAACTAAACTAGGTACTTATCAACAGTCCAACGGACGTGAAATTCGTGCACGTTTTTTTTTAACTTTTTTTTGCATATATTGCAAACGTATGGCTTTTCGTCATAATGAAAAATAAACACCTAATCAACGGACATGCCATTCATTCCAGATTCATTCACATTTTGTATGAACTTTTTTTTGCACATATTACACACACATGGCTTTCCATCGAAATGGATAATAAAACTAAACTAGGTACTTATCAACAGTCCAACGGACGTGAAATTCGTGCACATTTTGTTTGAACTTTTTTTTGCATATATTACAAACGTATGGCTTTTCATCATAATGAAAAATAAACACCTAATCAACAGACATGCCATTCATTCCAGATTCATTCACATTTTGTTTGAACTTTTTTTTGCATATATTACACACGTATGGCTCGCCTCTGTTGTGGACTAGATGTTTATTTTTATTTGACAAAAGCCATGCGAGTGTGCTGTGTGCGTTAAAAAATTCAATGTATCATAATATTATTAATATACTTAATATTCTATATTCATTTGATATTCCTCTAATGTCATTAAGGTTTGTATTTGTATCTCAAATGAATGGTTTTATTGGGCAACTTTGGACTTTTCTTGTTATCTCTTCCATGGTACCTGTTTAAAGCACAACAAAAATTAGAGTTGATGATTTTGAATGGGATATTTTATTAAAAACAGTTGAGATAATCATCTTTGCATAATTAAGATAAATTAACAGCATCTGAAAACGACCCTGAGCTCTCAAGAAAAACAAAAATGGTAACTGTGGTATTAGAGTCGTTAATCCGACCAAGATATTGCATAAACCTCACAAATAGTAATTTGTACGACCAAACATCGTACAGCCATCAGAACATCATCGATTTTCCGACTTATGTTCATACAGGCGTCAAAAACCGTCATATTCACGTTACTAACATAAAATGGCGTTCTATATAGTTCACTTTAACTAAATTTGTAACAATTATTTTTCAAAACATCTTTTTAAATACAATCATTCCGAGAAGCGCATTAAAAATTATAAATAATGGATGTATAATTGAACAATAAATTTAAATTTGCAATTAAATTTTACACGCGTAGATAAAGCAAAACTTCAATTCGATAATTTAGCAAAACTTGAAATATTATTGCCTTTTATAATATTTTGTTGTTAATAATATTAAACAATCTCAACCGCAGCGCAATGATGACGCATACATACGAGATTGCCTGTGAATTTGACAGCTGTCGCGAAAATATCGCATAGTTATGGAATAGCCTATTATTCGACGAACTTGCCTGTCTATTTTGACAGCTGTTGCGTAGATGTCGCATACTCGTAGAATAGATTATTATTCGACAAAATATTACAATCTATCGTACTAATGTGCCATAGACGTCACGTCACTTGTGATATAGACAATAATTCGACAAAATATGATAAAATATCGTACTGACGGGACATAGGCCTCGCATACGTGTGTTATAGTCAATTATACCACGACAACTTGCAAAATATCGTTTAAATGTTATTTATTAAACTTTTTTTATCATATAAATGTTAAAACAATGTCCATTTCCGATTTTTGGTCAATTTATGTCTTCCTTACCACTGTTAAAACTACTCATTTGTCGTATAAAATGGGCCCATTCCGGGTATGTAACGTTCGTGTAGACCATATATCCGATTCTTCAATGGCAGGATCGTAATGTTTTTACGACTATTTTGTGCTAGTTGGGCGGTCACATTCGTGTTGGTAATAGGCGAGGTAGGGTATGTGCGCGAGCGCATTTTTCTCAAGTTGTTCCCTCCAGAGCTTTGAATACGAATGAAATAGTGATGTTTCAGAAATAGTTCAATGTTATTATTCTATTAGTGTAATTCAATCGAATTAATTTTGTATTGTTTAACGGGGGCGCAGTGCACATCATGTACATATTAACGGACCACTTCGGGCTAGAACCACCGGACAACGTCTGTCGGGAAAGCTACTTTCAAATAAATCCAACTTTTTTTATTTTACTGCATGAGTTGTTTTTCTTAAAACACATTATATTACATTGTAATCCACTTTCTTTGAAAGTCAAACGATCTTCCTTACAAGGTTCCTAACAATCATATACACATACCTAATAGTATTGCGGGAGGTTGTATGCTGCGTATTAGGTAGCTACCTATAATGTGTTCACTAGCACACACAAGTATTAAAAAGCACAATAATGTAGGCATACACGATTATAATAAGTTTTCTGCTTTGTAATATCAACAAACACCACAAATAACAATAGAAACTTGCCTAAAAACTGATGAAATAATATTTAGTGTTTAAAGTCATACATGGATTTGCGTCAACATTCTTTGCGGCAGATTTTACCTTTCAAATTTTCAATCTGAAACTTCAAGGAAAAACTTTAAGAGAAATCATTAACGAAAATAAACAAAATTATGCATTTATACTATAACACTGAGCCTCATCAGAGTTATGGTTGAAAATAAAACCTAGATGTAATCTTCCATCGCGCTACATCCAGGCATGAGATCTTCTTGAGGATTCGAACCCACGACCTCCAATACGCTATACGTACAATTGTCGTCGACTGATTCCACTGGTCTACCAACCACTTTTTTTTAGAAAGACCACATATTTGATTCTTCTTTGAAAGTCTTTTCACTGTTTTAACCTAAAGATGAAATATTTTTCCTTAATACAATCTTCTTTGTATTTTCAAGTCAAGTCAAGCTTTTGTTATCTTATTTACTGTAAATATCTGCATGATTATTCACGAAAAAGTTTAAGGCTAGGAAGAACAATCCAGAAGTATTTGAGACAACACGAAAACAAAACACCAGTTTTTTACGTTCAAAAGCAATTTTTGTCAAGTGAGATTTTTTCT
This sequence comes from Mystacides longicornis, assembly GCA_963576905.1. Taxonomy (NCBI): domain Eukaryota; kingdom Metazoa; phylum Arthropoda; class Insecta; order Trichoptera; family Leptoceridae; genus Mystacides; species Mystacides longicornis. Next base: position 16,017,752 of record OY756431.1, read on the forward strand.
CTCTCTTAAATTATTAATAAATACCTACGTTTGAGTTACCCCTAACTGTTTCACTCATTACTTATTTCACAGCTTAAAAAACTAAAATTTAAATTGAGCATTAATAATTATGTCGAGTTTCGAACTAACAATACATTTAATGCGGTAAGTCCTGCCAATTTATTTTATCATCTTTCAATAAGAAATTAACGAAAATAAGTAACAAAAGCTTTATTTTCCAAATCAGTCGGACCATCATAACATATTTAATTTAGTACCTACGTATCTTCAATACAATACTAGCATACTTAACATCCAATGTTTTTTACTTCCAAATTTCATTACTTACACTTGAATTAAACTCTACTGAGTTCGTCTGAGAAGGAACTGTTTGCAAACATGCGACACTATACATTGGCAGTGTTAATTATTTATGGTACAATGATATTGTGTCGCTCAGCATAACAGTAAATACCTTTTCGCTGAGTGCCATGAAATAGTTTTGTTCAAATTACAAAATGATTAACAACACATTATCAGAACAAAAAAAACATAAATTCTTAAAAATAAAGTCACAAATACATACTCCAATCCGCAAAGATAGTAGGTACATAAGCTTTTAAATTATGATTTCTAATGCATTACCAAATTCACTATGTGTTATTTTGAATATACCTACAGATTGCGGTAATTTATTGAAAAAAAAATTATTACTTCATTAATGGCCGAGTGGTGAATCATATTAATTGTTCTGCCTGTGGGTGGACAAAATAGTTTGTGATGTCGAGATCTGCCATAGGAATCTGGTACGTAGAAATTATTTTATTCTAACACGTATATAGGAACCATGCAGTAACTTGTAGAAGTGGCTGCAAATATTATATTACATTGTTTATAATAATGATCGCAGTGTCTCAGGATATCGCCGGCGCATAAGCAATAAAGCCTCTCAGTACCCGAACATTTCCCTTGAAAAGACAAAACATTACACGGTAATAAAACAAACAAATAATTTCTACACACAATGATAAAGAGGAAACAATGTAAATAATGATATAATTTGATATCGCCTACACTCACATGTAGCTACACATACCAACGCCCTGTACCTATTGTCTGCTGTTCCTTCCAAACAATAGAATTTGTTTATAATGAGGAACACTTATACGACAAAAGGAATGTAAAATGTTGGCGATAAATAAAGGGTGGCGTGGAAAAACAACATTCTCATAAGGTCAGAAGGTGATCCATCTCTGATAGAGAATCTTTACAAAATTATTGGATTGATGCGGTGTATTTGGAATCATTTTGTGTTTAAAGGCGAAAGCCGTTTATATTATATTCATAAAATAAAATAAAATAAACCTTGTAAAAGGATTCCACAACTCATTAATCCGGCTGTACTCGCATGTATCTCATTATTTGCTAGACGTATAACTTTCATGCGGAATTTGATTAGCTGATGAAATTTTGTTGCTTAAATTTTCTCATGATTTCAAACATATGCCTCATCGTCTTTTAATAAAACATTGTTTCACTCGCACACATAACGAATGTTTCAAACATTCCTAAGGAGTAAGTGATAAATGACAAAACCTTCGTATTTTTAAATATCGTTATGAAAACTTAAAAATTAAATGAGTCTTCATACAGTCCTATTTCGTGAAAATACTTTTTCTACAAAACTACATTGAAGTACCTAAAATGTCAGTCTTTTGTCAAGTGAAATGAAGGAACAAAATGAATGGACCGTTTCAAACAATTAAATGTATCTAACTAAAACATTGATCTTAAAGAATTATCTTACAACTAATGACTCTAAAAATTCATTACTGATCTTCGATTTTTGAATGGAACAAACCACCACGGGCTTACGACCGTCTTCTACTGTTGTTTTGAAGGCTGGCTTAGCGTGATCACATTACGTTAACAACGTTCGCCATTAGGTGGTAATGTTTGAGTCTCCGAAACTCCTAATCATGAGAATTCTCGACATGTTCAACATGTCGAAAAATCTCATGTATGCAACAGATAGATATTTAATAATAATTAATGAAATATAGAGAAAAAGTTGGAAATTATTGAGAACAAGAGAGCAACCAAATTTAAAGACTGCGACTGCTGTCATGTATTTGGCAACATATACGTACATAATAACATTGATGATTAATTTTAATGAACGTGGTCAAAATTATTGTACATGTACACATAAAAAACAAATCATAAAACAAAAACATAGTCTCTAGTCCTCCAAAAGTAGGTATCACCGACATAGGTATCTATATTGTAGAGTTGTTTGATATCCTCTATTCTTCACCCAAGAACCAAATTATTTACATACTCCATTAATCAAACATACTTACACTAAAAAGTGCTCTAAGAAGATAAAGAAAATATTTAATTCTTCACATAGAAAGTAGGAATTTAGTAGGAACACTCTGTATCTAAAAATTTTAATGGCACTTTGACTTGATTATGTTTGATTTTAATGAGATTTGTTTCATTAAACGCAGAATCTGTAGTATGGAAAATTTACTGAAAGAGATTGCGATTTTCAATGTGACGTAAAATTTTCTATGAAACGATCGCTTTTATAGTCTCAGAAGTATTTTATACATCAATTTTAAGTAATGTAAAATAATATTGGAATATTTTATAAGATGAATAGGTACCTATTTAAATAAATCGTAGATTCAATCTGAGAAATAAATTAAAACTAGATATGTACCTAATATAAATAAATAAGTAACACATTCATTCTATGTTTCAAATATCGCATTTTTTATAATATGAGTTGGAACTATTTTAATATGATACCTGTACCTACCTACAATTTAGGCTTGCGACTTTCATTAACACAATATTATCCCTTAATGCATCGCTGAGGATTCCAATCTCAACTTCTTCAATGCCATGCGTAGACACTTCCAAATATTATATCAAAGAAATCATCGGCATACTATCTTTTTTTTTTCAATTTTTTTTGTAAGTTTTTAAGTACAAGTATTCACCCAAAACATCTACTCATTTTTGTCAAAAATTTGGCAAAAATATGCGTATTTTACTCTGGTACTGTTTAATGAACACATTGAAACTGGATTATATCACAGACCATGGTATAATCCTCTTTTGTGAAGTCTAAAGCCTTCCAATATCAATATTTATGACAACGTGATTATGATAATATCGAATTATTATAATGATGATGCATTGGAAATTTAATACAATACGTTTGAAGTATAAGCGACGAACGTTGATCATAGCGGTATAAGCGATTCTTCCTCCAGCCAGCGCGAGAAATTTGCATCAAACAGCTCTATTTATATTTTAATTTGATCTCAGTTTGTATCATGGTTTAATGAATTTGTGCTATGGAAATATTATTGGTTTGTTGCTTTGTATGGGGAATATTCAATGAATTTCTTTTAACAATTACCATAGAAAGACATTTTTTCTCTTTCTCTCTCTCAAACACTTAAATTAACTTTGCTCAGCGCAAAGGGTTTGTACCTGTTATGCCGAGTAATGATTTTTTGATTGTATAAAAATAAAATAAATAAATAAATAAATGCTCTACGTTTAACTAAACTCACGATAACTCATGAGAATTAAAAAAAATATCTTTAATCTATTGACAAGCAATAGAGGCACAGAGTTGTCCCTTGATGGACATAATATGCTGGTAATATATCTATGCAGACAACAGTAATTATCGTATTCAACAATAATTATAATACCTTTTGTTTGTAATACACTACAGACGTAATCACATTGTATCGATATATTTTTTAAGATAGTGAAAGAAACATACTAGTTTCCTATATACTATACCCTAGTTTCACCGTGACCAAATTAGATATATTGTGACATCCTTCCTTCGTAAATGTACCGCTACCTTCGGCCACGTCTCTAGAGGCCTCTTACAGATTTTCAGCGGCTTTTCCGGGCTTCTTCTGTCCACATGGAGTCTTCTTAATTGCTGCCTGATCCGTCACATCAGGTACTTGGAATATCATCCATTTCCATGTGCTCTACCTACAGAGATGTCAGAGGCATTGTTCATAATCAACATCTTCGTGTCTTTAACAGCAATTATAAAATTTCCATCTTAGTCCATCTGTTTGTCATGCATCCTTCGTCACTTATTTTCGACTTCTGAACTACATTCTGAATCGTAGTTTCATTCTTCTATCCCAGGTGACAATAGATTCCAGTTAGATCAACGAGAGTCCTTCAGGATACAAAGACCTACACATTTTTGTCCATAATGTCCTTTTTACATATTGAAAAAAAAAGTTATCATTAAGTAATAACTATCTATTTTTCTGTGACAGTCTTAAAAGAAGAACAGTAATAATTGAATCATAGATTATTTACCTACTTTTCTTCAAGTCCTAAAATACAAAAGGTTTTTTTGTATTCTCAAAAATAATATTAAAATGTTACAGAGTAAAATACATCTCGTGCAGTCAATGAAAATGTTCTGAATTTTGGGTGATTTTCTTTTCAAGGTATAAAATCTTAAGCTCTGAAATCCTTATGCCAACTTGGGGATGTTTTCAACGTTTTAATTTTCCACATATTATGGTAATCTTTCAGGAGATAAGGGCTGAAAGTTAATCCAATCGATATTCCTTACCTCGCCGTTCACCCACATATTATTTACTCTTCCCGACCGCGTACCTTTTTCCGTGAGCAAAATCAAGATATCACGAAACCTTTTCTCAGTCGACTTTAAAATGAACGGAGTCATTACTTCCAGGTTACTAGGAGGTTTGGCTTTAATACATCGTGTCGTTATCATGTGCATGTCTATTTAACGAAGTACATATACTTGTATTAGACATCTACCCCTTTACGCCCATAGGGGGGTGAATTGCGTGATTTAGATCCTAATATCTGGGGAAGACAGTTCCGCAGATTTCCTTGATTACCATTGTTATTGTATCACGAGACACTGTCCTGAAATAATATTTGGCCTCCACTCATCAAAGTACGTCATCACTGTGTCTTGTCTTTTCACAGAATGACTAGTTTCACGAATTTCATGAATATAAATAGGTACCTATTGAATTTGATTGTTTTCACCTTACGAAGGAACTTGAGACACATTTATTTATTTATTTTTATTTATTTATTTTATTTAACAAATATACAAACAGTGATTTTATAACAAACAATTACACAAATAGTATGGACAATAAGAACACCAGTAAAGTATATACGTAGACATTAACAGCGAGCGGGTTAAAAGTAAGACAAACAACAGAAAATAGGAAAAAGAAAAACTAATGTAACAATATGTGCAGGCTCAGCTGGGAGTAATGGGAAGAAGGAAAAGAGTGTGGGATAGGAATAAGGGACATGGAATAAAGCAGGAAGATAAAGAAGTCATTGCTCTGACGTCAAGTGTCTTCTCACGTTTTGCCTGAAAACCGTAAGAGAAGAGCTATTCAGGTCTATATTGTTGAAAAATGAATTGTAGGAAAATAATTGTAAAAAAACATAAAAAAATGAGACGTTTTGTTAGATGATAATAATGTTAAGAGTTTTTGTTTTTAGTCAAAAATCTGTAGTAAAATGTTAAAAATGTTTGTAGTAGAGTAGTTGATGTTTTTTCAATTCCTTATCCCCTCACATGTTTCGATCTTATACTTCGGACTTTGCCACTTCAGTAACGTAACGTTGGTAAATATTTGTTTCTATCAAAAATGAATTATTATGAAGTAGTTTAGATACTATACTGGCTAAGTGTAATCACATCTTCAGTTATTCTCGCAAAGTTTCTTAAACAGTTAAGTATGAAAAATTTCCCTGCGACAAAACTTTCTCCATGCATCGTCAGGTTTTTAGTGAAAGAACTTGTTTAAAGTTTCTTGATGCAGAAACATCATTGCACTTTTTTTGTCATCTGATAATATTGGAATGACACCAATAGAGAATGTTTTTCCAAACCAGCGACAAAACATATCAAATAATATATGTTTTTGAATAAAAATTATCTTATGAATAATGCAAAAGAAACTTAGAAAAGAAAACATATATCAGAAAGTATGTAAAGAACTTATATTTTTTGCAAGTTACAGAAAACATCCATGTCATTTCAGATTTAATTTAAATGTTACGTTTTCCTCGAAATATCGCACCACCTTCCGCGCATTTCTCAGTAATAACAATGTTTTACCTGCGGAGGAAATTCGGCACACAAAATGCGGTAACAGCCTTCACACCTTGCACGCCGCACTATTATATAGGCGACCCCCGAACTACACGGTGAAGATGTCTTTGGATATGTCGGGTAATGTAAAACCGTGATAAAGACTGCAATACATTTTCATACAGTAAGAAGCGCAACGTTCCAAAAAATTGTACTACATAATGAATCGCAGCTTTCTGAATCAATTTAGAATTGTGTGATTGGTTGAGATCTTTTCAAGGTTAAATCCTTTAAAATAAAATAAAAATATTCATTTTATTATTTAATGATTGGATCAAATTATATAAAAACATGTTTAACGACACAAAATGTTCGAAATTTGAAAAAAAAAATATTATGAAAGGTTCGCTTTTTTTCTACATATTGACTTTTTTAAATGTTCGCAAATGAATGAGTCGCCGGTAATCTAGAAAAAAAAAATATGTATTACACATTATTCTTTCTGACAACTTCATATATCAGGTACTTTTTCTCTGGATTGTACTACTGAATGGTCGAGTTGTTACAAAACCAAGCTTAATGCATCGTAATGATTATGAATTTTATCACAGAGCATTCATATTTATTTGAACTTTGTAAAGGGGAATTCCACTGTAAATTGGCTGATCCTCATATTTTTTCGTCAGGATTTTGTCGATATTTTTTTACTTTTTCAATTCAATTGGCATAAATTTTGGTCACCTGATACCATAACCTATAAATCGTCTTTCAATTACACTGCCGTGTTAATTAAAAAACGAATTTCAACCGGTTTGAGAGCAAAACCGTGTTATTTGAGGGTTCCCTGTAGTGAGTTAGAAACTAGAGACGACACACAAATAAACAATGTGGGACACAATGGGCGAAATTATATTATTAAGAGAACTGCAAAGGGGTGGGGAGTTTGTGAAATTATTAAAGATTCCAAATTACGACAGGTGCGGTAAACGAATCAACAACCACGTCGTAAAGACAGAGGGTAGCTAGGTACCTACCTATTTAAAGCTGTACTGTTCTGTAATTAGATTCTGCGGTGACCATAATATTATCATTTATGTGCCTATATCCCTCCTGTGTGTGTATGCCTCAAGCATTACTATATTAGCTCTATATAGTAACTAGCATTCCCGACAGACGTTGTCCTGTGCTCCTAGCCAGAGGCGGCCCGTTCATATGTGCATAATGTTCACTGTGTCCTAGAAACAAAAATACATAATTTATTCGATTGAGATAAACTAATAAAATAATAATATTCAAATATTTCTAAAACATCCATATTTCATTCGTATTCAAAGCTCAGGCGGGTACAACGCGAGAATATATATGCGCGCGCAGACATTCTACCTCGCCTATGATGTACCGATGCTGAGTGTGCACATTTTGAAAGTGCCCGATAATTTTCTTGACTTTGTATGAAAATTTTCTAGAACGCTCGAAACGGCGGAGTAAGTGGGATGGGCTACTGTAAGAGCGGCAATCACGTATGCGAGGGAACTACTATCAGACGGTGCAGTAAACAATAATTTTGTTTTTATAGATTTTTCATAGATGGCGGTGGCATCGCAGGAAATTCTTTCCATACTAACTTTTATATTATATTTTATATTATTTCTTATCCATTTTTCAAGATTTAATTAGTTATTCTGTTATCCGGAGCGGAGAAGAATCCAATAAATTAAACATCGGAAGAATCTGTACAGTCGATCTCGAGTTATAAGTGTTCGCACTAACCCGACTTTCTTTCATATTATCCATCGGATAAAGTTGTATTGGTTAGATAAATTCTAAATTAATATATCATTTGGTATTTATAAAAATTGGAATTGAATTAATTAATCAAAGTAAAGATAGGACAAAGTCTGTGCGGAATGCTAGTTTTAAATAAATTTTTATTTAAAGTTCAAACGTAGACGTCAAAGATCTTGGCTAAAGCATTATTCTTCTATCTTAACATTTAATCCAACAACACAAGTAATCAAAGGTGTATTTTTTTACATATTTTTTCTAGAAGATTCTTTATTTCCCAGTAATTTAATCTTCCACTACCCTGCTTTTATGATCTTATTTGATTTGGAAAACATAAAAATGAAGATTAAATATTTTTTTTATTTCAGATGACTTACTTATACATATTATGACAAAACGAAACTTTTATTTTCTTAAAAAAAGTAAAAAAAAAAAACGTGATGACAATGAAATTGCGTTAGTTGTCGAATATCAAAAAATAAAAATGTTGATTAGAAATTAATGAACGAAGAAAAATATAAAGGGTTTTGTATCTAAAGTAAGCAAAATGTTGACAGTTAACTAGTTCAAGATTTACAGTATCTTACCTCAACAGTACCTATAGAAGTACTGTATAACTACGAATAAGTTGACAAAGAAAGTATCTAGTATGTATTAAATTATGTATGTGACACGAAATTATAATAAGCGTGTGTGACACGGGTAGACTAGTCAGAAACTTTAACTCTTTTGTACGTGAGGTTGCTGTGATCCCACCAACTACCAAATACCTAGGCTCCCCGTTTCGTATAACGTATGATAAATTACTTTCTGACTTGATGTCGCATGTCCTTCAGGCTAACCAGCTAAAAACATCGCTGTTCAATGCTTCGTTCGTGATTTGTCACATTACCATCTCGTATGACATTTGATTTTTAAAAATAATTTTATATATGATATTATTCTTATGTTATGTACGTACCTATTGTTTTTCTCCTTTTTATCAAATACGAACTGAATTATAAACATAACCTGTTCAATAACTATGTTTTCAAAAACTTATTGTTAAATTTAAAGACCTGGAACAGGCTTGGCCTATTTAGGCAGCATTTATTACATTGCAAAAACAACACTGTATTTTGACCATTTTTATTTTAAACAATGTCAAAGGCGCTATCTTTCAGAGAATGATTGATATGTCATTTAAAAAAAAATATATGTTAAAGGTATATGAAATAGACAAAATCCTCGCCATGTCGCGGACATATTATTATATTTTTTTGTCACATTTCGCAATTTTTTGTCACGTTATAATAATTGACACTTCTAGGATCTAAAAAGGCTTTGTAAAACAATAAAGTACACTCAGAATATACCATCACTACTGGATTGCTTGATTTTCATCTAAAATTAATTTTTATTATTTAAAGTGTCAACTCTTAAAAATAAATTCATTTTAATTTCTTCGTTGAGCCTTTTCTCAATTTTATTTTCAACATTCCTCTGATTCTCTCTCTTGCTACTACTGCTGCTAGGTATTTCTATCTACTCTTAATTAAGTACCTACCGTTCCCGTACCATGTTCGTAAGAAAAAATGTTGTTAATCTTAACCAACATACCTACACTGACACGTTAATATTCAAGGTCGAAAATATTATAAGAGATTTTAAACAACTATCAACAGATGGATGGATCTCAACTAAAAGTATCATTTATAACCGCTAATACTTTCAGAAGCTTCTCAGAATATTTTGGGTCAAAGCGATCCGTGAATACTAATAAAGGCGATTCCAACTTTGAAAATACATTTTAATAAATGGGAAACCGACTAATAACTTTTTGTACATGGTCACACAATATGGGAAATTTATCCACAGTTTCAACCTTTTTGTTTAAACTCTTTATGATTGTTCTGGATGCTTAAAGAGGATGGGAAAGAATTGGGGTTTGCTTATCTTATGGATACAATCCTAGGATTGGTCTGCAACAAGCTTACACAACCCCTGTCACCCGCCGGTTTCTTCAGGAATCACTCCTGGTAGGTGCTACCGCGCATGTTCCCGATCACTATTATCTTTGGAGCGGCCGTTGTCGTTTTTATCTTCAATCATTCCTTTGACAGAGGTAAACTGCAGAACCAGGTGCCTTATGTTGTGGCCTATCCATCACATTGTAGGACAACTATTTTTAGTTCTTTAGTATTTCTTCGTTCCTGGTCATATACAGTGAGATTTGAATAATGGATCCCTAGCCATGCATCAGTTGCACAATATTTCATATAGACGCACGGACTGGCTCTGTTATAATGGTCCATGTTTCGCTGTTATATGGCAGTACAATCCAGAGAAAAGTCTATCAAATTCTTCCTCTTCTTCTTTCTTTTTTAAATTCTTCCCTTGATGTCAATTGCGGGGGATTCAAATATGTTTTGCTTTTGTTTGACTCTTGCCTTTTACCTGCCGTTATGGGATATTATGCTGCCTAATTACACAGTCTTTCCAGCAATATGTAAAAAACTATATTGACCGAAACAGGTACAGATTTTTAAGGAGTAGGTACTAACCCATTTCTAAACGTCAACGTTATTTAAGAGCGTTTAGTTATCCATCATTTAAGAAAAAAAAATACTTTTTGTTTTTTTTTTAATTAAAATTAAATCGATAAACCTAATAATATTACATTTTTTAATTTTTTTTTATTTTACACAGGATTTTTCCGGCTATGGTTCCAATGATTTCTACGTGAGTTCAAGTATTTTTTATCATTAATTTAACAAAGCATGAAGATTTTATATATACTAACAGCTTTGTATATAATTAAACAGGATTTATAAAAATAAGTACTAACCACTAAGAAACATTTTATAAAACTGATTAACATGAAATAACATTAGTACCTACTAATCTACATACATAATATTTCAGAAATCTTTGTTTTTTTATTTGCCTTTGACAATACTTTTACCTTATATGTGAACATCACGCTCAAAATACAAATGCTACGTCAGATATTAATATGCCCAGAGCCGTACAAAATGCTGGAGAAGGTTCTTAAATACAATTTGTTGCATTAACTTTAATATATTTAGAGCTATTTAAAAAAATCTATTTTTTTAGGATCTTCATACAAATTTCTCAAAAAGACTTTTGGAAACAAAATTACTCATGTAAACGTTGAATGGAATCTTGGTATTACGGTATGAAAATGTAATAAAATAATTGTAGATTGATTTGTTATACATATAAATGTTATTCAAATCTTATTATTCTCAATAAATAAAGATTTAATGAAAAAATTTGCAAAGTGATTCCTCCATTTTGAAGTTTGACAGATAGCACAAATCACCCTCTATGGGTGGAATGCCCAATTAATTATCAAAGTAGGGAATGTAGCTAAGATTCAAACCACAGAGCTCTCTCTCTCTCTCTATGAAAACTTGCAAATTATGTCGGTAGGTTCGTATAATATTATGAGGTCGGTAAAAAAGTCATTCTTCTTTTTCTGTGCTTATGTCAGTTATAGAGGTCTGTTAAGCAATGGGAAGCTAGACTAGAACCTGTTTAATTACCTACCGATCAAGCCTGACAATCGGAATCAAAAACGTAAAGCAAAACGGGTATAAGCTAGTAGATTAATATTTTTTTCTAACCTAACGCGAGTAACTAAGAATAATACGAAATATATCATGTTTTCATATAAGTTATCACTGTTTACTAGTTGACAAAACCCAAAAAAGATAGGAAATTACCTATTTTACTTAAATATATTTTTTGAACAGTAATGCTGAGTTTGCGAAATAGCCCAATACTAACAACGAATCAATAGCAATGTTCAAGTTTTCCTGTTTCTGCCACATACCTATTCAGAGGCGAGAAATGTTTACTATTGTTTACTTTTCGTCTGCACTCTATATCTGCAGAATATAGATTATATTGTAGAAGCTACTTCACATTATTGGATAGAAAAGCCATACTTCCAAGTGCAGCTAATTAGTATTATGGAGATCAGACAAAGTCTTATCATATCGAAAAATTACATCTACAAAACTTGAAACAAGGATGTAATAACGGGGCATGCAGAATTATTTTGATTGTCTTTTTACTATTTGAGTCGAACAAAATCACACTGGCCTTTTGATAACATACTTTTTCCTCGTACTTTAATAAGTATATTATTATTATAGTGAAGGAATCATTACATTATCTCATAAAATTACAATTTTATTTAATCCAAAATATAAACAATACAATATGTCAAAATATAAATACAATTATTATAAAAATGCTGCTTATTTACTGAACCTAACCGCTAAAAATATAAGTATATTATTATTATAGTGAAGGAATCATTACATTATCTCATAAAATTACAATTATAGTTAGTAATCATCTGACTATAGTATAATATGGTATATAAATATTATGGTTAAATCACATTTATCAAAAGGAATTTTAAGTAATTTTCTAAGAAGTAATTTTCTAATATGAAGGAGGAGATTTTAAAAAACTTCTGCGCAAAAACCTTCTGAACTATAAAATAAAATTATCTTTCTGAGAATGTCTCACAATTACACTTATAATAATATTATCGTTATTATTCAAAGACCCTCATGCTATTTTCTTGGTTTTCTTCTCCATTTAAGATTATTTTCAACCAAAGATAGAAGCCAATGAAATTATTAAGGGCGTAATGAATATCTAATGATTGTAAACACAAGTCACAAAGGAGCCTAAGTAATAAAAGCCAAAAAAAAAACCCAGAGAAGGTTTACTTTTCAACTTGATCGCACCCTCGTACTTAAAAAAGCTTTCGGTCTCACGGTGTAGGTACCCACTTGGAAAGCTTTTGAAAGACGTTGAAAATTTTAATTCCCTTTAATTCTATTGATCACTATCAAAGTATTCAAAGTTAACGATATATAAGTCCAATAATTTAAACTTTTACCTCTTAATTATAGCGGAGGGTGACTTCAAGTCGTTGAAAGAGTGATGAAAATCCCCAATGAAAAATCAAATCCAATTTCAGTCAATTTAAAAAAGTTTCTCGAGGAACTTTGTCCTAATTACCCAAATGTTAACGAAGCTGTTTTTCGTTTTAGAATTCAGTTCCAACGAACTGTTGAAAATAGCCGTAACGAAAACAATTTTTATAATGATCATTTTCTTAATAAAACTGTTCAAATATTAATGTACTTAAATGAAGGTTCATGAAGAAACTTGCGTTTATTTATTTTGATAAATTTTTGAAACACTGAAAACCACGACAAAAAAAATGAATTCTTTTTTGACCTATTAAGTCGACCATACCTGTATTATAAGAACAGTCAAGAACCTTGACTGATCAAATGAACGACTAATGCCACCTACTCATCGCTTCACATCTATGTAGTATTGCGTAAATCCTGTTTTAAAAACACACACACATTCACAATCCCCATACAGGCACCGTTACAGTTAGTTGCTAACTTTCATTTTTGGCTGGCGACCACCCTGGCAACAAGAGAATGTTGCAACAAATCCTTCATTAATGACGCAATATTTAATCATAAATAGAACAAATTAATAGCAAAACCTTTTAAATTGTGAGCTACAATTAGGTATATGTGGTGTTTCTAAGCTTTCATTAAATTTTTATCATTTTTTTAAAGATTCATGTTACAGATACCTAATCAAATTTTCACATTTCATAATATAAACGGCATGAATTCTATTGTGGTTTTAATTATAGGTAACCGATTTCTGAGTCTAATTTAATCAAAGAACCATTTAAAAGATATGGAAATTCATTTTGCCATGTTTACAAACATTGCACAATATTGGTTGTTGTCTTGTAACATTTACTAACATTTTTACCTTAATGCATGAAGGGTAGTTGATTATTAACCATATTAAAAAATTCATTTAACCGTTATTTGGCTACAGAATTGGAAAAGACTCTTACAAATTCAATTAAAAATTTATTAATTCAAAAAAAAAACGTCAAAAAAGTACCTAATGAGTTTATTTATGGCATTATTTTGCGATTGAAGGTCTTTTTAACAAAAAAAAAACACCTCCAATTATTTTTAATAATATCTAGGTAGGTGCATATTTTATGTGTAAAAAGAAGATGTTTCTTTTCGAAAAATTTACTTATTTATAAGTCGTTTTAAAAGAAATAATAATAATGGAAATTTCCCAATTTTTGAATTTTGAGATTTTTATCAAAATAGCATTTCTGTTAATATAAAAACGGTGTAGTTACACAGAAATGTTTTCAACATAGCATGTAGAATACTTAAGTAAGTTATATTTTTAAGGCATCAATTTGTAAAATACACAATATAAGTAGGTACTTACCTATCGACTTGTTATAAATAATTTAAGCTTTTCATAATTTATACTTTTTAACTAGTTTTAAACGGCAAAAATGTATGTACCTATTCTCTATTTTGTAGAAAATTCCTCAAAAAAACTAAGAAAACTAAATTTTTTGCACTATTAAAGGCAAGAAGTTGCACTTTAGTCCAATAAAAACTCTAGTTAGTCAAAAGTCAGTGATGGTGGATGATAAGTGAGTGTGAGTGTGACCCGCCCTTAATTGAGTAAAAATGTATCAAATTCGTATACGTGTTTTGCTCCATCTCTCCAGAAATAGAGTGTGCATACATTTTTTTTAGGAATTTACATACAAAACATAAGCTAGAAACACACTTCTTTTCAGTTGTGGTGTGCTATGACGCGCCAGAAGCGTTGTCAGTTTCAATATAGCATTTAATATAGTTAGAGACGCACTAGGTGCTACTCTATACAAAGGCGCTTCTGACGCGCCACAACAAACCACGATACAATAGTGTTTTTCTGTGACCATTATTTATTGTAGGTATACTTATTATAACCGTACATTGAACACAATAAGTAGGTTATAACATAACTACTAACATACCCGTTACAATTTACTGGTGGAAATGGCATTTTTTGTGACTACTTATACCTTACTCAATATATACCTCTGAGGAATGTAATCGGTACGATTCCACCAAAATGGCGTGCAACACATTTTGTGACAAACTCAAAGAAGTCAGCATACAAAGCTTAGCCTCTGTTCCCACAGGGATATCCGTGTGTAACTTTGTACACGCACAGTGTACACGTGTGCATAAATAAGATAAAAGTGAGACCGAGTACCTACTCGAACAACCCAAGTCAACCGCTTTAACGTATTAAACGCTTATATTATTAAAGCGGTTGACTCGTGCAGCATCATGTCGCACACCGGTGGAGTCGTATCCTAAGAGATTTTCTAGCTAGAGAGAAAGGCATTTTCTTGAATATTACTAACTGTTTTAATTAAAAGTGATATGAATTTCTTTGATATTAATGTTTGTTTTTTGTTTAGGTGGATCAGGAGGACGGAGAAGGGAGTGGACCTGAGGGGTCTGTGAGGCTGGACCCAGCTTCTCTGCCCCCTTTCCCGCCACCACCCCCCGAATTGGATGGTAAGATTACTTCTCACAATTTTTTAGCTTAAGGGTATTAGGAAATTAAAAAAAATAGTTATCTACCCATGTTGAGTTGACACGTTCTCAACAAAACTATTAAAAACTTAAATTGTTGAATAAAGCCGGGAACAGTTTTTATGAAACAGTGTAAATACGATCAAGTTGTGATCTAATTTTTATCCCATTCTGATAAATATGAATCGGTTATGAATTGTCTGGCGGTTATGTACAAGCAAGAGCGCTTTCAAAAGTATCACATTCTTCTAAAACTACTTTTATTGTACAAGTATTCTTCTAAAACTACTTGTATTGTACAAGTATTCTTCTAAAACTACTTGTACAATGCTAATAAAATACTCATTAAGCCAAAAAAGTAATAAAAAAATATACTTATGTGATTCTATATTGTTATACCGTTATAATTTTAGATATCATATTAAAATTTCACATAGTATCGGAATGGGCTAAGATTTGAAATAGATCATGAATACCCTTCCAGATTTTGTTTATTTTTCTGTGAGTCTCTCAGAACTCTCTGTGGTTCGGATTGTTAGTTCTTGTGATAATTCATGGATAGATATTAATTAGCATCATATTATTTCAGTTTTAACTGTACCACGGATCATCCGATTAAATAATAGCTATTATGTAGAGCAATATTGTCGATTTAGCGAATCTCCCACATACCTACTCTTAGATAATTTTAACATCCATAGCTTAATCAGATGCAATTGATTTGCTTTAATAGTGGAAATTCTAAATACATATTAATAACCCATTTATTTATTAAAATAATATTATGTCCACTAATATTCAACAGAGCAGATTATAATATTGTGTTAACGTATAATCCACATAATATTGTAAATGGAGCGGTACAATAAACAAATATCATTATTTTCTAAATTTAAAAATAAACAGTTTGAAGTACATAGGTACCCACATGTTTGTTATTTTTGGTTATTTGATTAACAATATAGTTGGAGACTAAAAATTGGGGTGGTTGGTGACCCAGCGGTTACAACGCCGGCTTTCGTACTGCGGACGTCGTGGTTCGATCCCAGGTGCCGACCATCTTCCTCTTTCACGACACAAGCTTTCAGTAGCTTACTGTGAAAGAGTCAAGGAGTGTATTTGTGTTCACTTTGAGTGAGCACAGATTCATTTTTATAAAAAAAAAAAAAAAAAATTTTTGAATTTGAATTATGTATGTTTGGAACAGTTTTTTGTTTTTTTTTTCATCAGGAAAAATTGTGAGAGAGAGACAGATAGGATGTGTTGAAAAGGTTGGGATAGTATTTTTGGATATTTTGTGTATAGGTTTTGTTTGTAAAATTAAGATATTTACTAATAGCTTCAAAAACTTCCTTACTTAATGTACCTTATGAACCTACATACGCGAGAATCTTACAAAAATTGGCCGACGATGCTTCACACAGGACATGTATAGATCTACAACAAGTCAAGTATGATAAGTGGGACTAAACATACATTAGGAGAGTTTTATTATTTTGGTGGAATTATTTAATAATGAAGATTAGACTTTTTGGATAAAAATTGTGCCAAGATAAAAAAAAAGACCGTAATGAAGAATTGGGCAACACGACAGAAAGAATAGATATAGTATAGTTTTATCATTTTTTGTTCTTGTTGTTTTTGTTTTTAATCTATTAAACAAGCTTTGAGGTAATTTAAAATTTGCTATTTTTTTTAACCTACAAAAAAAAAACCAAAAAGACGGCCCTAGGTAACCCACCCCAAATGAGCTAAGCTGGATGGCTGGAGTCAAGGATAGTCGACTATAAATCTCGCTCCATTATAGGTACCTATTAAAGGTATAACATTATGTGGAACATAATTCTAATTTGAAAACTGTATTTGATACGTATTTGAATACCAGCTGATAACCAGCATATATTTTTATCGATTATTTAACATGATCAACGCAATAACCACAATTAATATTAGTATTCAGTATTTTCAGTATTTCAATACGTGATCCGCAAACTGTGCGAGCTTTTAAATCATTTTGCAAGTATCGCAATGTTTTTTTTTTTTTAAATAAATGAATCTGTGCTCACTCGAAGTGAACACAAATACACTTTTGACATCTTTCACACTAAGCACATGCTTGTGTCGTGAAAGCGGAAATGGTCGACACGGCCGGGATTCGAACCCACGACCTCCGCACGAAATAATATTTAAGTTTTCTTAAACCAGATTCGCATTTACCTATAGTTCTCGAATGAAACTGGTTTGTGGAACATCGGTCTGATGGGTTCATGTAACGCAACGGATGATGTCTATAAGGGTCTGAACACGTCTGAACCACGCGCGATTACGTAATCATTGCAACGTTGCAGGAAACGTATCTAATTTCGTTTGATACGTTGTATGCAATATAACATTGGTTACCTTACCGCACGTGTTCAGATGTGTACAGGACCCCTATTCTGTAGCAAGTGTAGGGTAGTCACTTGAAAAATAAGTGACTATTAGGCGATACATTTTGTATGAAAAACGTCTATTGCGATTCTCGCATTCGATAGGTATAGACGTTTTTCATACAAAATGTATCGCCTAATAGTCACTTTTTTCAAGTGACTACCCTACACTTGCTACAGAATAGGGGTAAAGAACTTAATAGATATCTTCCACATTTTATATTTATGGTCTAAAAATTTCTTCGGTTTTTTTTCAATTTTCCAATGCAAATCGGCTTGATGGTTTCAGAGCTTAATTATATCGAACGTAGATTGTTTGGCATATAAAATGGATTATTATGCAGATTGCAGAGGTCATTATATTTCACATAGTATTGAAATTTCATTAAATAACTGAAGATTATAGAAGCCTACATAACTTTGTATCTATCAAGTTTCAAGCAGATTGAATATTTTCATGAAAACTTAAAAGGATTCAGGCTAGATCTCGTTCAAAATGAGCAAATTTTAATTATTTGAAGCGCTACCTCAGTACAAACTTCATTAATGTTTCACGTTTGAAATATGAAAATATTACATGCAGCTGTTTTAAACAAGGTGAAGTTAACCAGAGAGGAAGCCAATGGACCGACTCATGATGTCTATGGTCGTTTTAATAAAACAGCGAAGCTTTCTATAAAGTTGGTAGTCTCGCTTCAGCTGCGTTCACCTTCAATCCGGTGATATTCAACTTTGCTTTTTGCATCAATAGTTTCAAAGTACGGACTCTTCGCATTCATTCTATCTCGTGGCTTTTGAAGAAATTTTCAAAGAACTTTTTAATAATAATTTAGTTTAATTAACAGTACAAAGAACTACCATTAGTACAACGAACCATCTTGTTTACTGTCAACGTTCAATTTTCACCTTCTCATTTCATATGCTTTTGTCAGTTCTTTATGTGCAAATGACACATAGAAAATAATCTTCTAAGTCATATTCATTTTAAAATCTTACTTACAAACTTCGGCCTTCTTCTTTTGTCCAATATTAAACCCCGCTTCGACTTCCATGATCGTCTGCCAGACTCGACTCTCTTTCAGTGCTGGCTCGCTGCTCTTATTTAGTGTAATGAAAGGAAATCACTCATCACCCACTCCTAATATTTCCTTAATTGACTCGTACCATGCCTCTCATTAAGGTTGTTCATCTCTTTTCAAGAAGATTTTCACGTATGCCAAATTTATTGTGAGCCTGTCTGTACTAATAGTCAATCAGTCTCCGACTCAATCGTCTATCTATAACAACAACAACAATACAATTCTCCCTTTTACACCCCACTCAGGGGCATAGGGAGGCAACAAGAGCTCTCCATTGCGCTCGATCTTGCGCAATGTTTATGACCTCCTCCCACACCATGTCCATGTCCCTCAGCTCTGCTTCGAAGGAGCGGAACACAGTATGAGAGGGTCTTCCACGTCTTCGGGACCCTGATGGGAGGAAGAACAGCGCTCTCCTCGGCCAACTGTCTTTCGGCATCCTTAACACATGTCCCAGCCAAGTCCATCTCCTCCCCACAATGGTAGAGGTGATGGGCTCGCGCTGGGTGCGCCGGCGTATAGCGTCGTTCGTGATGCGGTGGTACCATCTTACACCCAGAATTCTCCTTAGGCACTTCATTTCAAAAGCTGAGACTTTTTGTGCCTGGGCTTTGGTCAGGTGCCACGACTCACACCCATAGAGGAGAATGGGCAACACACACGCATCAAACAGTTTACATTTCGTCTCGACACTAAACGCATTTAAATTAAACTACTATCTACACGTTTTTTTTTATAAATGAACCTGTGCTCAATCAAAGTGAGCACAAATACACCCTTTGACTATTTTACAGTAAGCTACTTAATGATTGTGCCGTGAAAGAGGAAAATGGTCGGCACCTGCGATCGAACCGACGACCTCTCCATGAAACAGTACACGTAGAAAAAAACGTTTTGTGAAATTGTTAAGATTCTTAACAACTTGTTAAGAATTCCGCATAAAAGCGTGACTGGCGTCCTACCGACTAATTTGACAGGATTTTCGTCCTGTTAAATTGTCAGGAAGCACTTCCTAATAAAAACACAGGACTTTCTTAATAAAATAACATGACAAGTCAACGAATATATTAACAAGAATTCTTGATAAACACTCAAGAAAATTATTAAGAATTCCCGTCACTTTATCGTGATATCTGAATAAATCTCCTTCATTTTTCATGTTAAACTTACAGTACATATCTGCTTTACATTCGTTTTTATACGAATATTTTCGCAAGTTTCTGTATATATCCTCAACATTAATACTTACATTTTATCGTTCTAATACGAATATTTTCGCAGGTTTTTGTATATATCCTCAACATTGATACTTATATTTTATCCCTTTTTATACAAGTACTTTTGCAGGTTTCTGTATATATTCACATCATTGACACTGGCATTTTATTCGTTCTAATACGAATATTTTCACAACACTGAACCTGGTATTTTATTCCTTCTTATACGAATATTTTCGCAGGTTTCTGAATAAATTCACACCATTGACACTGGCATTTTATTTGTTCTTATTCAAATAATATCGCAGGTTTCTGAATATATTCACACTATTGACACTGACATTTTCTTCGTTCTCTACGAATATTTTTGCAGCTTTCTGAATAAATTTTTATACCTTTCTGAATACCATAGTACATTTTTTTATTTGTTTAGCCTTCAAATTTAATTATAATTCATTAACAAGTTTTGAACACTCAAAAAGTCCATCATCAATGGGGTTTACTTAACACCCTCTGAGAATGGATGTCCAACGCACGTTCGAAAGTAGTTTTGTAATTATAATTAGATTTGAAGACTATCCAAACAAAAGAAAATATATAGGTAGGTACCATGGTATTCAGAAAAGTGTAAAAATATTTATTCAGAAAGCTTTAAAAAATATTCATACAAGAACAAATACCAGTCTCTATACTGTGAATATAGGTATTTAGAATACTGCAAAAATATTTGTACAAGAACAAATACATACCTGTGTCTATATTATGAATATGTTCCGAAACCTGAAAAAATATTTGTACATATTAGGTTTATGTAATAAATAGAGATGAGAAGTATATAAATTATTATTTGTCTTGAAATGAAAGCTGTAAAATCATAAAATACGAATATCAATAGTTTCCATTAATAAGCACAATAGGAAAATTCTTTTGAGGAACATATTAGGATGCAAGTAAAACATTTAAATTATGTTTAACTTTTAATATGTTAAATAATATAAAGATACAACTATAAAAAAAAATTGGGGGTCCACGATAGTGGATCTCGTAGCAGCTCTTCAATATCCTTAATTTCTGATAAACCGGAATCTTCTGTTTTCGACTGTTCTTGTTCATCTAGTATTCCGATGTTAAATTGTGAATTATTTAAATTATCTTGATATTTTGATCCCCTAAATACTGGTATCTATTCTTTAAGGTCTGGCTCCGAAATCAATAATATGGTGTTTATGTCTATAGGAGCTTCTGTAATGAAATAATAATTATTATTAAACATTCTTCTGTAACTGAATATTAAGTAATATTAAGCTTGTGCACAATTTCAATTCAACTTGTAAATAACTACCTACTTATCTTATAATTTGGGTAATACTAAGATATTTTATTTAAGTTATGTTAAAACTATTAAAATAATATTGTTTAGGTAGGTACATAAAGAAATAAAATAATAAATATATTAAAATTTCCATAATATTCTTGCAAATTTGATGTACTATCTTAAATATAAATTTGATAGGTAGGTACCTACTGTGGACCTTGGGGAAGGCAAACTTGTTCAAACTTGCTCGTGACGCCGCATTACGACAGCCGGCGTCGACAACCGCTAGGCTACCAACCACCTCAAAATACAAATGTCTAACCCTATTAATAAATTAACCGTCTATATTATAATATTTACCTGCAATAATTGTCAAGTTTTTCCCATTTTTTTATTCACGTTTGTCATTGTGTTTTATTCGTTAATCCGTCGAATGCTATTTTTCAATAAATATCTTATACTCTCCTTTTTTGTACTTTCAGGATACTCCCGTGGCCTCAAGGGTGATAAAGGAGAGAGAGGATTAAGAGTGAGTATTTTTTTTTCTCTATATTATGTAAAATAAAAATAAGAAAATAATGGCATTCTTGGATGGTGGTAAATCCTTTCTGAGTTTTTATGACAACCGGTAGTTTATGATGTAAAGTTTCTCAAATGATACGAACCTATGTATAATTGAAAACATTCACATCATTCTCAATTTATTTTCTATAAATACTGTTTAAATTTCTTAACTGTGATAAATGAAAAATATTTTTATTTAATTTTGTCTCTATTACTATTCAATAATGCCTCGCAAACTAGCCACTACCGGCTAAACAGCATATCAAGGCCGGAACCCATCTTGAGAGGAATTCATTTATTTTCTATTTTATTCGGAGAGTTCCTTCAATAACTTTGACTCGAATAAAAGGAAATAGAAGAAAAAAAAAGGTTTTGATGTCCGTGAACTGTAAACTCACAATATTGTACGGAAAACTGATTTTCCACCCTTGATAGCGACATTTATCCGTATTAAAGGGTGAACTACCTACCCGAATATGGAGTTTTTAACGTTTGTAAAATAAATATCTGGGTTAAAGGAAATGGTTTTCTTTTCATGGTATTCGTGTGTGATGACTTCCGAGAGCCGCATTGTCAATCTATAAAGAACACCTTTTACCTGTTTACAACATCTAGTAAGGAAGTTGGTAAACCATTATTTCCACACTTATAATTTGTAAAATGGGACCCAAAATACTATCAGACCAAGAGGTTCATTTTAAAATATTAAAATCCTGATCGATATACCTAAAAGTCATATTTTTATGATAATTACCTACCTAAAAATAAAATATAAAACCTATAATGAAAAAAGTCTTCTTATCTTAATTTTAGTTCAGACACACGTTTTTTCAACAATAACATTTTCGATCGGAAATAAAATTTTATGCATGGTGCAATAAGCGTTTTTTTTTTCATCTAAATTATGTATTACTACATGGTTAACACCAATAAAATAAATTTTGATGATAAACATAAGGAGTAACCCCTTGGAACCGGTTTTGAAATTAAATTTCATAACTTTTTCTCGTAATAACACTTGAATAACAAAGAAACAAATGATTAAGGTGGATGTTTCTAGTCGTCTCTCGGTCTCATCAAATCTAAGATAAATTGTTGTGTTTGCTTTTTTTTTTAAATAGTATACAAAGGCTCGAAACGAAATATCTTGAAATTGTAGCTTCTTTTCTATCGCATAGTAGAGTGCGTTTTCTGATTTGCTGTCGCTTCGTTTAAGTATGTCTTGATCTTTGGAAAAGTTATCATAAAGTTTTATGAATAACATCATTTAAAAAAGCGTTTTATATACTTATACAAGACTTAACCATAAAAATAAAACATAATCGCTAATGTCTGCGACAATGTTCCGAATCACTGGCTCAAGGGAAACAAAATGTTAGGTAAAGAGCTTTTGTAAAATACCAGGCCATCTTGAATGGTTAGCTTAAATGTCACTCACTCGAAAAGTAAGCGGCTTCAAAACACAATTATTTAAAAAAAAGCAATTAACTCTATTATCTTCCTTGTCTTGCACTGTAAAACTCAAATTTTAACGATTTTATATTTTGTTTATTTTCAGGGTCCCCCGGGAGAATCCATTCGAGGCCCCCCTGGTCCACCCGGTCCTCCAGGGCCTCCCGGAAGCCTGCCAGAGTTGACTGGTGCCGGTTCAGGATCTGGAGATAATGTAAGTAAAAATTTATTTTGAAGCTCTTTCGAAGATATCAGGTATACCTTCTTGCGAGTAGTCTACGTAAATCGTCCAAATCAACGTAAAATTATTAGGTATATAAATATAATATAATGACTTTACTGATACTAATTAAGTAATAACAGTTCAATAATAATTTAAGATTTACGTAAAGTTATGTGATTATCAAATTGTTATTATGCATCACTCGATCTTTTTTTGTTACCTCGTTGGATTATAATATCATGAACTACGCAGGTAGGTACATACTGGACGCGGCATTTGAAACAATAATGACAAATATATTTGCATTATTTTTGTTTGAGGTATGAAGGTGAAAGGACATCGGGGGGAAGAAGAAGTAATGAATTCATCAAAAAATATTTTTTTAATTAGTAATAATAATAATAAATTCTTTATTCATTGGAAAAAAAATCACATTGATACATTTTCATATCTCCCTCCACTAGGCATAGCCTGTCTTAGAGAGGAGATTCCATACAAGCATACATACCATATTATCAGTCGACATAGATAAAAATAAGGTAAAAAGACTATGATACATAATATTATGCCTGTACATAGTGTAAAAATATAAACATTGAGTAAAAAAAATCGACATTATAGTAATACCTAATAATAAAAAAAATAATAATGTCAAAATATAATTTAAAAAACAAAAAATGATGAAAGAATTAAAGAATAAACATAAATCATTAGTCATAAGTTATTTCACAAGCATACCTATATTTTTATAAAAAAAATAAAATATATTTATATATTTATACTAGATGTCCCGTCGAACTTCGTCCCTCCTCCGAACCTATGATTTTTTATTTATTAGCTAAATTGCATTCAGTTTATTGATTATATGTATTCAACAGATAGTCCTACTAATCTTTTTCAATTGGAATATTAATATTAAACTTCGCCTTCATGAAATGAACTTGGCCTTGAGTCTATTTGCTGGAACTATGTACACTTTTCAGCATACATACTCGTATTGCAGATGAGAATAATAAAAAAACATAATTTCTTGTACAATAATAAAAAAAAAAAAAAAATTGACAAAAACTATTTTTCCCCATATCAGTTGAATTGGGAGCAAAAAACGCGAAAACTAAAAACATTAATTAAAACAGAAATATAGAATCTCGAAAGCCCCTGTTTTCATCTAAACCATCCTTGGGTAACCCTCGACATCTCCATTTTTTTTCATCGAAATCCGTCCAGTAATAAAGGAGGAGTTAGGTAACAAAGAAAACGGCTAGATTTTTATAGAGTAAGATAATATAACATTAATATTAATGATTTGCAATAATTATTAATTTACCTTTTTTCGCAAAAAGTAATGGGACAAGTAAGTACCTAATATGGGACAACATACCTAGATATATAAAAAAAAACTTACCTATGTGTGAAAATATAGAGAATTTTATCAAAAATAAACCAATTCGTACTAAGCGTATAAGCGTATTAAGGGGGTTTCTACTCAAAACAACATTTTAGATGCATGTTCTAGTACTTAGTTCATAAAATATAATGTACTCAACACATTTCATATTACATGTTGCAGAATAGTCCTCTCAATATACATTATAATGACTGAGACAAATCAGCTTACATGAAAAATGCGTCGAAAACTCTTAACATGTTGAAAGACTAATTAGTTACCCCGGTGTTCAGTTCGCCACTTGAGTTGTCTGCGATAGAATAACACGAACCCCTCCGCCACTCTTTGATGTGCCTCGCTGTCTTTAGGAAAAAAAGTGAAGTGGAAATATTCCCACCGCTTCAACCCACGTTTTCTCGACTTATAAAATGAAATTTCAGACAATTAAAATGGTTAATTATTATGGTTAAAAAGCATTGAAAATAATTGAAATAATTTTCATTTGCTTAGATTGTACGAATAACCAATATGAAGTTCGCAAAGACGCACAAAATATTATGTTGTTATTCTACAATCCCTTTTCCTGATTATATAGACAAAATATCAGACGAGACAATCCAGTTCGTTTTCTTCCTTTAGCCTTTTTCCATGTTTCGTTTTTTTTTGTGCCAAGTAGATAAATAATCTTTTTTCCTCACCTATCTACATATCTATGTAATTATCCCAATGTTAAAATTTAGTGCCTCGCATTCATTCGGTCAGGTTCTAAGACGCAAGCACATAGATGAAAGAAAAGACACGAATCCAGCGCTATAAACCGACGCTTTCCACAATTTGACAAGGTATAAGCACCACTTACCCAACCATATCGACGTATCGGAAGCTGAGGTTCAAACTAACTAGTGGTAATAACGGTTGTTTTCACTCAATAAGAACTAAATTCGTCTTGTCCCACAGATAATTTACTTAATAAGTATACTAATGATGTTTTGTTTTACTTTATTTTTGCTTTCTGGACTAAAACAGAGAGGCCGTGTCAAGGTAAGCTTACTAACAATTTTTGTTCTTCTTTTTTAGTTCATAGATACCTACACACTTTTAAAAGCGATTTATAAAATTTTTTACCTAAAAATATCTTGTTCAAGTATAAGTTTTTATCTCACTAATTCTGTGGCCGAATTGGTTACCGGTTGGTCCTATTTGAAAACTACATAAACATCATGAGTTAGATCTTCCACTTTCACAACACAAACTTTGCTGGGTGTGAAACATATTTAGTGTTCATTATGGATGAAATCAGTAAATTTTTCATTCTGACAATAAGTAATGACAATAAGTAATGAAGTTTGTTTGAAAACGTGGTTCTTAGAGTCCATAGATTAAATCAATAAAAAAACAATACAAACACTACTGTAATGTTATGTATTTGATTCTCACACACACTTCCACTGACTACCTACAAAGAAGATCAACTTCATAAAATAAAATTTAAAGCGCCTCGTAATGGGCGCAGAAAGCTTTTGAAGGCGGAATATTTAAATGGAAGGTGGAGCTGAAAATAGCGGGATATTCAAACTCATTGCGTCAAATCGAGAATAAATTAATGTTGTTTTTTTTTTTTAATATTGACGGTTATTCTGAAATGAAAAACAGACGATTGAGTTGCGTCGTATCCAATTTTTATTGAGACTTTTGACATTTCACTATTCTGAAAATGTTTTATCTAATACATTAGATGCGTGCAACTGATTATTATAACTCAACTCAACCTTGCGTTGAGATGGAACGCTCTTGCTTAGAACCTAATCGGTTGCCAGAAGCTACGCAACTAATGTAATGGATAAAACATTTTCAGAATAAAGAAATGTCCAAAGACTCAATAAAAATTGGATACGACGCAACCCAATCGTCTGTTTTTCATTTCAGAATAATAGTCAATAACAGTAAAAACTATAAACATAACATCAAAATTTGACATATCCATGTCATTGTTATGGAAAGAAAATTGTAAAATAGCACTCGCACCGTCCTATGTTCAAACTTATAATCTAAATTAGTTATGGTCGAATTTCGAGCACTGGTCGACCACTATGTAGTATAAGTAAACTCTCTAATCAGAAGAATGGGAATAGGGAATGCAACGATCAACTTTTGAAAAGACACCAAAACATTGACGCAATGTCGCTCCGTAAAAAATGAATAATTTCTTTTTCCCACACAAACATTGGGTAATTTCATTTTTTGTAGCGTAAAAAAGTGTACATACCTGGGTACATAGACTAATTAGGCCAAGAGAGATTGAAAATATAAACATGATGATATCAACTGTAGCAATGAACGGTCTAGTTGGAAAATAAAATTTTATAATAAAATGGCAAAAAAAAAGAAAGTCATAAAAGCTCGCACGGGCTCCTTTTTTATGAACAGGCTGGTTCTGAAGTTTAACGAGCAACAGGAGAATTCGAATTTATGTGCATATTCTTATGTTGGTATCTGAGAAACTTTTAACAGCCATCCCAATTTTGGTTTTCTCGCTTCAAAATTTATTTTGCTCTATATCAAAATTAATGTTGGTTTTTTTTTCGCTGTCATTAAATTCCTGTATATTTTATTCATTTTCTTCATGTTTATTTTCTCCCGTTGGTTTTTCGGAAATCTGTGTGGGCATTTATGCTAATTTGATCTTCTCTACAAATAAACAGTTTCATTTCATGGAATTAAAAACATTTAAAGGTAGGTAGTTAATTTCTTAAGAAATATTTGTTTATTTTTTTTTTATTTTACTTGAATCCATTAGTTTTTTTTTATACACAAAAAGTAAAGATCGTAAATTGCGATTTTTCGCGAATTAATGAAGTTGAATAATATATGTAAGTATGTACATAGGTTTGTACCTACATATAGAGAAGAAATCGACCGCCCGAACGTATAAAATTGAATACTGAATACACACATTTCACTAAGGTGATAACAAAAATAAAAGTGGAAAATCAATGTTCTTTTATTTCAGCAAAATTATGGAATAGGTACCTAGATTACCTATTATTTTCATGTTAATTTTGTGTTGTTGGCTGCCAAAAAGTGGTTAATCCATTATATAAAAAGGTTTTTTTCCAATGTATGATCTAATAAAATACGTAATAAAACCCACACAAAACCTACACGTTTTTTTTTATAATTAAACAAAAATTAATTAATGTAAAATACTTGATTATAAACTTCGGGACCGTCAAAACTGATCACAAGGGAGACATTACTACTTGGTTTCTCTCGATCACTGACGAGCCGCTCGCAGCCCAGTGCTAGCGAAGACATACCCTCGGACATCATCGGAGTGGCCGTGGTTCGAATCCCCAGCGTGGTACTGGGAGAAAATATTCGAATCAGTGTACTTAAATGGTGAACGTTGTATACGGAAAAGCGATCACAACTAAACCAGCCATCATGATAGATGAAGGTCGTAAGCCCTAATGGTACACAAACTAACATTGAAATAGCACTCATACAAAAATGTGATGTTTGCAACAGATATTGAACGTGTATTCATAATAATTATTTAGTTTAACATCGAACATAATTAATTGTTTTCTAAAATAAATCTTTAACATAATGTTATATTCTAAAACAAAGAAAATAGATGCAATATAATTACACCTTTATATACTAAACAGTTTGTTATAAAAGGTATTCGCTGCAAAGCGACGATAAATTAATATTTGAAATAAGTAAATTTTCAATCAGAACAATTAATTACATACAATCGAAACACTGATTGTCTATTTATATTGCTTAATTGACTTGAAAAATCATCCCCCTAAAGTCGAACAAAAATGCGAATTATGTCAGACTCACCCGAGCGTTACTGTAAGATTTTTCACGTTGTCCAATAAAGAACTACACCTACCCCGGCATAAAGATGACGAGTGTCTTTTGATTCGCTTTTTATTTCGCTTCGTTATAACAGCATTAGATAATTACTTTTCACAGTCAGTGGCGTAGAAACATTCGTATTTTTTTTTTTCATTTTTATTTAATGAATCTGGATTTTCCAATTAGCTTACTTCATCTCCAAGACCTGTTAAATCATTTGAAGGAGATGAAACGCTGCTATCTGTAAATATCGACAAATTTAAATGGATTTAATCCGGACGGCTGGACTATTTCATATCTTGCCTTCAGTTAATGGGCTCTTAAACTGCCATTGTTTACAAATTTAAGTAACTGGGCACTGGGAATCGTGGTTACAGGAACTCTTGACCGGTTATTTATGTTGATATAAGCGGCCCGTGTTGCGTTTAGTGAATTAAAAACTCTTCGGCAAAGAAGACCTTAATTCAAAACTTCGACAGAAATATTTAAAATGTTATGCTTAGGCCCAACGAATCAATCAGTGTATAGATTTTTTTTTTATTTTTATTGATTTTATTGAATTCGAGTGATTTGGCCATATAGAAAAAAATATCGTAGAGAAAAGCCGTTCTTTGAGATATTTGCCGCATCAATGTGTAGATATCGCTTATCATTAGGATATACGACGCATTTTTAAAAAGTGGTTCCTACTGTTGGATAACGATATATCTCTAGGATGGCTGTCAAAATAACGTTCAATGACGTTTAGAAACATCCGTAATGCCGTGAATGTGAAGAACTTTCGACTTGTTTTTCCATAAACCAAAATGATAATTATTATACATTAAACATAACGAGAAAATATACATATTACCCATAATGAGTTTTCATTTTGAAGCTTCAAACAAACATATTTTTCACCAATTTCGATCGACAAAAGATACCAATTTGCTGGTTTTCTAACAAACGATCTGGCATAAAAATTGTAAATTGTGATCGAAATGTTGTTGTACTCTCAAACGTTCTGTTAAATCATTGGAAAATTTTAGAAATTATATTATAAAATTATAATATGCGAAAAAAACAACAATATTAGAACCTAACCTAAATATCTGATTCAATAAGCATTAATTGGCAAAATAAATCAAATCTGGCGCGAAAAGGCAAATCCATAGAAATTTCCATAGAAATCAATGGATTTCGGTATAACAACACTGATATTCATCTATTGGATAGTTTGCAATTGATGCGGCCATCAGATCCTATCCATCACCTTATCCACAACATAACTTTTTCTTATAGACGGCTACCAAGAACATTTATCTACACATTGTTGCGTTAGGCCTTAGTCTATACTATTATTATAGCTCTGTGAATACCATGATCGTATAAAAGTGTTTGAAATGTCGCTTTTCATAGAATACCTTGAATTCCCTTGACGGATAAAGTCATAAAAGTAGGGTAGCTAGATTTTCTTCCTTCCTTCAAGGTGTTGGTAGAATTCGGAGATCGTAGTTGTGGAACATTCGAGACTAGACCGAGATTGGAGGAGTGGTGTAACTCTTTTGGACGCACTACTAGAAGAAGAAGAATAAATCTGGACTCAAAGTAAATACGTATAAAGTACTCTTTTGATTTCTTCCAAATTAAGTAAAGCTTATGTCGTAAAATAGAAAGATGATCGCCACCGTGGATCTAAAACTACACAACTTCAGTATGACTGTCGCACTTCAATAAATCAATAAATGTTGTCTAGGTACATATTATTATAAACTAAACAGTCTAGTGATTGTTGCCATTTTTCAAAATGTGACAGGGTAATAGTATTTTATCTTATGAAATTATGTACCTTTTCCGTATTGTAAAAAAATTATACAATTGTTTGAGTTAAAACATCGTTTTAATATAAAAAAATATGGAGGATGCACGTTATGTTGAAACTGAAACAAAGTATCAATTTTGACTAAAGGAATAGGTTTTTTTAACCAAGCCATTTAAAGTCCTAAGCCTTCATTTATATTGTCCCAGATCTTATGGAATCAATAGAAGTGATTGGTGGCCCAGCGGTACAGTCGACGATATTCGTACAGCGTACTGCGGTGCCTACCGTTGCTACTTTTACATCTTTTCATTATCTTTGCTTTCTGTGAAATATGTTTTGGCATTTTTGTCCACATATTGGGTGAGCTCAGATTCATTAAAAAAAATCCCATTATGAAATTAATATAATAAAAAAACCTTGACGTGACGCCCATGGTTTTTTTCTTCGTCTCTTTTAAAATTAAATGAAGTAATTTAAATAAGAATATGGAGCCGCTTTATATACGGAGTGAAAACATGGCGGTGTATG
Organism: Mystacides longicornis; assembly: GCA_963576905.1. Classification (NCBI taxonomy): domain Eukaryota; kingdom Metazoa; phylum Arthropoda; class Insecta; order Trichoptera; family Leptoceridae; genus Mystacides; species Mystacides longicornis. Next base: position 16,049,013 of record OY756431.1, read on the forward strand.
GGAGAAAGAACACGAGTAGTATAGTATGTGTACCTAACGTCATGACGTGTCCTCCACAAGAAGAAAAACTCTTTGTAAGGATAATGCTGAAAATATGTCAAAGTTAATGACTCAAAATATTTCAAGCGAAATTAAAATATTTTTTACTGAACCTCTTGCTTATATTTCAAATAATAAGGTTATATCATCAACATTGTGGCTGAGTTCGTTTTTAATTAAATAAAGTAAATAGGCGGAGTAAATATGTAAATAAGAAGTATGTATGTGGGGAAGGTTTTGTACAATAATTTCACATTTGTTATTTGTGAAGCTTTGGGAATATCGTTACACAAATAATAACAATCCGTTTCGATGGTTTTCAGAATGGTTTAAGAATATGGCATAGTAATTATAAACTTTTTAATGAGGTTCTTTTGGGTATATTGAACATACAAATAAACTTTTAGTCATCTAAAAGAGCTAGTGATTTTCAACCAATTTTGACTCGCTTACTACACAAAAACAAATTATCGAGCATATGCTTTCGTTTGACTGATAGTCATTCATGATAAATAATTATATTTCGAATATGTTTTTATTACTTGAAATCTTGTTGAACAGGCATTGATTTTTGTATATCTTTCAATTGATTATGTGAAAAAAATATACTGCATCTCTTGTTTATTTTAAATAAAAGATTTTTAGTTTTTTTTCCACTTATTTATTAATAGCGAAACAGTTTTGGAAGCGACCTTCCTTCTTCGGGCTTAGATGGTATCTTCTTCTTCTTCTTGTGCCCTATCAGGTTTCTTCGACGTTGGATTTTTACACTTTTTTAAAGGCCTCTCTATCTCTTGCCACTCGGAACAGCTCCTGAATTCGCCCTATTTCGGTCCAATCGCGCACATTGCGTAACCAAGAGATTTACCTTCTACCAGGTCCTTGGTGTCCATCTATCTTGCCCATCAAAATAAGTTGGAGGATTTTCATAAGTACTTATTCCCACGCATAATATGCTCCAGATATGAAACCTTGCGGACTTTAATATTTTTCAGCAACTCTCTGTTGCAGTCAGCTCTCCTCAGAACCTCTGAATTACTAACCAAATCTGTCCACGGTATAGGAAGCATTCATTGTGGAGCCATACTTCGAATGCCTCCAACCGGTTCAAAGTGCATACTTTCAGGGTCCAGGTTTCTTATCCATACGTCAGAACACACCATACATAGCATCTCAACAATCTCTGCCTCATTTGAGATTTAATTTGCATTGCAGAATATTTTTCTCATTTTGATGGAACTGACAGTTAAAATACTTATAATAATTTAAAGTACCTATGTTTTACCAAGAATTATTTACGATCGAAAAACTGAACTTGAACTTTTACATTTTATATGTTTGGCAATGGGAAATTCATTGTTTTTTTTTTTTTTTATCTTTCAGGAAATCCTTGGTGAAGGTTATTCACCGCCAGGACAATGTACATGCAACATGACACAAATCCTGCAATCGTTCACCATGCCCGAAACACTGCAAGGACCTCCTGGTATACCAGGAGTAGAAGGAAAAGCTGGCGTTCCCGGTCAAACTGTAAGTACATCTATTTATATTGCATCTCTTTATTTTTTCACTTTGAAAATCTGTAAGATCCAGTAAGTACCTATCTAAATATCAACTAAATCATGGAGTAAAATTTCAACTCAATTCTTTTGGTTCATTTGGAAATATTCTTCTTCCTCGATTAGACCAGGTGTAAGAAAGCGTGGCCGACCGAGAATGACGTGGATCGAACACATCGATTCCGTCCTCAAGGAAGGCCATGTAAGAAGTAAGAGAAATAGGAGAGGGTGTATGAGAAATATTATGTCGGTGGATGAAGCGAAAGAAGTATGCTTGGATAGAAAAGAGTGGAGGTCCGTTCTCTCTGCCTACCCCTTACGGGACACGGCGTGATGAGTAAAAAAAAAATTGACCATTTTTTCAGAGTTCTTCCTCTTGTAACTTTGATAAATAAATAAGGAGGCTTCTTACAGAGCCAGGAAGAGACTCTCTCACTATGCAAGTGGTCTCTGGAGACGAAGCAAAATAAGAGGCAGCACTCCATGAATGATTTGAAAGATGTCACAATAGATCGAATTTGGTTGCGATGACATAAGGAGCATAATAATAATATGGTCTCTTGACCTTCTTTATAAAAAAAAAACATGACATTATCCTTTTTCTGAGTTTCCATAAAATCTAGTCTAACTATTGAAGTCTTTGGAATACTTATCTCCAATAACTTCTCAATGTGACAAAAAATTCTAAGAAACATCAACTATTCGATCCCTTTGATGATCTGGCAGTCGATACTTCTATTTAATCAAATGTATAGGCTTCATAATATTGTGTGTAGGATTGAAATGTTTCTGTAGTTGAAGGTCTTTGACAAAAGAATTTAAGTGCTATTAAAGTAACGGTTATTATGTCTCTTCACAAACAGGTTAAATGTCGTCGTGAACTTTACTAAAAGTCTTTTCTTTCTTTCTTCCTTTTATGCTACGGCTATAATATGCTTCTAACGATATCGTAAACTGCTCGGGAATGTACCAGATACCCATCTACGTAGCTCACAGTCAACAACGGTGACAGCAAACACGCACAGGGGTGCTTCGGATCTACAGTAACGTACATTGAGGTGTCGTAAAATACTTGGATATCTGTTTCATCAGCAATGCAACACCATAAAACTCTGAACATCGTGATTTCACAAAAATATGAGTCATGTAGGTACCTATAATTTTAAAGCCCTCTAAATAAGACTGAAGTGCAGTTTATAATAGCAAAATTCAATGTGAGGCGCCAAATAATTGTTCTGAATTGTATTCTGCTTCTTGCATTTGATTCTAGAAACTAAAACTGTTGATAAACAAGCTATCAACGTAGCGGTCTAAGTATGTCTAGATTCTTGTTTCCATTTTTAAGCACCAGATCTTAACAAATATAACGTTGTTAACGTCGTTAGAGTGATCACAATAAGGAAGCCTTTGAGATAACAGCAGAAAACGGTCGAAAACCCGTAGAGGTTAGTTCATACCATTGAAACATCGAACAGTATTGGTGAGTTATTAGTTCTGTGCTTGATATATTATATTCGTTATGTTATCAACATAGTGATGCCTAACCTTATACTAATAATGTTAGTATTTTTATGGTAAATTTAGACCACAACGGGGTAACGACCGTCTTCTACTTTTTCCCAATGGTGAACGTTGTAAACGATCACTTTAAAAATTTCAAATCACAAACACTTTACAAACCTATCATGATGTTCTTCAACATGTTGATAAATTGCATACCTCCGGTAGAATTCGAACCCATTATCCTAGCTTTGTCGTGCCGAAAAATTACCTCCAAGCCACCAGCTGCGTGAACAAAATTGCCACGTTGGACTCTGAAGCGACGAAATTGTAGGTACCTACACCTACTATTATTCATCTTTAAAAAAACTCAACATACCTACAGACCTATTTATTTAATTTATTCTAAAATACCAAACTTTTCCAAAAGTGGAAACCCTGTTTAACTACTTCTACTTTCGTTTCTACATAGAAGTTAATGACGTTTTACTAAGGTAATTTCTTTTTGTTTCCAAAAACCCGCATTAGAATTTCCGACTGTGTTTTCACTAATTTCGAAGCAAGACTAAGGCCAAATTATTTTATCCATAGACAAATGTTTGCTCGTATGTATTTACACAAGGACTGTGCATTTTTAAAAGCCTTTAGCAATTCCATCAATTTTAGTATCCAGTGCCCTTATTCTCGTAGCGGTCTTAATACGCTCTTATCTTGATTGACAATCATAAAATGGCGGATTGGTATTCACAAAACAAGATATCTAGTAGATATCTTAAAAATTCGTTATGTTTGAAATATCAGTTTGAAAATGATCCAGTTCAAGATAGGATTTAAGATTAGATTCCGATAGTTTAGTGAATACGACTGCGATCGTGTCTTAATCTTATCGTTAAGTGATTTTTAAAAGCGATTGATTACGAGAATAGCCCTACTGGTTGTGATACAGAAGTTTATTATGGGAGCACTCAACACTCATCGAAGGAAGCATAACGAAACATATTATTGTATTGTAAGGAAACAAAATATTGTTTTTTTTCCATAGTTTTTATTATGCTACCTTCATAATTACATTCTGTCTTTGAGTCTAAATATTTCTGGGGAAAAAATCAAATATTTTGATTCATTCCAATAAGTTCAGAATTATTATCTAAAAATTAGTTAAAAACGAAAAGATGTTCTGTTTTAGATCCCAAGAAATAATGGAGTATTTGACTAAAATAAAATCATCTTTTTGATAATAAACATGACTAAGAAATCAATAGAGACTTAGTTTGCTGATGGTACCTATGTGTGAGCAGGGCAACGATATATTGAAAAATTCCTTTATTCATTACCCCAAAATCCAATTTCAATTAGAACTAATCAAGAGAAAAATATCAAAAAAATAATCTAAATAAGAATTTATTAAGAGAAAAAATGAAGAAAAAACTATAAACTGGAATCTAGTGATAGTTCTTCAATAACTGCTGCAAACTTAGAATCTATAACGAGAGATATCTCTACAAATAGGTAATCCAACTAGAGTCTAGTGGTATTTTTTGTTGTTCAAGAACCATTGCCAGTCAGAATCTGAGGGCAGAGAAATTTGAAACCACACATACTATGATTCAATGATGTTATTGAAGAAAAAAAAAACATATAAGTTTTATGTGTTTATAATATCGCACGGATTGTTCTAACATAATGAAGTGGTTGGTAGCCCAGCGGTTACGACGCCGGCTTTCGACCTGTTTAGTGCGGAGGTCGTGTAGTGTATTTTTGTTCACTTTGAGTGAACACAGATTCATTTTTTTTATAAAAAAAAATGTAAGTCTTAATTTTTATCAAATACTTGATAAGCATGATCGAGGTCCATGGGAGGAATTAGCCACCGAAAGAGGGCCTTCCATGTCAAACGAACCTTCTTGCCAAAATTCAGGCAAAAAAAAAAACTCCGAAGGTCCGAGACTGGCCCAATTCGATACGACGTCACGCCTCGAACAGGTACCAAAAAGGGGGCCGAAATTCGGCTATCAGATATAGTGTATATAGACAAACGGAAAAGGTTCCTGATGGTGTACAGACTACAGGGGCTGAAAGCTATGTTTTAACTATCTAACTCTTGACTCTAAATACCTAAATGTACTTTCGGCAGAGACTCAAAATAGGACAGGATTTTACTACGCGAAAATTATGCCACGACTAGCTGCAGTCAAAACGATCCTGCCTATTAACAATTTTTTCAATGTCTATCTCGCGTGCATTTAATTATTATCGATCTCAATATCAAAATAAACGTTCAATTACTTTATAAACGAACCAATCAACCTTCTAGTCAAATTTCGTACAGGCTGTCATTAAACCGCAAGTCCTTCCTCATTGGAATTCCAAATCGCTCAACTGCTTCGGTCTTAGCGCGCGACCTTTTCGCCAGTGAACCTCATGAACTGAGCTGAAAAGCGTCCAAATCAGCAACAGCCCATTCTCATAGACAGTCATGTGGGGAAGGTCTTCAGCTTGCGCCAACAGCCCTCCTACACATACCGGTTTTATAACATTACGTTTATCACGGCGGCGAAAACTAAAATACAAACTCTACATGTGCGCGGACAGACGCGAACTTTTAGTAAACTCATTCATAACTCGACTGAATAAAATTACTCTCACGGGTAACAAACACACCAATGTACCTACTTTTACAAATGAAAATTCTACACTAAGCTTACTAGAAGGTTCTAAATATGAAATTCTTAACCGGATTAAAGAATAAACATTAAAGATAGGTCACACCACTGGTATCGGAAAATGGGGTAACCCGCGAATGACAGATAACAATTCGCGACGTGTGCTTGACATGTGACGTGTGAAAACAATACAGGGAGGTACATGCTGCAATACAATAAATCCATTGGCACACAGAGATCACAAATATTCATAAATATGCCGTATCGCGTCGGCCATATATCTCTCATCTAAAACCACATCGAGCAATTTGCTCATAAGCATGCTTGGCGGGGGGCAACCAAGCAACAAACAAAATACAACATAAAAATATATCTCTGTGCCCTATCATCGTCCTGGGGGTAGCTGCCAGCGACGAAACAAAAACACTCTAATAAAAATATGGCCACTCACCCGAAATTCAGCATACCTTCAAAATAAAAGCACACAGCACAAAAGAAAATAAACACGTCACATTCACACATATGAGGTATGGTCTGTCACTTGTCCCTTTCCAACCACGCCACGCCACCCCGCTCAGATCGGGAATCTTCCAGAGTAATGATCACAATTAAACGGAAGGTTTAATAAACAATCGCGGGACTCTAAACAAAACTCTAGATATGTGACACACCATAGCTCAATCGTCAAGCACTCGCAAATTACTACAGAAACTATAAAACGCGACGAAAATTATAAATTGATTAACAAGGAAACAAAATTGCAATAAACTATGGAGAGATGTTTTCTGAACGAGATCTAATATTGAACTGAAGTCAAAAAAAATCAAAGCATTCACCTCAAAACGGGAGAATTTGCCTTCTATACTAATCGCTGTAAACAATGAAAATTTTAATGGTTTCCTGGACATATCTTCAGTGCGTAAAAATTCCAACCTTTCTAATCCGGCATAAACAAACAAGCAACTGTTTTTCAAACTGTTTACCATCGCGCTCCCAAACTTTCAAATAATGACTTAACAATATTTTGAATAACAATATATGAATAAATACCTCACATCATACTTACTTTGCATTTTTTTTGAAATACTATTTTGAATTTCAAAATTCCTTTTTCGATTATCTCGGAATGTGTTTTACGCATATGAGCCATATTGAATGCGTTACGATTACGGTAGGCTTTTTAAGGAAGTGTTTCAAACAAGCATCATGTAATTTGTAACTTTTTAACCGATTAGACACCTACTTACAGTCCTCATACAGACAGATAAAAAAAAACGTCATTTTGTATGTAAATTAATTATTCCCTTTCAGTAGCTAAGTAACCAACCAGTTCAAGTAACACGTTCAGGGCAATTTTATAAAACCTATTATGGAGCTCAGAAAATTCAATGAAAAAAAAACTGAAAAGTTACATCGAATTATTGATTAGTCCAGATTTCCTCCAACTGAGTCAACAATCAATTGATGAAAGGATTTGATAAAAATGTGCCTCTACTTTATGAAGATGATTCTCACACCACCGGAAGATAAACTAACCCCAAATATTATTTCATTCAATTTTATATGTACCGTAACGAAATATTATTATTAAAATGAAATCGAAAAAGGAGTATGAAAATAAGAGGTAACCGCGGTGTGTGTTTTCATAACATTATAATGTTGGTTGCTCAAATCACGTAGAAAATTATTCTAATAGATTCAATATTCCTCATCGCCTATTGTTTTATCGGAAAACACCGAAGAATCCCCCACAAAGCAAACATCACAGAATGTAGTAGAACGGTACGATTCGATCTAACTATGGGTTAATATCGCCAGTATCTTGATGGGGGTGGAATGTCTTTCCCTTGTGCCGTATTCCACAATATAAATTCTGTGGTGGCATGGTAAAAGGTATTAAGTCGCGTTTTTAAGCATTTTGAGTTATATGCGCTACATCATACATTATCACAAACAGAACAAAGTTCAAAAACATAAGTTTAAAAAAATCCACTTATAAAAGATTTAAAAGCATTTTTTCATTCCGGCATAACTCAATATTAATTTTATTTGGCAAGGTAAAACGACTCGCGTCGAATTTTGTCTACCACGAAGTAAAACGGTATTGTCTATGATAGAGCTGCCGTGAGAAGCCGTTCTTTTAAAAGTGAACCTTTTTAAAATGTGTTTAAATTATGTATTTTGTGAACTCTGTGGCAGGTATCTTCCTTATCTGTCGACCAATCTGTTTACAACTTTCGTTGTTTTTATTGTTAAGCTATAGACAATAGATCGGTAATACTATCCGCATATTATTATTCTTAATATTTTTTCATTGCTATTTTAATACTATTATTAATATAATTTAAAGAAAGTCGTGCTAGTGCGAACTATTATATCAACAACTGATGACTGATTATACAGTTCGATTTTAAAATAGTATGAACAAACCACTACGGGCTTACGACCATCTTCTAATGTTGTTTCGAAGGTTGGATTAGTGTGATCACTTTACGTGAACAACGTTCGCCGTTAGGTCGAAATGATCAAATTTCCGAATATTCATCTGGTTTGCAATGGTTTGATGTTGGAACCTCCCCTGCGCATGATTTTGTGCAGCTTGTATGACCTCTTCCCAAACTGTGTATAAATTCCTCAGCTCTGCTTTGAAGGATCGGTACATTGTGAGAGAGGGTTATCTTAACAAAGATAATAATACCTATAATTAACATATTTCATTTTATTATTCAAAGAATATTCTTCATTTATTAATTAACAATATTACATTCTGAGCAAAAAAATATACCTACTGATGTTAATAATAATAGGTAAGCTAAAAAATAACTAATATTTATGAAGCATAAAATGTAAGTGTTGAAAAATAATAAATTAGCATGTGATAAGAGAGTAACTCGGTATATTTCCTTGTAAAATTTGACCTAAGTACAAAATTTTTCAACCTATGAGCCAAAATTGTCAAGGTAAAAAGACACGCATTATAAATAAAGCATATAAACAAAGAAATATTGAAGAAATAAATATGAGTTATCGTATAGTGAACCCTTTTTAACGAAGTAAATGCATCAAAGTTGATCTATTTTATTTATATTTAATAATATTTGACAAAAATGAAACCTCTTAAAATACTGAGAAGTAAATCCGCCATACTGAGAAATGTCATCCCACTGACTTAATGCCTTTTACCATGCCACCACAGAATTACAATCAAAGGTGATTATAGCAGACTGAACTATCTCCCTAATACAGGTATCAATAAAATCGAGAATTATAATTATTATTTAATTTACATTTGCGGAATCCCAAACGATAAAATTAATAGATGGTTTGAATTAGAATTTTGGGAAATCAAAACAGATTTTATCACCGAAGCCCGGTTAGAACAATTTGGAATAGATTCTCTCTTTCCGGGAAGTTTATTGTGACATTTATACCTTACCCAACGATTAAAACCGAAAACATAGGCCTTATGATTAACGACCAAGAGGCACCACTAAGCTAAAAGGTGTTGTATTTGAGATACGAAACACAAAAATATATGATAATTCAGAAAAAAAGTACTTTCATCTCAGTGAATTCAAATGATTCATTGAAATTTGAATAAAATAAGCAGAGAGCTGATATTAATGTGGGAATAAATTTTCCAAACTGCTCACAAAAGAGTAGGTTACGTTTAAATTCTAAATCAGCGTTTTCAAAAACATAAAAATAAAACGGAAAAGACCGACGTACAACGTATTAGGTATTATTATTTTTAAAATTTGAAACGGTAAGAAAGCTTAAGTACAGCGTTTATTGTTTCCTTTTAGAATAACTTCCGAGCGTTACGACGTCTCGAGCTGAATATTGCAAGTTTCCAAGCGATTGAACTACCTACGCCGTAGTGTCGTAGCACCGGAACAGTTTGTCTCTACGACGGTGGCACCGCTGTAGCATCACGATGTCACGCTTGGAATTGTTTGCTCAATGATTCGTCAACAAACACAGAATGTTTGTTATCTATACGTTGTATTCTTGCTATAACCAGAAGGTGCCCCGATTTTCTCTTGTGGAATTTTAAAACAAACCCTTCGGAATTATGAATTTTACAACGGTAACAGTAAAACCTTTTTTTTCATCGGATAAACATAATCTTACACAATGACCTATTATCTTAAAAAATGTATTACAGTTTATTTTGTTAAAAATCATACTGAGATGAAAAAAAAACTTTCTTCAAATCCATGTCTTCTTCTTAATCTAAAACATTGCAGTCTTCTTGGTTTAATTCTTCAATCTTATATCTCTTTATATTTCAATTACTATTTATTATTTTATTTTTGAACCAAAAAATTTCAATAGCCAGTTAACAATTTTCTTAGTGTTGGTTTTCTAACTCGTTGTTATCTCTAATATAAATTAGTTGGGCTAGTGCGAACACTTATAACTCGAGATCGGCTCAACAGATTCTTCCGATGTGTGATTTATTGTCTTCTTATCCACTCCGGATAACATAATAACGAATAAAAAGTTGAAAAATGCATAAGAAATAATATAAAATATAGGTAATATTAAAGTTAGTATGGAAAGAATTTCATGCGACGCCATCTTTGAAAAAAATCTAACGAAATTTTTTGCTTCTGCACCTGCGCCCTCTCATTCTCGCATACGTAATTATTGCCACTCTTACAGCAGCCCATTTCACTTACTCCACCGTTTCGAGCGTTTTAGAAATTTTTCATACAAAGTCAACCAAATTGTGCGCATATAATTACATTCTCACCTTGATCCCGTCTTGAATACGAATGAAATATGGACGTTTTAGAATTAATATTTTAATATTATTACCTATTTAATTAGTTTATTTTTGTTTCTGGAGGCGCAGTGCACAATGAACGGGCCGCCTCTGGTTAGGACCAAAGGGTCCACAGGACAACGTCTGTCGGGAAAGCTAGTTATTATTAAAATCCATTGTCTATTGACAGTATGTATCACCAAGTTTTGACCCATTGTTATAATTTTCATTTGTTTCATCCATTATGTTAGATTTAAAAAAAAAAAATTGTAGTTCAAAAAACTCTCCACTGAAGATAGTCGCTTAGGCGGCCGAAAATATATTTTGGAAAAAAAAATATCGTAATACTGCAAAGGTAGTTTTCTATATAAATTGGTATCTACTCCTTGATTTCCTTTGTATCAAGGCACCGTAATCAATCCTTTACTCTCTTGCTCGATACAATCTTGTAATAAGCAATCTTCAAAATCATTGATTCATTAGAGCATCCTTTTAATTCTTCATTTACGTCGTGTTCCACATTATATCTTCAGCGTGCTTGGCGACCACCCTCCAGCCTTCCCTGCACTGTACCTTTCCGATTGCCTCAGCAATAGTCGTGTGGTTGCAAAGTGCAAGTGGTTGGTAGCCCAATTGGTCAAACCACGACCTTCATACAAGGTTTGCTCTGTGTGAAAGAAATATAAGTGTTCACTTTGTGTAATCATAGATTATTTTTTTATTAAGAAAATTGGCACTCTCATTTCTATGAGCAATGAATACATTAATAAACTAATGGCTGGTATTAATAAAACCAGTTGTTGATGAAAAGCCTATTGTTTCATAGCTTCATAGAAAGTGAGGATTAAAAATAATGAAGTGACATTCGATATTGTAGGCGTTATGGTGAATAGGTACCTGCTTATAATAAAACTATTATTTTCATAATCAATAATTTGGCAATAAGATGCTTTCTTGGTCAATAAAATAAAACACCATACTGCCAAAAATTATTTCTGTTTATAATTAAACAATTGAAAAAATAATAATTAACCAATACGATTATGCAAGACATTATAATTTTAGGGATAGGTCAATCAAATCAAAGTCCCTTTGAACTCCACTCAGGGAGGCAACAAGAGCTCTCCACTGCGTTCGATCTTAAGCAATGCTAATGACCTCCTCCCACACCAAGTCCATTTCCCTCAGCTCTGCCTCGAAGGAACGGAACACGGTATGAGAGGGTCTTCCACGTCTTCGAGACCCTGATGGAAGGAAAAACACCGCTCTCCTCGACCAACTGTCATTCGCCATCCTCAACACATGTCCCAGCCATGCCCACCTCCTCTCCGTAATGGTGGAAGTGATGGGCCTGCGATGGGTGCGCCGACGTATAGCGTCGCTCGTGATGCGATGGTACCATCTTATACCCAAAATTCTCCTGAGACACTTCGTTTCGAATGCAGATACTTTTTGTGCCTGTGCTTTAGTCAGGTGCCAGGACTCACACCCATACAGGAGAATGGGCAACACACACGCATCAAACAGTTTACATTTCGTCTCGACACTAAACGCTGACGCCTTCCATATCTTGGTCATGTTGTTGAAGGCGCCACTTGCCATACCGATACGTATCGGGAGCTCAGCCCCGAGGTCACCAGTGGTGGTAATGGTTGCTCCCAGGTACTTAAACTTATCCACCCGGGAAACCTGGATGCCATCGATGATACCATTTCCTACATTATGTTAAGCCATTTTTGGCCGGTTGTTACTGCTATCTTGTCCTCTTGGGAAGCTGGACTGCCAATTTTCCCTCCAGCGCTTAGAAGGTCGTCCTGAAGGGCTGCTTCCTTCTGATATATTGTTTCTGGAAATTTTCTCGGCTCTTGTGTCCTGCATCCTTGAAAAACGGTCGTCCAAAACGCCACCTTACAACTTCCTCGACTTCGCAGACCTTTCGTATCTCCGATGTTGATAACTGTCGGAATTTGTATGGATTTATACTCAAAACATAGAATCAGTAACATAATATAATAATAATATTATGCTTACGACTGAAAAAACGACACAAGTGACAGTGTAAAGGCCGAAATAGGTGCTTTCTATAATGAATACCTACTCATTATATTCGAAACCAGCTGTCATTCGGTGTATCCATTTCATTGAATTACGTTTTTCGATATTCACTGAATCGTACAAAATTGAAGGAGGCCGGGGGACTGGAAGCGATCGTTTCCGCGATAAGTTCCGCTTACAATTCTTTGAAAACTATATTACTTTTTTATTATAAGGAAAAATTTTACATAAAATAATAGTTATTATTATCATGTTATCCAATTGATATTAGGTGTAAAATACTTATTTATGAAAGTTGAAAATCTTGAATCTTGGACAAAACAAGCTTCTGAACTCTCATCAATAATCCATTCACCAATAACCCCCAAATTGGAAAATAACTAAAAAAATAATTAACTACTCTTTTGTGACCCAAATAGGGAGGCCCGATTTTGCACGGCTTCAATCATTTCCCATCCAATTGATAGATAAACAGATACACATTGATAGATATTTCACGTAACATGTATCTTAGGACATGTATTTATTTTATAGAATTAGAGTACCTACCTAATATTAGAATAACAGGTTTCGCCTTTGGGCTGATGTTGTCCAAATCTAACAAAAAATAAACATGAAATATACATTCATTAAAATTAGAAATTTAGAAAAAATATATAATCGCACTTAAATTAGACATCGCGAAACAAAATATAGCTACATACCTAATTATCTATCTATCTATTGTTGGCTTGCACCCATTTTTGGGTGATGCAGCCATTTAACTAAGATATAAAAATAATAAAATAAATAAAAAAATCAAGATTATTTAGCAACAAGATGCCTACATAAAAGAATAAAAATAATAAAAACAAGTGATAATAATAAAAAAGTTAAAAAGATACGAACTTATATATTACTTATATAGAACTTATAATAAAGAAAACATGTTAAAATATAAAATACACGTTTATAAAGATGTGTACGGTTTGAGAAAAAGATTATTACCTAAATTTAATGACTTTGTAAACGCACGCTTTAATATACCCAAAGTCAATATAGAAGAATAAAAATACTTACTAGATTTTATTCGATTACATAATAATTATTTTAATACAAAGTAAACTGCTAGAGAAGGTAGTAGGTAGTAAGCGGGTCCGACTCTTACACCAGGAACATGTGTCAACATGCCAACCACTCTACCGAAGTACTAACATTTTTCCCGGTGACACCACGATAATGAACAGCACGCCATAAGCAAGAGATTAACCTCAAATCGAAATGTGTCGAGTCATCCTTAGTCTTTCCTTCTGCCCTCCTCACCCATCCTCACCTTCCCACGCTTCCCATCACCCGGTCTCGTCTTCATTACGTGATGACATCGTGTCACCCGATTCTTTAACATAATAATTACACCGAAAGATGATATTTCATTTTTTTCCTACCACAGTTTTGTTTTTCGTCATGAGGCACCTATAAAGTAAATTAATTTGTCTACCAATATTTGATATCAAGGTGTATTTGTATTTCATGTATTTCATACCTTACTTCTGTATGGGTGTGACCCCAAACAATAAATCAGTTTTCATATGATTCTCGAACGAAACATGCAAATTAGATGATAATAACGAATATTTATTTAACCATGCACGCAATACGTCTCTAGACTCTAAGGGACTCAAGCAGCGCAGGATATCCTAGAGAGATGGTTAAAATAGGTTGTAGAAGGCTAACTTCGTTAATTCCCCCTTTGTCAACCCACTAAAAGGCATTTATTTATCTATTTATCTTTACCCTTTAAATCACATCAAATTAAGGCAAAAATAGCTATCTACTGCGCTCGATCTTGCACCGCTTCATTCACTGACTTTCTGTCACACCTAAACCCTCAAAGGAGCGTAATATAGTATGAAAGGGTCATTCTCGTCTTCAGGACTCTGTAGAGAGAAAGAAAAGTGTTGTCTTCTGCCATCATCCAGCCATGTCCATACATATGCTCTACCTACACAATCGTAGAAGTGAGAGACCAACACACTGGCGTAAAACGTCGTTCGTGAACCTTTGATACTATCTAACACCCCAAGTCTTCTGAGGCACTTCATTTTGAATGCGGACTTCTTGTGTGCCTGGTCTTTGGTCAGGTGCCAGGACTTACACCCATACAGAATGGGGAACACACACGCATCGGCATCAAACAGTATCGAGACGAAAAGTGATGTAAACGCTGAACCACAAAATCTCTGGATAACCTTTTCTAATCTAGTGTGCACCTCTTGATGCTTTATAAAAATGTACCTACAGTAATAAACTTGCGAAGTGCATAAACTATAAAGCTTGGTCGCTTAACATACATTGATTATTTTATTTTGTTTATTATTTATTGACTTGCAATACGGATATTGCATTCGTTTTATGGAAATATGTAGATCTTGTGTAGCCTTTTGTAACAAGTGGACAGTCTCGCTTGTATAATGATATTTTACCAGGAGATGTAAATAACAGAAAGCGAACAATAAATATCGATTAAGAGACGCTTCTAGAATCCCATTATAAGAAGTGAGAATGCAAATAGAATGTATTTAAACGTAGCAAAGCATATAAGTACCTATATCTTTCTATTTACAATGCAGGCACTATGGTGTTCTGAGACATTAATTCTGTTTATTTCTGTTAAGATTCAAATCTAGCGCATTTAACTGTGTTGCTATTATTTTATGTTTCATTACATATACAATCTGCCTAATGGTATAATAACATTTTTTTTTTTTTTTTTTTTTTTTTTTTCTACTGACTTGCACCCGAAATGTGGATCGAGTGATGCAGCCACAGAATTAAACAAATAAATAAAATGCACAAATCAATATCATTGTAGCAGCGAGGTAAACAAGTCACTCAAAGTATTCTATAATTAATTACTCGTTCACGAAATAATCAGATGACAGATGTGTACAAGGTACACCCATGTATATTTTGTGTATGAAAAATGTGCGTGTATATGCATGGATGAAAGTTCATGTAAATGCATTAGAATGAAAAAAAAAAAAAAAAAAAAAAAATAAAATTATATATATTATATACATACATACATATATATGTAAAACCTAAAAAAAAAAAAGAAAACCTGTATCTTTGTACAGTGCAAGAGAAAGCAACAATATAATTATCAATTAATATAACATAGGAGAGGAAAAAAAAAAAAAAAAAAAATGTAGCTCAAACACACACAAAAAAAAAAAAAAAAAGAAAAAAAAAAAAAAAAAAAAAAAAAAAAAATTATGAAATTAACAAACAACTAAAATTTATCCTGAAAGTAAAACCAAAAAGTACTATATTATTATTTATTATGCAGTTTCATATGTAATAAATGCCTACCACCAACTACCCATCATTAATAAAATGTTTGATAATATAGTACCTTAACATAATAATTTAATAGTAATTTATAAAAACTTTTCGTTGAGTTTAAGAAATTGAATGAGGATACGATTAATTCCTATATCATTTTGTGACAATAAATTAACTATGTTTATAGGGAAATTTGTACATGTTTTTTTTACGTCGATTAAGAATTGCTCACGATCCCACATGGTGCACTGGAAGAACACATGGTCCAAACTTTCCTCTCCCTCACAGCACGCACAATCGGGAGAGTCCAGAACTTTAATCCTAAACAGATGAGTACCAACACAGCAATGACCGATTCGTAAACGACATAGCAGGGATATGTCGAGTTTTGAGAGTTTATGGTTGTAAAACCAAGGATATTTTTGAATAGATAATTGAATATTCTTGTAGTAACTTCCTTTCGGTGAGGATTGCCATTCTTCCATCCATGAACTATAAATTTCGCAAATTGTCTTTTGGGCCATTTCTGGCACAGGAGAGAGGAATCTTTGGGGTTGGGCACCGTCTGTGCATGCTCCCTTAGCCAGCCCGTCCACATATTCATTTCCACTAATACCTATATGTGAAGGGATCCATACGAATTCTACCACCTGCCCACGCAATGCCATTTTGTAAACAGTGTATTTTATCATCCAGAATAAGAAATCATAAGGGTCTTGTTTAGTGTTATTCAGTTTACTTATCAGAGAAAGTGAATCTGTTAGTATGACAGATCTTGGCGTTGCTCGATCGAGTAGTACAGTTAGGGCTTCTCTTACCGCCACGCATTCCGCCGTATACACTGAGCACTGTGCTGGCAGTGAAAATTTTCCAATTATCTTCCCTTGAGGAATGTAGAACGCTGCGCCACAGTCACCATTAGGGGATTTTGAACCATCGGTAAACACCATTAGAAAGTTTGGCCATTTTTTCTGTATTTCATGAATGAATAGTTGGTTTATGACTGAGTACCCAAGTAGAAAACAGGATTTGTCTAATCCAATAGATTTGTGGATGTTAATTTGTAAATGAATGGCTTCGAATGGGATTGAAAACATGGGAATATGAGGTGTGGTCCTGAGCAACTCAATTCCCTCCATTTGATGGAGCACATGGCACAAATGAGGAATGGGACTAGATCTGAAGACAGTGCGATCAAAATGCAAAGCAGTAAGGGCACGAAGACTGTTGAATAGAGGATGTGATATATTACTAAGTCTTTTAATAAGGAATTTTGTAGCCAGTAGCTTACGTCGCAAGTGTAGTGGCATTTCCGCGCACTCCACCTGCAGCGAGGCTATAGGTGACGATTTCATAGCCCCAATTATCAGACGCAGGCACTTAGATTGAATTCTCTGTAGTTTGAGATTTAAGTACTCCGGCAAGGGGTCTATTATCTGGCTTCCGTAATCTAAATGGCTCAACACCAGCGATCTGTATAATATCTTCATTGTACTGGGGTGAGAGCCCCACCAAACTCTGGATATTGCTCTGAGTACATTAATACCCCTTTCACATTTATCTGAGACATGCTGGACCTGAAGATTCCATGATAATTTTCTATGGATCATTACTCCCAAAAATTTTACTGATTCGCATACTGGGATGGAAGTTTGGTCAATCTTAATTGATATTTCGGGAATTTTATACTTTTTTGAGAAGCAGATTATCTTGCTCTTTTCGGGTGATATTCCCAAGCCTCTTTCTTTCAGCCAGTCGTAAAAGGTAGAAATCGCATTTTGAAGAATAATGCTTCCAGAAATAATGTTAGAATTTTGGTGGTACAGTACAAAGTCGTCTGCATATTGCAGGATTCCACATTCTTTTGGCAAGAGGTGCTGTAGTTCTGATGTATAAATGTTAAAGAGAATTGGGCTCAATACAGAGCCCTGAGGCAATCCCTTATATACTAACCGCACCAAATCTCCCTGTGCTCTATGAATATAAGTGGATCTCTCTGACATGATGTTGAATATTAAAATGGATATATTCGGTGGAATGCCGACCGTTTCTAAGCGTTGCAATAACATCGGTAAAGAAACATTGTCATATGCATTGGATATATCTAAGAATGCCGAAATAATATTTGATTTTTGTGCAAAGGCCAATCTCACTTCAGTTATAATAGTCGAAATGCTATCCAAGCATGAACCACCCCTCCGGAACCCAAACTGCCATGGTGGAATCATTTGACGACTTTCCAGAAACCACTCCAGCCGACATTTGATCATTCTTTCAAGAATTTTTAAAAAACATGGGGACAACGCAATGGGGCGTAGTGAGGAGGATTGAAAGGGATCCTTACCTGGCTTAGGTATGGGAATCACAACGTGCTTTTTCCATTCTAGCGGGATAGTCCCAGTAGACAGTATGTCATTGTATAGATTCAGCAGGAATTCAAGAAGGGGAGAAGGGAATTTTTTAATGAAAGAATATGGGATTGAATCCAGACCTGGGGCAGAGTCTCCCGTGGATTCAATAGCATGAGTTAACTCTGACATTGAAAAAGGGGCAGACAACTCATTATTAACAGTACAATAATTGTGTTGCGGAAGTTCTGTTTTATTAGGTACATATAGTGGAGCCACTTTACATGAGAACTCAAACAGCTGTTCATCTGAATAATTGATGTTGTTTCTTGAGGCGTAAGCACCACGGAATCTTTTAATTGAGTTCCATATTTCAGAGATAGGTGTTTCTGGAGAAAGATTGTTGCAAAATTGTCGCCAACCTTGCCTCTTTTTCCTTTTAAGTGTTCTTTTGGCTAGGGCTTGGGAAAATTTGACATTAATAAGATTTTCATCACTCATATTTCTCTTATATTTTCTCATAGCATCCCTTCGGTTTTGAACAACCGCACCACATTCACCATCCCACCAAGGTGGGTTACATTTTTTTTTTGTTTTGGGATTTTTACTTTTTGGAATACACGCATCTGCGGAATTAATCACCAAATTATTAAGAATTGTGGCTTTTTCTGTGATCGAGCAAGAAGGTATATCCGCACTCACGCCATTAAGATCCCCAGATAAAGATTCTCGAAATTTGTGCCAGTTTGCCTTGTTGGTGTTATATTTTTGCCTTCTACGGGACATTTTGCAGCAATCAGGCTTTTTCCCTAATTGTATAGAGATAGGGTAATGGTCGCTGGAGTGCGGATCATCCAACACTTGCCAATCACATATGGTTGCGATGTCAGGGGTGCATAGAGAAATATCGACAGCGCTAGGCCGTTGATTTGGTAGAGTTATTCGTGTTGGTGCTCCGGAATTCAAAATACATAAGTTGTTATTATCTATAAAGTCGAGAATATTAGAACCTGAAGGGTTTGTCAGGGTACTACCCCATGCTTGGGAATGTGCGTTGAAGTCTCCCAGGATCAAGAAGGACTTAAAGAATTTAGATGTCAAATTGTCCCAGCATTGGGTATCAAACGTTGTTCTTGGTGGAATGTAGACTGAGACTATTGTCATATTAAATACCTCCGCCGCAACGATTTGGAAGGTCGGAAAGTAAGGCAGTTGGACTCGAGAAAAAGGAATCTTATTATGTATGAAAAGGGCGGCTCCACCCTTGCCATCTAGCCTGTCGTCTCTAAGACAAGAATATTCCGGGATTTCGAAAGGCATGAGGGGCGGAAACCAAGTTTCCGACACCGCTGCAATATGAAACTGATGGGTTTTCAATAACAAGACCAGATCAATTTTGTTAGATACAGCACTTCTGCTGTTCCATTGTAATATGGAAAGGAATCTATTGTTGAGCTTTTGGGTAGCCATTTTCATTAATATAACATTTTAAGGTTTCAATAAGATGAGCAGCGTTAGACGGTATTGTATTATTATTTAAAAGAGATTGAATAATTAATTTACTTAAAGAACATACGAATTCATTGTTATCAGTAGAGAGACTATTTTTCAAGTCCCTCTGCTTCATAAGCTCGGTGAAATTGTCTTCAAATGTTTGAGAAGATTGCTGCAGGGCAAATCCATCTTGTAACATAGAAGGAGTGTTACCATTAGGAAACATTATCAATGATTCGTATTCATCTCGTGAAACAATTGGCTTTGGGGGAGGAGTGGTTCTCTTTTGCTTAGATTTACCCCTACCCCTGAATTGGGAATATGAAACTGCTGTTGTATTTACGTTATCGGATGATTGCGATTCATGGCTCACTATGTCAGCGAATGTTTTTTTTGACGTGGGGTGTATATATGATGCTTGTATATAAGATATATTTTGACTAGCCATGGTGTGTTTGATTGCTTTCTGCCTATGAAATTCAGGGCATTGAAGACTTATCGCCTTATGAGAGCCATTACAATTAACGCATTTTTCCTCATGGGCATTGCATTGTTCCACTGTGTGTTTCTCTCCACACTTGAAACATCTCGGATTAGAGTTGCATCGTCCTTTGGCATGGCCGAATCTACAACAGTTAAAACATTGAATCGTAGGGTAGCAATAAGTTTCAACAGAAAATGAATTATAAAACACAAAAAGCCGCATTGGTAGTATCTGCCCTCTAAAGGTCAATACAACCGATTGTGATGGTTTCCACACAGTCTCTCCGGAAGTTTTGTCTCTGTAGCTTAATCTTCTTACTTTGATAACCTCTACATCGGTATTTGCTAACGCTATTTCAGAAATCAGCTCCTCATCCGTTACATCGCTGGGCAAACCCCTGATCAGTCCCATCCTTGTCACGCTGTATGATGGGATATACGCTTTGTATTTAGCGTTGGAGGTTGTAAATATATTTTTTACAAAGGAATTTGCTGCAAAGGCAGAATTGAATTCCATGGAGATTTTGAATCTGCCTTCCGCTTTAACAGATCCGTTCACAATATTTTGTATTTTTCGACTTGATAGAAATCTACCAAATTCGACCGGGAAAATTTTTTGACCATTTTCACAATTTTGTACAGTCACCGTGTACGGACCCAGATCTTTTTGGGCGTAGAAATGTTCTCTTATAGAGTTATTGTAGTTTTGATTAATGGTTTCATCTTTACCAGTCGTCTGATTACGGTCTTTGCTGGTGTTACCCATGATCTCACTGGCCTTTCTTTTTTTTGATCCCAGCAGGTCTGGTGGCTTTGGTTCCAAAGCCACCGATTCTGACGGCTCAGTCATCTCCTCATCCAGCGCTTGTTGCGCCGCCATGAGGAAATATCAATCCAATCGACAGGTAGTATAAAGTTTTCTTTTATAAAACTAATAAATTTATTCGAGAGAAAAAAAAAAAACAAATAAAAAAAAAAAAAAACACGATTAAAAATCCGTGCCCTCACATAATATAACGAGTATTAATAGACAGCGAGTAATAATAATTATTATTATATTAGACACTACGTAAACAAAATTGTTATAATAATAATAATATATCTGCACCTGCAGGAAGCAGAATATTAATAATAATGAAAACCAAAATTTATTTGAACTGAAGAAAATTAATAATAATATCTATGCCAGGTGTTTTAGAAATAATAAAAAATAATTGTAATTTTTAATCTCACGCGCTCCGGGGACCTCGATATCAGCGTCACGCACGTCCGAACCACTCGATTAACAAACGACAACTGGTATAATAACATGTATGATTGGTTTTGTTTGTATCTATCTTTTGTTTTATATAAATTTATCAAACAATCGAATTATTTTTGTAATTTGTAATAATTGTGTAAAGAACCTGTTGACAAGGCTTGTAAAAGCCTTAACAGGACTTGTATTGTTATTATTTTGGTGAATAAAGAGAAGTTATTATATAAAAAAAAAAAAAAAAAAATGAATAATTACTCTGTTTTATGCATTTATTATCTTTCTGTTTTTATAGTTAATCGTTTTTGTAAATATATTTGTAAGGAAGTACATTTCTTTTTTTTTTGTGAAATGAATCTGTGCTCATCTTAAGTAAACACAAATACACTCTTTGACTCTTGCATAGAAAGTTACTTAAAGCTTGTGTCGTGAAAGTGGAAGATGGTAGGTACTTGGTATCAAGCCCACGACCTCCGCACGAAAAAGTACGAAAGTCTACCAACCATTTCAAATGACTGTGTTTCTAGCTCTTTAATAATCACAAGATTAAGACTTTTTTACTTTTCTATTACGTGGAAGACCCTCTCAAACCGTGTTCCGTTCCTTCGAGGCGGAGCTGTGGGAGTTGGACATGGTGTGGGAGGAGGTCATAAGCATTGCGCAAGATCGAGCGCAATGGAGAGCCCATGATGCCTCCCTATGCTCCTGAATGAAGTTCAAAGGGAGTTTTGATTTTGATTGATTTGATATAGGTTTTACTACATAATATTTTTTTTCTTTTGAATTGGTAAATGGAAATCAAGAAATCAATCGAAGAGCCAATTGTGTGTGGATTTTTTTAGAATAACTTTCCTTACAAGGAATATCTGGTTTTGGATACAATTCTCGTCGATAACTAAAACTAACAAAAAAATGCACTGTCATCCTTTCCAAGCTGAAAAATATGAAAAACAAAACGATTTTTTATACACTGAAAAACTATGAAATAATTTTTGAACTCGCGAATTAACTTTAAGCACTTATTTTAAAAAATCCACCGAAATTTATACATGCTTTAACATTATGCAGTGTTTACGAAAAAAAATAAAGATTTGGAATCAGTTTTTTTGATTTAATAAACTACACTGTTTTTAAATTAAAAATAATGAACAAAACACATTTATCAGATTTAAAGTAAAATAAAAACACCCTTTTCAGTTTTAAAAATCATTCATTTCAGCATTAATGCGGATAGAATTGTAGGTACCTACAAGAGTTTTGAATTAACTTTTTCCTCATACCTACAATGGCTATGTTCTTTAATTTAGCTGTAGGACATGACATACTTATCGCATTTGATATATTTTTATTCTAAATCTATAGGTATAAGACCGACATCGGTAGCCTAGCTGTACTGGTGTGGACTTCAGATCACGAGGTCCCGGGTTCGATTCCCAGTCGGGTCAGAGTATTTCTAAGTGTTTTTTACTTGAAATTTCTACCCGGGGTTGGCCTGTCTCAGATTGGACGGGACCGGTTAACTGGAAAAAATTGCCTCGGACAATAAGTTCCGCCGGCTATACTGACACCTAAAGTGTTATATTATTATTATAGGTGCCAATTTTTTTTAGCTCATGACTCGTTTTCGAGTGATTCGGGTAGGTATCTACTAATTTATATAGCTGAAACTAACCATCCGGTTTAAAAGATATAATATTTAGGATTTCGTAATATACTTTTTCTTGGAGAAAGCTTTAGGTTATTTTCAATCAAGTTGCGACTCTTTAGAGACATGATTTTGTAAATTCATTACGAAGAAAAAGAAAACGAATCGAAACGCCATATTTTTCAATGAAGTTTTTATAGCCAAAGAATGTAGAGACATTCGCGTCATGAATGTAGCAATGCGATGATATTTATTTATTTATTATAACACATACGGCCTCTAGGCCAATTACAGTCAATCGACAATATTACAATTGTAAGTACCTACCCACATTACAAAAATCTCAGATAGACAAAATATATAATAATTTATAAAAAATGGATAAAAGCTTGCAATAAGCATGCGTAACGAGCAAACATGAAAAATAAAAGCAAATGAATATAAAATATTATAATAAGCAATAACAATAATAATACAAACATAAACAAATTATGGCTAGAAGCTCGCAATAAACATGCGTAGCGAGAAGACATGAAAAATAAAAGAAAATGGATATAATACATTCTAATAAGTAATAATAATAATAAATTAACAATAATCTGTAATAATAAAAATTTATAAAATATGGATAAAAGTTCGCAAGAAGCATGCGCAGTGAGCAGACATGAAAAATGAAAGCAAATGAATATATATTCTAATAAGTACCCAATAATAATACTAAAAATTTACAAAATATGGATAAAAGTTCGCAAGAAGCATACGCATCGAGCAGGCATGAAAAACAAAAGCAAGCGAATATATACCCATTCCCACAGTTAAAAATAATAATAATAAATGCCAGCGAATATATAATCTTACAAGCAATAATAATATAAATTATACAAAAGAAAAAAAAAGTGTACCTACAATAACTACATATTTTTATTAATTTGCGACAAAAAGTTCATTTAATCAGGTGATCTTTATAGAGACTTTGACTAAATTATAGCAGAGACTCGTCATAAAAGTGCAATAATAATATAATTTATATGGCTGAACAACGTTTTCCGGATCAGCTAGTACCTATTGTGTAAAATGTATTGTATGTGTGTTTAGTTTAGTACTTGAGCGATGGTACTGTTTAAGGTACAGTAGGTACCTACTTAAATTGCTGAAAAAATAATCGTTTTAAACACTTGCTTAAGGTTGATAATAAAAAAATTAAAACTCTTAGCCACTTGACGTGTATTTCAGTAACATAACCACCTGACGTCGGTCTCACAGACCGTTCGCTTATTTTAAATTTTTAAATACCAAAATACTAAATATTAGAAAAAAATAAAATCCTATCTTTATTTTCATAATATCTTTGTAAAAAAAAACAGTTGTAAAACCTTATAAAAATGTAAATTTACATATAGAAAATAAACATTTAACAAAAATACTGAAATTTTTGGTAAAAATAGCAGGGACTTCGAAAATCGTTCATATGAACATGAAATTGTTCTAAAACCTAATATTTCTGTTTATTTATAAACATTTCGATAGATACTCTATTAAATAAAATAATTTTTGGCATGATAAAGTAACAAATACAACAAAATTGCAAATACTTACAATTTACAGGGACAATTACAGAACATTTTTTTACTACATTCAATACAAATTTCTAACGAAACACATGTGGGCTGTTATACCTACGTTATTTTTTTGCGTCACGAGTTGAACGTGTTTTACGTTTTTCTAATTTTTCGAAACTATTAAATGTCGATATAACAGGCGTTTGGACCATTTTCATAATAACGTAACCACCTGACACCGGTCTCACAGACCGCTCATAGTATATAATTACATTTTATTTCACAACACGCACATGTCCATAGCTGCCAACGGTACGACACACAAAGATAAAGTACTGAGACGCACAGTTGCATCACGTGAATAGTGCCTGAATAATTTGAAAAATAAAATCTCTGGAGTCTGTGAGACCGACGTCAGATGGTTAAGGGTTTTCCAACTGTCGATTTGTTGAAGAGAAATTATTTCTCGAGACAGATCGACAGTATCAAGCAAAGATACGTGAGATTTGTATGGCCAGGTCTAGATTTTATAATAATAATAAATAAATAACATTAAAAATGAATTTATTAAAAGATTAATAAAAGTTTTGAAAAGTTTTCTCTCAGGGAGAAATAAAATTTTGGCCGAAATTATGGTCATGGGTTGTACCGAAAATTTTGTATTCTTTTGGAATCATTAAGTGGAACCAAACGGAACTAGGCAGGATAGATTAAAGGTTGCGTGGTTTGCTCACGCAATACAGGATGCATCACCCAAGATGTTCCTTGATGAGACTATATTTACCAAGGAAGATAGGTGGTAGAGGCATGTTAAATATCAAAAACATAAATAACAAAGAAATAAACCTCCTCCAGTCTTACTTCATCTCATCAAGGAATAAATTGGGTTATGAAGACCTTATTGCGTGTGATTTGAAGTACACACACTTAAATTATTTATCAAACCCTATTAATTTCACCACCGATAATTGGGATACAAAATCGGGTTGATATATGGAAAGGCAACTCTCTCCACGGTCGATTCTTCGAAACTTTAAATTCATCTCATGTAAGTCTTGAAGATTCGACTGGATGGTTGAGGTTTGGTGAACTATTTAGCGAAACAGAAGGTTTTGTCTGTGCAATACAAGACCAGGTCATCGTCACTAATAATTATAAAAAATATATTATTAATTGATAAAAAATGTCGTGCATGTGGCCAAACGGGAGAAACACTCAGACATATTTTGTCTGGGTGTTCTCTCCTATGTGGTTCTGAGTATCTGCAATGACATAACGACGTGGCTAAAATAGTTCATCAAAAACTTGCCTTGAAATATGGTTTGCTCGATTTTGAAGTACCTTATTATAGGTACACCCCAATTTCGGTAATGCAAAAAAGTAATACTAAGTTGTATTGGGATATACCAATACAAACTGACCGAACGATTAACTCAAATCGTCCGGACATTGTATTGGTTGATCGTAGGAACGGGATAACGTATCTCGTGGATATCACTATACCGTATGACGAAAATTTGAAAAAAGCCGAGCAGGATAAGATAATTAAATATCTTGATCTTGCTCACGAAATCAAGGATATGTGGCATACACCAACTACCCACATAATACCTATAGTGATATCGACAAATGGAGTTATTCCTAAGTCTCTTAAAGACAATCTAGGGAAACTTGGCATCTGTTGTGGTCTCAGATATGGCATCCAAAGGGCAGTTCTGTTGTCCTTATGTAGGATGTTAAGAAGGTTCCTTTCTCTGTAGTTCGAAAATCTCTCATGATTTCATTACATCGTGATGTATCATGAGAGATAATACCGATATTTTTATATTTAGTATGAAGCATTGTATTTAATTTAAATTTAATTTATTTTTTATTAATTTTTATACAATGATGTATGCTTTATATGATATATTGTGATTTAATGAATAAATGTTTTGAAATAATAATAATATAACACTTTTCTATACAAAGGTGTCAGTATAGCCGGCGGAACTTATTGCCTGAGGCAATTTTTTCCAGTCAACCGGTCCCGTCCAATCTGAGACAGGCCAACCCCGGGTAGAAATTTCAAGTGAATAAACACTTAGAAAAACTCTGACCCGGCCGGGAATCGAACCCGGGACCTCGGATCTGAAGTCCACGCTAGTACAACTAGGCTAGAATTCGGAGGAGAACATTTAGTGTGTCTGTGTGTGAGGGTGTGTGTGTGTGTCTGAGGGTGTGTCTGAGGGTGTGTCTGCGTGTGTCTGTGTGTCTGACTATGTGTGTGTGTGTCCGCCCCCCCCCCCCTTATAACTTTTGATTCGCTTGATGCAAATATCTTAAAATTTCAGAAAATATTGAATTCTTTAAGCCTACAAAACTTGTATACTCAGAATTTTGAAATTTTCTTTCAGTCAGGGGTATTCACCCTTTGAATTTTTACTTAATTTTTTCATACATCTCGAAAACTATAAAAGCTAGAACCCTAAAAATGTGTATGTATATAGAAAAATACAATATCTCAAATCACATTTAATGAAAAAGTACCAGGGTTTCTCAAACTTTTTTTATAATGAAAAATATTTTTTTATGACAAATTTACGAGTTTCAATGCCTATATTTCAGAATATTATAAAAATATCGATAAACGCCGAAACACATCAACTAGATAATTTAATTTTCTATAAAAAAACGTTTACATTATAGCAGTACATCTGAAACTTTTCTTAACAATTTTTGTAAGAATTTAATTTATTGACGACATCGTTTCATACAATAAACATACCGACTCAGGCCATCGACAGTTGGATCTCATGTTTACATGCAACTAGTAATTTTCTATCAATTCACCTACCCTGGATAACAACTAGCTTAGTGTAAATACCTACCATTAACTTCGGTTATAGCTTTGACATTGCATAAAGAAGTTAATAGAAATTGTCCGATAATAATAAAGGTAGAAACATAAAAATTTATTGACTATAACCATGCATTTTCCTTTTCTGAAAACCTAATTACCTACCTATTGTTATTTGCAGCTTCGAATACCCAATTTTTTTTACATTGTGTATAAACGCGAAAACAACGATTCAGAAACCCTATATCACAACTTTTGTTTTCTTTCAGAGCTTCTGTTAACCCATTGTAGCTCACCTTACACAGATGTGTACTCACACCATGTCGTGTTATTATAATTTATCAATTGGAATACATACTAGATGGAACTGATTTAATGTATTTACTTATACATAATATATATATATATAATGAGATACCTACTTTACAATCTGTTCTAGGACCACTATTATTCCTTTTATACATAAATGACCTTCCAGAAAGTGTAAAGGATAAAGGTGACATAATTATGTATGCTGACGATACGTCACTTCTGGTGAAAGATAAAGATAAAAATAATGATCACCGTGTTGCTGGAAATGTAGTCAAAATTATAGATGACGTAACCAAATGGTTTAATGACAACAACCTTGTACTTAATAAGACGAAAACAAATGCGATGTGTTTCTCTCTGAGGCCGAAAAAATGTGACTCGGCCCAAACAGCCTTAACTGACATATCAATAAATACCGCGAATGAATGCAAATTTTTAGGAGTAACCATAGATAACAAATTACAATGGTCATCGCATATTGAGTAGCTTTGTGGTAGATTGGGATCTGCTGTTTTCGCTATAAAAAAAAATTAAAGACATAGGTATGTGATATAAAAACAGCGAAAACAGTATATTTCTCATACTTTCATTCGGTAATGACCTATGGAGTGTTGGTTTGGGGGGGCGGGGCGGGTTTCTCCAGAGTGTTTATTCTCCAAAAACGCGCAATAAGGGCAATATTGGGAATGCAGCCGAGGGACACTTGCCGAAATGCCTTTAAAGACCTGGGCATAATAACATTGGCGTGCGCATATATACAGGAATGTGTGTTGTTTGCTCGGAGAAATCTGATAAACACACCCCTTAACTCGCATCACCATGCATACGAGATTAGGCGCGGGGATGAGATCCGACCCGTCCAACACCGACTTACCAAATTGTCCGGGAGTTTTGTGTGCAATAGTGTAAGACTGTATAACAAGCTGCCTCAAAGCATCAAATCTCTCGAGGACGAAGCTTTTCGGAGAGAAATAAAATCGTATCTTGTTGAAAAATCCTTCTACTCAGTCGACGAAATGTTAAATTGATATGTAATAAGTGGAATGAATCTGTTTGTATTATGTTGTCCTGGGCCACCCAGTCTATAATAACACCTCCTCCCCTCTAAAACATTAAACATTTTTAAAAGCAAAAAACATTTATTTTTTGATTATTGCTATTATTGTTTTATTATTTTTGTACTGACGAATGCATTAGTGGCCCTTTACACCACGCAGGATTTATGTTATTCTCTTATTTAAGCCCTTATTTTGTACTTAGTGTGAAACTATAAAATTTTGTATTGTGTATTATTTGTTGACAATTCCGAGTGCCCTATGGGGCCTATGGACAATAAAGAATTTGAATTTGAATTTGATAGCTATAAAAAAATAAAAGATCTACACATAGTATTATCTAAACAACCGGTAAGAATGGGTTAATATTCTTGACATGTTATATTGGTTATTTTTGTCATCTGTAGTTCGCAGTAAACTTTGCTATTAGCTATTAGACAAATTTCATGGCATCACCAGAATTAAAGGTACCAAAGTCAATCAATCACATTCTTTGCACTTACTTAGGATGAGGACAATCATAATATGGCCGGATAACTTAGATATTTTTGTCTTAATGTACAGATTTTCAGAATTCCAAAATAATATGATCTTTCAATCATAATTAGAAATAAATGTTTCCCAAAAGTTCGAGTGTCCAATTCAATGTTTTTACTAGAAATATAATAGACATCTGGAGACCTGGAGTTGGGGTTTTTGATATTTGAAACTTAACCATGTTGGGAACTTCTTACTCTATTCAATGAATTCTGACGACTGGCTTAATATATTAAACTATAATAAAATAGAAATGGGTAGAATTATTTTTATGGCGGATGCACCCTTGTGTTATTGCTATTGGCGAAGCATTAATTTGGAAATTCATTACGTGAACCAGTCTAGCTAGATAAATACGAATATTACTGACAGGATATTAATTCTTGCCCATTTTGTTCCTGGAACAGTTATTGCAATGCAACTTATTTCCTTTCATAATGGGAATTTTTGAATATAAATTTAAAGTGTAAATTACGTTGAATGCAATTACATTTTTATGTTTTCTATAGTGTTTTGAAAGTTCACAGAAAGTGTCAAGTACCTACAAAGTGTGAGACATCGACTTTAGTTGTTATTGTTATAAAAATCTTCTGATTGTAGATTATTTGAATTATAGGTAATGACAAGCATTTATATTGTTTAGTTTCTTGTGAGCTTTCGTTGAAGAATTCAACCAGCAGTGATTCCTCAAATACCATATGTAGTACTAGGATCTTGGCTATGTATATTGTTCATTAGTTATATGATTTTCAAATAAAAAGATTTTTTTAAATTGATCTATAAAATTACATGTTATATTTTAATAATAATTGTTATTATTTACTGATTAATGCAATTGATCTATATTATGTACTTGTATTTCATTTAGGTCTACAGAAAGGTATTAAGAGCCGGACACTCGAAAATGGCTGTTTTTATATAAACGTTGTTCCCTTAATAGGTATCGTAGCACAACAAAAAAGTAAGTGTGCTTTAAGTTAGAGCTTTGACTATCAAGTCTTAGTTTAAAATTTGTATTTTACAAATTTAGCTCGGTAGAAAAAATTTTCAAAGTTTGCTCTATATTTTTATAAATCATAATGGTGTAGGCAATCTACTCAATAAACAACGCTTTAAAATATACCAAAATGTGTATCTTTTAATTTTCTTTAAATCCATTGTCTTTTTTTATTTCTATTTAACATAGTTTATTAATTAATCGGTAAAAAGTGATTGGGCGCTTAGGACCTTTTCCTTTAGAAATAAAAACTGTATAGGCTCCATACAAATCGAATATTTCTCATTCGTGAGAGAACTTTGTGGCGGGCGGACGTGTCGCTCTTTGCTCTGTAGTTTTTTTCTGCAGAAACCTTCCACTTTCTAATGTTGGTCATTTGGGGCTAAATGCAATATTTGTGAGAATCCATGGATGTCAAAAATTTTATATACTTTATTTTTTTACATGTTTTTTTTCCCTTTTATATTTTTTGCTTTACAAATATTTTTAAATACATAATCCTTTTTTTCATAAAATGATATTAAGAATTACGTTTTGACGTAATTTTTTTAAACGTAATATCTTAATTAGGTATAATCGTTTTTTTTCACATAATTCTTGATTTTAATCGGTACCTAAGTCAAAGAACCTATCATAAACAAAATAACGAAAATAGTACTTGATAATATAGTTATTGGTTCATAACTATAATATATACCTACGTACCTACAATATTATATGAACAAAAAAGTTTTTATGTTACACAAAAAATACAAACATTGTATTTTTTGTGTACCTAACATAAAAACTGTTACAAAATTAACTAAAACGAAGCCAACCTCTATTCGGGGTTTGAATCTTGTCTTAGATTGGACGGGACCGATTGATTGGTAGAAAACGCTTCAAGCATTACCTTCCGCCGGCTATACCTACCGAGAAGAGTGTACTTTAGTAAAACAAAACTTGTGTGCGTTTATTCAATAAGCTATTAAAAAGTTGGTTTTATTAAAGTCACTCAACTTCGTCAAAATACGCGCTAAGAACTCAAATAGTACTTAAAGAACTTCATTATATTTAATTTGAAAAATATCCATTAAGTATTTGACATGACACCAAATTTTAAATTTATTAATAAACCTGATATTTACGGTTTGGCTGCCAACCCTGACTCCCATTGCATTTTAACTAAGAATAAAGAAATGAACAAAATATCATTGTGTCAGAAAGGTAGTTATGTGACAGAGACAGCGAGAAGAAAGTTCAACCTGTCTCATGCACAATATGACGAGGTATGCGCGGGGAAGCGGGGACAAAACTCAGTTCGGTGATTTGAGTGTCCGGCTCTTAATATTTTTATGAAATTAAAAAATTAATTCATATTTTTTTATAAAGTAAGAGAAAGTACCTGTGCAAAACCCTTCGATATTTACACGGTATGTGATTAGTTAATAACACGTGTTACCGTAAGACAATACCAATACCTGCTATTAATTGTTTCACTATTGCTATTCTTTAGAAGATTTATGGCTTGTTTGTCAGAATTCGGAAAACGCAGTATAGCTTCCCCGACAGACGTTGTCTTGTAGTCCTTACTATGAATATTTCCAACACTTACTTATGTATACTTTGCGTAGATTTAACTGTTTAGGTGGGTGTATATGCATATAAATAATATAGGTATATTTGTGAAAAACAATTTACTATGTATGATATCTTTTTTTATACAATTTAACTGATGAGAATGAAAAAACACTTGTTTTATACCTACTACACAAATTATTTTATTTCAGAGACGTGTTTCGTTCTGTTAGAACATTTTCGATCTCTCAAAAATCGGAATGACATTGGTTAAAAGTCATGTTTATCATTCTTTTAAATTCTTATTCAATATTCAAAGTTAGACCACAGAACAACGTCTGTCGGGAAATCTAGTTTTGTTATAAATACGGTTAAAGATAATAGCGCATAGCTTTAGACACAGAGATTGTGTTCTTTGTCAATATGATATTTCCCCGCAATATAAACGACACATTGACATAAATCAATACCCCAGAGGTAATATCATTTCTGTATTAGACAAGTAGAACTGCATCCTGCTAATATATTATGAAAATAATTCAAATAAAACCCAGATATAGGAAATGGGAATTTCTAGTTAGGTACTTGTCAATCTGTTACGCTCGCACGTTGGTATAAATTTAAAAACGTTCGAAATCTAACGTCATTTGTTTTGTTTTTTTTCTTTTTTTTTTTCAATGAAAGTCTAGAGTGGAATTTTAAATTGAGACACTTTTAAAGTTAGACAACTCGCTACTGTCTCATGTAGATAAAGTTTATTTATACCCACACGATCGTGCTGAGCTGAAACCCTTATTACTCCTGCAAGTAGATAATACCCCCTATTCGGATTTTGGAACGTTCTTAATAAGTTATAGGTTATAGGTTAATAAATGATTTAGAATTAAGTTCACTCGAACTAAAATTCGTATTCGGAATAATTATGCCGTGTTCTAAAAACCAATATTAGTTCACTATAAATATTTTTTTGAATTATAATTGTCTATGGATCGAGCATGCGCCTTATTGGTTGATGCTGATAAGCGGACAGCCAATCGGAGAAGACAAATTCAAACGAGCTCCATGTTCCAAGCAAGTTCCAAGAAACATGGTCGCCGGAAACTGCCGAACCAACCCGAAGTGTAACGAAGACGACTGTATGATTGCATTGGTGTTCAATGATAATAATTTTTGATGCTATTATTTTTATTAATTATAATAAATTCGGGGGAAATGCTTAATATTTTTAATAAAAATAAACTTGTTTTATAATTATTTGGTTCAAAAAAACGTTTATCATAAAAATATCATCAGATATCTTTTTAGACGCATACAATTAGGTGTGAACTAAGATTAGGAACGTTTTGATAGATAAACGCACTAAAATTGACTTAAATACGAAATTCGAATACCAAAATGAACTAATTTCAAACTATAGTCTAATTAAGAACAAATTGGAACGTTCTAAAATTTCTCGAACCAATCCGGCTAATTAAAATTGGAACATTCTTATTTTAGTTTAGTGCGTACCTACTTAATTTGAATTGGAATAGGAGGTATTATGTACATAAGAGTTCATAATATTATAACGATATAGAAAATAATTAAAAAAGGGACTGAAAATGTTCCAGAACAGTGGCTCCACAAGTTGGTCTATATCAAGCCCTAGGGGTCTTCGAAGATCTCCAAGGGGTCTTTGATATCGAAAAATAAATAGAGTTTCGTGAAATTAAACGGCTCAAAAATTTGTTAGGCAAATACAAGAAAGATTTTTTTATAGTGAGTGATGAATATAATACTTATAGACAAATTATTTTTTGAGGTATAGATTAATGGTTATCGACATTTTTAGTTAAAAATGTTCCAGAACAGTAGCTCCACAAGTTGGTCTATATCAACCCCTAGGGGTCTTTGAAGATCTCCAAGGGGTCTTTGATATCGAAAAATAAATAGAGTTTCGTGAAATTAAACCGTTATTAAACGTTCAGTATGATTTTTTATCTTGTTTACGATATAATTTTGACAGGTTTGAAATAAATATCTTAAAAATCATTAGTAGGGGGTCCAACCAAAACAAAAAAACATGACATCAGGACTCTGGTCAACGAGAGAAAAACGTTCAGGAACCCCTGGTCTAGACCGCTCTAGACACTAGACAGCCAAGCAAAAGATTCTAAATTTGATTTCCGTCAACGTCTCCCACATTTTTATATTATGTAATCTTTCACTTAGGTACCATTATTTAAACAAGTTCTCTCCAAAATCGCCGTATTTCAGTGGCCCATCAACAGTGACCTCCAACTCTAAATAACAGGTTCTAGTATTTTTTATTAGATAAATAAACGCTAATTGAATTCTTAAAATATTCAGCAGCTGTTCAAGTAAATATTATTAAAAAAAAAAAGCTTCTTTGATAACTTTCACGGTATATACTTAGTTTAAACTACTCTGTTAAAAAAAAAACTAGAAGATGAACTAAATTTTGTGATACAAAAAAAAAAGTTCAAACATAACATTTCCACGAACTCTCCGTTCTAGACGTTTTTGAGTTAAGTAAAACTGTGTGTTTAGTTTTCCACTAAATTAATGTTGAAGATAAATTTGTGGATTGAAATGAAAAGATAACAGAGGTAACGTGTTCTTTGAAACGTTACTGAAATTTTTTTCAGCGATTGTTGAAATAAAATTTCTTTCAGACGGTAAATAAATACGTTGGTAATAAACTTAATATAAACGTTTATGTTACATATAAAAATAACTATATAGCCGATAACATTATACTTCATGCATATTAATATTTTCTAATAATTGCTCATTTTAAATTATTAAGCAACGTTTTTTTTTATCGTCTTCTTCTCAATCTTCTTGGTCTTTGTGTTTGAGTAACTATCAGATTGTCGGAAAAAAGAAGACATCTGATTCGAAGAAGACTTCGAAATTAATATTCGGATATATTTTTTTTATTATTTTTATTCCAATACCTTAATATATTTTATATCTGTTTTTGCAAGGACTTTTCATCACTTTATTTTTGCTAAATCTTTGTTTATGAAATTATTAATAACTAGCTTTCCCGACAGACGTTGTCCTGTGGTTCTAGCCCGAAGTGGCCCGTTAGTATGTAGGTACATGATGTGCACTGCGCCCCCGTTAAACAATACAAAATTAATTCGATTGAGATAAGCTAATAAAATAATAACATTAAACTATTTCTGAAACATCCCTATTTCATTCGTACTCAAAGCTCTGGCGGGAACAACTTGAGAAAAATGCGCTCCCGCAAACACCCTACGTCGCCTATTACCAACACGAATATTTTTTTTTTTTTTTTTTTTTTTTTTTTTTTTTTTTTTTTTTTTTACCCATCACGCCGTGTCCCGTAAGGGGTAGGCAGAGAGAACGGACCTCCACTCTTTTCTATCCAAGCATACTTCTTTCGCTTCTTCCACCGACATACCATTTCTCATACAGCTTCTCCTATTTCTCTTACTTCTTACCTGGCCTTCCTTGAGGACGGAATCGATGTGTTCGATCCACGTCATTCTCGGTCGCCCACGCTTTCTTACACCATTCCTTTCAGCCTTATGAATTTTCTTTGTCATTCTGTTTGCATCCATTCTTTCCACATGCCCAAACCATCTCAACTTATTAACTTTCATCTTTGTCACAACACTTACTTCCATACCACATTCTTTCCTAATATTTTCATTCCTTTCCATATCCCATAAAGTTTTTCCACATATTCTTCGTAGAGATTTCATCTCTACTGCATTTATACTACATTCTTCTTTTTTCGTCCATGTCCACGTTTCACAACCATACATCATCGATGGTAGCAGGATTGCGTTATGCACTAGTTTCTTTGCTTGTAGTGAGACGTTGTTGTTTCTCATTATAGGTCTTAATGCACCGCCCACCCTGCGACCAGCAACTTTCCTACGTTCGATTTCTTTTTCACACTTTCCATCACGACTAAACATGCTTCCTAAATACACATACTCATTCACTTGCTCAAGACATTCATTTTCTACGGTTACTTTGCAATTCGTTCTTGCTTCATCCCTTTCAAATACCAACACCTTTGTTTTGCTT
The DNA here is from genome assembly GCA_963576905.1 of Mystacides longicornis. NCBI lineage: Eukaryota > Metazoa > Arthropoda > Insecta > Trichoptera > Leptoceridae > Mystacides > Mystacides longicornis. The sequence continues at coordinate 16,085,076 of OY756431.1, forward strand.
ACATTCATTTTTAGACCATTTTTTGCACAATTTTCAAACACACTTGACACAAGTTCTTGCAAATCATTTTCACACTCAGCCATAAGTACTAAATCATCTGCATACATAAGCGCACATACCTTTATACCATTCAATTCAACCCCTATATTTATATCTTTTAACCCACTGACGCAAAAATCAAAGAACAAATTGAACAACCAGGGTGACATGACGCACCCTTGCTTCACACCTTTTGTAAGATAGAACTCCGGTGAAAGGTGACTGTTCGAATATGCCCGATAATATTATTGTTGACTTTGTATGAAAAGTATCTAAAACTATCGAAACGGTGCGGTGGAGTAAGTGGGATGGGCACTGTAAGAGCGTATGCGAGAATGAGAGGGAACTACCCGCGATGTCGTAGGCGCGTCCCAGTAACCTTTTCATACAAACTTAAATATTGTATTTTACATCATTTGTTATCCATTTTTTAACTTTTTATTAGTTATTCTGTTATCCGGAGCGGAGAAGAATCCAATAAATCAAACATCAGAAGAATCTGTTGAGCCAATCTCGAGTTATAAGTGTTCGCACTAACCCGACTTTAATTTATATAGTAGATTATTAAACTAGCGATATGCACCTATAATTGAACAAATTCGAGTAACTAGCATATGTATGGCATTGGTGTTTTATTGTTTTTTTTTTCTGTCGCTGTCTTTAATATCATATTATGTAAGATAAAAATTAAACCAACATTATGTGCTCGTATCTTCATAAACTCTTTGGAAACAAAACATCCACATATATTAACAAACTGATCTTTTAAGGGAAGGCTTTTTCCAATGAAGATATTTTTAAATATATTATTATATAATAAATTAAATCATCCAATAAATTAAAAGACAGGGAACCATTATCACTCTTGTGTGAAGCGGCCATTTTGACCTCCTTCAACTCGTTCATGGAGCGCTGCCTCTTGTTCGGAATGGGAGGACTGGGTATTTACTCCACGTCAGGTCATTTCTTTGAAGATACTCAGAGTACCTACCTTATACTTTATATTTCCACTGCAGAAGAGCTAGGTGTATTTTCTAGAGCCAAGTTCTTCGTATCTTAAATGCACCCATTCCACGCCACGCCTGGCACAGCACTAGTGGAATAACGTTACGTTACAACAGCGTTCTACAAAATAGTCCACCAATACACTGTACAAGGTGAGGCGTGGATTGGGTTTAGTATGCGGCGGGCCTTAAAGTCCTCCCCTACACTACCCCACATGTAAGTGTAGGGGCCTCCGCGCCCTGGCAACTTATTTATTTAAATCAACTGTTTAGTTGCTTTGAAAAAGTTCATACGAAAACGCTGCAACTACAAAGTTGCCCGTCCGCGGGGGATCTAAGGCTATAAGTCACCCTGAGGTTGTCTGGTATCAAGAAAGAGGAAAGACTTAAAAGTTTGGTAGTTTTAAACATTGCTGCGCTTTATTTATGTAGGTCGTTTAGAAAATAAACATATTCAAAAAAGAAAAGGTCACAACACGCAACGATGTCTACGCGTGCTCACGCGTGCAGTTGAGCAATACAAGTACAAGTTAAGCTGCCCCTTGGTGTAATAGTTATACCTACGAGTACCTATCTATCGTTGTTTAGAAATATATTTGTTAGTAATTAATGAGACGGGGATGCTTGTTCACTAAATTATAAGACCGACAAATTAATGGCCGGCCAAAGTACGCTGCTAGTAATCACCATCATCATATTATTCCTTTTAAATGAGTGATTGCCCCGTGGCACGCACCACTCATCTTGCCCCGACTCTGCCTGAACAGTAAACACACCACAACACCTATTTAGCCCCTTACCCTCTAGTAAGTATGTTTCTTAAGGAATTTCAATGCCCTCTTTTTGTTGATTCGATACTACCAGATGTCTTTTTGGTGTGATGAAATGTTTATTAAATTTTGAAATCTATATCAGTAGGAATTTTCCCTAACAATATAAATTCCACATAATTTTTTTTCTCGATTTCTTGATCTTAAAATTCATCATTAGTTTATGCGACTTTAACAAACTATTATGTTTGAGAGGTTATGAAGTAATAATTTAAGTGAACAGTACAGAACAGTTTTCTTGAATATTGTTGTGAATGAAATCATTATTTTTCAACATGGTTAACAAACTTTTCAAAGAGAGGGTTGTTTGTTGTGACGGTATGTTTGAGAAAACTGCTTGACTCCGCTTGATAAAATCGAATATTTTCAAAGACTTTTATCATGCACACTGCAACAATCGCCCTCGCAAAAATAGGAATAATATAGCACGTGTTAGCCTCCAGTAATTCTGGTAATCTCCATAATAATTTCGGAATGATCGGTCATTGTCTTTAAACATTTAAAATAACCTAACATACTTCATGGGTGACTACTTATCTACTACACCGCCATAGAGATGGCAAGAGTGAAAAAAAAAGTATACAATTATTGTTTAGCTAATCCATTGAACTGCTTCCTGCCTCAAAAGCAAAAAATATTGTCCTCTTAACTACTTAAGTCCGTGGATTTTTATTTCCTTAAGGTGTCAAAAACGGAACGGACGGAACACAACAGTTTTATCTTCTGCGGTTTGTCGAAGTTCGACGGGCGGATCAGGACGTATGAAATTTGTAAGAATTCACCATCAATAGAGCTGTTTACTTATTTTAACATAGATAATAATATTATTTACACCTTTATACTCATTCAGTTTTTCTTTTGGGACAGTTTCCTACACCCAAATCAACCTTTCTGAAATGCAATTATTTATTTGTTGTTTTTCTTTTTCAGGGTCAACCAGGACCAGTTGGTGAACGCGGGGCAACGGGTGCCAGGGGGGAACGTGGTGAGCGCGGGGATCTGGGTCCAGTTGGACCCGAAGGTCCCCGCGGCCCTAAAGGGGAGCCGGGTATCGATGGGAAACCCGGTCTCCCTGGCCCACCCGGTCCGCCTGGCCCCACAGCTCCACACGAACACACCTCATCAGATGTAAGTACACACTTTATATTTTCGTAAAATCAGATGTTATGAACACTTGGCTGTAGAGTCTTTTTGGACACAGCAAACCAAAAGGACTCTACTACCAAGTGTTCAAACGCCGGCCGTAAAAACTTATTCACGATCACTCCAAATGGATGCAACCGAACGGATGACAACTATTGAGTCCATTTGGTTTTTCCCTCTAACGGAAATATTTTGGAGTGAATCATCATGAGTCGCTCATTTGAATGGATGGAGTGGTCGTGAATTGCTGGCTAAAGAAGCTATTATTTAATAACAGGTTATTTTAATCATTTACATTTGCAATCGCTGTTCACATCCATTTAATTTATTTTTTTATAACAGAGAATTATCGTTGTTAATCTTTGCCAATTAAAAAATCAAATTTAACCAAATAACATTGCCACGTACTTCCATTGTGCATCGAGGGAGAGTTTAAAATTACAGTTTAAAAACGAATTGAAAAGTTTCATAATAATTACTGCTCCACCGTTGTGCGAATTATTTTCATCGAACATCCATTAATTGATTCCATAGTATTCCATAGTAGTTATTAAAATATAAAGTAATAACTCACTTCGTACTGCCGATTGGATAATGTTGAAGAATAAATAATTATTTTTGTTAACGTTCCAAATATTAAAAGATCCTTGTGTCGTATTTCAGGACTAGATCTTAACAAGATCTACGTTGTGTTAGGCAAAGCCGATAGGAATTAAATATACACAACTTTATATCGATCTTTAATTCGAGGTGGTTGGTAGACCAGTGGTATCAGTCGATGATTTTCGTACTTACAGCGTATTGGAGGTCGTGGGTTCGAATCCCGGTGCCGACCATTTCCACTTTCACAACACTTTTGATTTATATGAAAGACGTCGAAAGTGTATTTGTGTTCACTTTGAGTGAGCCCAGATTCATTTAAAAAAAATGGACATTGTCAATATCCTGGCGCTATTATCAGTTGCTAAAAATTTACTTACTTACTTCTGATGGCCATACAAAGGATGAGAGAGTTTTGGCGTCCTGAACAATGTTTTTCCAAGCCGTCCTATCCCGCGCAATGGACTCCCACCGATCTCCCACACCCTGCACGTCCAGGTCCCGGGCGACGGTGTCGATAAGCCGTTGCTTCCAGGTGCTTTTCTACCCGTGAGTCTGCTATCCAGAAGACCTTCTATGGACCTCTCTCCCCCGGACCTAAAAATTTGGTAGCTATTAATATTGTCACCACTCTCCGTCAGATTTATCTGCATTAAATTAATAAAGAATTTTATAACTACCTACAGTTCGTGTATTTTAGGCGTATTACAAAGGTGTTGTCGTCGGGTTGATTGGCCCAGTGGCTAGCATCTCTGTTTGATGACTAGGGATGCGGAATCGAATCCTGCATGGGGCCTGGGACTTTCCAACACGCTGAACATGTCAAAAATTCCCATGATTTGAAATTTCTACGGATTTGACCTCCTAGATGGATAAAAGTGATCACACAAAGTCAACCTTCTAAACAGCAGTAGAAAACGAAAAACTCTTTGGAAATCCTAAAGGGACTATCAAAAAGCCAAAAAAAACCTATACATTTTAATTTCAGCTAAAAAAAAGAATTAATACAGTTAACCGTACAAATATCCATTTATCCATAAACGTGATTTGTTTTACGCTATATACAAACCTGAAGATATTTCTTTACAAATTTTGTAACGAAAACATACTACATTATTGAATATTAAATCACAACATACTTACTTTTGCTTCGTTCGATAAAAAATAATGTCGATTTGTCAAGCTGGCGTTACACGGGAGTAAATGACAAATTCTAGTCGTTATATGGGAATTTTCTGCGACGTACATATTTTTCCCTCAAAAAGTTAAATAATGTTTGGAATGTACTGACTAATAAAAAACCTCTTCATGTTTTTTTACAAATAACTAGGTAGGTACTCGATGGTTAAAAAATTGCTTAATTCTACTTACATATCACTTAGGTACATTAATTTATGAAAAATTTAAATTCAGTTCTACTTTTGTTGAAAAATCGAGGTCTAGAATCCAAGTTTTGGCTCCAAAAGTCATTAAGATGTGCACACTCCATCATATGAGAGAGAGATTCACGAAATAAAATGTATATAGGTATTGAATATCTTTAAGAAATATGTTTATTGACATCTATTATTAACTAGCTTTCCTGACAGACGTTGTCCTGTAGTCTTTACTATGAACATTGATTTCGAATATGTAATTTGTATGAATGTAATTAAAATAATTCTGAAAGCTCGAAAGAAATTCTATCAAAAATCTGCGAACCAATGTTTTGACACAAAATACTGGTTTTACAATAATTTACAAAGAAAATAAAAATTGTATAGAATTATCCACAGCTGACTTTGTTGTCATTAAAGCCGTTCCATACTTACTTTAATATTATATTTTATATTATTTGCTGTCCATTTTTCTAATTTTTAATAATTATTCTGTTATCTGGATCGGAGAAGAACCCAATAAACCAAGTATCATAAAAATATTTTCAGCTGATATATGTGTTCGCACTAGCCCGACTTTATTTTATATTATAGACTAGCTAGTTACCCGTGGCTTCGCTCACGTGTTACTGTATTTATTTGCTTTCTCTTCCTAAACAATGCAGAATTAATTATATTCGCATCAAAATTAATAATAATAAGAAACATCATCAACATTTCTTTTTTTAAATATATATTCTAAAATTTCCATTAAATTACTATATTTTTATTTATATTTGTCGTTATTAATCTGTATTTAAAAAATATGTGCTTCTTATACAAATAGAATCAGCCCGCGAACTTAAAAATTTCGCTAACTTGACTGACATTGTTCTATGAGAATCCCAAAAAATAACTCGAATAACTTTTATGCCATCAAATGACGTTATTTGAAATCAATTTTTATATTGCTGGATATGAATAAAAAAATATTCAGGTCTCGAAAAGCAATGAAATTAGTGATCTTTAAAACACTTATTTCTATCTGCTTTGGGCATTTTTCAAGCTACAGACGTTTTTTTTAACATATCAATTTATATCTTTGATTAGTTGTTGTTTGTCTGGTCGTAGGTTCGAAATTTAGTTCATAAATATCTTATCCTGAGCAAACACGACATAAAAAGAATAAACGATATCGGTCCAGCCGTTCAGGTCGAAATAAATAACGTTAAACGTGAAAACTGTTAACGTTCCGAACGTTAACGTTTACCAAATTGAAAATGGTTTCCAAACAAAAAAAAATGCGTTTCGTCTTCAATATAATAGCAGCGTCATAATACTTCCAAAAATTTTGAGGTAACGTTTAACGTTAATTTTGAATAACTGACAGAATTATTTTTTTGACTCGGAATTTGGAACAGCATTGTTTAACGCACGTTGAACAACAGTTTTTACGTTATCTCTATGGAAATAACAACAAATTGTTAACGTTGGAGCTGTCGTTAAGATTTCGACTTGGCCTCCAGGCGTGATGCGATGACCACGTAAAGTAGGTCTCCATTTTTATAATAACGTAATATTCTCCCTTTTAAGCCCCCCCGCTCACCGCAAGCCAGCCCGGAGGAAACTAAAGCGCAGCAAACCCGATCCGCACAAAGCCAAACCCTAGCCCGATTGCCAAAAAGCCAGCCGCACACAAATCAAGCCCGTGGCGGTTCCCCCCAAACCACCCCATAATACGAGAGGCCTTGGACCCACTCAGGAGAATAGGTTAGGCATAAAGAACTCTCCATTGCGCTCGAAGTCGTCCGAGGCTCATTGTGCCTTTTCTAACCGGTTGAGTTTAAAGGAAGTGAGGTGGTCAACCTCAGTATTCTAATGGTATAAGTAATTGGCGTTCGACTTTAAACGAATTTTCGACAATGTAGAGTAGGAAGAAAATTAACTGTCCACTGTTTATATTTTTTATTAAATGAAACGGATATCGGCAACTATCCGATATCCGGTCTATCCGGCGGCGTAAATAATATCCGGATACCGAATAGTAAAAAGAGACATGTTTGGATAACTCATTGATTTGTTTATTAAAGTCCAATCCAAACTCCCTTTAGACCCCACTTAGGGGCATAGGGAGGCAACAAGAGCTCTCCATTGCGCTCGATCTTGCGCAACGGTGATGACCTCCTCCCACACCATGTCCATGTCCCTCAGCTCTGCTTCGAAGGAGCGGAACACAGTGTGAGAGGGTCTTCCTCGTCTTCGGGACCCTGATGGGAGGAAGAACAGCGCTCTCCTCGGCCAACTGTCATTCGGCATCCTTAACACATGTCCCAGCCAAGCCCATCTCCTCCCCACAATGGTGGAGGTGATGGGCTCACGCTGGGTGCGCCGGCGTATAGCGTCGTTCGTGATGCGGTGGTACCATCTTACGCCCAGAATTCTCCTTAGGCACTTCATCTCAAAGGCTGAGACTTTTTGTGCCTGGGCCTTGGTCAGGTGCCAGGACTCACACCCATAAAGGAGAATGGGCAACACACACGCATCAAACAGTTTATTAAAGTATCACTTAAGAAATACACCTTATAATCACAAAATAAATTCTACAACTTAGAAAATTGATTATCAAGCATAAGGTAAATTATGGAGAGTAATTCTATATAATATTTCGTTATATAGACTATTAGACTATATAGAGGAAAACAGCAGCTTTGCTGGTCTTCGTAAGTAAGGGAAGTTTAATAAAACGACGTTTCGTCATATATCATCCTGGCTGAAGATGCAGATAGTTTCCGCGATTTTTGGAACAATAACGTTCCGGCAACGGAGTCAGTCCGATTTGTTTATACCGCCTACGTAAGCGTAATTCATGCGTTGTACCCATGGTAATTTACGCACTGGCCGGGCTCTAGTAAGGACTTCTTTAGCATTCTACGAATTGTATAAATTTTTGAAAATAAAAACACCGATATTTTAAGGGGAGCGCTTTTCTTCCTCCCGCAAGGGTTCCGAAGACAAAGAAGATCTTCTCATACCGAGAGGGTCTTCCTCGTGTTCTGCTCCTTCGAAGCAGAGCTGAGGGATCTGGAAATGGTGTGTGAGGAGGTCATAATATCCGGCTAACTGCTATCCCTTTCGTCTCTATTTTTTATATGTTCCAGTGGACAGTTAATTTTTTCGCACTATACAGTGACGAAATGATATGGTCATTTACTTTCCAGTGTTTTCAAAACAATTATTTACGATCTATCCTAAAATGATGTGAGGATTTTGTAGATAATTTTAAAATTTAATATTTTGCAATATTCATCACAACATCCAAGTACAAAGCGATACAAGTCAAGATAATGGAATTTTCGAATTGACTATTTAACAAGAAAAACAAAAATATACTTATTAATTGAATTATATATAAATTGTGATGAAATGGCCATACGCTAAATAAATAACTACATTTGATATAAAATAATTTACCTATTGACTTCATAATACTATTTACCTTTTTTCAACATAATATTATATCAACTTGCTATTCATGGTTTACGCAATAAATTCAAAGCAAGATTACTCACATAGTTTTTTTTTTTTGCTAGTGTTTTTATGAAATGGCTTCAAATATTTTGACAGATCAAGACATAAAGAATTGCAATACAATCCAGATTCTTTTCGTGAACTTACCGTAAATTATTTTAGTAGAGATAATAAATTACTAAAATAGGTAGGTACCTACATAATGATTTTAATGTCGATCGTAAAAAAAAACAATTCAGAATCGCTGTACAGGATGCATGGTACGAAAAATATATTGAAGTAGGTACTAAAGTGTTTGTCTGAATTCACGGAAAGTGAATTTCGTGGATCTCTTACATATTATATAAAAATGGAACGCTAATTTGCGCGGTCATCGTATGGGTAAGAACACGTTGAAAGCCGATTACGATCCGCGCCGACCAGCTCAAAGATTGTTGTCTATGGTTTCCATGCATTTAAATGGGCATGTCGGAAAGCGGGTTCCTGCTTTTTCTGTGGGTTTCCCCATTCAAATGCATAGTAACATTCTTTGCGCCGGTTGGCGCTAGTCAGAATCGGCATTCTACGTGTTTCTTACCCTATGAGAATAGCTGAACTTATATCGCCCATTTTTTGTCGTGTTTGCTTTTGTCTGAAGGGTCTTATGAAAGAAAAAAGTTGCACGAATAAAAATAAAATTCCATATTATTATTAGATTTTTTCTAATTTTGAAATTAAATCAGGCGTTTGACAGGAATCAGTTGTTTGATGAATGATACGATTCACGGAATGCTGATAGTAAATAATAAAATGATATGTTTTATAACAGATGCAGCGGTTACAGTAGTTAAAAAGGTAATAATGAATTGTATCATTATACTAATTCAAGTTCAATAATATAAGGACCACGTCGTCGTCTGTGTTAAATAACTTTAAACTGAAATCAACTTAAAGTTATGCATAAAATCTCGAACATATTATTTATATTCCAAGGCGGGACGAAGTTTGACGGGTCGGCTAGTTCAAAACTATATTATTATTATAGATTACGCAATAGTTTCGTCACGTGTATTGGAGAAAGTAGGTTGGGTTGGGTATACCTACCTACGTATATATTATTATTCATACACGCTGCACCGGACCACCTCGCGGTGTATGTATGTTTATTGTATGAAACGATGTCGTCAATAAATTAAATTTTTACAAAAATTGTTAAGAAAAGTTTGAGATGTACTGCTATGATGTATGTATTTTTTATAGAAAAATAAATTATCTAGTTGTAGCGTTTCGGCGTTTTTCGATATTTTTATAAAATTCTGAAATATAGGCACTGAAACTCGTAAATTTGTCATAAAAAAAATATTTTTCTTTATAAAAAAAGTTTGAGAAATCCTGGAACTTTTTCATTAAATTATATTTTAGATATTGTATTTTTCTATATACATACACAATTTTAGGGTTCTAGATTTTATGGTTTTCGAGATATATGGAAAAATTAAATAAAATTCAAAGGTTGATAACCCCTGACTGAAAAAAAAATTCAAAATTCTGAGTATACAAATTTTGTATGCTTAAAATATTCAATAGTTTCTGAAATTTTAGGATCTGTGCATCAAGCGAATCAAAAGTTACAAAGAGGGGACGGATACACACACATACACGTTGGAAAAGTGCCCCTCACCCCCTACCCTCTAATTAATGATATCTTTTGAAAACGAAATAGTATAATTTGACTCTTTCTGAAGAAATCATTTTTTTGAAATTTCGATAAAACCAGTTTTAAACTTTTTAGGAGGCACTTAAAAATCATCCCTTTTTATATGTGCCCTTTTTCGTCCCTTTTAGTCAAATTTTGGAAAAATTGCCAAATACGCTAACACTCATTTCTATAGAAGAATTCATATGCCAAATCTCAAGTTCGTACCATGTCTAGTTTCCGAGATATTCGCATACTTTGAAAAACATTCAACCCTATTTTTCACCCCCTTAGGGGTGGAATTTCCAAAAATCCTTTCTTAGTGGAAGGTTTTGTATTGAGACCTACCAGATTTCCAAATTTCACTTCTCTACGATTAGCCGTTTGGGCTGTGCGTTGATGAGTCAGTCAGTCAATCAGTCAGTCAATCAATCAGTCAGTCAATCAGTCAGTCAGTCAGGCACTTTCCTTTATTATTATAGATGACGGATTTTTCGTCAATTTTTCTCTACTCACTTTCTTCCACCTATTGCAATGAATTCTTCAAACTTTTCTACTCTGTTTCTCACATTTACGTCACTATCCATTTCCCATTTGCTGTTTCACTTGGGACCATATAGAGAGGCGAAAAATACCTTCCACTGCTTTGTCATTAATTTATTTAGTGATTTTACTGGAAATGAAGAACGCTTAGGTTTGGGATGTAGTTTAAAATAGATAAATAATTTCATGCCTTTCTATAATATACATTATATTATAGTGATGGCTAGTTCCTTAAGGTTTAATCTAGTTTACCTTTCACAAATTATAAGTTTTTAAAATAAATAAATAAATAAATAAATAATTTTTAATATCCTGAAAAGGATTAAAAAATCTTCAACAACTCCTTTTTAGTTGTTGGCAGACCAGTTTTGATAAGTATTTTTTTTCCATTATCATTATGCCGTAAACTTATATATTTCTTTATTTTTATCAAAATCTCATTTATATAAAACATATTGTGTATAAGTCATTGGCCTAGCTAGCTTGTACGTACATTTTATTCTAATTAGAGTAAACATATTCTGCGAAGGCCCAAATATATATTCTAAAAAGGTAAAAGCTTTTGTAAGAACGTACCTAATCATTTTAATAAATACTTTTTACCTTTTTTACGTCTCCATTTTGTGAAAATAAGATTACTACTTATACGATGTGGAATAAAATTACATTCGAATGAAAAAACTGAGGTAGATACGTAATGATTCTTTAACTCGCAGGTATAATATGTTTATAGGAAAGGTTTTTTTTACCAATGTATTTAAATAAGTGGGTGCGTGCTTGTATGAAATGGTCGGATATTATTGTTGTCGATGGGATATAGGCAGTACAATTTAAAAGATAGGATCCTTAGGAGGAAGAAAAAATATAACAATAAGAGTAAGTATCTGATAAAATATTTACGAGAGAAGAGAACCTTCACATTCGAGACCTTTAATAATAGTGGCTAATATATAACCCTCTTCCGGGCAATAACATTAGTCAAAATAGGTAGTAGGCATATCAGTTTCAGACCTACCGTTACAAGGCACCATTTGTTCCATTTCCGTGCCGTAAACAACACCCAGTTCAAAAACTGCAGTGGATGGTCACTTTATTGCGAACACGTTTCAAATTCTTACAAAGACCTCGGCTGTCGCAACATTTTTTTTTCAGCTCTTTAACCTCTTTTATATTTCAAATACATTCAATTTAGTTTCTCTTCCTTGCAGTATTTATGCATTCTTGAATATTTGTAGAATGAATCGATAGTTCATTATGTTGTGGAATAAAAATTGATAAGTTTCAGCTTGCAAAAAATATCCTTGAGACAAATCCAACGGTATTGTATTGCGAAATTAAAAGCTTTTTTTATTCTATGAATTCCAAGGAAGGACATGTGTAGGATTCTGTTGGTTTAGTTTCAAATTCTGTTGGATCTGAAAATTGTATGTAATAATGCGTCATTCAAATCGATTCTTAAAAAAAGAGTTGAAGAAAATGAGACTCTTCACATTGCGGTGTTCATCCATTACTGCCCGCTTGCTTGTCGTTTTGCCGACATCCGACAAAATATTATCGTGTGCATCGGTGGCCAAACATTTTATATGGAGCTCTTCCTATTTGTCCGGAACCATATTTTGCCGTCCCTAGTTTTCTTCTTATCAAAGGGCTGAAGACCTGTTATTAAGGTCGACTCCCAGCTGTCTTTCCATGTCTGTCTGGGAGTCGTCTTCCATGAGGTTGGCCGTTCAACAAAACAGGAGGGAGTCCATTCTCCTCACATGTGCATAACAGCATCTTCTTCGTCGCGTTCCCCATCTTATAATATCTTCCCGCCGACAAGAATAAATACATATTTCCAAACGGCCCAGTGGAAATAGAGGCGAAGACATCCGAATAAATGTCGGATCCTATAAATTATAAAAAATATCTGCTAAGCCCTTTTACTGTGGTCAATGACTGTAGTACTCGTTCCAAAGGGCGCAATACATGTTGTATTAACTGTACGTAAGCTGTTTCAGCTTTATTACTTCGCCAGCTTGTAGGCAGAGGTTGTAGAAACGAGTAATGGTATCTAATGATGGCTCCAATTTATTTTCTCTCACAATAATGAGCTCAAATTCGATTCTAATGTTTGACCTCTGTCTATTAAACGTGCCTACTCTACTTTAAACTTAAATATCTAGTTTATAGCTGAGGCTGTCTGTGAGTCCTCGCCAATTATGGGGGGCTTGCCTGTGTGATTGAATGTGAAATTGGAGTTATAGGCAATGTCCACATATGAATAGAAATGAAGTACTTATGAGCTCTTATGCTTCATGAGAAGTAAGAAATATAGGGTTACTCATATAGTGAATGGAATCGAGCCAATTCACAGAATAATGTCTCAGAGGGTACAGATAATATCAATTTTAGTTGCTCACCAATGTCTAAAGATCCATAGGAAACTTTTGATTGAATTAAATAAAACTCGCGATGAAAAATACACTTATATTGAACAGGTAAAATAAAATTAATTTTGACAATAATAAAACTTAACAACTAGGTACAAGGTTAAATAAATAGTAGCGTGAACTGCAAGATCTAAAATGGCAAAGTTGTGACTGGTGTTTCTTCTTACATACCTACGTCCACTGGGAAAATAAAATATTCATGGAATCATAAAACTGGCTAAAGAGTCATCTGTGTATATATTCGCAAAGCTCTTCTTCGAATACGAATTAGAATAATTGTGTTTTAAAACACAATTGCACTTAGATGTAGGCTCTCCGCGAATGGAGCATTCACAACTTAAAGAACTCTTTACGTCATTTTAAACTTCGCATATGACTTTATCAAACTCGCTTTCTGTTTATTCATACGAAACTTAAAAAGCATTTGTCTAAAATTTCTTATTCCTCTGTCTATGAGAATTAAAAAAAAAACATTTCTCAGCCTCTTTCTTTAAAATTTTCTGCTCTTTGAAATAATTGTATAAATATTGTTAATTAAAACATTGAATTAACTATATTTATGCAATTTAATTAAATTGTTGATTCGTTTTGAAAATAATTAATCGTACTTCTTGCTCAGATAAAATTATAATTTATCTTATTACATCTGAATTATAAAGAATTCCCTTTTGAAGCCCGAATAATAATTTTTAATAATTTCTGGTACCTAACTAGTTTAAATTGTATTACCTTCCTACTCAAAGAACGAAGAACCTTCGGCATATATTATTATACACTTTTGGTTTTTTTAATAAGACATAAAATTAGCAAATAAAAACAATTTTTTCACTTATTTGCACATCAAACGGGCAGATATTTCCACACGTTATTCTAAGGTTTTTATTAGTATTTTATGATAAAGAAACGTTAAACCAAAGAACCTTAATATGGCTAAAACATCTACACTCTTTTCACAAGAGTTGACTTTTGCAATATATTATGAAAAGTTTTAAAGACACGTGTATTGTATTTTCTGCCAGAGGGGAAGCGTATGTTCCTGGGCCGGGTATTGGTATAACAAAACACAACATCCATCAATCTAACGCCACCTGCATATCACGACCAGAGACTAATACCATTCTGCTTTTTGTTTCCTGTACGCTCGCTCGTACGCAATATACCTACGATTAAGCCGACATATAACTAGGTATACCTTAAAGGAATTCCAAATATGTTTCCCTCAATATTTTGGTTTGTTTACTTATCTATTTATTAGAGACACCGACAGAACACTAAACAATATAAACAAAAAAATCATGAATCAACGTAGGGTCACCAGTGCTCCAAAAACAGGTATCTCCCAAATGGCTATATAATGGTTCATAATCTCATAGTTCATCATTGACACTACAGCTCATTGTGAGCCTCGGCCTCCTCCGAACTCTCTGCCATTCTCGCCTGTCCATCGCCTCCTCCGCCTCCTCCAGTTAGTCACCCCCATTACCCTGAGATCCTCCTGCACGCCATCCATCCACCTCAGCCTTGATCTTCCCAGACTACGTCTCCCTTCTGGTTTTGTGTTAATAATCTTCATTGGAATTCTATCATACTCCATTCGCTGGACATGTCACTACCATCGAAGCCAATGTATTTTTTATAAATTTTATAATATTGGGCTCGACGTAAAGGTTTTCCAGTTCATAGTTATACCTGATCCTCCAATTGCCATTATTACACAGAGGACCGAATATTCACCTTACTACTTTTCTTTGGAAGACCAGCAGGGCATTTTCGTCTCTCCTGCTATGCACCCAGCATTCAGCACCATATATAAATAACACTCTTCTGTACATAGGTGTCAGTATAACCGGCGAAACTGAGACAGGATTCCAACCCCGAGTAGAAATTTCAAGCGAAAAAAAAACACATTGAAAATTTCTGACCCACTACGCTACCGTACACAAGAACTGGACGCACTAAATTTTTATACAATAAAAGCTTGGTGTTTCTTGTCAAAAGACTTGATTTAAGATGTTTATGGATACCGAAATAGCAATTATTTGCCACAGTTATTCTTCTTTTGATCTCAGTGCTTGTATATTTGCAATAGTTTATAGTTAGGCAGGTACAATCAACTTCTCCTAATCATTAACATAAGCTCAAAAAAACATTAGACATACGGGAGATACCTGTTATTGGAGCACTTTAAATTCTATGTTTTTGTTTCATGATTTTTTTAGGTTTGTTTTGTTGGTGACGCTTATAAAGAAATAAATAAAAAAAAATAATTCCTGATGAATACAATTCCAACTCTTTAAATAGGTACCTACGTATTTTTGGTTATTTAAATGATAAACAATAATAACTACCTAGTGTTTAAAAAAATATATTATTTCAGAAAATTTTGTATTTATTGCAATTTATCCGGGTAGTACTTACGTACCTACTACGTATACGAGTAGAGTACACAGCGAACATAAAAAATAATATAAATTATTACTGTTGCCATTTTTTATCTCACATTTATAGAATAGGAAGAACACAGAACAATAATAATATTATTAAGGTGGAAATACAAATTATGAATCATTATTCGATTACATGACGGTGTTTCAATAAACACCAACCCCAAATTATATGAAATTTACATAGATTTTACCATTATTGATGAAAATTACATAGTTCGTGTATCTTATTTTATATATAAAAACGGAGAGCTATTTCCCGATGTCATCGCATCTCGCCTAAACGGCTGGACCGATTTCGCTAACTCTTCTTTTGTCGTGTAGGTTTTTATCAGGAGAATGTCCTTTTAGAAGAAAAAAAAATAAGAAAATGCTTGAAAAATTAGAAAATTAAAGAAAACTCTACATAGACAACCTTATTAGTACTTTTTACCTTATAATTTTTATTCCAATTTTGAAATTTTGACAGAAATAATTGTCGATTGGTGCGATTGACAGAATGCGCATTAAATATACCTACATGGTTTAAAACAGGCGCATAGTTCGGAATCACATTGGTCAAATGATAATTCATCACCATACAAATTCGAATACAATATTCACAGGACAACGTCTGTCGGGAAAGCTAGTAATATTATAAAATGTATTCATCAAATCATCGTGGGAACAGACACACTCTCTGGAATTGAACAGTTTTGTAAATAGTATATTATAAGGGTTTTTTTTATTCCAAACAAGCAAATAATTAAAATTATTTCGGCTTACGAATTATTATGATGTGCAAATATAAATATTAATTATTGTTGTATCATTGAATGCATACATAATTCGAATCAATTTTGCTGCCCAGGTAATTAAGACTTAAGTATCGTTAATATTATTACAATAATAATGTATCAATTTTAATACAATACAGTAAATAAACGATAATTCATGTTTTCATTAAAAACATTGCAGGTAATTTTATTTTTACTTTAGTGAATTGATAAAATATTTACAAATTCGCTGTTTTGCCTATATTAATCTGGGCTCACGGATACCATTATGTACGTATATTCGCTTTCGATAAACTGTGTTAGATTTTGTTCTGATACATTAAGCAGGATACAAATCGGCGACAAAACTACATGACCACCAATAACGTTTTATGGCTGATCAAAGAACTATTTGGTTCTTTCTCGTTTAAAGGTTTCAAAATCAGTAGGTAAGGATTTGCTCTTCCAAAAAAAAACCAATTAATTTGTATTTAAATAAATGGGTATGAGTCCTGGCACCTGACCAAAACCCAAGCACAAAAAATCTCCGCATTTGAAATGAAGTGCCTCAGGAGAATTTTGGATTTAAGATGGTACCACCGCATCACGAACGATGCTGTAAGCTGGCGTGCCAGCATAGTCCCATCACCCCAATCGTGGAAAGGAAATGGACTTGGCTGGGACATGTGTTAAGGATGCAGATTGATAGTTGGTCGAGGAGAGCACTGTTCTTCCTCCCATCAGGGTCCCGAAGACGAGGGAGACCTTCTCATCCCGTGTTCTGTTCCTTCGAAGAAGAGGGATTTGGAGATGGTCATTGAAGCCGCGCAAGATCGGGTGCGGTGGAGGATTCTTGTTGGCTCCCTTTGCTCCTGATTGGGGTCGTATAGGGAGTATCGTATCAATAAAAATCATCATATAGAAAAATACTCATTAAAAGGGCATTTTTTACTTAAAAGTACCAAAAAAACATTTTAATAATTAAATCTTTCCATAATCGAATTATTATTTTTTAACCAACATGCTACTTCCTGGTTGATTTAAATAAATCTATTATGAATTTTGCAGAATTTCTTGTCTAGTGTTAATCTATCTGATTGCAATGTCTACAGAATTTCTTGTCAATTTGGTATTAATGTGATCGCAATGCATATTATAAAATTTCTTATCCCTTTGAGTGCATCAATATTAAAATAGATTCGTGACGGACGAGCGGTCTGCAGCTTTTGTTATTATTGGAACAAACTCATTTTATGAAAGTTTCTATATTCGTGGTTGGCGCATGAGAAAGTTTATTGAAATTTCAGACACACGGGTTAACTCTATGCACATAGCCCGTCGGTTAGGAGCCTACTGTCATAACATAATATACCTATGTGGAACCACCGTTCAATGCATTTTCGTTGCACGCAATATTTGAATTATGTGCAAATTTTATTGGAAGCAAAATAAGACAAAAAAAGGAATTAACACAAAGAATATATCTCATTTTTCTGTATTACACTCATTTATAATTGAATTTGTGCTAAAAAAATATTATTAGGTACTTGTTTTCCTATTAATTTCAGTCTGCTCTTGTTCTTATCTGCCTTTTTCTGTCCATTCCTGGAAAAAGACCTGCTTCATCTTCTTCCATGCCACCAAGTTTTGAGCTCTTTGGACCCAGTTGACACTATAACATACTTCACGAGGGACTATCAGTATAAGTGGGGAGATCCTCCTGGTAATAGTTCTAAGTTCCAGATTTAGATCAACTTTGACCACTTCTCTTGATTTCTAGTCATACGAGTTTGTTCCACCGCCATTCGAGAGATGCGATACATTGGGCAGTATCTGTATATTCAGTTAAAAAAAAAATACATAGCGAGGGGCATAGCGAGGCCACAAGAACTCTCCATTGCGCTCAACCTTGCGCCATCAAAGGCGGGATACTAGTTGCCCGAACTTCCTTCCCGCTGATGGGATCCAGGCGTTCCCCGGGGCTTATTCCTTGTGCCTTTTTTGATTTGTGAAGTAAAAAAAAATACTCAAGTTAAAAAAACACTCACTATCATAGCTGATGTCTTTAATCAATATTTATCGCAATAATTTCACTCACTATCATAGCTGATGTCTTTAATCAGTATTTATCGAAATAATCTTTCACATAACTCTTATTTTGCATACACTGTCATTTACACATGACTAGGATTGTGTGTGCACCGATATCATAACAACATATCCCATTGTTTATCGTGTGCTTATAGATAATTGGCCGTATCCGTGAATAAACTGCTACTCAAACTAGAAAATTGGATAGCGAATAGTATAGCCTTTGCGCTGCTGCCTCTCTACGAACACCACATTGCTATTATTTAACAAACAGAAATATTAACAAAATATCATTTAAACAGACACTGTCTGTCAGAGATTTGAAGAAGTGAATGGTGGGTTAGAGATCCGCGAGAATTTCATTCAGTTGAATTGTTATTTATTGTACCCCGCGTATATATTTTGTGTCTCTTTATGAATGGAATACATAATAATAATATGTAAGGGTATGAAACCATGTTAAGCTCGATAGACTCTATTTCACTATTATATCCACATTCTCGCTGAAAATCTCTATACAAATTTAGGAATCCGATGCAGAATAGATGCTAATGAATTTACTGAGAACATTCTTTTGCAACGAACATTAGTGTCTCTGTTTTTTTAAAGTAACGTTAAATGTAGACGCTCAATTTGAAAAGGGTGAACAGGATTAAAGCTTTTGAGATGTGCACTCATCGAAGAAAGACGCGTAACTCATTGGACGTACATGGCCCTGAATAGGATAAATATTGATTGACATCAGGTGCCGAACATCTTCCTCTTTCACGACAAAAGCTTTAAGTAGTTTACTGCGAAAGAGTCAAAGAGTGTTTTTGTCTTCACTCCGAGTGAGCACAGATTCATTTAAATTAATGTTGATGAAGGTTCGTAAGACCTCGTACCTTTTTCACTTGCTCACATGCAATAAATAATCGCTTCTGCTGCTGACTATCGAGAGCATGATCAAGGAGGACACGTTTCATGGCACTGCAATATAAGAGTGTGCACTGGAATTCAAAACTAAACTAAAGTTTTGAATCTAGAGCCGACTTCCTTCGAACAAGCAACTTTCTTGGAACTTGTAATAACATGAAGATACTCAGCAGTAAGTATACTGGCAAAATTATTTATGATCGAGTTTGGGATACAGAAATCTGAAATATACCTAAACGAAATCAAGGATATTTTATTAATATAAGATGGGGAAGATAAAGAAGTTTCCAAAACGACATTGAATCAGTTAATACAGAATATAGTGTATAGACTTAATAGGACGTAATCAGATCTCCTCAATGTAAATGCTACGGGAAAAGCTTACACAGTAACAGGAATAAGAGGCTTAAGCACAATGTTAAACTACCCTGATTTTGGATCAAGAAAATATTAATAGAATTTTAGGGAATGAATTACAACGTCACCCTACTAAAAGTCAGAAATCGTATTTAATCACGCCATTGATGTAAAAACGCTAACCGCCGATTTTATCCAACTGACACATTGTGTGTATAAGAACGATTACATAGTTACTGTATTCTGCGGCTACAGCGTGCATCCAGCGCACCCTGCACTTAACATATGCGAGGGTTTTAACTTGAGCACTGCTCATATTAAACGCTATAAAGAACTTTACCAATAAGAATAAACGATGCGGTTTGAGCAATAAACCTTTATAAATTCAATTCATAGTTCTATGTAGGTATATATTTTTTTTAAATCTTAACTATCAGAATAATAATATCCAAGAGCACTGACTGATTTAATGACCGAATAACATCGCCTACTCAGCGATTTCTCGAGGGACATGCACAGACACACATATGAAGTGGCACTTGCATTGTATTGATGAAAATACACACACAAATATCCTATCTAGGACACCTTGTGCGTGGGGATAAAACAAACATGAAATCCCTCCAACTCTTGCTAAATGGAGAGGTGGATGGTCGAAGAGGTCCTGGCCGAAGGCAAATATCTTGGATGCGCAACGTGAGAGAGTGGACCGGAATAGGAACGGAAATGGAGAAGGTTTACAGTATTATTGTCAAAGTAAGAAAATATTCGAATGTGAATCGACAGAAGAGCTGTTCTTCTAAAATCCGATGAAGTAATTCTTGATCAATATTCTAATCTAAAAATTTACCTGCTCGATAATTTTAGAAAGGAACGAAAGCGTGATTTCCGTTCAAAATCAAAGATTTTTTTCTCTATGGAGTGTAGTTAAATATGTAGGTACCTACTATGAAACTGTACGAAGACTCCGAGTGTAGCGTGAAAACGCCAGGTGGTCCTACTGAAGCTTTTAGGATCACCACGGGAGTCAGACAGGGCTGCGTACTGGCTCCTTTTATATTCATAATTGTCATGGACTTCCTGTTGAGAAAGTCCATGCAAGGAGCAAGAGGTATACCGATAACACAGAGAGATGGTCTAATGGGCGAACTGTGCGATCTGGAGTACGCGGACGACCTAGCGTTGTTCAGTACGACAGTGGAGGAATTACAGCGCAGTGTTTCAAGACTCTGCGACGAAACAGCACGCCTCGGCCTTCGAGTCAATGCCAGTAAAACGGAGCTCATGGCAAATAATGCCTGCCCCGATAAACAGCTACCGATAACCATCGATGGTCACCAGGTCTCCCGGGTGGATAAATTTAAGTACCTGGGAGCAACCATTACCACCACTGGTGACCTCGGGGCTGAGCTCCCGATACGTATCGGTATGGCAAGTGGCGCCTTCAACAACATGACCAAGATATGGAAGGCGTCGGCGTTTAGTGTCGAGACGAAATGTAAACTGTTTGATGCGTGTGTGTTGCCCATTCTCCTGTATGGGTGTGAGTCCTGGCACCTGACTCTGGCCCAGGCACAAAAAGTATCTGCATTCGAAACGAAGTGCCTCAGGAGAATTTTGGGTATAAGATGGTACCACCGCATCACGAACGACGCTATACGCCGACGCACCCAGCGTGAGCCCATCACCTCTACTATTATGTGGAGGAGATGGACTTGGCTGGGACATGTGTTAAGGATGCCGAATGACAGTTGGCCGAGGAGAGCGCTGTTTTTCCTCCCATCAGGGTCCCGGAGACGAGGAAGACCCTCTCATACTGTGTTCCGCTCCTTCGAGGCAGAGCTGAGGAATCTGGACATGGTGTGGGAGGAGGTCATTAACGTTGCGCAGGATCGAGCGCAATGGAGAGCTCTTGTTGCCTCCCTATGCCCCTAAGTGGGGTCTAAAGGGAGTTTGGATTGGATTGGACTATGAAACTAGTTAACCAAAAATTTTAATTCAAGATTGAGTCACGATGAATTTTCAAATCAAAGAGAAAACACTCTTTTGTCTTAAATAGAATTCTAGAGTAGTTTACTTCGGTAGTAGGTAATTCATTGCAACGCTTCGCTAGACGGGTTGATATTCATCAAAAGGGAAAGATTTATTGACTTTATAAGAAAGTGGGACAATTATTATTATTATTGAATATTTACCAAAGGAGTGGAAATCGGCCTAAAGGGGAACACTACTAGAGTTACAGGTACGGCGCAAGGTTTAATAAGGGGCGACAGGGATAAGTCTTATATGTTAAAAGAAAGTTAATAAGATTTGGGTAAATGTAATGAAATATCTCCTTCGCCTCTGTTAAACCAAATTCATGGAAACGTTGATACGTTAAAGGCCACTTCACAACGTACCGGTCAACATTTTTTTTTTTTTGAAAGAGGGAATCATTTCAATGATACTCTTATACGCTCGAAAAATTTTTGTCATGTTTGGAAATTGGATGTCTTCATCTTATTGAGGTTAATGTTTTAGAAATTCCATTTGGAAAGAGGGTTATCTTCGAAGTAATGCAAACTAAATGTGGCGTCTGTAAGGTTACCTTTGGTGAATTTATAACCTTATCAATGATCATTGAACGATATTATACAGGTACATATATTATTATGACACAGGAGATAAATTTATTTTATTATTGAATGGTTCGAGAAGAAGCCGTCTATATGTTTTCCAGTTTATTTCTTTTTATCTACAAAACTCTACCGAAAAGTGTTTTAGTTTACGATCAATCAAAACTCCTTTTTGTGATCACACTGAGGCAACAAGAGCTCTCCACAGTGCTACACCGTGTACATAGTGCCAATGTCCTTCTCCGATACCATATAGAAATCCATCAGCTCTGCGTTGAAGGATAGGAATACGATATGATAAGAAATTTCTCTTCTTCGTGACGCTGCATACAGTTTGGTCTCTATACGGTCAACCGTCATTCGACAAACTTGGTAAACATTTCTCAGGAATCATCTTCTATCCGTTAGAGATGATGAGTCTGCTTCGTCGTATAGAGTCGTTCGTATGGAGGTGTTACCACATTATTCCTCTAATTTTTCTTTTATTTTCGGCTTTTCTCTAAAAATATTTTAGATATCTATGTCTAAATTGTATTATTTAAGCCAAATTTAAGTACTTAAGATATACTGAGAATATTTTCTATTGAAATTTCTACCCGGGTTTGGTCTGTCTCAGACTGGAGTGGACCGGTTGAATGGAAAAAATTTCAAGGCAATAAGTTCCGCTGGCTGCGCTAACACTTTTGTATAGAAAAGTGGAAAAAGATTTACCTATTATTTTTTTCAATTATATCAATTCATCTTCTTATATATAAAAATGGAGAGCTATTTCCCGATGTCATCGCATCACGCCTAAACAGCTGGACCGATTTCGCTAATTCTTTTTTTTCGTGTAGGCTTTTACCAGGAGAATATCTTTTAGAAGAAAAAAATTAAGAAAAATGCATGGAAAATTAAAGAAAACTCTACGTAGACAACCTTATTAGTACATTTTTTTACCTTATAATTTTTATTCCAATTTTGAAATTTTGACAGAAATTGTCAATTGGTGCGATTGACAGAATACGGATGGAATATACATGGTTTAAAACAGACGCATCGTTCGGAATCACATTGGTCAAATGATAATGAATTCACCACCATACAAATTCGAATTCAATATTCATAGTTAGGAAGACAGGACAACGTCTGTCGGGAAAGCTAGTTTGAAATAAATTCTTTCTTTCTTTCTTCAGCCCTCTCGCGTCCATTGTTGGACAGAGGCCTCCCCCTGTGACTTCCACCGCCCTCTGTCTTGCTCCAGCCGCATCCACCCATTCCCGGCAATCCGTCTAATGTCGTCAGACCACCTCGCCTGAGGCCTGCCAACACTTCTCCTCCCGGTTCTCGGACGCCACTCAAGAACCTTCTTGGTCCATCTGGTGTCGGTTACTCTGGCCACATGACCATGAAATAAATTAACTATTTATAATTCATTATACCAGATCAAACGTAGATCTAGGTATATAACCCATTAAATGATCATTGTGTGTACCTATACATATATATTTAAAAAAATACATATTTGTAAGTGTATGTTAGCAGGACTGTTTATTAATAATATAAAAAAAATGTTTTGATTTTACTTCATATTTCGTGGCTGGTTTTTTTATTGTTTTATTTTTTAAACAACATAAATTAATTCCGACCCTTGTTTGCATATAAATTGACAAGGCCTTTCATAATAATAACATTGGAGTGTAACAAAAAGGAAATTGAATTGAATATAAAAAAATATTTCTAATTGGACGATTTTACGAATAAAACGTGTGAATATCATGCAAATTTCCGTACCTTTAGGGAAAAGCATTAAATTTCAACAGTTTCAATTAAACTCAAACGCTAGTATACCTAACCAGCAGATTTTTTTAGAAAACTTTGAATTTGAAAACCTTTAAAATCCACTTCTTGATGTTATTTAAAATTATTGAAATAAAAATAATTACCTACTTGTCGTCTTATTGTGACATTCTTCTCTTAACAAAATGGTGGTTATTTTTGTTTTTTTTTTCGCTTCCAAGTGGACCCATAGTATTTGCCAACATTATACTAATATTTTTAACAAAATATCCTTTACTCATATTTTGTCCAATATGAGTCCAAGTCATCGTTCTGGAATTGTTTGCATCAACTAACTTACTTATAATCCACGTTCGATCCCAATGTGGAGCATGTGGACGCAACGAAATTCCTCCAGACCTCTCTCTCTTGCGCCAATTGCACAGCTTCATCCCAGCTTAATCCAGACATTTGTAAAACCGCAGTGAATGCCCGCTTGATTGTTAATTTTGGCCAGACTCGCCTTCTTGTCTCATCCGGATTGTAGAAAAGACTCGAGACTCTCGGGGGACATGCGGAGAACATGGCCAAGACAGCTCAATCTGCGATTTTGAATTACCGAGGTGATTAGCTGTTGTGCTGTTGTGGCGCGTACGGTCTCATTTGAGATTTACTGATACCACCTAATCTCCAAAATCTGTTCTCAACACTAAGGATCTTCTTCTGTTGAGCCTTCGTCAGATGCTAGGATTCACATCCATATAATGCCTCATCAAATACGTTGATAAAAAAATCTTTGACACCTATAATTGAGAGCATACCTAACCCTTAAAATTTTGATGAAAAAATGTTCTGATGGATAGGTAGGGACTTAAATTGAGCTCTGTTGAAACGATTTTATTATCACAAATTTGAACATTCGAAGCACACCTTTATTAACTGGAGTGTTTATTTTATAACATCTCACAAACTTTAAAAAAAATGTGCACTTGTAATAAATCATTTTCTATCTAGGTATCTCACTCGCACTTACAATAACTCTTAGGGACAGGCATAGTAATAGTAATAATAATTATTACTACTTCTCTCCATAAAGACCGAGTGAGATAGATAGAAAATGATTTACAACCGAAGTTATCCAAGAAAAAGAATTTGATAATAGTTCTGTGTGTAAGATCTAAATCTGAAAAAAAACGGCACGAGAACCTTTGAATTTTGAAAAGTGTGTTAAAAAAAATTATCCAAATATTTTTTGACGATTATTTTAATAAATTTGTGGATACTTTCCAAAATGTTTTTTTTTTTAATTTAGTAGTGCAATAATAATAAACCTATTGAAAAAAAATAGGTCTACTTAATTTTTTATTCAAATGCTTATTCAGCTTTATAAATGCTCTTACATTCTGATACACACCATCACAGAAATATCATACTTTACTAAGAAAGAGTAACACCGTCAAAATATGATAGGCACCTACTCATTTTGACATATTATGAATATCGAAAACTGAACGTTTTCACAAAAAAAAAGTATTTTTATTGTAAGAAAAAAAATTTGAACTTTCATATTATTCTTTTTCGATATTTTTTAACTAAAATAAAGTTTAA
Organism: Mystacides longicornis; assembly: GCA_963576905.1. Classification (NCBI taxonomy): domain Eukaryota; kingdom Metazoa; phylum Arthropoda; class Insecta; order Trichoptera; family Leptoceridae; genus Mystacides; species Mystacides longicornis. The sequence goes on from OY756431.1 coordinate 16,110,768, forward strand.
AAAGAAAACATAGATTTTTTAATTAATAATAATTGTTATTGTTTGTTGTTAGTTTAGGATAAGATTAAACGAAGAAGTTTTTGTTGTTGTAAAGACGTCCTTTTTTAAAGTTTTGTTAAATTATCATATTTTACTTAAGGAATATTTTGGAAGAGTCTAATGAGCAAGTTTTTTTTTTAAAGAAAATTTTGTACGAAATCCGGACTTTGGTCGAAAAATTTCAAATGACTTTTCTGTAAGTAAATCATTAATTGCTTATGTACATTTGTTTTATAAAGAGGAAGTAAAACAGTATATAAGTTAGTTAGGTATCTAATAGATTTATTAAATTTTTTTATTTGCACTCAAATTTTACTAAAAGACGCAGATCAAACCAACTCATTAAGTCTTAAACCCCGCGATTCACGATCACTCCAAATGGAAGACAATAAAAAAAATCATTTAAAAAAAATAACATTTCTCATACACCCTCTCCTATATCTCTTACTTCTTACCTGGCCTTCCTTGAGGATGGAATCGATGTGTTCGATCCACGTCATTCTCGGTCGGCCACGCTTTCTTACACCTTTCCTTTCAGCCCTATGAATTATCTTTGTCATTCTGTTCATTCAATCCATTCTTTCCACATGCCCAAACCATCTCAACTTATTAACTTTCATCTTTGTCATAACACTTACTTCCATACCACATTCCTTCCTAATAATGACGAAAGCGCTCTATTATTCATGAAAACAAAATATTACCAAAAAGAAGAATACTTTTTCAAATTAAGAATGATATTTCTTGCTATTTTTCTATAACAGCATCTCATCAAAATAACCTAAGCAATAAAACAGGAATACCTAATTGTCATCAAAGTTATCCGGGCTCTGGGGCCGTAATCTTTTGTATTTGTCTATTCTCAAATAGGTACCGTATAAGTTTACGCAATATTTTCAATTAAAATATTGTCCACAAAAACTAAGATTTTAAAATTGATGGACTTTGCTAACTTAAAGTGCCCATTTATAACGATGAAGCAGTAATTTCGCACAAAATGAAAATATCCTTAAAAGAGGATTCGTTTAACATTCTCAAGATCTTTTGATTTCGAAATTCGCAAAGATTGACAACAATGAAACCTTTTATTTTGTTCATTTTAATGTAATTAGAAAATTTTTCTTTGAGTCGGAGCCAAACTTTTATTATTGTTATTATTCGTCTTACTTCAATTTGTGAACAGCGATGAAAACCCCTTTATTAAATCTGACAACCAAAATTAATTTAAAGAATTCGATTTTCCACGAGATCAAATTCATCTCACGGTGCTTTTTGAATGGAATGGAACACCGAGAGAGACACTTGAATCACGTTTTTGAAACAATCACAATTATTATTATTGCTCCATCTTAAATTATTTTAATTTATGTACGTGATAGAGTGTAGGTAATTTGAAATCGTGGAAAACGCTTTGAAAAAACATGGTGATTGCATTTTTTATATCTTTGCAAAACATTTAAGATTTCAAAAGTAACATTATTTTTTTTATGTCGTTAATATTTGTATACATTCATTCACCATTGATGGTAATCTGAAATTTAAAGGAAGCGCAGTTAAAATTTTGACCCTGATTAACTGTTATGGTAACAAATACTGGGATCATAAACACCCCCCACTCCAGCTATCAGTGATGAAGATTGCAAGATATCTCGCATTTACATAGGGTATAAAATTGATTCATTGAGACAATACAGAAATAAATCAAAACCCTAAACTGCAAAATTTTTGACAATTATTTTGTAGCGAACCCAATATTTCTTCACCAAGAATTTCTGTCAATCCCTTGCTAGATTTCTACTTCAAAATTCTTGAGATCCCATTTGATGCTCGACAACCATGTAGCGGGTGGTCTGCCTGGTCTTCAGGCTAGAGTTTCAATGTCCATAGAGCTTTGGATCATGTAATTCTGTTTTGGTCTCAAAAAATCCCATACCTTCTTAGTCTCTTTTCTATTTTTTTCTGGTTATGGAAGGAATCTTTAAGCATCCTTTAAGACATTTCTTACTCCGTCAAATCTACTTTTCCTCCAGCCGATCTTGGCATCTTCATCTCTGTATTGCGTCGCTGCTTTCTCTTTTATTACTGCGCATCATTTAGAGCCACTTGTAAATTTGCTTTTAATCGAAAAAAAAACCATAATTAATGTAAAACATCTACAATGTAATTTTAAAAATGAAACACTATAAGTAGGTGCATACCTTATTCTTTTTGGTAAAATACGTTCCTTTCATTTGATGTTAAAAAATGCAGTCATGTTATGTTTTACTGTGCCAAACTATATGTATATAAGGCTATACCTACACAAGTAATTATAAGAAAATCAGGTAAGAATAATATACTTAGGTATATGATATATATATGTATATATTTTTTTTTTAATGATCAAGTTAACAACTTTCTGTGTTTTAATAAATAGTACATGTAAATTAACAAGAATGTGTAAAAATGTTGTAGCGAAATAATATGTTTTGTAACTTTCAACATGAAAATTATAAAACAACTGTTCGCTTCATATTTTTGTTCTGATTTTCACGCAATCTTTATGTGTATAGCCAAGTTGGAAACCTAGGGGCATATTTAAGGTTAGTATTATCCCGGGAACAAATGAATCCCTGGATCACCATGGCAACAGCTTAAACCTTGTTTATTAACAGTAGCATTCGATTATAATATTCAACACATAATATCAAAATATTATTAGTATCAAAAATCTTTTAAAAAAACAGGTGCAATATTTTGATATCGAAACGTTTCATTTTATTTGAGAAGGTTGGTAAGTACTTCCAGGAACCGAGTGTTCTTATAAATAAATAAAATAAATTAACTTTTATGTAAATGCAATCCAATTTCACACAATGTGTTGGTGTACCTACGCGTATGTTCTATCAGCCCACAGTTTTATGACGCATGTGATATTGTAAATCCTTCAAATTTACCGAAACACAAAGGAGTGAAAGCGTATAATAAGATAATAAATAGATAAAAACAGAAACTAATAAAAAAAGTTGAATTATTAATGCCAAATATTATTATTTCTGCTTTACAATAAAACTTCTTATTTCAGTACATTACAATACATTCGTCCACAGTTTTTGCAACTTCACTCGCAAATGAGTTCGAACGTGCTCAGTTTGAAAATTAACCCCTTAAATTCACTGGTATTTATCACTTATATTAGTACACTTGCTACATAATATATCTTTTTTATTGGGATGGATAAATCTGCCATGATCAATACTTGGTTAATGCCAGACTAAAATCAGCTAACTCTTTTACCACATTCGGCATTCTGTTGTGCCTTTTAGTGTGCTAATTTCCATGGCTCCTCATTATTGTGACTCAAGTAGAGCCTGAGGACCCATATATACAATTATTCCTTGCATTGAGTGTGCGAATTGTAAAACCTCAAAAATACATATCAATTGGACAAAAGAAAACAGACCTATTTGTAGTTACATTCGGCTTTTTGGTTTGTAAAACTTGTCCTTATTTTGAAAAGAGATAACTGCTCTGTAAGGTAGTCTTCACAAAACGTACTCATAGGTGATGATTCCAACGATTTTACTTCATAATTTTGATGGTCAGATTGAATAAGTGTGAATGAAAATCGCAATGCGCTTTGAAATGTTCTAAAAAACAAAGTAGGTAAACCACATTTTACAATTTTGATAACAAAGCATAGGTATTATCTAAATAATATATAGGTACATATACATATTATACTCTCTTTTTGATCCCATTAAGGGGGATAATATTGGGGGCAACAAGAGATCTCCATTGTGCTCGATTTCGATGACCTCCTCCCACACCATATCCAAACCCTTCAGTTTTGCCTCGAAGGCAACATTTACGTATGAAAAATTTAAATGTTAAACTTAAGAACTATTTTTTTTTCAAATTTCTTTCTTATTCAACCTGTGCATGCAAAAATGTGCACCTACTACTCTGTATCAAAGTATTTTCAAATTATGCCATTTGTCAGTTGAATCAAAATAAAATAAAATCATAATTGTGGAGGTAAAGCTATAGTCACCATACTAAATCATAGTGATTCAGCCTTAAGGCTAAATATCTTATGTAAAAATAAATAAAGAGTCTTCAGTTTGTGCTACTACGAATTACTTTATTTCCATAAACATGTTTTCGGGAGCGACTACTCCCTTCCTCAGATGGACAAAGAAAGAGTCTTTGTCCATCTGAGGAAGGGAGTAGTCGCTCCCGAAAACATGTTTATGGAAATAAAGTAATTCGTAGTAGCACAAACTGAAGACTCTTTATTTATTTTTACATAAGTGAAAATGAACTACTACCAAGCACCCTCGGCCGAAACTATCAACAGCTAAATATCTGATCATGATACGCATTTAAAAGTGTGCAAAAATCGTATAATTGTAATGATAAGGAGATATCTAAAAAGTGCACTTCTTTAAAGCTGACAGTTGCTAGCTACGAATCATCGCGATAATGACGCGAAAGTACATAAGTACTATGAGTTTGGGACTTATCTCCTTAGTTATAATCATGTCTCAAGCTACACTGAACATTACGTAGGTACTACGATTGGATGAAAATGTTCTAAACTTCACTGATTTTCGTTCATAATAACTCGTTCAACAATAGAATAATCTTTTTGTTTCATTTCCTACATCCATTCTTTCAACTCCGCTGATGAGTAAAGAAAAGTCTACATCTATAAGACTAATTCTGAAGGAACGACATTTTGTTAAATCGGTTAATCTTTTTAGTTTCAAACAAATTAACACAAATAATAATATTTTTGTTAAATTATTCGTGTTTGTAAATCACGACGAAGCTTTGAATCAAATACAAATAAGTATTGACTTCATGGAGATTTTTGGTCATGTTAATAGTTGAGGATAATAATATATAGGTAATTAAGTATTGATTGGGTGTAATTTTTTTTTAAATGCCATGTACCTCTTGAATCATCGCGACCACAATTAATAGATTTCTTGTGAAGTCTTTCGATCTTACAACTCCCTTTTAAGTCCGATGTTCATGAGTCATGTCCACACTTGTCGCGCCTTCTCAGAGCTTGATAGTGGCCCTCCATCAAGTGCAAGGTTTTGCGGTGTTACTTTGGTAAGTGGAACAACCGAAAAGGGAGGTAGAGACTCAAATAGACGATACATTTTAATCAACCACATATTTCGTTTCGTTTCGAACTCAGATAATCACGTTTTTACATATATTTAAAAAACTATACCTATTTAAATAATCGGATGATAATTTATTGTAAAAACAACAAGCGGGCACTCCAATAAGTGTCAATCAGAGTGGGATATCGAAGAGAACCATCCAACAAGCAATTTGGAGATAATCACATTAATCGGAATTCCAATAAAAAATCCAATAAACATAATTTGAAGAGATACACATAGGGATAGGATGGAGTATAGATGTTGAGAGGAATAGGGAAGATGGTGGGGACCCTTTTCATCTTGCATTGAAGAATTGCAGATTTAGGTCTGGTTTTTACATGTTGGGAAACTGTTAGAAGACTTACGGCTGGCAATAATCCTGTGGAATTAGTAAAATGGTCTTACATACACAGATACAGGAACAGATGCGATATTGCAGTGGGAACTGATTCCACAATCTCGATCCGTACACTGTGAATCTTCATTATGTTTTCAAAATATTGGTGAAGCTAGAAACCATTTGTTTGATATGTTTTGTTAACTTATCACGCCGTTTCCCACTCTTTCATTCCTGACATTCTTTCCTCATTTCTTTAATTTCTGCACAACCTCTCCTATTTCCTTTTAATTACTATTGTGATTTTCTTATAGCTCGTTTCAGTATAGGTAATCACTAGCCCCATCTCGCTATATTTATAGATAATTATTGTGGTCTTCGTATTGCTTGTTTCAATATAATCACAAAACCCGTCTCACTAGCTCTTTATAGGTTGTTTATGTGATATCCGTATTGCTGGTTTCAGAATAATTACTATAACAACTGTGGGATAAGGTGGCATTTCTCAAACTGATACGATGTGTGCAAATCTGATACGAATCATGTTGGACTCTTAGAACTCCTAAAGATTCTCATTATCAGTAGGTACCTACTCCCATGTCATAGGTTCTAAGCTTTTCAGTTTCAAAAGTAGAATATTTGTCATAGAGTATCTAATATCTATTGCTTCAAAGTATATTATGAAAAGAACGAGAAAAAAATGACATTTGATTCAATCATTACCGATCAAATAATCAGCGTTGGAATTGGATTCTATGTTTGCAGTCATTAGTCCAAACAATGGAAACTGATTTGTACTCCAGAAGGAATATTCTTTCCCAGTGGTAATGTGTAATTATATTAGCGCCCCTAGTGACAACACCCGTTTGATCGAGAATTTAATTAGAAAAGCGGGAGATCTATTTCCTTTCGCTCTACAAACTCAAAAGCCGACTTGACAAACGAGAAGCGCTGTGCTGTGTCTCAACATATCCGCACTCACAGCCACCCAATCTGTAGATACCCACCTACCTAGTACATTATTCTTATCATGATTTGTTTTAAGTCAGCATACCTACATACTTACCAAGCGTAAATCAAACGGTTAGATCAAACCAACAATCCTCGATTTCTCTTCATTAATTAAACTATTTTAGAATTTCAAATTCATTTTTAAATAATTCTTATTCTATTTGAATCTTAAATGTCATTTTTATTCTGGTTTCAAATTGATAGGTATGAGATATTTTTCCCTTTAGATTTTCTTAAGCAAAATGTCTTTTTATCGTTCATTCACTTTACTCAGCATGAGAATTACGTTGTAAGATTGAGAACCATTAGAACATTAATTCCTTTCTTATTCCCTTTGTTAATAAATCATTTGATTAAAACAAAAATAGAATTAAAACTTTATTCAAGAACATTTTAGACTGGAACGGCTGGTTTTTGAATAAATTGGACTAGGAACATCTTTAAAAACAAGAACATCACAGGTACCACATGGTGAGCTACGCCATTGGCACTGAGAATATTCACACAGGATCTGTGTGTCTGCGGCAGAGAACGCATTTCCAGTGTTGGAAAAATCTGCCCATTCCAAACAAGTGAATGTAGCAGTAAATTAGCAGTACACGAATAACGGGGTGCCTAAAAACAAACGATAAATATTATATCATATTATCGGAATTGCACCACCCCAAGTTCGACGTAATAAATGGAGCCGCATCAGGAAATTTAAGTTGGCGGACATCTGCCGTACCCACTGTGAAGGACCCTTAATAGAATGACAGTGGGTGTCAAATGGGGAAACCTTTCTGCTTCACACGGCATTCGATGTATTAATATCGTATGGTTGTAGAGAAAGCCACAGTCAAAGTTTATGATCGTGAGAGCTCATGTATTGAATGGAACCTGGAAGATTGGGAGAGAACTGGCGGACACCAGATCAGAGTGGCGTCGTGTATGTGGGGAAAGCATTCCAGATACCGAACAGCTTGTCGGAGACCGTGTGTGATGATGCCTGCTGGTGGAAACCTGCCTCTACCTGTTGGAAAGCCGCCTGTGGTGTAACATTAACAGATCAAGAACTGGAAATGGAAGATGTGGCCTTCTCTTCCACAGTTGGGGCAAGCGTGACCATCCTTACTGTACTTGCGGAGTCTGTGAACCACATCGTCCAAGAATGCCAAATAACTATGTTTGGGGGCACCATGATGGACATTCGATGTGAATGTGTGGAGCAATTCAGAACAGCAGTCACCCCCTGATTTGCCCACTGATGATAGAGAGCTGTTGATTTCAGAAATCGATGAATTTGTAAACGGCGTTAAAAATTAAATCGATTAAATCCAAGAAAAAAATCTTCTACTTTTAATTTAAGTGCAAATAATAGAAATTCTATAAATCTCTGAGTACCAATTTTTAAACAATAAACATTGATTCCATCGTTTTCTTGGGCAATTAATTATGGGGAACACCCTCAACATTTACATTCATCCATAGATGATTATATACATAGAAAGCACAAATAGTTCTATATCAATGTAAGTTCGTACAATGCTCATAGTCTGTAGGTTGGTTCGCAATTAGGTACATGCATACAATAGTTTGTCACGTTGAGATAAATTCCATTTGCGTTCCATAAAATTTTACTTAATTCTCTTCCATTTAATTGCGATTTAAATTTAAAATCTCCTCTCATTTGATCCAGAGTTGAAACATCGGGAATATTTATGTTCGCCTTTTACTTGAAAATTATTACATAAAATTTAATTCATTCTGGAGTCAAATAAATTGTCGTCGATTTATTTAAATTGAAATCCGTCCTATTTGTGTCGTCACTTCGAATTATTTATCTTGTATAAAAATAAACATAATGTATAAGCTTTTATTAAAAGTGGTAATCAATTTATATGCAAATTTTCGGAATGCATCTTTAGAATTATTCATTTCTATGGATGGAAGAAAAAAATTACGATAATTCTGTTTTTTTATTATCTCTTTATGTTTTCACTAGTCAGTTTTGATAGGAATACATCATTTTATGTTCTTAATATATGTATCTGGTTTCCTTCTCATACTTGAAAAAAAAATGTTTTGGTAAACCTATAACAGCGTGTAGGCAAGAAGGTATACTATTTTTTGACAGAATTTAGTTCTGTTATGCGATGTTCATACGAGGTGATAAGGCCAGACGATTTCGCTTGCATTAAAAAAATATCGCTCGGTCGCCTATTGATCGTGTGATGTGTTCATACGAGTCCGCCGACATCTGTTGTATCTGTAGTTTTAAAAATGGCGGACGTCACGGTAGAAGTCGCTGAGTTATTGGGGTTAGTTGAAAATGTTGTTTTACTCCTAATTAAGGAAAAATCAAGAAAAAACGCAGATATTGGGTGCAAAATTGAATTCTAAGGAGAAAATTTTTTGGATCACTGCTGTCATCTGTCAAGAAACAGAACATAAAGAGAAGTTAACCATCATAGATACGGACGCCGCGCATATCTGCGCATGCGTGCATCGTTCCACCAGAAACAAAAGTGGACAGTGGTCAACTTGAGGCGATATCGCTTTCAATCATTAATTTTATAGCTTCAGATTTATCGACAATCTGTTCACACGGTTCAATTGGCTGGCGATATTTTGGTGTCCTGGCGATATTCGTCTCGTGTGAACACCGCATTAGGTATGACTGCATTTTGCGCGCCATCAATATGGAAATAAAGATGTTTCCTATTCTTTAAAAGATTTTGTGTAAAAGACTGCGGTCTTTTTGAGGCACTAAAATGGAAGATTTTCAATGCAGGTTTTTGATTTTATACCTACATGATCACAGCGATTAAAAGATTTTGATTGATCTAAGTTTTTTCTTCTATTCTAATCTGAATATTTCACCTTGAATGATCACATTAAGTACCTAGTTTGCACCTCTTTTTTCTAAGCATAGCCATTCCCTATTTACTCAAATCGTCTGAAGCTCTATAGAGAAAATCAACAATATTATAATAATATATTCCCCTCGAGATCAAAATCAATCTTCTCTGTTTTTTTAGACTGATGGTGACTTTCACCAACGATTCATAACTAGTGGGTAGCTCTTTGCGTAGCATTTTAGGTTGTTAAGAGCAACTTAAAAGTTAGGAACTGTTGACAAAAGTTGCCATCAATGATTCATTTTACTATTTCTTTGAGTGTCGCTTCTTTTGTTGCTTGTTTTAAAAGTAAGAGGTGGACAATAAGGATAAACACCGATTTTACAGATGTATGTAGCTTAGTGATAGGAATCAATTAATTTTCTCATCTGTTCCATATCGATCAAAATGGACAGTGATACGGAAACGTTTCATACAATGCCTACATATATTTAATTATCTGCAAAGAGTTCAATAGAAACTATATTATAGGTAGATGCGAGCCTTGTATGTTGTATGTGTGTGATTATTGATGTTGGCTTTAATTAAATGATTTAAAGTGATCGGTGAATTCAGATTAAAACGACAAATTTCACGCATGGTTTGAAGCTATTCCGATAAACACATGTCTATCTATCCATGCAAAACGACGTAGGTACATATCCATCCATACTATTCGACGTGTCCTCACGTATTTTAATATGTGAGGTATTTTATATATTATTATTATTCGTGTATCTGTGCTTCGATTTTTTTTAATCAAAGTAATGTATGATAAAATGTGTAACGAAGCGTTATTTGTTAAAATCTATAAAATAAAACAAAAACATCAAATCACATCGTGCTTTGTTAAAAATAAAAGCACTACATTTTTTTTTATTTTTTTTATTTTATTTCTTGTATCAACCCGTAGGTCCTTTGCAGGACACTTGGGATCATCATACATGTTACATCATATACATACAATACAAATAATAAACAAGAAAAAACGAAAACAAGAAAAATTATATCAAAGCACATATTATATTTTTGTTTTTCAGTACTAGAAAGATGTAAAAGGTCTTTCTAGTACCATGTCAAGAGTAAGAGGCAGATAGTAACAAGAACGCGTCAAGACTAACAGAACTACACGAACAGCTAGAATTATACTTGGTTATGTTTTAATATTTATTAGTTAATAAAAATAGAGGTCAGTTATGAGTTAGTTGAGTAGTCGGCCAATATTTCGTCAACAGAATAAAAAGCATTGCCAACTAGATACTTTTTCACCTCTCTCTTGAAGCACAGAGTATTAAGGGACCTGACACTTGGTGGAAGGTGATTATATAATCTAATACTAGTGCAGATATAGCTTTTGGACACCTTTGCTAACCTGTGCTCAGGAGGGCGTATCAGTTCTCCCGCTCTGGTGTTGTAGTTGTGAAAGTCTGCATTTAATGGGGATTATGGATGTTTTTATGTGCATATAATAAACACTCAAGAGCATACGCACAAGGAACAGTTAATATACCCTCCTCCTTGAACACAGGCCTGCAGGAGTCCCTAGGACACATGCCGAGCAGTGTTCTGAGTGCTCTTTTTTGCAAAATGAATACTCTACCTGAATCAGATCCCATTCCCCAGAATAACACTCCATAACTCATGATGGAGTGGAAGTATGCATAATATACAGACTTTGCTGCGTCCTTTCCACAAATATCTTTGATTTTTTTTATTGCGTATACTGCAGAATTCAGTTTTTTGCACAACTGATTTATGTGGCTATCCCATTTTAATCCTTTATCGAGTGTAACTCCCAGGAATTTACACTCCGCAACAGCACCCACACCTTCTCCCGAGAGAGCAGTGGAAAGCGGATCTGTGACATCCGGTCGACCAAGAGAGAAGCTCATAGTATTAGTTTTTGTCGTATTCAAAACTAAAGAGTTGTCGCTAAACCAGTTTTTTAATTGTTTCAATGTACCTAAGGCATTATTTATATAGTCATTATCGTTTTTATTACCTTTGAGAATCAGTGAGGTATCGTCAGCAAACATTACAATTTCTGAATTTTTGTTAGTAAAATTTGGAAGGTCATTTATATAAATAAGAAATAAGAGAGGACCGAGCACCGATCCCTGGGGAACCCCACAGCCTATCCCTGCCATTTCGGATTTAGTGTCATTGACATCGACATACTGTTGGCGGCTGGTTAAGTAAGACTGAAAAAATCTGTTCTCCGTGCCCCTGATCCCATAGCACTTGAGTTTTTCAAGAATCAGAATCATTCAACCTATCTGTTAACTAGATGTCTTCTTTCGATTGTCCAGTTGATTTAATTTAAATAATTATCAACACCCATATCTAATGATTTTAGTCTCTATGAATTGGATGTTCGTTCAATAAAAATATTACGTCGAACAGGGTTAATTATCAGATTTTTTTTAAATAACAAATAAAGTGTCATTAAGTGATTTTACCAGTGTTGCGTCAATTTCTCTAATTAAAACAAGATTAAACAAAAAAAAAACAAAGTAAAGTATCAACGTCTTTATTAACATGACCTAACACCATCGATAATTAGGTATTTAATAATTAAAAAAAAAACTAAAAATAAAATATACCTACCTATTAAACTAAACATAACAAAAAAAGCATACATATTTATGAATTTATATTGTTAGGTAGGTATTTTATTCAAATTCAGATAAAATGTGATATCATAGGGTGTGTAATGATTGCTAAAAACTCATTATTTAAGAATTTCTTTCACTTCAGTGGGCTGTTATAATTATTCATACATTCTCTACACTTTATTCATATTGCGAAAATGCATCACAAAATCAATCAATTTATGTATTAAATGTTGTAATAGTAAAAAAAAAGCTTTGCAATACTAATATAATATTTTATTATTTCGAAATATTTTCAGACGGCTACGCGTCCATCTTCAGCGGGTGGTATTTCACAACTAAAAACTATTGACAAATTGACAAATTTTTTATGAAAACCGCCCGCTGAAGATGGACGAGTAGCCGTCTGAAAATAATTCGGGATAATAAAATATTATATCTATTAGTATTGCAAAGTTGTTTTTTACTATTACAATCATGTCGAAATACTATAAAGTTTTTAACAGTGTTTTTGAAGAATGTTTTCAATAAAGTTAAATTCTTCCTTAATTATTATTCTAAGTTTTGATAGTTTTATGAACTAACAAAATACTAACTTCTTTTTTTATTTCTGGCACTGCAACCATTGATTCTGGACTGTAATTAAATATTTTTCATAAAGCTCGCGATTATTATCGAATTCTAATGATTTTTCGATATTACAGGAATCCGTTTTCGGCACCGGATTCGGAAGCGGCGTAGGACGTCCTGGAACGCCCGGACCCAAAGGTGAACCGGGCATGCAAGGGAGTCCGGGTCCTTTGGGAGAAAGGGGCTTTGCTGGCCCCAAAGGTGAAAGAGGAGATTCGGGACTAAAAGGACCTAAGGGAGATCGGGTAAGATGATACTTTATGAAAATCATTTGATGTTACAATAATTTAAAATTCACCCTCTTCTTGTGTATTATAATATTACGTTTGTGCTATTTAAATTCAGCTAGGTAATTATTTATATTATTAAATTGTGAACAGAGAAACTACATTTATTACTGTTCTTAGTTTGAATAAGATTTTTTTAACCAAAGATCAATTTCAATTTTATTTATTTAGGTAGAGATACCATTCTTTTGTTAGGGATACGCACGCATACTCCTGAATACGGTTACATATATATTTTGAGGTGGTCTGGTACTGGTAGCCTAGCTGTTACGCCAAGAGGTGGTCGTTATAACGATAGCTGATAAAAATATTCCATAAATAAAAATAACGCCTCTAACGTTATTCATATTAAACAATATTCGTCTAACTTAGCTGTTAAAATATTAGTTGAATAAATTTAATGTCAAACAATATTAGTGGTTAGTTAGTTATAAAAAGAATTATATTGGTTTTTTAAACATATCTAAATCGTATTTTAAAAATACTGCTTCGGCCAGCATTAAATAATAAATTAATTAATTAACACTTTTCTATACAAAGGTGTCTACATATATGGCCGGCAGAACTTATTGCCTGAGACATTTTTTCATGCCACGGATTATTATTAATATTTCAAGGGTTGGGTTGTAGTTTCTCTGTTCACAATTTAATATCTAAGCTAGCGATAACTTAAGCTAGCGCCTATATGTATATACTACTAGGCTAACGAGGTCGGTGAAAAACACCTAATTATACCTTCTATTTTAACTAAGATCATTTTTTAACATCTCTTACTGTATGTAAATAATTTCAATAACCTATATTGAAGCACTTCAAAAATCCTGATTCCATTTGTCATAGAACAAGTGACCATCGTATCTCTTCATAATAAATATATAGAATTGCTTAACTATGTATTCTCTATTCGCTGGCAACCTCGCAAAATATTGAATATTTTGCGTTATACAGGGTGACTGGTAATTCGATACATTCCTTGAAAGGGGTTATACTAGAGCAAATTTGCAACAATTTTGTTCCCAATAACCAGAGGTCAAATGCCAGTGGTTATCGAGTAATTTAACTTTTTAGAGTTTTTTTTTATTTTCCACCTTTTGACCTAAATTGAAAATTGTGAACAAAGTACTCCATTTAGGAAAGTAAAAATAAATAACTCGATAACCACTGGCATTTGACCCCTGGTTAATGGGAACAAAATTGTTGCAAATTTGCTCTAGTATAACCCCTTTCAAGGAATGTATCGAAATACCAGTCACCCTGTATATTTAGGGGATAATGCTTGATTTAGTGACCACACCAAGCTATTGTTGAAAAAAGAGTAATAAATTGCATCATTCAAGTTTTTTTTACCTATGTTATAAAGTGGCGGAAAACTGACGAAAAAATTAATTTCATATTAGCACCCTTCAGGTTTTTAAATAGATTTTTTTTTTCAAAATTTATAATCATTTCCGTATGAAAATGCGAAAATGTGTGAACGGGCGAAGGGTCACATTTTCAACACTAATGTTATTCTTAACATTATTAATGGGTTATAAGGGGTATTTTTAACAAATTTATGAAGGTTAAATGTCATTAGATGTTGAATAACGACATATGTTAGGGGTCAGACACCCTTTACTGGGAGTACGGGTATATTATAACCTTATACATAGGAATATTTAAAAAAATGTAATATCACATCGTCTACGAATAAAATTGAATTTAATTGAATTCCATAGAGATTGATCAATCATTTTATAACGATAAACAACAATATTTTACGAGAATTTCAATAGTTGCTCTTCAGAGTTATGATTGAAAATATTTTCAACCTCATGTCCTTACTTTTCAAAAAAAATATTATTACTATACTCGAAATGTATTTTTTTCGTCATTCTTTACTGTATCTGCTTTTTAATTACGGCCTATCGCATTCAAATAGAAGGGAGCTATCGTTCATCTAAATATTTCTCCACACATAGGTACATAGGTATAAAATAAATCCATTTCCTTCGAACCAATGTTTTAAGCCGTATAATTTTGTAAAAACACTAAGAAGGTTTTAAGTGATGCGATGGCCATGGAAGAAAGGACTCAATTTTTATATACAGAGACTGTTCCTTTAATATTTTGCTAATAAAATATCTACATATTTTCACACAACTTATTTGATACATACAATGTTGACTTTGGCTGAAGTTTTACACGTAATATGCGCAGTACCAAATTTGATAAAATCATTAATTAAAATAGTAAAAGGGCGTCCATAAATCTAAATTTGCTTCAAACCCACCCTCGGATAACCATAGAGACACACAAAAAGTTTCATAAAGGTCTGTCCAGTTTTGAAGGAAGAGTTCGACGACAGAGAAACTCAACAGAAATATATGTATAAGATAGCAAAATGTTGGACAATGTATCAATTTTTTTTCATGAAATAAGTAAAACAATTTATTATTTTCAACAGGGTCACGTTGGACCTCAAGGAGTCCAAGGAGTGTCGGGCGAAAGAGGACCCCCAGGATTCGCTGGTATTCCAGGCATACCCGGCACTAATGGACGATCAGGCGATAAAGGCGAAAAGGGTATGCTTTACAATGTCTCTCATATTTTTTCTCACCTTCATAGCTAATAAAATTTTATATAGAAATGGTCTCGACGTATATTTGATTCATGATAGATAAAATTTGCTTAATGACACCCTTAGGTCTTCTATCAGAGCCTTTTTGAAAGGGTAATTTACTCTCCATATTAAGGTCAACATTTTTACCTTGTTATTTTTTTCATCAGCGGTGCGTTTCCGCCGCGAATTCGAAATGAGATGATAATGAGGGAAAATGTATACCTGTGGGAAAATTTGTTGGTTCCCCCTTAGTTATCTTAATAGGGATAATTGGTAAGTATGTTCGCTGTTAACAGCTCTCTTGTAATCAAACCATAAAATGTATACCTGTGGGAAAATTTGTTGGTTCCCCCTTAGTTATCTTAATAGGGATAATTGGTAAGTATGTTCGCTGTTAACAGCTCTCTTGTAATCAAACCATAAAATGTATACCTGTGGGAAAATTTGTTGGTTCCCCCTTAGTTATCTTAATAGGGATAATTGGTAAGTATGTTCGCTGTTAACAGCTCTCTTGTAATCAAACCATAAAATCTTAACATTCTTTTCTTTTGAACGTTTCGTATCTAACAACTTTCAATCTTATGAAAAACTTACTTGAGTTCTTGAAATCTTAAAATGCTGAATTTATGGCTGAACTCTTATCCCCATCAAGATCAAACACAGATTGTCTAAGGGTTTCAAGAGGTTCATTTGTCATAGTGTTAGATTATAGTACCTATAATAAACTACCAGAAAACTTAAAAAAATATAGGATGGTATTGCATTGCGGATGTTAAGGTTGCCGAATGACAGTTGGCCGAGGAGAGCGCTGTTCTTTCTCCCATCAGGGTCCCGAAGACGAGGAAGACCCTCTCACACTGTGTTCCGCTCCTTCGAAGCAGAGCTGAGGGATTTGGACATGGTGTGGGAGGAGGTAATAAACATTGCGCAAGATCGAGCGCAATGGAGAGCTCTTGTTGCCTCCCTATGCCCCTGAGTGGGGTGTAAAAAGGAGTATTGATTGATTGATTGCATTGCGGAGAGCTATAAAGGAGTATATTGTTGCAAACTCTTTCCAAAACTATGACGAAATAAATATTGAGTTAGATCATCCCTTACAATGTAAGAACGTGTATTTTGGTCTGTATTAAATAGAAATTAAGGACTTCACCCTTATGCTAAATCCACGTGTTTACATCCTTGAGGATTGTCTATAGACCCCACACATACTGTTACTGATTTTTACTTCAAAACCAAACGATAATAAAATGATGACTGACAATAATTTACACCATTCAACATTGATTTAGTTTTACCCATTTAATTTTTAATACCTATGCTGACTGGGTATTTACACCTGTCAGCGTCGATCTAACTTAAAAAACGGACTTACTTAAAAAAAATTGCCCTATGAGGTTTGTGTGACTTTCTGTGCTATGTTTCAGTAGGTACTCTTGTCATGTCATTGTGTTTGTAGATTAGTGTATGTAGGTATGTTATTTTGATCCCACTAAATACCCTCAAGGGTTCTAAGTTTGGGAAATAAAATTATTGTAATAATTTCTTTACAGGAGAGCAAGGGCCTGTTGGTAAACCTGGACCACCCGGTCCACCACTTTCGCCATCGCAGTTTGGCAGTGGGTTCAGCGGAGACGAAGCAGAATTCTTAGGGTCCGGATTTGGAGCAGCAACCATAGGTAATAAAAACTTTTTTTTTTCAATCAGATCTCAATTATTATCATTATGTTTGCAATAAATGGCAAATTTCTCATCGAACTTCATTGAATCACAATCACAATATCACAATCGATTTTCCATTCAAAATTCAATTCATTTCCTGACTAGTTTCAGAAGCACACATCTTACATTGTCACGACTTTCTATGTCAAGATATCATAATGTCTAAATGATTGACATTTATTTAGTCTTGAATTCTGGCATTGAAAGATATTATAATGTCTAAATGATTGACATTTATTTAGTCTTGAATTCTGGCATTGAAAGATGAAGATACCAATAGTAAAACCCTTCAATATACCTTATTTTAATTATTGGCAAACATACTGAACAAAGTCGACGCTAGGCCGGTTTTTTTGCGTAGGTAGATAAACTACTAGTACCTACTTGTTATTTACTATGACGAAGTTTAAAATCCTTTTTAATAAAATAAAAAAAAAAGTAAAAAAAATGGGAGGTTTTCTAGGGAGCTTCAGACAATACACACTAGGTGGCAGCGCTTCTAATCCGGTCTATTGTCAAATTATGACAGCTGTCAAACATACCATTACAGCTGTCAAACTTACCACTTATTGATGATTGCAAAAGTGGCTTTTTCTAGGAGGTAATAAACTATAGTGTGTCCTTTTACACTACACACAAACAAAATAATACAGTTAACATTAATTAACAAGGTATGTATTTGTCTTCAAGGGTGGATTTGCAGTGCTGTTCTGTATCTTCTTGTTTTATTGTTTTCTGTTACGGTATTTTTTCATTTGTATTTAGGTAGGTATATAAAAAATAAAACAACATAAACAATTATTCTATTTGTAATAGTATGTAAAAAGAAATGTACAATGATTATTCTAAACATATGGTTGAGGTTATAAACGTTAATTTGACCAGTGTTGCCAACGCCGTTTTTCAAATGCAAAGTAGCCAAACTGAAAATTTGGTATGCGGTCATTCCGAAAATTTTAGTATCCGAAGAGAGGTGGGAGTTCACTGAAAAAGGTCATTTAGTATCCGAAAGGTGAAAATTCGCTAAAAGAGAATTAACCCAAGTGGCTACCTGTCACCTTTTAGATTTTTTCGTCGCATATTCTCGTTCCAAATAGAAATAAATCGCCCCCTTTGGCAACACTGAATTTGACAATAGACCGGATTGACTAGGGCGCCTCTAGTGGCACAAAATGGATAAAAAAACATCCCATTAGTTAAGTATTAGAATTCTGTTCAAAACAAAGAATTGTCTTCATTATTCGTTATTTTAATAAGGTATTTTACGCAGAATGAATGTAGGTACTTACTGAGTTAAATACCTCATTATACGTGATATGGTAACAGATTATACGAGTAGATAAATTCAGTGGAAAAAACAAACAAAGTTCATCGTATTTGTATTTACAATCTTCAAGATACTTAATTAGCACTAACTAGAAACACATTACGAAAGATAAATAATGGTATAAGAAAGCAACAAATAATGAAATAACGAGGGCGAAGAGAGCGCTCTTTAGAGCAAAATAATAATGTTTTAATATAAGAGGTCGATTCTGTACTAGTTCCGTTAAAATTCAAATTTATAATTATTATGTTACGTGTATTTTTTTTTTGAATATAAATAAACTTAGGCTCACTCAAAGTTAACACAGATAGACTTTGGACATCTTTCATAGAAAGCTTGGGTTGTGAAAGAGGAAATGGAAATGTTTGAATCCACGAAACAAACGCTCTAAGTATGTTCAAAAGCCGTTGACTGAACCGCTTCGCTACATACCAATTAACTTACAAGCAGAGCTGGGCGGTACTCGAGTACAAGTACTCGTAGATTGTACTCTGAGTACTTTTGGTGTACTCAGTACTCAGTCCACGAGTACATTTCTAAAACCTGTACTTGTACTTGTATTCGGTACGTTTTTGAGCCTAAAATGTACTCGAGTACTTCGAATGTACTCGAGTACTTTAGAATGTACTCGAGTACATTCAAAGTACTCGAGTACATCAAAGGTACTCGAGTACATTAAAGGTACTCGAGTACATTTCAAGTTCTCGAGTATATCTTTGGATTTATTGGAATACGTTAAACCTACTATGATACGTAATTTGTATTTATATTGCAAGTAGAGACTTGTTAGGTGTCGTGGTTATTAGTAGTGGTAAAGTGTGAATGTATGGTTCTCGTTTTTAATTCGAGAGTGTTGGTGACGAAATTGTTGTTTTTAAAACCAGTGTATTATGATTGAATTGGTTATTTCAAAAACTAAATAAGTCTTTGAAAAAAAAGACGGAATCGTCATTTTATCGAGTATAGTCTGAAATCCTGCTCTGCTATTGCTCCTTTACGTAAAAACTGAAGTAAGTATATTATTTATATGAAAAAATTGTGATTTATGATGGGCTCTAATCTGTTGAATAGAATAGAATAGTAAAAATATATATAAAAAAAAAATAAAACAAAAAATTCAGAACTTCGATACTGCTAAATCCCATAATTTGTAGTATTTAGACACAACAAAAAGAAGACTTTGAGAATGAGATGTTCAAGCAACTTGTAGCAGACGGTCTTGCGGAAATTTTTCAGGCTTTTACTAGACCAGCACTTTAGATGTTTTAAATTCTTTCGGCAGGTGGCCCGCGGCAAGGATATTCGCAGTGTATTCTTATTAGTCATTATAATGTTAATAATTGTCCTCGGTAGCCTAGTTGTACTATTATAGCGTGGACTTCAGATCCGAAGTCATCCGGGTCAGAGTTTTCGTAAGTGTTTTTTTTCACTTGAAAATTCTACCTGGGGTTGGCCTGTCTCAAATTGGACGGTACCGGTTGACTGCAAAAATTACCTCAAGTAATAAGTTCCGCCGGCAATACTGACACCTTTGCATAGAAAAGTGTTATATTATTATTATGTTAATTGTGAGTTTTTTTTTATCCTTGTACTAATGCGCACTACAACTCTATATTAAAATATAAATTGTAAAAGGCCGGGTGGCCGTTGAACCAAATAAAAAATAATAATAATAAATAAGGCCCGTAATGCGGTGATCAGACGAGGCGAATATCGCTAGGACACTAAAATATCGCCAGCCAATTGAACCGTGCGAACAGATTGTCGATAAATCTGAAGCGATAAAAATGGTTGAAAGCGATATCGCCTCAAGTTGAACGCCCTTCAACTTTTGTATCTGGTGGAACGATGCACGCATGCGCAGATATGCGCGGCGTCCGTATGTTCTGTTTCTTGACAGCACTGCTCTAAATTTATTTCTCCTTAGAATCCAATTCCGCACCTAATATCTGCGTTGTTTTTATTTTTCCTCAATTAGGAGTCTCCTTATATCGTATAAAACAATATTATCAACTAACCCCAATTACTGCGTGACTTCAACCTCGACGTCCGCTATTTTTAAAACTATCAGC
Source organism: Mystacides longicornis (assembly GCA_963576905.1). NCBI lineage: Eukaryota > Metazoa > Arthropoda > Insecta > Trichoptera > Leptoceridae > Mystacides > Mystacides longicornis. The sequence goes on from OY756431.1 coordinate 16,131,445, forward strand.
GCACCTGACAGATTGAATGTATGCCGGTGGACTCGTGTCAACACATCAGACGATCAATGGGCGACCGAGCGATATTTTTTTTATGCAAGCGAAATCGTCTGGCCTTATATCGCCTCGTGTGAACACCGCATAATCCAGGCAACATGCCATCAGACCCAGCAGCCTTTCCGGCTGTTTTAATGTTTAAACGGCTGAAGTCACCTCTGTTTCAGTGAACGGAGCAACCAGGGTAGATCGGTTTGGACAGTCATTTGTGCTGTGTGGAGCTGTTCCTTAACCTTAGGTTGGAATGTTTTGTTGTCTACTATTTTGTTTGCAACAAGGTTCGCTGAAATCTTTGCTGTGCGGTGCGGTGGTTTAATTTGCCACATTTTACGGAGTAGGGATCATGCCTTACGGATTAACTGTTGTAGAGATTCTTCTCCTCCTGGTATAGACTGTTTGGCGGCCTCTGAAACTGATGTTATAAATTTATGGTAGTTAGTAGGCAGTGGTAGGTACGAGAGACATCAATGTCTCATCGAAATGGGCGGCGAAGATCTCCCATTTGTCATTTTGGAAGTTCCATCGCGACACCTTCGAGGACAAGCACAAGTCCTGGGTGTAGCCGTTCCATCTAGCTAATAAAAGGTGCCTCTGTCTTTGGCATCATAAACGAGGTGAAGATTCTCAGTCTCCATATATTCCGTGAGGTCCTCACCATTATTGTCTGTGGTTCTAAAACCCCAGTTGGTGTGATTGCTCCCATTATTAAAGTCTCGCATTATGACAGATGGGTGTGGGAGGGGTGAAGGAATGACTGTGGGTGGCCACTGGAGTCTATCAGGTTTGTAAACGTTGACGACTTTTGTGTCCGACAGGAAGGACGACACATTACCTGATTTAAAACAATGTTTTCCAAATCCAAATCAGGCAGTCGCGTACGTTGGTGGCCACACCGTGGACAGCGCCAGCTAGGTTGAAACAGGGAACCGTAGGTACCTCTGGTGGTGAGTTGGTTTAAGTTTGCTGCGTGGGTTTCCTGTAGCAGTATAACATCAATACATAGCTCTTTTGTCAGATATTCGGTCTTAGAACTACATACTTATTTCTTCTTCTTCTATTTTTTCCAAGGTCTCTTGTCTTATTGCCCAGAGGAGAGCTGTTTTTGCGATTTGTATCATTTACCATGCCATGTTCTATTTTCTTGTTTTTAATTCAATCCTCTTTGGTTTATCTGCTTTCTCTCTTCCTTATTGATAGAATTTTGCCATTATAACGTTGCCCGGGGGTGCACCACGTGGAGGCGTTATTTTACCCATTTTTTTTAATGTAATAATATTATAGTTATACACTTTTTTGTAAAAAAATTATTTCATGCAGTTTGTCGTAATGATCGATTCAATTGCTCGCGATTACATTATGTTTTGAAATATGCGCAAAGTTGTAAGAGGTTTATAAAAGATTAGCGTTTAATTAATCACTCATGTACTCGGTACTTGTACTCGGTATTTTGTACTCGAGTACTTCGATCTGAGTACTTGTACTTGTACTCCGAGTATATTTGTGTGCAGTACTTGTACTCAGTACTCGAGTATTTTTTTCCTGTACTCGGAACAGCTCTGCTTACAAGTCATTTCGACTAAAAAAAAAGGCATAACCGAGTGATACTCTATAATAAATAGATTGATGTCAAAATGGTTGCCAGATATTTTAACCAGGTGATGTCCAAATTCAAATTTTAATGGCCGCTAAATTTCCTTTTCGTTAAAAAATTTAAATTGACCAATAAATAAAACAACATTAACGTACAATTATTTATGATGGAAATAAAAGAAGTGGAATAACTACAATTATATTTTCAATTAAGCTAATAAATTATTGCATTTTTATTGCCGTTTGAAGATGAGTGAGACCTGTTTATTGACAAGAGTAACTTGACATAAAAGCGATACTTTTGCTCTACAATTTTAACGGGAACTTCTCAGGTGTCACTTAAATTGATCGGGTAACAGGTTATAGACTAAGTCCTCATAATATGATAAAGTGGAGCTGCCAGTTAAAAACGTACTTTTTATATAAATTTTAGAGCATTATTAGTTTTAGCGGAATTTATACGGAATCGACCACTTTTGAATTATCAAAATAAAAACCTTTTTGTGTTTCATCAAAGTATAAAAAATGTATAGTACAGAAAACCGTACTGAATTCAAAGTGTTTCAACTTAATTATATTCGCGTTTTTTTACAGAAACCTTTTTAAAAAGTGGTTTGTTTCACAGTTTAATAAAGTGAAAAGTATTTTTTTTTCAAGAGATCAACAACAAAATATATTATAGGTATACATACTTATTTTAAGGTGTGATTTAAAAGAGTTTTAAAAATTACATTGAAAAATTTATCAATTATTAAATCGTTTTAAAGGATGACGAGATTTAAAAATCAGTAATGTTAATAGTTTTTTTTTGTCTGTCCCTTCGATTTTAAGTAGGTACTATTTTAGTACCTGTGATTTATTATTTTAATTCATTTTACTGAAGATAAAAAAAAAAACAATTTATTTATTTTTCTCTTTGTACGCATCTAACAGGATAAAGAATGATATTTTTTATCATTGTTCTTGAAAATATCAAAACAAACCATAAATGCTAGTCTCTTTAAGAGTCAACTTATTTATTTGTTAAATACTACTGACTATATAGTTTCATATAAAATAGGGGAACTTATTTCTACTTCTTTTACTTACTTAATCACGATAAGAAGTCGAAAAAGCGCTAAAAATACCCAAATAATTTCCTTCAAATTTCACATTTTATGTTTACTTTATAAATATTTCGGGGTTCATCAGCGGCGACAAAACATCCCAGTGTATAAAATGTTTATTGTGTTGTTGATCATTGTTATTTTATCTTTTTCATTTAGGTGGTGTGCCAGGTCCCGAAGGAGCGAAAGGAGACAAGGGACCGACCGGTCCGAAGGTATGTTATTATAAAAATAATGAAACCACAGAACAACATTTCATTTTCAGACTTCCCTTTAGGAGCAACGATCGGAATACCAAATCACATTAAGCCCTATTCATACGCCACACTCTAAATCGTATTGCCAAAACGTACCTACGTTCAATCAATCAATCAATTCTCCCTTTTACACCCCACTCAGGGGCATAGGGAGGCAACAAGAGCTCTCCATTGCGCTCGATCTTGCGCAATGTTTATGACCTCCTCCCACACCATGTCCATGTCCCTCAGCTCTGCTTCGAAGGAGCGGAACACAGTGTGAGAGGGTCTTCCTCGTCTTCGGGACCCTGATGGGAGGAAGAACAGCGCTCTCCTCGGCCAACTGTCATTCGGCATCCTTAACACATGTCCCAGCCAAGTCCATCTCCTCCCCACAATGGTAGAGGTGATGGGCTCACGCTGGGTGCGCCGGCGTATAGCGTCGTTCGTGATGCGGTGGTACCATCTTACACCCAGAATTCTCCTTAGGCACTTCATTTCAAAAGCTGAGACTTTTTGTGCCTGGGCTTTGGTCAGGTGCCAGGACTCACACCCATAGAGGAGAATGGGCAACACACACGCATCAAACAGTTTACATTTCGTCTCGACACTAAACGCCGACGCTTTCCAAATCTTGGTCATGTTGTTAAAGGCGCCACTTGCCATACCGATACGTATCGGGAGCTCAGCCCCGAGGTCACCAGAGGTGGTAATGGTTGCTCCCAGGTATTTAAATTTATCCACCCGGGAGACCTGGTGACCGTCGATGGTTATCGGTAGCTGTTTATCGGGGCAGGCATTACTCGCCATGAGCTCCGTCTTACTGGCATTGACTCGAAGGCCAAGGCGTGCCGTTTCGTCGCAGAGTCTTGAAACACTGCGCTGTAATTCCTCCACTGTCGTACTGAACAACGCTAGGTCGTCCGCGTACTCCAGATCGCACAGTTCGCCCATTAGACCATCTCTCTGTGTTATCGGTATACCTCTTGCTCCTTGCATGGACTTTCTCAAGAGGAAGTCCATGACAATAATAAATATAAATGGAGCCAGTACGCAGCCCTGTCTGACTCCCGTAGTGATCCTGAAAGCTTCAGTAGGACCACCTGGCGTTTTGACGCTACACTCGGAGTCTTCATACAGGGACTGCACCATTTTTACTATCTTCGGAGGTATACCGTACAGAGCTAAAATTTTCCATATCGATGGTCTATGTGGGCTGTCGAAGGCCTTTTCAAAATCTATGAAGCAACAAGCGACTGGAGAGTTAAACTCTTTGCACTGCTGAAAGATGCACCTGGCCCAGAAAATTGGGTCCGTGCAGGACTTGCCAGGTACAAAGCCGCATTGTTCCTCTCTCAGGACAGCCATGATAGGCCCCCGAATGCGGTGTAGTAATATCTGAGATAATACCTTACCGGGAACACTCAGTAGAGTAATTCCACGGTAGTTTCCGCATTCAAGGGGGTCCCCCTTTTTAAATATTGCGACGATGGATCCATTCCGCCAATCTTTTGGGCACCTCTCCTCTTCCCACGCCATTTTAAATATATCAAGAAGTGGTTGGCCAAGGGTGTCTATGCCTTGTTTGAGGAGCTCTGCGTGGATTCCATCGTCTCCTGGCGCTTTGTTGTTTTTCAATCTCATCACGGCCAGCACCATCTCGCTGTGGGTCGGCGGATCTTCACATATCCCAGTCGCCTGAGGTATATTCAGACCCGCCAACTCCTCCTCAAAGTTGTAAGGTGAGGAGGGTTCGGTGCGGTTCAATATTGACTCAAAGTACTCCCTCCATCTCCCTTTAATCAGTTCGGGGGCAGTGACAGTGGCTCCACGAGAGTCTCGTATTGCCGTCACGGGTCTTTTTTGACCCCTGCCCCCGACCTCCCGGGTGATTTCGAAGAGTGTCCTCGAGTCATTACCGAGTGCAGCAGACTGTGCTCGCCGTATCTGAGAGTCCAGGTGTCTTCTTTTATCTGTTCGTACAGAGTGCTTCACCTTGCGGCTCAGCTCCCTGTACTCAGACACCAAAGCGGCCAGTTTTTGAGGGTCTTTTTCGCTGTCTCTGAGGGTCTTAGCCTTCTGGCGATCTTCGATGAGACTCCAGGACCCATCGGACATCCATATTGGCCTCTTTTTATTCTTGTAGCCAACAGAACAACGTGCGGATTCCATAACCGCGTCACGAAAGCTAGTCCAGGCTGACTCAATTGGGGCAGCTCCGGGTGAATCCTGCAAGGGGGCAAACCTTGTGCGTAACTCAGTCTCGTACGTGTGGCGACACTGAGCACTCTCTAACCTGCGTATGTCCAGCGGGCGAGGAGCAGACGATCTTGGCTGGAAATGGTGAAATTTGAATCTGAACGAACCCACAAGGAGTTCGTGATCCGTGTCCATGTCTGCTCCCCGGCAGGTGCGGACATCCCGCAGGTCAGTTCGGCTGCTAGCCCTTACCAGGAGATGGTCTATCTGGTTTTTCGTTCTTCTGTCGGGCGAGGTCCAGGTGTATTTATGGATATCCTTGTGGGGGAAGAGAGTTCCCCCTATTAAGAGTCCATGGAGCGTGGCGAAACCAATGAGACGGCTTCCGTTATCATTCATCACTCCTAAGCCATGCTTACCCATGACGCCTGGTCCATTCTGGGGGTCGTTGCCAACCTTGGCATTAAAGTCCCCCAGAACTATTAGGCGATGGCGCCTCGGAACATGGGACACAACTGCATCCAGACTGTCATAGAAACAGTCCTTAGCAGCCGCGTCCCCATCCTCAGTGGGAGCATAGCATAGAAGGACCGTCAGTGTTTCGCCACTCATCTTAAAGGACGCACTCATCAGGCGGTCAGAAACAGGTTCCCAACCAAGAAGGCGAGAGAAGGCATATTTACTTAAAAGTAGAGCGACGCCACGCATCCGTGCAGTCCGGTGGCCAGAGTGAAGCATGACATAATTGCCAGCGTCACTCTGCCCCGAGCCTGGGATGCGTGCCTCACTCAGCCCCAGGATATCTAGTCCATAATCTCCCGCCAACTTGGCAGCAACAAGCTCCCCGCCCGGGGCGCCCGCCCTCAGAGTGCGGACATTCAGAGTCCCGCTTTTTAAGCTCTTGTTCCTTAATCGAGCCGTGGTCAATACAGGGGGGACACCAGCTGCCTGAACCCCCCCCTGATGGGGTCCAGGCGTCCGAGGCTTAATTCTGTTGCCTTTTCTGACCGATTGTTTTAAGAACGTGAGGTGGTCAACCCCACGGTCCCGATCTGATTTTTCGATTTCTACGTTATTGCCAGAATAATGCTAGATTTTCTGCGTAAGTTAGACTGCAAAGATTGCATTGAATTTTCAACTCAGAATAAAAAAAGATTTTCGATTCTAACATTGCCGTTCATCTCAATAAACAACACTTTTCGGCTGAAATAATTATGATCTTATTAACAAACTATGAACAGTATTTATAAGTACGACTTTTGATGAATCTGTAAACAAGACATAAATAATGGCAACTTATTGAAAATACACTTATTGAGACGTTAGAAGAAAACATAATATGTCCAAATTTTTGAATCTGTGGACCATTGAGAGAGGACGAACACTAAAAGCTGAACAACGTAATATACCTGGCCCCAAACATCTTGACATTATATATTAAGTTGCTCAGATTAAAATAGGCTGGCGATATACCTACAGAGAATACCCGATTCACGTGTCCCTAAAAAAATCTTAAGCAGACACCCAGGCGGAAGGAGGCGATGTGGTAGACTTAACTAGCCCGCAGAAGTAGCGATTTGGAGGATGGCTGCGAGGACAGGACTTGTTGAAGTTGAATGAATGTAAAACCAGGCTAAGGCTTGACATGGACTGTAGCGCCTTTAGATCGAGATCAAAAACTAGTTGAGTTAGATTTTTTGTGTCCTCCCCATCAATTCAAAGCTTTTATATCGGCGTTATGTCATCTATTAAATTGCGATTCAAATATTGCAGAAATTTTGAAATTCGTTTAAAAAGCGGTAAGTAAAAGGTTAAAAAAGCTGCACTGGAGCGGCACAACCTAAACGACAAATAGTTGGACAAAACGTCTCTTGTGTTATTCTAGAAAATTTGATTGTTTGATTGTTAATGGCTACCTTTTGGGCAAAGACCTCAATTTCCCCAAACTGTATAAGTTTCCGATGATCGAGTATCGAAAGAGTTTCCAATTAAAGTCTATACAAAATAATCTAACGATTCGATCGTTTGATGTTAGAACACCAATTGCACGCTAATAAGTGCTTATTAGCGTACAATAAGCTTTCGAAGAAACTAGCACTAGCCCCACTGTTGCAGGACTCCTATTATTGTGGTACCATGACAATATAGTCAATCAGTTATATACTTACTTGTAGACTAAGAACATTTTACCACTTTATTAAACGAACAAAAAAGGATAAGTTTTATAAATGCTTTACTAGTATATTATGCTTAGAAACAAAAAGAACAATTGAGAGAAGGATAGAGCTGGAACTGAAAGATAATAGAGGTATTATTTATTGTGTAAATACTCGTAAAATTATATGAGGTTCAATCGCTTAGAGCGGTGTTACTATGTAGTCATATCGTTCCATATTTTATGTTAAGCTAAGTTATAAAAACGGTATGATATTGTATAATTTTTCATAGTTTGATGACCGCTATAGAACCGGTTAACTAAAACGGAAGATCACTGTTACCTTTTTCGACCGATTTACGAAATCCTCTCGTGTAATTAAATTAAATAAATTTATTTTTTTATATTTCACGGAAATTTATCAAAATATTTTTTTTCGCCATCATTTCATTATTAAGATAACAAAAAATGATATAAATTCTTTTCATTTTTGCACATTATAAAGCGCAGATTAAGGTTAAAAAAATTCAACTCATTTCAAGTACCTTTTTGAATCCTTTATAAGGATGTGTTATTTTAGGTAATTCTGTTTTTTAAATTAACTAACTGATGAACATGCTTGGTGGAGATTATTTGAAAATAATGTTCAAATAAAAAATTGTACTTATAACTTTTCCACAATTTTTTATTATCCTGACTGTTTTCGTAGGCACACGTCCTACATGGCCACAGGAGACTAAGAAATATGGTCAGAGGAGACAAAGTTTCTTAGTCTCCTGTGACCATGTAGGACGTGTGCCTACGAAACCAGCCAGGATATTAAAAATTTGTGGAAAAGTTATACAATTTTTATTTGGACTTTAAATTCTGTTTTTCCTGTTATGGCGCCACTTAGAAACAAAGTGCGACAAGCGGAAATCCCTCTCCCTCTCTATGCCTTTAAGTGAGCAAGTACCTATAAGGAGATTAGAGAGAGAGTTCTTCTTCTTCTTCTTTTTTTTCCGGCAATGCACCCGATCTCGAGTGATTTATGCCCTAATTCGTAAAAAAACCAACAAAAAAATACAAATTAGTCATAGGGAAGGACCACATACATCAGTAAAAAAAACTAATCCCCCAAAAATTATATACACATATAAATTTTTATTTTATTTTTTTTTTTATTTATTTTTTATTTTTTTTTCCTTTTTTTTTTCCTTTTTTTTATGTCTATGTTATCTTAAAAACACACACACGCACGCACACACCCTCACACACACACACACACCCTCACACACACAACCCTCGCACCCTCTCTCACAATGCACACATACACACATTATACTTTTTTATCGTACTTTTTAAGGTGATTTACTATAATTTGATTGACTTTAAAATCGTTAAGTGCCAAAAGGGATTGAATCTTGATAGGGAAAGTGAGACAGATCTTTGAAATTTCCTTGATAAAATCATGGTTTGGTAAGAGCGGGCAATTAAAGAAAACGTGGTCTATTGTCTCTTCCTCCCTCCCACATTCGCAAGTAGCGTCACCAACTATACCGATTCTAGCCAAATGGAAAGATAGGACGACGTGTCCCAATCGTAGTCGTGTTATTAGAGATACATTCAACTTAGGGATTTTGCAATTTTTAAACCATGGACTATACGGGATATCACTCTGCACTAGAGAGAGAGTTATCATGATAAATAATATAAGGCAATAAAGAAACCACAATTTATAAACCATTATGTTTGCCACTTCTAGATTCAGCCGTTCACTTCCATTATGTGTACTCTCATTACACTCTGGGAGGTTTCCCCGGAGGACTGATCATTAGATCATTAGGGAAATGCTCTTCCTGGCCACCCTAAACTGCAAGCTACTCAGTTTACTTTTTGGTTAGCTCCTTTCAAATAGCAGCATGAGGGAATTCGTAAGGTGGACATGTAAAGAACCTCAGGATATGGGGCAGAGATGAAGCAGATGAAAGTTGGAGGGTTATGTCAGCAGAATAGGAGATGACCGCATGGCGCTTAGCCAAGGTAGCAGCTGACGGTATTCCACAAGGCAGAAGACTTCCCACTGCCAAGCATTAGCAATGTCTTCGAAACTTTGAATTTCTGTGTTTGTCAAACAGTTTGGTCAAGGAGATTCCAGAGAATTTTTGATGATTTGAGTAAGACTATTTTACAGACGTTGTCTGCTCTGGACATAAAGCTTCATCAACTTGCTTAGAATGGTCCTATTTTTCTACTACTCACAGACTTTATACCTACAGAGAGACTGGTGAGCACTTAAAATATAAAGATTACCAATATATTCATGGAAAGAGCTCTGCTGGGTGAAAAAATATAGGTAGCAGAGAACAACAGTTTCTTAGAAATGATATAGGTATTATGCAACGTAACGCATCACTCAAATGACGGTGGGCATGTAATATTGTTTGAAATCTAGTAGATAAGCGATTAAATATGATCGAAACCTAAAAACTTAGAACGACTACCGGTAGTGTAGGGAAACCACCACTAATATGGAGAGACGCCTAAGCTAGGGCGGCGTGGTAGGAGATGGAGGAGGCTTTCGTCCATGAGTGGACGATAATAGGCTGATAAGAGGAAGAAAAAAGTGGCAAATCATTTGAAACTGTTGAGTTGTGTCGTAAAATATTAATTCTTTTTTTGATTACGACCCTCTTCTTAAGCACCTTTATGGGGCCATCCATCCATCAATGTAAAACATTCGATATAAAAGATCTAATTAATAATCAATCGTGATACGTACCTACTTTTGGAGTCCGTGAATAATCGTTATTAAATTGGCAGATGGGTTTTGTCTACATCGGGAACCTTTTCAAAATAAATTAATTGAAGATTTCTCGTCAAGATTTTTATACAAAAGAAAAGAATTATTAGAACATAACGAGTTCCCTTTGTTACGGAAGAAGCGGTATTCATCTACAAAAAACAATAATGCCCTACACCCTCGACGGGAATATTCCAATCACCTTAGGTATATCCCCTAGGGTGATGTGATTCAAAGGGACGACAGGTTTTCTTGTAGGCCTTATTATTATTTTCCATCCCTCAAAACACTTCGTTAATCGCTGCTAAGATATAAACAATGAACTGGCAATTCAATTCATTTGGCCTTCCGTAATTTTCCAAGCTTTTAATTAAACACACCTAGGCATCCTTCGCAATATTTTCGCGATAAGGCTTTTTGTGTTGTTTTGTATATTATTAGTCTTCAAGGTAATATAAATGTAATATTTAACTTTGATTGTTGATGGTTATATTGCCTACTTGGCAGAAGAAGAAGAAGACGTTTGGTTTTCGTAAACCGGTCAGCTAAGTAATAAAATTATCGAAAAAAAACTAAATACCTATTTTGTATTAATTGTCTAAATAAGATTCAAGTGGTTTATTACGGTCAAAAATATAAATTATCTTAAATATTTTATATCATTACAATATGCTCCACCATTTAAATAGTTACGGTCGAAAAGTAAGATACTCTTGATAATCGGAACAATAAAAAATATTTTATACCTACCTACTCAGAAGTAATTAAGTCCTAAAGTCTCTCCATAATTAAATAAACGCCTCGTGAGAAAAGTTAGGCATGAATATATAGAGTGTCTAATATGAATTGAGGGCAAAAATCTGAAAAACGCATGCATGAGGTGAAGTGATCCAATAAATAAGCTCATTTAAATATCTTGGACATTTTATAAGTAATGGAGTGAATCCGGATAAATAAGAAATAAAATGCCGCATCGAGGCCGTCAGAGGAGCTTTTGATGAAATAAAACCCTTTATCTGTAACTGTAAATATGGGAAGCGTCGGCGTTTAGTGTCGAGACGAAATGTAAACTGTTTGATGTGTGTGTATTGCTCATTCTCCTATATGGTTGTGAGTCCTGGCACCTGACCAAAGCCCAGGCACAAAAAGTCTCAGATTTCGAAATGAAGTGCCTCAGGAGAATTTTGGATGTAAGTGGTACCACCGCATCACGAACGATGCTAGAAGCAGAGCTGAGGAATCTGGAAATGGTGTGGGAGAAGGTCATATGTAAACATTGCGCCAGATCGAGCGCAATGGAGAGCTCTTATTGCCCCCCTATGCCTCTAAGTAGGACGTTAAAGGAGTATGGATTTTGGATTAGATCTGTAACTTTAACCTCAATCTGAAATGCAAACAAAAGTTTGTTAAGTTGTATGTATATTACGTGTGATTCATTTTGTTATACGGCGTCAAAACTTGGACACTGAAAGTCAATGGTTATGCATCACCTAGCTAGAGGCATTCAAAATTTCAGGTCACAGAAGAATTCTGCGTACCCTGGACAGATATGATAAACAACACGAGATAAAATTGATGGAGCCAAAATAGAGCGGGAATTACTGCGTAAACAGCGCAAGCTATCATAATATCTAGCCCATACTCTTGTAAATGATGAATATAAAATTGTTTCTCCCAACACTTTCTAAAAGGGTAAAAGAAGGTAGGAACAATGTTGGCAGACGACAGGCGTCGTGGCTTTGAAATATCCGAGATTGGACGAGCATTAAAGAGATGGAAGAAACTTTGGACCCACAGGAGACAAAGAGACATTAATTAATTACTCAAGTGATCGACGCTGAGGAGACCTAGAGAATGAAAAAAGCGCCACTTCATTATTGATATCTATCATTTTAATGAAAAATGTGCGTTAAAAATTGTAATATTTTAAGATTTATGAATTTGAGACTATCGCGTGATTAAAATTACTGTAAAACACCACAAGATTTATAAGCACCATAAACACTTCAAATTTATGATAAACGATTTCCAAATTTTGTCAGCAACTATCTTCCTTTGTTTGTTCTTTAATATCTGGTATAAAATTATATCACCAGCACTTATAAAAGTAAAAAAAAAAAACTAAACAAAAAACCAACAAACTATGTATTTAAGAATCTCTCTAAGTTAGTTATCGTAATTTATCCTCTTTTATTCGCAGGGTGAGAAAGGAAGTCGAGGTGAAGAGGGAACTTCAGGATTCCCTGGCAAGCAAGGGGAAAGAGGTCCGATCGGTCCATCAGGTCTTCCTGGAATCGAAGGTCCACCCGGACAACTTGGAGTGAAAGGTGATAAAGGAGACAGAGGTCCTCCAGGTCCTGTAAGTGTTGCACCAGGATCTGATTTCGTCACTATAAAGGCAAGTCAATAAAATCTATTATGTTTTGAAATAACATGAAATAATAAAGTAACATTTGTAGTTATTACAACTTTTTGCTTGTTCTCTAGGGTGACAAAGGAGACACAGGTCCAAGAGGGAGGCGAGGAAAGCCTGGATTACAAGGACCAGCCGGGACTCCTGGCAAGCCAGGTGGCATTGGAGAAGTTGGTCTCCCTGGTTGGTCGGTAAGTTAGCCCTTTAATTTCACTATTCTCTGTGTCTTGGGAAACTTTTTTGCGCAATTAAAGGCAGATCATTGCACAATAAATAAAAACACTCGTCAGACAGATGTCGATGATGGATGTGTACTTTCGTGTGATTGAGAAAAAAAATGATGCCATAATCCTATGTACATATAAAATCATCACATATTCGTGGTTTCTCAAAGCCCAGGCACAAACGACGCTTTTACGCCGGCGCACCCAACGCGTGTCCATTACATCTACCATTATGGAGAGATAGACATGGCTTTGACATGTCTTAAAGATAGCGAATGATAGTTTGTCCAAGAACGTTGTTCTTCCTCCTATCATGGTCCCAAAAATGAGGAAGATCTATTTGAGTCATTTTGATCGCAGTAGAGAATTCTATTGAAGTCACAAACGGGAGAGATTGAATATAGAATAAAAATTATGCTGAAATATGTAAGTAGGTATATAAAATACGGGAAATGAGAATTTTATAAAGTTAAGGAAATTATTAAAGCTCCATAATGTTGTGAAAATTTGTTTGCTGTGGCAATAAAATTACCACGCTGTTAAATATTTTATAAGGAAGTGGGGAGGAACTTTTCCAAGTTTGCGCCGCATGTGTTTGTCACTAAATTTCAATCAGTTTAAAGTAGAATTGTGTCGGTAGCCAACTTTTAGCAAAAATCTGAGCGTTTAGTTAGCGTTTTAAGTTTAAGTAATCCACCCGTCAAAAATTTCCTTAATTTTAATTTTCAAAGTTTAATAGATACATATTATTTTGTTGTATGTATTTGTTTCATCAATCAAATCAAAACTCCCTTTACACCCCACTCAGGGGCATAGGGAGGCAACAATAGAGCTCCCATTACTATTGTTTCATACTGTGGTATTATTTGTTTCTTTACCACATACAAAATTACTTAATTTAAAATCTTACCTTAGTTTCGGTAATGCCGTTTGATCCTGTTTTATGGACGTCTTTACAAATAGCCCACTCATAAAAACGATTTACTGAATTGGTGATGAGCTAATATGAAACGGTGCGCTTTTTTTGAAGGAAATCTATAGGAGGCAAACTATTTTTAAACTATAACCTCAAATCCAAGTCTTAACAGAGAAATCTTTCTACGTATTGTTTAGTATAAGACATTCAAGCAATTTTATATAAACTGCATCTCGTAGTTGTAGTTTGAGTTACATATGTTCGTTAATCCGTGATAAGTTTATCATCTACAGAAAGTAAGTAAAATAAATGACTTTTCACATCTTCTCACTACAAGAAGAACAGATTCTACTCCCTAACATCTATATAATATTTGCCTTGAACATTGACTCACTGACTGACTGACTGATGTCATTGGGTAAGAACACGTAGAAAGCCGATTACGACACGCGCCGACCGGCGCAAAGAATGTTTCTATGCATTTGAATGGGAATACACACAGCAAAAGCAGGAACCCGCTTTCCGGTAATCCCATTTAAATGCATTGAAACCATAGACAACAATCTTTGAGCCGGTCACGGTTTTACGCACAGCCGGACTTCGCTTTACTAAATGCAATATGTGCAATAAAAAGTTTGCGAACTCAAGAATCACACACACGCGAACTCATAGCGGAGAAAAGCCATACGAATGCAACCAATGCGATAAAAAGTTTAATCAATGAAATAATAACTCATGATAAAAGCCATTTAAATGCAAATTTTGTTATAAAAAGTTCAAAGTTTGTTATTGAAAAAAAAGTTATCAAGTGTTTTAAAGTCTGACATATGAATTCGGCCATAAGAAAGGATAGTTTGTATGAAAAAGTTTACTAAATCAGATCTTTAACTCACAGATGCGATTTCATTGGCAAGAAAACCCTTACTAATGCAATGTGTGCAGTAAAAAGCTTACGTTGTTTTAAGTATTTTCATTAACAGTTCTATCATCGAGTGCTTTAAAGTCACACAAATGAATTCGGCCATAAGAAAACGAAGTTTTCATGAAAAAGTTTACCAAATCACGAATCTTTAATCCACACACACACATCATAGCGGAGAAAAACCATACGAATGCCATGTTTTCAATAAAAAGTTTACAAATTATTTTTTTAAAGATTCTCACACACACGCGACTTCATAGAGAAAAAGCCTAACGAATGCAATGTTTGAAATAAAAAATTTAATCAATGATATACTAAAACACTCACATCCTAAAGCCATTTGAATGCAAAATTTGTTATAAAAATTTCACGTCGTTTTTTGAGTTTTCATGAAGAATTCAATAAATCAAGCTATGCGAATGCAAAATTTGCATGAAAATGTTTAATCAATCAAATAGTTAAATACCCACGTGCTAAAAGCTATTTGAATGCAAAGTTTGTAATTAAACGTTTAAGTTGTCTTTGAGTTTTCATAAAGAGTTCAATCAAGTATTTTAAGTCCACATGTGAATTCAGCTATGAGAAAGCAAAGTTTGCACGAAAAGGCCATAGGTGGGCGCCACGGGCGCCTTTAAAAAACTAGTAATATAATATTCGCTTAAGTTAAAACCATCCAAGTGTTAAAATGTAGGAATTTCTTTGTAAACAGAGATAAGTTTGGCGTTTCTCATTCGATGTAATTTATTATTTTAATGTTGAAGTACCTAGGGTAGGTACTTACATATATCAACGTTCAAAGTTTTTTTTGCTTGTGATAGAATTTGAAATGAAAGTATTCTTTTTTTTAAGTATCATTCTGTGCTTACTCGAAGTGAACACAAATACACTTTTGGCATACATATTTAAATAACAATAAAATACGTTCTTTTCTTTACTTGTAAATTTTTGTCGATGGAGAGCTGATGTTCATTAAAGTTGTCTTAGTACAAATTCAAGTCTTTGATTATCAGTTTTTCCCAACAGATTAAATTCTTCTTGATGTGCACCGCCATACTAATATGATTGCATAAGCTTTGCAATTATATAAGAGAACTAATTGACAAAAAAGTTTTCAATAACAACTCGCTGAATTTTTCAGTATCTAACTAGGTAAACATACATAATATGGTTCGGTTCCCGGTCGGTTCAGAAATTTTCTATGTTTTTTTCTTCACTTGAAATTTCTACGCGGGTAGGAATCCTGACTCAGATTGGACGGGTCCGGTTTACTGGTAAAAAATACTTCAAGAATTAAGTGGGAAGAGTTCTATTGATTTTATTTAATACATACCTACTTCATGAATAAGGCACTTCAAGTCTTCAATGAAATCTCAAGAGAAAATAGGTAAATAAAGTAAAAAGAAATGAATCAATAGAATATAAAAAAATATATTAAACGGTTAGGGGTAATCTTTCTAGTGGTAGATATACTTACACACTCACAGTGGTACCTGCACACCAACAATATACCTACCTACTGATTATTAATTTTAAAGTTTCTTCTTCAAATTTATTCGCGGTGGTGAACATACATATTTTATCATACAGAATTGTGTTTATCCTATTATTCAAATAGAACAAGGCGTCTTTGTGACGAATTTTCAAACTATCCTGATGAGCGTAATGTCATCTTAAAATCTTAACAACATAAGTCTCCTACGTAAAAACGTAGGATAAAAATCCTGTAATCCTCTTTAAGCCATTGACAGATTCTTTGAATTTGCCTAGCAACGTTTTCTTGTATTCTTTTTTCTCTTATGTACAAAGGGAAGATTAAAAAAAATAAAACACAGGTTATACATACATTCATTTTTCTTATGAAATAATGCATTAAGACATCTGAAGCAATTTTATATAAAAAAAAAGTTTTGTATCATCTAATGATTGAAATGGTTAGAAGCTTAACTGTTCAGTCGCTTACTTTCGTTTTGAAAGTGGTAGGTTCAATCCCCGATTTCGACCATCTTCGTCTATTCCAACACATACTTCGTTTTCTGAGCCTATATTCATTTTAACAAAAAAAAAATAGACAAATGGACCCATATTTTAAATTTTTGTTTATTTAATGATAACTCGTTACTACAAAGTTAGTTCATTTTAAGTTTTTTACTGTTCACTATATTAAGAAGATTGAAATTGTGTAAACAAAATGTTATATTTGTAAAAAAAATTAATAGGATATCCTTTTAAAAAAATTTAACGTTCATATTTTCCATTAATTACTTCATATCTTAGATATAATAACAATATAACATTCGTTATTTTGTTATTAGTTCAATTCTGATAAAAACAAAGAGTCATATTTTTTTTAATTCGTATGTCAAATTCCAATGGCAGGACCTAAACTTTGGCCTCATGATTAGTTTGTCCCTTACTTAAAATACGATATACAATTTTAAAAGACCTTTTGCTGCAGACCCATTCTGACATTGAACGTTTTAAATACACGCTGACAAAAACACAAAATAAATATTGGCAAGTTCTTACTCTCCATTATTACGAGGATTTTCGGTTTTAAATATATTATATCATTATTCAATAAGTTTAAAGCAAATACACCATAAAATTGTGATATAATTACAATTACATTTTGCAATTTACGAACAAATATTTTCTTTGTAAATACAGGAAAATGTACTTAATAATTATCACATACGTTACAAATATAATTAATCTTGATTCCTCAACTTTTACATACATACCTACATACATTCGTGGCGCTACAACCCTGTGTGGGTCTTGGCCTCCTCCAAAAGATTTCTCCATGCCACCCCGTCTTCAGCCATGCTCCGCCAATCGTCCACCCCTAGCAGTCCAAGGTCTCTCTCCATCCAGCAATCTCAGTCTGAGTCTTCCAATGCTCCTCCTTCCAGCAGGTCTCCCACAGAAAACTTCCTTGAGGACGGACGGTTCACTCGATCTTTGAACATGGCCCAGCCAGCGAAGTCGCTAAGCTTTATGAATTTTGCGGCGTTGACATCATCACATCATATACCAGTGCGAACAGAATGCGCCAGTTTTCTCCATCTCTGACTGGTCCGTAGATTCTTCGCAGTATTTTCATTTCAAGATTCCTTTGCTCGTCAAGTTTACTCAGCGGCTTTTACACATCTATAAATTATCTTAGTAATTATCATTAATCAGACCACCCTAAGATTTTTTTAAACAATTTGACTATCCCAATATATAAATCATGTTAGCTACCTGTTTTTTTGTGGGCTAACGTATATTTGGATGATTGAATGTGATGCCATCTGCAAATAAATTATTATTCGTCAGTAGGTAGACATTATTGCAAATATTATGGAACGGTTAAAATGAGAAGTTTAGTTTTGATAAGTTCAATTTTACAATTTCCAAATGTAAATTAGTGTCGATTTTTACTAATCCTTCTGTAATACTCACGAACATTCACTGACTTATAGGATTTATCGTCCATGCATTTTTATTCTCTATTTATATCTATCTAAACTATTATTTGTTTTATATTTCTATCATCTGTATAATTTACGCTTGCCAGAAATAAAGAAATTTGAAGCTATTGTATTATCAGGTTTATTCGATAAATTTATTCAATAAATTATACGTACATCTCCACTCTAAAAATACAAAAAAACAATGTTTTCTAAAAAATAAGAATGTTCCAAGACAAATGCATAATTTTTCAAACAATACCATTAAAACTAGAGAAAGATGTTATTATATTTTCACGAAATTAGGCGCATGGCTTAAAAATGGATAGTTTTAGAAGTAGCATATTTTCTAAGCATGTGATTCATAGTTTTTCTTATGTTTTTAATATTCCTGATTGAAATTAATAATAGTTAGTCCACCCATCTATGTATAATCCATATGAAGTCTCTTAATAACTTCCTTTAGCTAACGTCTGAAACAGCTGCTCGCCTCACTCCATACAACACAACTTTCATAATTATTATTATGGGAAGAAACTACAAATCTTTATATCTCAGTCTTTGTTATATTCCACTACAAGTTACTCGACTCACAGTGTTATTAACACTTCATAGATATTAAGTACCTACTGTTACTACTTACAACACTTCGATTAACCCACTTGGAGCAAGTCCCTTCTCAGTTGGTATTTGCAACAAAGATCACGTTCTTACTGTCTCTCTGTTTTGTAGCTACCCAACTTCTGCCCCCAAAATACGTTTCAATGTATTATTAATTAAGTGCCAGTTATTATTTTAGTTCGAAGTACTCTAAAGGATGTTTATCAACTCAATGGGTAGGTACCTATTTTTTGTATTATTTTGCAAGTAGATCTTTTGGATATTTAACCTGTATAAATAACGATTTGATAATATGGTCTCCATCATAATGATAAAATAAAACGACCTCAAAATGATGGATTGACGGTGTGAGGAAAGAAATTGGTCAAGAACGGCGCAATATCGAATAGGTGGAAGAAGCCTACATCCAATAGTGGAAAGACGGATTATAAAGAAGAAGAATAAAATAAAAACGATCATTTTTTGTTTCAATATCCTCAACTATTGAACTCCTAAAAATACATCTCATGGGTCGACAGGGTGTCTAATAAGAAAGTCCCTGTGATTGATGCAGAAGGAGAGAGAGCTCCTAACCACTGTCAAGAGACATGAGGCCGCACACTTTGGCCACATATTTCGTGATGAAAAATATTCCCTCGTACAAATTGCGATTCAAGGAAAAATAGAAGGAAGAAGGGGTATGGGACGAAAGAGAGTATCTTGTCTCAAAAATCTTAGGCATCAGTGGTTAGGAATACCGGATGCAACTTCAGTTTAAACTTATGGTCACCAACCACCGTTAGGAGAGCCACATGAAGAAGAAGAAGTGAGATATCTTTTTTGGTATTGCAACCGAAAAGTATAAAATAGCCAGATTTAAATCAAAATAGGATAAACATTAAGACAAAAATATTAATGAAACATCATTTCGATATAAAATCGATTAAAATTGCATTTGGAGAACTTAGAGAAAGCAAAACTACAGTTATCGAAGAGAAAATAAATATCCGTAGTAAACACCCAAAAGATACCCTAAACATATCCAATGCTACATTAAAAAAAATGAAAGTGCTTTGAAATTTTAAAATTTATTAAAATTTGTGCAATTAAAATAATGTATTTTCACTACCAGTCTATTTTATGTACCTACCTAATTGGATTTTTTTTATTCTGAAAAATAGTTGCATAATTTTTTTTTAATTTTCTGTAGTTCCACTAATACATAATTAGAAGTAAAAATAGAAAATTTTTAATTGAGTATTTGATATTGTTTCATAAAACGATTTTAATATTCATACTATTTAATAGAGTCGCAATATTATGTTATTAAAACTGGCATAATACTTGGCTTTGTTTCCTCATAACTGCATATCAATGTTACGTCGCAGCAAAAACATCTTGCTTTTAATCAAAATTTTAATCTCAAAACGCTTCAGTTTACTTTAGCGCTAACAACAAATCTTAAATGATAAATTCCTGTAGCGAAACAAGAATAACATATTTCTTGCTTTCTTAAATCCACACAACTCCGTGATAAGTAACTACCAATCTTTGAATCCTGTTTTATTAAAAAAAAAAAGACTCGAGTCTTTGAAACAGGTAACCCAGTTGTTGTTTTCTCATCGTTTTAAAACCAGAGCAGTACAAACGCTTCAAATACGAGTCGCGATTTAACATTCGGAAAGTTAATTAAAGCTTTCATCAGTTTGTGTTGAGAACACTCTTGTCGAATTGAACAAACGCGTACAGCAGCAATTGATTAGGTACGTCTCAAAAACGATATGACGTCTTCTATTGATTCGATTCTGCATGTGATGAGTGCTGCAGAATCTCTACCTGTTTCAAGCTGGATCAACTAATTAGATTTCGTCTCATTAAAGATAGTTGGCTTGTTTTAACTGCAGTGAAGGTGCAGTCGCATTGCCGACTAACATAAAGCTGAAAGAAAGCGGTATATCTTCTTTTAAAAGAAGATATTTACACTGAGCTAGCCATAAACTTCAATAATTGCATTACGCTACTACTAAACTTTTAAAATATCTATATGAGCGAATGTGATTGTATTTGAATTGTTGGTTTGAGAACTTCTTCTTAAAATGTCAGGTTAAGTCAATCACATTTTTTCATAGTAGGTATATAGGTACCTACTTGTGCCAATAAAGCAACAAAATCAAAAAAAGTTACTAAATGCTTAAATACGGATAGCGACAAAATAAATAATACCTACAATAAATCCAGAAACGGTTAGAATTAGCCTTAACAATTCCTGATTCTGCTGAGTTTAAATACTAGCACTGTTCTGGCGTATGTGTTTCAAACAACAGTAATATATAGAATTAAGTACTTACCAACATAAAGAAATCACTTTTATTTTCCGTTTTACTTATATCATGGACAGAACACAACACCGTATAACTATTAAAACAATACTAACATATAACTATAAGTAAAATGAAAGCACATGAATACATATTAAATTTTTCCTGCTTTTCGAAGATCAATTTTTCTAAAAAATAAAACAAAAATGATACTAATGCCCCATTAGTCAATAAATCATTGCGTAAATTAGGTACGTAGGGATTTTTTTTTACATTTAAGCCAACTTAAGATCGAAAAGCATGCGCAATAAATAAATATACTTCTTATACTGTACAAGCTATCCCCTTTTTTATGTTTGCTCATATACTTATATCTCTCTTTTGGTGTCCTGCTTATCAAAATTCTAAAGAAGAAGAGAAGCTACCTGTAAAGATGTGATGTACTTAAATGACCATACGCTCAATATTAAAATATAATATCAAAAACTTTCCCCATATTATTTCTTTAGATGTATGAAGATACTATGAATCTCTGCAACCAATCACCAACAATCATCTGTCACTGAGTACAAATATAATAAGAGAACTTTTTTGGATGCGCAGAACCGAAAATTGGTTCCTTCATTCAACGGTCACGTGACTGAAAATTAATTATCAATAACAATTCATTTTACTTTCATCCGCAAGCACTAGAAAACACAACAAATCCCATAGGCAATTCCTCTAACTAATTGTATGATTAAAACATAAAATTCATCTGTTTTAACGCTAAAATATTGAAAATAAAAAAAATTTTAATGTCACACACCCCTCACGACAAACGTCACAGTTTGTATGAGTTTAACAGCAGTCACGTGGTACTTGTTAGGACCATGCGCAGAAGCACATTATTTCTGTATAATTTCTTCTTAAAGTTCTGCGTCTGCTTCAACGAAAATTTATGACCAAACTATCTAAAACTTACAGAGTCAGGACCAATAAGAAAATCTTTGCTAAGTTGTTATTATAACGATTAGAGTTTAATATGTAGTTAGTCGACGATCACAAAACTTAAATGGACATTATGTGGATTGGAGCAACAAAAAAATAAAATGATATTATCATAATATACCTACCAATAATATTATTTTACATAACAGTTTTAACATGTCGATTTAAATTTGCTTCATCTTAATAATATATGTGTACCTATTTACTAATTTTGTATTATTGTATTTTTCTTGCAAACGTTACACTGAAGAATATGCATAAGGTAAGTCAGCCGATATTAAGTATTTTTATTTTATAGCTTTAATTGATCATTGCTGTGATACATTTTCCTGAAAAACAGGATGCAATATTTGACAAAAATATTCGGAACTTTCCGTTTTTTTACCCATTTTATTCCTATCCAGACATACCTATTTCGCTTCATTCAAGAGAATAACTTTCCGCATACGTTGTGTTCTATTCCTTTTACTCCTGACTTGGCCCTCCTTAAAGACAGCTACGATAACATCAGCCCACGTTTGTCTAGGACGGCAAAATCTCCATGCGCTCATTCTTTCAGATCAATAATAGATCCTTTTTTGTTATTTCTTGATCCATTCTCTTAACATTCCCAAACTACCTCAATTTTTAAACTTTCATTTTAGTTCTTACGCTCAAATTTACTCCACGTGCGTTTCTAATATCATAATTCCTAACCTTATTAATCAGTCAGTTTTCTTAATAAAACTAATTTTTCTTAATTTTTTTTTTTTTTGAATATTCATTTATTATTTGGTTCCAAGTGTTTTATTGCTAATTACGAAATGAACTTAAAAAAGCGCCATCTACATAATTTAAATAAAAGTTTACCGCAGAGATGAGGAATGCATTTGTGCTGAGTGAGATGCTCCTCTGACCCACTTATTAACAATGCATTTTTACTCCCAGTTTTTTTGTTGAGAATCAGCAAAATTTTATTTCACTCGCCGCAAGTAGTCGGAAGTAGAAAATATAATGTTCTTAAGATATTATTATTTATGTTTTCATTTTTTATGAAAGTTTTTAATCAACACCCTTTTGTTTTTATTTCTAAAGGAAAACATAAAAATTCGAAAACACTGTTCGCTGTTCCCACCGCGTTTTGTTGGAAAATTTCACAATTGTCCTCCAGAATTATTTTCATCTGAGAACTCATTGTTTTTCTTTTATTGTAAAAGACTTTTTCTTTTTTTTTCAATTAATTCATTAACAATCTTTTGCAGAACTGTAATAAGTCTGTCATTTATTTTAAAATTTTACTTAATTTTTCGGCAGTCGTTGTCCTATCATTACAACGGATATGTAATTCGATTTTGCATGCTGACAAATTCATTGGATACCTATTTTCCCAATTTTCTTCCGCACGATGCATCTGTTTTGTTCGCTTACACGGCATATTCTGACAATCAAACAACAATCAATCATCTATCAGTTTGTCAAACACCAAGTTTTATCCAAAAATATAAAAGTTTATACTGTCTAAAGTACTAAGAGGCTTACCACCGTTAATTTTTCGAATATTTCGTGCAACTTTCATACTTTTCATACACCTCTTATTGGAACACTGGTGAATTTTGTATGTGTTGTGTCCTTTTGTTTATATTACATGTTTAAATCAGTGTTCTGTTGGTGTCTCAAAGAATGTAAATAAATAAATAAATAAAAAAGTACCTCCTCCTGACAAGATGAAACAAGAACTAACGAAGTTGGTCCAGTGGCTCTATTGTGATGCGATGACCAAGGGTAAAGAGATTCATAAATTTATTTTCAATTCAATAAGTACTCTCTCTTTGATCCCAATTAGAGGCAGGGAGGCAACATGAGCCCTATTTATAAGAAAATATAACATGGTTCTTATATGGCTCTTACTGTCTCTGGTAAAACTGATTCATGAATGAATCGTGGCATACTAAGTAATTAGTAAGTAATCACGAACAGAAGTAAGAAATGTCTCTTTTGTATTTTATCAAAATTATTATTGTTCCGAGATCTAAAAGTAAATTAATCATAATCTGAAAAGAATACAAGGGAATCAAATAAGTAAAGTTAGCATTCTTTTTACACTCTATCTAAACGAAAATGTTCAATGATTAAAGCCTTTTTTACACATAAAATAATGCAAATCAAAGCAATCCGAAGCGTATGTGTCAACAATCAAGAAACTGTTGAAAAATGTGTCAATTTTGTTTCATCTGCAACAGTATGGTTCAATTAACGTATATTCCAATTTGTTTGCCTTCTGTGTTATTTGTAATATTGCCTTGTTAATGATCAGTGGCAAAAATCACGAACACTTAATTCCTTGTGCTTTAAAAAAAGACGAAAGATGAATTGAAAATCTTTGTAACTTATAGTTGAAACTAATCCAAGTCCATCTTCAAAATTGTATTTTGGCTAGCAGAATTTATCAAATATAAATAAACCAGTGTATGGATATCTTATTATAATATATGTAAATGAAAGTCGGGTTAGTGCAAACACTTATAACTCGAGATCGGCTGAACATATTCTTCCGATGTTTGATTTATTGGATTCTTCTCCGCTCCGGATAACAAAAACATCTATAACAGTTAATTTATTGTTTGCTGCACTTGATGGTGATTCCCTCTCATTCTCTCATACGTAATTGCCACTCTTACAGAAATCCTATCCCACTTACTCCACCGTTTCGAGCATTTTAGAACATGTTCATACCAAGTCAACAAAATTATCAGGCACTTTCAAATGTGCACACGCAGCATCAGTACTTCATAAGCGAGCTACAATGTGTGCGCGCGGATAAATTCTCGCGTTTTCCCGCCTGAGCTTTGAATACGAATAAAATATGGATATTTTATAAATATATTAATATTATTATTATTATTTTTTATATAAAAATGAATCTGTGCTCACTCAAAGTGAACACAAATACACTCCTTGACTCTTTCACAGTAAGCTACTTAAAGCTTGTGTCGTGAAAGAGGAAGATGGTCGGCACCTGGGACCGAACCACGACGTCCGCACCAAACAGTACGAAAGCCGGCGTTGTAATCGCCAGTCTACCAACCACTGTTTCTGGGGGCGCAGTGCACATTATGCACAAATGAACGGATCGCATCTGGTTAGAACCACAGGACAACGTCTGCCGGGAGAGCTAGTTATTTATAAAACGTAATAACATCTTTGAAACACTACACAATATTTTTCCGTCTCATCTCGCTGCAAACTTAATTCCGAGGGGCGACATACTTCCATTGAATTTTCTTTCTCATCAGAGTAATCTTTGGAATATCTTAAATGTTTAACATATTTTAAAATTCAATCCATACAAATACCAGCAGTATACGGAATAAATTTCCAATAAAAGATCCGATATTGATACAAGAAGCAAACATACAACTTCCTCATTGAGGAGATTAATTTATTCCAAGCTGGGTTTTAATGTACAAAACAAAAGATGCCTCTTTCCACGTAAACACTTTAAAAGGGTGTTTGGTTGTAAGGCAGACGCGAGCTGGCAACTTGGGAACTTTGTCGTGATACATTTTATCTAAAAGTTTATGCATATTTTTAAAGCTTTTAATTTAGCTTTCACCATTCAATATTCGTGAAATAAGTTTTTTTTAATCGGATGAAACATATACCTATATTAAAAAAAACAGGTATATTAACATACCCCCTAGGAGTAAATTTTTCTGTGTCCATGGCAGCCAAAAAAAAATCCACAGAACGGAAACCCGGCCATTCTCTCATAGTCAGCAGCTAAGACATCTGACTTCTTTCAGCCACTGTGCTACCCTCAATCTTTCCATTCAGTGTCGGGTGGATCAGCCAATACCTTTCTCCCCACATGCGCGCATGATGCGTCCAAGAATCTTTCGACCCTTAATCTGTGAATTAAATGAGTGGATGCAAGCAGGATTACGAAAAAAATGTAAGAATGCGTGTTTAATCGAAAATGAAATGTATCGAAGACATCGATTTTGTCCACAAAGAATATCATGTCAGTTCTTACAAAATATTACTCGCTTCTAAGCAAAATTAATAGGGTTGTATGAGTAATATTGGGGTCCAATGAAATGTTACGCGCAATAAAAGAGCATTTAATGCCTCTCAGCCACTGCATAATATCAACTCGACTCTCACCTACAAGTGGTGGACCCTGTTACGTTGGCCCAGGCTGAAACGGCGGTTACATTTGGTCCCTGTGGATGCTAGGGTCAACAAGCCGAAGAAAGTTCGGGGTGCCTTGCATGGCTGTCCAACATGCAGGGCATTTCATACACCTGATTCCTTTCCTCCTGCCTTCTATGAGCCCTCCCATCCATATTCACCTAGTCCTATCATTCCGGAAGGAGTAAACCTTTCTGCCCAAAAATCCCCAATCCAAGATGTCATTCGACCCGTGCCGAGGGATGCGTGACTAACGGGTAGGTTAGTAACTAACGGAGGCTCCCTGATACCAGGCAACCTCAGGGTGACTTTTTGCCTTACCCCTACATGCAGGGATCTGTAGGGGCGGACTTTTATTTCCCTAGTTCTAGCTATGGAGGATGTACATGGCACCTTTGTAGAGCCGATCTGGTGTGATGGATATAATAGGTACTTCCACATCAGTGGTCAAAGTGGACATAAGTTCACATGAGTAATGTTATATCTGTAGAAAAAGAGAAAGAATTTGCTTTGATATTTTTTTTTTTTTTATTGAAGAAAAATATCATATAATATACTATTACACTATTGTGTCACGCCAAGTCTCGACAGAAGACTTGTCGGCGTGTTCACTTATATATACACACTTATAAATTCGAAAATAACAATAATGTTTCACTTACATCGTTACAAAATATACAAACACTTAACATAATATTATGACTATTTACACATTATATACAGGAATTATATACATATATCAGTTATAAATAAATCCACACTTCTGCAACCACTCCTTGATAAGCTTCTTTAGTCCATCTTTGCTCGAGCACCTCTTAATAGTCGCGGGAATCATATTAAGCAGCTTCGGCACACTATACTCTAACCTTCTTTTACCGTATTTATTATTAAATTGAGGAACACTGTATCCGTCATTCAGTTTAAATCTCGTACTATGAAAATGTTGCGGTTTGTTTTTAAAATCATCCTTTAGAAACTGATCAAGGACCAACCTCTGCCAGTACAGACCCTTAGCTGTTAATACCTTCACTTTTTTAAAATATACCGAGTAATCCTTTCTTCGCATTCTATTCACGTACAATATAGTGTCCCTCTTAACAATTAACCTTAAAATTGACTTTTGTGCTAACATAATTCTTTTCAAATTCGTATTTGTGCAACAACCCCAACTCGCGATCCCATATCTAATTATCGACTCAGCCAAGGATCTGTATATCACCAGAAGTGTGGATTTGGGCACATAATCTCTTATTCTAAAAATCCTACCAGCTATAGTTCTTAACCTACGACAAACATTATCGACATGCATATCCCATTTGAATCTATCATCCACAACAACTCCCAAATATGTGTATTTTTGTACAGTTGAAATATGCGGACATTCGCATTCACTGGAGAGCTCAACGTTGGAGTGAATACATTCGTGCGTATGAGACACAACACCGGGACACAACTGGACCCTCGCATGAGGCGTTCTAATGTGCATTAACTTGGTCTTTTTGGCATTTATCAATAGTCCACAGTCATGAGACCATCTCAACAGCCTATCATAGTCCAGTTGTAGCTTTCTTCTTGCTTCACTCACATCAGGACCAGAGGCCACCAATGCAGTGTCATCAGCATATACAAAATGTTTCACATGCTTAAACAACACTCTCATGACAGACACAAATATTATGTACAGCGTTGGGCCCAGTATGGAGCCCTGAGCCACACCCGAGAAAATGCCTCTAACATCACTATATGATTCAGAAATTTTCACACTTATACTTCTATTTTTAAAATAATTTTCAAAAATCTTTAACACATTTCCCCTAATACCTATGGACTCTAAAACTGCAATGAGCTTTCCGTGGCTAATGGTGTCGAATGCCTTGGAGTTATCTATAAACATTACCAAAACATGATTTTTTTTATTTAATTCACAGTTTACCAGATTTGAGAACTCAGACAATAATGTTTCAGTGCTTTTACTCTTTTGAAAACCGTGCTGCGATGGATCCACCAAATCGTGTTTCCTTAGATAATCTGTCAGCCTATTAGACAAGTATCTCTCTAATATTTTTTCCAGTGCTGGGAGTATGCATATGGGCCTGTAGTTACTAGCCACAGATTTTTTATCAGACTTATAAATAGGACGCACAATACCATGTTTTAATTGATCAGGAATAATCCCCTTTTCTATAATTAAATTTATTAGTTGTGTAATGACAGGAGCCAGCAGGTTTACGTTCTGCTTAATGTCTGAAATCCGTATATTATCAGCTCCCGGAGCTGAATTTTTTAACTTTGAAACGATATCAATAATGTCGGTCACCTGCGCCCTAGGCAAATACATCGAGTGATTCGCCGCTGTTTGTGCGATGTTAATCGCACTAACGCTACACTCATGCAACATATTTTGAATACTCGCCGTGAAAAAAGTAACAAATTGATTAGCTATCTCTTTATTCGTGTTGTTTTTTGAGATAGAAAAGAATATAGGTCCGTTCTCTCTTCCTCCTCTTAAGGGACACGTAGTGATGGGTAAAAACAAAGTAGGTATATGTTAATAGACGAAATCAATATCCACAATGGATATAATATTTTTAGTGTTGTGATCAGGTGAAAAATATTTTTTTATTCCATGTTTTCTATTAAACCTTATTAGGTTTGATAGTATTTGAATAGAGGGAAATGATGAAATCTATACATATCGACCGCCGGCAGTTCAGGCATCTTTCAAAGGCTAGATAATAATTATTTGAAAAGGCGGAGTGAAAGATGAGAACCCTTGAGGGCTCATGGTCAATATCGAGTATCAGACGAATTTGATGTGAGAATAATGTGTCGCCGTGGGCGATTGGTTATTCGTGAACCAGACCACACATCAATCAAAATTGGTTTCAATACCAACCTCTTTGATTTATTAAACAACAATAGCGTTGTTATTATGTGAAATAGGATGAATAATGTAATAACAAAGACACCTTCTTGTCACAAAATCTCAAATTTCACTCAATCTGAAATTCCAATCGTGCCGATCCTGCCGATAAAGTCTCGTCTCGGTCAATTTTGTCATTCAGTCACTCAAGAATAACTTGTATGAATTTTTTTTTCAAAAACCTTGGAATTCTTTTATCTTTATACTGTTGATTGATGTTTGTTGGGTCGAAGGGTGTTGTGACAGTGTGCTTATGCTTTGTTTGTGGACTGTACGTAGTTGAGTTGGTGGTCGTTCTGTGGTTCGTGTTTGTATGTTCCTTTGGATATTCTTTTTTTATGAACTGTTAAGTTATTTGCCCTAGTACAGGCTTTTTCTATTTGGGCAGCATTTCCATTTGTTTTCTGTTATCACTGTTAATATTATATATGAATAAAATAAATAATTAATGTGTGCTATCATAACCAGCTAACTACGTTTCAAACACAACGACATACTTGTTTTGATGAAGGTTTTGCTTGATTATTATTATGAATTAACAAATCTTAACGATAATCCTTAATTTAACGTTGTTCATGTATTGGTAGATATCATATTTTGAATATCGAAATGGTATTATATTCTTATTCTTATATTTTTTTGAAAAAACCAATGCCCATTCAAACATGGTTGGCACTGGGGCACTTTATTCGTTCAGCCAAATTTGTCCAATCTATATCTTTAATATAAATAAAAGAAAGTCGGGTTAGTGCGAACAGTTATAACTCTAGATAGGCTGAACCTATTCTTCCTATTAAAAACTTGAAATATGCATAGGAAATTATATAAAATATAATATTAAAGTTAGTATGGAACGGATCTCCTGTCTCTGATCTCCATGATAATATTTCACATAAAATTTGTACCATTCCACACATAGAGGGTGTAGGGAATGTAGTTAAGACTCAAACCATAGCGAGAGTAAATCTTGCATATTATGTAGGTAAATTCGTATAATATTATTATTAAA
Source organism: Mystacides longicornis (assembly GCA_963576905.1). Classification (NCBI taxonomy): domain Eukaryota; kingdom Metazoa; phylum Arthropoda; class Insecta; order Trichoptera; family Leptoceridae; genus Mystacides; species Mystacides longicornis. The sequence continues at coordinate 16,161,495 of OY756431.1, forward strand.
GTATTTTTTTTACCCTTTGATTGAACAGTGGAATTGAATCAAGTCTGAGATGTAACATATTATGATACATGCAGTTTTTTTCCATGTGATTGGCAGACTATAATTTGTCTTCTTTCTTTTTTATAAACATTAAAAGTGACATTTTTCTCTCTTTTTATGAATTGTGAAAGTGTCATTCTTCTTTTTCTGTGCTTATGTCAGTAATAGAAGTCTGTTAAGCAAAGAGAAGCTAGACTAGAACCTTTTTACTTACCTACCGATCAAGCCTGACAATCTGAATCAAAAACGTAAAGCAAGACGGGTATATGCTAGTATCTGATAATTCCGAAACTATAACGGCAATAGTACCTATTTAATGAAATATATGGGTAAGTACACCCTAAGACCTCATTCTGGTAACCGAACATGGTGGTAAATTTCGTAAGAGTGGAAAAGGTGTGCTGGAAATGAAATAAAAATGGTATTATTTTTTTTTAAAGGAAAAATAACAACTAACGACTCTAAAAATTCATTACTAATGTTCGATTTTTAAATGGAACAAACCACTACGGGCTTACGACCGTCTTCTACTGTTATTTCGAAGGCTGGCTTAGTGTGATCACTTTACGTTAACAACGTTCGCCATTAGGTGGTAATGCTTGTCTCCGAAACTCTTAATCATGAGAATTCTCAACATGTTCAACATGTCGAAAACTCTCATGAAACAAGTAGAAATTTAATAATTAATGAAAAATAGAGAAGAAAAGTTGGAAATTATTGAGAACAAGAGAGCAACCAAATTTAAAGACTGCGACTGCTGTCATATATTTGGCGCCAGGATATGACTATATCCATTTTTGTTACTGTCTCATATTTATTGCCTATTGGCTTTGTTGGTGCACAACGTTCTAATTATGTTTAGATTCTTGTGAACTTTTCAGGACTAGATCTTAAAGGAAAAATAACAACTAACGACTCTAAAAATTCATTACTAATGTTCGATTTTTAAATGGAACAAACCACTACGGGCTTACGACCGTCTTCTACTGTTATTTCGAAGGCTGGCTTAGTGTGATCACTTTACGTTAACAACGTTCGCCATTAGGTGGTAATGCTTGTCTCCGAAACTCTTAATCATGAGAATTCTCAACATGTTCAACATGTCGAAAACTCTCATGAAACAAGTAGAAATTTAATAATTAATGAAAAATAGAGAAGAAAAGTTGGAAATTATTGAGAACAAGAGAGCAACCAAATTTAAAGACTGCGACTGCTGTCATATATTTGGCGCCAGGATATGACTATATCCATTTTTGTTACTGTCTCATATTTATTGCCTATTGGCTTTGTTGGTGCACAACGTTCTAATTATGTTTAGATTCTTGTGAACTTTTCAGGACTAGATCTTAAAGGAAAAATAACAACTAACGACTCTAAAAATTCATTACTAATGTTCGATTTTTAAATGGAACAAACCACTACGGGCTTACGACCGTCTTCTACTGTTATTTCGAAGGCTGGCTTAGTGTGATCACTTTACGTTAACAACGTTCGCCATTAGGTGGTAATGCTTGTCTCCGAAACTCTTAATCATGAGAATTCTCAACATGTTCAACATGTCGAAAACTCTCATGAAACAAGTAGAAATTTAATAATTAATGAAAAATAGAGAAGAAAAGTTGGAAATTATTGAGAACAAGAGAGCAACCAAATTTAAAGACTGCGACTGCTGTCATATATTTGGCGCCAGGATATGACTATATCCATTTTTGTTACTGTCTCATATTTATTGCCTATTGGCTTTGTTGGTGCACAACGTTCTAATTATGTTTAGATTCTTGTGAACTTTTCAGGACTAGATCTTAAAGGAAAAATAACAACTAACGACTCTAAAAATTCATTACTAATGTTCGATTTTTAAATGGAACAAACCACTACGGGCTTACGACCGTCTTCTACTGTTATTTCGAAGGCTGGCTTAGTGTGATCACTTTACGTTAACAACGTTCGCCATTAGGTGGTAATGCTTGTCTCCGAAACTCTTAATCATGAGAATTCTCAACATGTTCAACATGTCGAAAACTCTCATGAAACAAGTAGAAATTTAATAATTAATGAAAAATAGAGAAGAAAAGTTGGAAATTATTGAGAACAAGAGAGCAACCAAATTTAAAGACTGCGACTGCTGTCATATATTTGGCGCCAGGATATGACTATATCCATTTTTGTTACTGTCTCATATTTATTGCCTATTGGCTTTGTTGGTGCACAACGTTCTAATTATGTTTAGATTCTTGTGAACTTTTCAGGACTAGATCTTAAAGGAAAAATAACAACTAACGACTCTAAAAATTCATTACTAATGTTCGATTTTTAAATGGAACAAACCACTACGGGCTTACGACCGTCTTCTACTGTTATTTCGAAGGCTGGCTTAGTGTGATCACTTTACGTTAACAACGTTCGCCATTAGGTGGTAATGCTTGTCTCCGAAACTCTTAATCATGAGAATTCTCAACATGTTCAACATGTCGAAAACTCTCATGAAACAAGTAGAAATTTAATAATTAATGAAAAATAGAGAAGAAAAGTTGGAAATTATTGAGAACAAGAGAGCAACCAAATTTAAAGACTGCGACTGCTGTCATATATTTGGCGCCAGGATATGACTATATCCATTTTTGTTACTGTCTCATATTTATTGCCTATTGGCTTTGTTGGTGCACAACGTTCTAATTATGTTTAGATTCTTGTGAACTTTTCAGGACTAGATCTTAAAGGAAAAATAACAACTAACGACTCTAAAAATTCATTACTAATGTTCGATTTTTAAATGGAACAGACCACTACGGGCTTACGACCGTCTTCTACTGTTATTTCGAAGGCTGGCTTAGTGTGATCACTTTACGTTAACAACGTTCGCCATTAGGTGGTAATGCTTGTCTCCGAAACTCTTAATCATGAGAATTCTCAACATGTTCAACATGTCGAAAACTCTCATGAAACAAGTAGAAATTTAATAATTAATGAAAAATAGAGAAGAAAAGTTGGAAATTATTGAGAACAAGAGAGCAACCAAATTTAAAGACTGCGACTGCTGTCATATATTTGGCGCCAGGATATGACTATATCCATTTTTGTTACTGTCTCATATTTATTGCCTATTGGCTTTGTTGGTGCACAACGTTCTAATTATGTTTAGATTCTTGTGAACTTTTCAGGACTAGATCTTAAAGGAAAAATAACAACTAACGACTCTAAAAATTCATTACTAATGTTCGATTTTTAAATGGAACAAACCACTACGGGCTTACGACCGTCTTCTACTGTTATTTCGAAGGCTGGCTTAGTGTGATCACTTTACGTTAACAACGTTCGCCATTAGGTGGTAATGCTTGTCTCCGAAACTCTTAATCATGAGAATTCTCAACATGTTCAACATGTCGAAAACTCTCATGAAACAAGTAGAAATTTAATAATTAATGAAAAATAGAGAAGAAAAGTTGGAAATTATTGAGAACAAGAGAGCAACCAAATTTAAAGACTGCGACTGCTGTCATATATTTGGCGCCAGGATATGACTATATCCATTTTTGTTACTGTCTCATATTTATTGCCTATTGGCTTTGTTGGTGCACAACGTTCTAATTATGTTTAGATTCTTGTGAACTTTTCAGGACTAGATCTTAAAGGAAAAATAACAACTAACGACTCTAAAAATTCATTACTAATGTTCGATTTTTAAATGGAACAAACCACTACGGGCTTACGACCGTCTTCTACTGTTATTTCGAAGGCTGGCTTAGTGTGATCACTTTACGTTAACAACGTTCGCCATTAGGTGGTAATGCTTGTCTCCGAAACTCTTAATCATGAGAATTCTCAACATGTTCAACATGTCGAAAACTCTCATGAAACAAGTAGAAATTTAATAATTAATGAAAAATAGAGAAGAAAAGTTGGAAATTATTGAGAACAAGAGAGCAACCAAATTTAAAGACTGCGACTGCTGTCATATATTTGGCGCCAGGATATGACTATATCCATTTTTGTTACTGTCTCATATTTATTGCCTATTGGCTTTGTTGGTGCACAACGTTCTAATTATGTTTAGATTCTTGTGAACTTTTCAGGACTAGATCTTAAAGGAAAAATAACAACTAACGACTCTAAAAATTCATTACTAATGTTCGATTTTTAAATGGAACAAACCACTACGGGCTTACGACCGTCTTCTACTGTTATTTCGAAGGCTGGCTTAGTGTGATCACTTTACGTTAACAACGTTCGCCATTAGGTGGTAATGCTTGTCTCCGAAACTCTTAATCATGAGAATTCTCAACATGTTCAACATGTCGAAAACTCTCATGAAACAAGTAGAAATTTAATAATTAATGAAAAATAGAGAAGAAAAGTTGGAAATTATTGAGAACAAGAGAGCAACCAAATTTAAAGACTGCGACTGCTGTCATATATTTGGCGCCAGGATATGACTATATCCATTTTTGTTACTGTCTCATATTTATTGCCTATTGGCTTTGTTGGTGCACAACGTTCTAATTATGTTTAGATTCTTGTGAACTTTTCAGGACTAGATCTTAAAGGAAAAATAACAACTAACGACTCTAAAAATTCATTACTAATGTTCGATTTTTAAATGGAACAAACCACTACGGGCTTACGACCGTCTTCTACTGTTATTTCGAAGGCTGGCTTAGTGTGATCACTTTACGTTAACAACGTTCGCCATTAGGTGGTAATGCTTGTCTCCGAAACTCTTAATCATGAGAATTCTCAACATGTTCAACATGTCGAAAACTCTCATGAAACAAGTAGAAATTTAATAATTAATGAAAAATAGAGAAGAAAAGTTGGAAATTATTGAGAACAAGAGAGCAACCAAATTTAAAGACTGCGACTGCTGTCATATATTTGGCGCCAGGATATGACTATATCCATTTTTGTTACTGTCTCATATTTATTGCCTATTGGCTTTGTTGGTGCACAACGTTCTAATTATGTTTAGATTCTTGTGAACTTTTCAGGACTAGATCTTAAAGGAAAAATAACAACTAACGACTCTAAAAATTCATTACTAATGTTCGATTTTTAAATGGAACAAACCACTACGGGCTTACGACCGTCTTCTACTGTTATTTCGAAGGCTGGCTTAGTGTGATCACTTTACGTTAACAACGTTCGCCATTAGGTGGTAATGCTTGTCTCCGAAACTCTTAATCATGAGAATTCTCAACATGTTCAACATGTCGAAAACTCTCATGAAACAAGTAGAAATTTAATAATTAATGAAAAATAGAGAAGAAAAGTTGGAAATTATTGAGAACAAGAGAGCAACCAAATTTAAAGACTGCGACTGCTGTCATATATTTGGCGCCAGGATATGACTATATCCATTTTTGTTACTGTCTCATATTTATTGCCTATTGGCTTTGTTGGTGCACAACGTTCTAATTATGTTTAGATTCTTGTGAACTTTTCAGGACTAGATCTTAAAGGAAAAATAACAACTAACGACTCTAAAAATTCATTACTAATGTTCGATTTTTAAATGGAACAAACCACTACGGGCTTACGACCGTCTTCTACTGTTATTTCGAAGGCTGGCTTAGTGTGATCACTTTACGTTAACAACGTTCGCCATTAGGTGGTAATGCTTGTCTCCGAAACTCTTAATCATGAGAATTCTCAACATGTTCAACATGTCGAAAACTCTCATGAAACAAGTAGAAATTTAATAATTAATGAAAAATAGAGAAGAAAAGTTGGAAATTATTGAGAACAAGAGAGCAACCAAATTTAAAGACTGCGACTGCTGTCATATATTTGGCGCCAGGATATGACTATATCCATTTTTGTTACTGTCTCATATTTATTGCCTATTGGCTTTGTTGGTGCACAACGTTCTAATTATGTTTAGATTCTTGTGAACTTTTCAGGACTAGATCTTAAAGGAAAATGTTCGACCATTCGAACATTAGTAATGAATTTTTAGAGTCGTTAGTTGTTATTTTTCCTTTAAGATCTAGTCCTGAAAAGTTCACAAGAATCTAAACATAATTAGAACGTTGTGCACCAACAAAGCCAATAGGCAATAAATATGAGACAGTAACAAAAATGGATATAGTCATATCCTGGCGCCAAATATATGACAGCAGTCGCAGTCTTTAAATTTGGTTGCTCTCTTGTTCTCAATAATTTCCAACTTTTCTTCTCTATTTTTCATTAATTATTAAATTTCTACTTGTTTCATGAGAGTTTTCGACATGTTGAACATGTTGAGAATTCTCATGATTAAGAGTTTCGGAGACAAGCATTACCACCTAATGGCGAACGTTGTTAACGTAAAGTGATCACACTAAGCCAGCCTTCGAAATAACAGTAGAAGACGGTCGTAAGCCCGTAGTGGTTTGTTCCATTTAAAAATCGAACATTAGTAATGAATTTTTAGAGTCGTTAGTTGTTATTTTTCCTTTAAGATCTAGTCCTGAAAAGTTCACAAGAATCTAAACATAATTAGAACGTTGTGCACCAACAAAGCCAATAGGCAATAAATATGAGACAGTAACAAAAATGGATATAGTCATATCCTGGCGCCAAATATATGACAGCAGTCGCAGTCTTTAAATTTGGTTGCTCTCTTGTTCTCAATAATTTCCAACTTTTCTTCTCTATTTTTCATTAATTATTAAATTTCTACTTGTTTCATGAGAGTTTTCGACATGTTGAACATGTTGAGAATTCTCATGATTAAGAGTTTCGGAGACAAGCATTACCACCTAATGGCGAACGTTGTTAACGTAAAGTGATCACACTAAGCCAGCCTTCGAAATAACAGTAGAAGACGGTCGTAAGCCCGTAGTGGTTTGTTCCATTTAAAAATCGAACATTAGTAATGAATTTTTAGAGTCGTTAGTTGTTATTTTTCCTTTAAGATCTAGTCCTGAAAAGTTCACAAGAATCTAAACATAATTAGAACGTTGTGCACCAACAAAGCCAATAGGCAATAAATATGAGACAGTAACAAAAATGGATATAGTCATATCCTGGCGCCAAATATATGACAGCAGTCGCAGTCTTTAAATTTGGTTGCTCTCTTGTTCTCAATAATTTCCAACTTTTCTTCTCTATTTTTCATTAATTATTAAATTTCTACTTGTTTCATGAGAGTTTTCGACATGTTGAACATGTTGAGAATTCTCATGATTAAGAGTTTCGGAGACAAGCATTACCACCTAATGGCGAACGTTGTTAACGTAAAGTGATCACACTAAGCCAGCCTTCGAAATAACAGTAGAAGACGGTCGTAAGCCCGTAGTGGTTTGTTCCATTTAAAAATCGAACATTAGTAATGAATTTTTAGAGTCGTTAGTTGTTATTTTTCCTTTAAGATCTAGTCCTGAAAAGTTCACAAGAATCTAAACATAATTAGAACGTTGTGCACCAACAAAGCCAATAGGCAATAAATATGAGACAGTAACAAAAATGGATATAGTCATATCCTGGCGCCAAATATATGACAGCAGTCGCAGTCTTTAAATTTGGTTGCTCTCTTGTTCTCAATAATTTCCAACTTTTCTTCTCTATTTTTCATTAATTATTAAATTTCTACTTGTTTCATGAGAGTTTTCGACATGTTGAACATGTTGAGAATTCTCATGATTAAGAGTTTCGGAGACAAGCATTACCACCTAATGGCGAACGTTGTTAACGTAAAGTGATCACACTAAGCCAGCCTTCGAAATAACAGTAGAAGACGGTCGTAAGCCCGTAGTGGTTTGTTCCATTTAAAAATCGAACATTAGTAATGAATTTTTAGAGTCGTTAGTTGTTATTTTTCCTTTAAGATCTAGTCCTGAAAAGTTCACAAGAATCTAAACATAATTAGAACGTTGTGCACCAACAAAGCCAATAGGCAATAAATATGAGACAGTAACAAAAATGGATATAGTCATATCCTGGCGCCAAATATATGACAGCAGTCGCAGTCTTTAAATTTGGTTGCTCTCTTGTTCTCAATAATTTCCAACTTTTCTTCTCTATTTTTCATTAATTATTAAATTTCTACTTGTTTCATGAGAGTTTTCGACATGTTGAACATGTTGAGAATTCTCATGATTAAGAGTTTCGGAGACAAGCATTACCACCTAATGGCGAACGTTGTTAACGTAAAGTGATCACACTAAGCCAGCCTTCGAAATAACAGTAGAAGACGGTCGTAAGCCCGTAGTGGTTTGTTCCATTTAAAAATCGAACATTAGTAATGAATTTTTAGAGTCGTTAGTTGTTATTTTTCCTTTAAGATCTAGTCCTGAAAAGTTCACAAGAATCTAAACATAATTAGAACGTTGTGCACCAACAAAGCCAATAGGCAATAAATATGAGACAGTAACAAAAATGGATATAGTCATATCCTGGCGCCAAATATATGACAGCAGTCGCAGTCTTTAAATTTGGTTGCTCTCTTGTTCTCAATAATTTCCAACTTTTCTTCTCTATTTTTCATTAATTATTAAATTTCTACTTGTTTCATGAGAGTTTTCGACATGTTGAACATGTTGAGAATTCTCATGATTAAGAGTTTCGGAGACAAGCATTACCACCTAATGGCGAACGTTGTTAACGTAAAGTGATCACACTAAGCCAGCCTTCGAAATAACAGTAGAAGACGGTCGTAAGCCCGTAGTGGTTTGTTCCATTTAAAAATCGAACATTAGTAATGAATTTTTAGAGTCGTTAGTTGTTATTTTTCCTTTAAGATCTAGTCCTGAAAAGTTCACAAGAATCTAAACATAATTAGAACGTTGTGCACCAACAAAGCCAATAGGCAATAAATATGAGACAGTAACAAAAATGGATATAGTCATATCCTGGCGCCAAATATATGACAGCAGTCGCAGTCTTTAAATTTGGTTGCTCTCTTGTTCTCAATAATTTCCAACTTTTCTTCTCTATTTTTCATTAATTATTAAATTTCTACTTGTTTCATGAGAGTTTTCGACATGTTGAACATGTTGAGAATTCTCATGATTAAGAGTTTCGGAGACAAGCATTACCACCTAATGGCGAACGTTGTTAACGTAAAGTGATCACACTAAGCCAGCCTTCGAAATAACAGTAGAAGACGGTCGTAAGCCCGTAGTGGTTTGTTCCATTTAAAAATCGAACATTAGTAATGAATTTTTAGAGTCGTTAGTTGTTATTTTTCCTTTAAGATCTAGTCCTGAAAAGTTCACAAGAATCTAAACATAATTAGAACGTTGTGCACCAACAAAGCCAATAGGCAATAAATATGAGACAGTAACAAAAATGGATATAGTCATATCCTGGCGCCAAATATATGACAGCAGTCGCAGTCTTTAAATTTGGTTGCTCTCTTGTTCTCAATAATTTCCAACTTTTCTTCTCTATTTTTCATTAATTATTAAATTTCTACTTGTTTCATGAGAGTTTTCGACATGTTGAACATGTTGAGAATTCTCATGATTAAGAGTTTCGGAGACAAGCATTACCACCTAATGGCGAACGTTGTTAACGTAAAGTGATCACACTAAGCCAGCCTTCGAAATAACAGTAGAAGACGGTCGTAAGCCCGTAGTGGTTTGTTCCATTTAAAAATCGAACATTAGTAATGAATTTTTAGAGTCGTTAGTTGTTATTTTTCCTTTAAGATCTAGTCCTGAAAAGTTCACAAGAATCTAAACATAATTAGAACGTTGTGCACCAACAAAGCCAATAGGCAATAAATATGAGACAGTAACAAAAATGGATATAGTCATATCCTGGCGCCAAATATATGACAGCAGTCGCAGTCTTTAAATTTGGTTGCTCTCTTGTTCTCAATAATTTCCAACTTTTCTTCTCTATTTTTCATTAATTATTAAATTTCTACTTGTTTCATGAGAGTTTTCGACATGTTGAACATGTTGAGAATTCTCATGATTAAGAGTTTCGGAGACAAGCATTACCACCTAATGGCGAACGTTGTTAACGTAAAGTGATCACACTAAGCCAGCCTTCGAAATAACAGTAGAAGACGGTCGTAAGCCCGTAGTGGTTTGTTCCATTTAAAAATCGAACATTAGTAATGAATTTTTAGAGTCGTTAGTTGTTATTTTTCCTTTAAGATCTAGTCCTGAAAAGTTCACAAGAATCTAAACATAATTAGAACGTTGTGCACCAACAAAGCCAATAGGCAATAAATATGAGACAGTAACAAAAATGGATATAGTCATATCCTGGCGCCAAATATATGACAGCAGTCGCAGTCTTTAAATTTGGTTGCTCTCTTGTTCTCAATAATTTCCAACTTTTCTTCTCTATTTTTCATTAATTATTAAATTTCTACTTGTTTCATGAGAGTTTTCGACATGTTGAACATGTTGAGAATTCTCATGATTAAGAGTTTCGGAGACAAGCATTACCACCTAATGGCGAACGTTGTTAACGTAAAGTGATCACACTAAGCCAGCCTTCGAAATAACAGTAGAAGACGGTCGTAAGCCCGTAGTGGTTTGTTCCATTTAAAAATCGAACATTAGTAATGAATTTTTAGAGTCGTTAGTTGTTATTTTTCCTTTAAGATCTAGTCCTGAAAAGTTCACAAGAATCTAAACATAATTAGAACGTTGTGCACCAACAAAGCCAATAGGCAATAAATATGAGACAGTAACAAAAATGGATATAGTCATATCCTGGCGCCAAATATAGGACAGCAGTCGCAGTCTTTAAATTTGGTTGCTCTCTTGTTCTCAATAATTTCCAACTTTTCTTCTCTATTTTTCATTAATTATTAAATTTCTACTTGTTTCATGAGAGTTTTCGACATGTTGAACATGTTGAGAATTCTCATGATTAAGAGTTTCGGAGACAAGCATTACCACCTAATGGCGAACGTTGTTAACGTAAAGTGATCACACTAAGCCAGCCTTCGAAATAACAGTAGAAGACGGTCGTAAGCCCGTAGTGGTTTGTTCCATTTAAAAATCGAACATTAGTAATGAATTTTTAGAGTCGTTAGTTGTTATTTTTCCTTTAAGATCTAGTATTATTTTTATCTAAAAGTGGGTCACTTTTATATATTTTAAAGGTATTATGTATTATTATCAGTCCATAACAAATTATACGGGTCTCATACAATATCTTCTGGTAGTAGGTACATAGACACACAGGTACAATAAAACGGGCCCATTTGTCATTATTCCACGTAAAAAGCGAGACAATGGCAGTGTAGCTGAGGCACCAGATAATAAGTGACAGCCATATATCACACCCTTTTATTGTACATTTTTTATCTCGATAATAATAATTATAAATTGGATTTCCCAGCCCCTCTAATCAATGCTTGCGTTCGGTTCGGTTCGGTTACGGTTCCATATATTTCTAATTAGCTTGAAACTCGAAGTGATCGATTTGGGTTATATCATTTCATTAGATGAATCATGGGAGGATTTCGTCCTTTTTTATGGATTTCCAAAAATAGAAAACCAACAAGATGCTAGTAATTCTGAAAGTCAGATATAATAAATTTTTGTATCATTTTTTAGTCCTCATTGTGTTTGTATACGTTTCCGCGCGAAACTGGAATGGTTTGAATATCGGAGATTTTTTTTTTCTACATTTCTTCATATTTAGCGCGGATCCTAAATGCTAGACAGCCATTTTCTTAATATCATGTCTACCAATTTGCTTTATATTTTTATTTTATGTGTCACTGCCATCAAAATAGGTAAATTTTGACATCTACGTTAGATACAACTCCTCCTCTAGTCAGCTGTATATTATGTATTTGACCGTCTTTGCGGAAGTATTCCTAGAGATCATTCGTGGCCCTCAAAGAGCATGGTTCGTTTTTTGAGCGAGTATATCATAGTTACAGAGGATATGGATAGATGTGGATGGTAGCCTAAAGAATGAAATCAGTGTTTCTGTGTTCACTTTGTTTGGGCACAGATTCATTTATATTACAAAATTGTTTCGTTAGAATCTTTTTTCAATATTTTTTTCTATCTTCTGGGCAAAATGTACTACAGACTGGGATGTCAGAAAGTCCAATATTAGGCATTTAGTAGATATGTTTTCGCAGTCTGCAGTCATGTTCCTTGATTTTATTTTTGTTTTTGTTAAAAAAAATACCTACTCATCTTCTGTTTTTCCTTCATCCCATCGAGAGCTTCAAGGGAAGCAAACTTTTTGCTACAAGTTTTCTAGCTATAATCTTCTTTAAAATCATTGATATATATTAATTTAATTTTACGTTGCAGGGCCGTCCAGGGATGACAGGACCTCAAGGACCCCCCGGACCGTCAGGACCAAAAGGTGAAAAGGGAGAACCCGCTTCTGGAGGAATGTTTGGTTACGGATCTGTAAGTACATTATTTTTTTGACATTACTATATCATCTTTTTGAGCAAAACACGCCGTCTCCCTTACAAGAAAGGCAGAAAGAACGGGCCACTCTTTTCGTTCATCATCGTAAGGGGTAGGCAGAAGGAACGGACCTCCACTCTTCTCTATCCATGCACACTATTTTCACTTCTTCCACCGACATAGCATTTTTTCATACAAACTCTTCTATTTCTCTTAATTCTGACCCAGCCGTCCTTGAGGACAGAATCGATGTGTTCGATTCACGTCATTCACAGTTAGCCACGCTTTCTCACACCATTCCTTTCAGCCTTAAAAATTTTCTTTGTCATTATGTTTGCTTCCATTCTTTCCACATGCCCAAACCATCTAAACTTATTGACTTTCAACTTTTTCACAACTCTAACTTCCAAATTTTCTAGCTAATTGATGATCGATTGCGGATTGATCGTTTGATTGATTACTATTTTCCATTAACTAATTGTGAAATGAGACCTGTCTTAGCAAACCTTTACCAAAATGAAAATTTTGTACAAAATATTTCAAACTAATATCTTTTAAATCTCCAAAGACATTTCGTTCAATATGGAACAGGTATTTTATTAAAATATATCTACCTATGTACATGAAATCCATTTTATCAATGTGTTTACCCTGTAAATAGGAAACAGTTTTCCCTTGAGTTGACATAGGTATATTTTTATTCTAACACAGGAAAGTAGGAAACTGACAACCAAATACATATACGTATTAGGTACGTAAATGTATTTCCGAGATGTTGATGTATAATCGATTCCCTTCAACACAGTCGAACTCCACTTTTCACATTATTTTATACTCAAGATTGTCAGATTAATATAGTCAGGTCATAGATTTACCCATTTTTTTCCAAGCCGTACGTCGTTCTGAAGATCGCACGATTGAAGTAGTAAGGGCAAGTCCAGATTGTCAGGTTGCTTGCTTAGAGCCTATATATGTAGAGTCTATGGACGTGTCTCCTAGTTACCACATTTTTGTTTACTTGCATACACTAGGGTAGACACTAAGTACCCATCATCGGCCGGTTGCGAACATTTTAGAACGTTTCTTTTTTGTGAACTACTCACCTGGTAGCCTAGATGCGCTAAGTATGCCACCCGTCGTGTCAGTGTGGACTTTGCCTTGGTCTTGCTCTGTTACTTCTTTTTCCCACCCGTATTCAGTGGGTGGTTCAAAATTAATATTTTGCTTTCATACACTTAGTGCCTTTGGGACATACGCAGTACATTGCAATAAAGTTGCAAAAAGATTAATAATTCTCAGGCACATATACATTTTTTTTTCTTAAACTTCCCGATTTTTAAAGGCATGGATGCCAAGTTTCAAATTATATGATGCAGTTGATGTTTTATCTTCAAAGTCTCGTGCCGGACGTCCCTCTACTGCCTCTCTAGTATCAGATGAAGAAGGCAATACAATTCTTCTCGCAGTACATGGCCCTGAATGCAACGTAATAAATATTAACAAAAATTGACTTTTTTAAACCAACTATTTTAAGCCGTAATATTTCGTTACTACACAAAGAGTGCTGTTTCATAGACAACGTTCAAAGTGTACGACCGTCTCCTTCTTCCGTAGTAGCTCGTGTTTGTAAAAATTTTCCTCTGAAAAATTAAACACTTATTGATATAATGATTGCATCAAAAAGTGACTTTTCTTTAACCCCTTTGCACTCGTCGGCGAGTAATTTGGGTTGTATAGATGATTCTATGTCAAAATCTTCATGCCTCTTTAATGACACCTGCGTACTGATTTTGTCAACTCGGATACACTGTGTTACTAGACCTTCAGTCTTTTTGAATAACTAAATAATGAAAAGATGATCCTCGAACACTCGTAAACGGGTGATGGATGGCCTGACAGAACTACAAATATGATTTAGATGAATATCAGCTATAATGTCTTTTATCCGATGTTACATCACGTAGGTGCTTTACAGGTCATGTTTGCATATCAATAAAATAATAATATTATCTACGTACACACACAACCTCCTCGCGTTATATCACGTTGCTGGTATAAAACTGATTATGTGTGTTATTCATGAACGTACACACTTTAAAATAGTATTATTTTTAGTTCCGCTCATCAACCACATTGAATGAATATTTTTTTTATAAAGACAAAAAAAGCATATACATATTATATTTAAATAAATGGAAAACACGCAGGCTTATATCATTGTACTTCGAAGATTATGTAGACGGTAGTATCCAAAAATATTTTATACCGTGAATATAAAAATGCACATGAATCAATAAATAATATTAACGTTGTTAAAAAACAAAAAACAGAGATAAAACTAGTTATCCTAATTAAAAATAAAAAATAGATAGCTATTTTTTTTTATATTTTAACGGGTGATATCTTCAAATTTTGCGAAGTTTTCAGCTTTGTTTCGATGGGAATAGTGGCTAGCGTCTCTTCTTGCAGGGTCTACTCATAGACGTGTTGAAGATGTCGAAGATTCCTATGACTGGAAATTCCAGTTTGACCACCTAAATCCACCCCTCGAATAGAGTAAAATAGGGATGATGGTGTAGTAAAATATCAAAGGACCCTACACGTGTTATAAGTGAAAAAATTTAATCGTTTATTGAAATTTTTATCTTTCTAAATTATTACAATATTAAATTGAAACAATTAGTTATTCAATAAATTCTCAGAATGATTATGAGCTTAAGTACCGTACTACACAACGATAAATTTCTGGAAATCTTTCCATGAAACCTTCTTTTATAAACGTTAAAGTACTAGAATTCCACTCGTGTAATGAAATTTTGCTGTTATTTCTAAAATATCTTCTATCGTACCTTCAGGTTTCAGAATGATCTGTCTTTTTAATGCAATGTGCAAATTATGATGGTGGAACGGGGCCCAGGTCCACGTTTCTGTATTAAGGTATTTCAGAAGTATCATATAAGTTTTCAGGGTGCTTCAAGTACCTTCTCAAAACTATTTTAAAAGCTCTTCTACTAAAAATAATGTTGTTTTTAAAAAATAGGGAAGGTATCAATTATGATATTGAAAAAATATCAATGCAATTTAAAAATATTAATATTTGTTAATAAATAAATAAAATATCATTCGGGTTGGATAAAAATTTTATTCCCACTATACAGTCCCCAAGAGATGGTACAAGTATATCGATGCACCATTCCAAATACATATTTTCATAAGGCATGATTTACAGTGTGATATTTTACAATATTTGCATATAGTAACAGGTTTCAATGTTATATTTTTATGTTAGATTACTGACATTTTATTTTTATCAGACAGAAACGCAATGCAACCCCATTTCGTTTTCTCCTAAATTATCTAATTCTGAATATAACTTTGCAACTCTCTTGAAAAACAAGCATGAAAAAAAAACTCGGCAAGGTTCTATTTTTTTAAACCAATAGCTATGAAGCCCCCCATTCACGATTACTCCAAATGGATGTATTCATTGTGATATAATATGTTAAACTTGGCTTTTTCTTCTTTTTTGGTGCCATGTCAGGTATTCCCAACGTCGGCGATCACTGCGGCGAATCCTTCTCTGTCCTGGGCCGCTCGCAACAATTTTTCCACAGTACGGAAACCAGTTCATTCTCGTATATTGCGTAGCCAGGACATCTGCCTTCTTCCAGACCATCTGCGACCCTCAACCCTTTAATATCAGATGTATCAGTCGATACTTTTCCCCACACATGATGTGTCCCAGATATGAAATTTTACGAGCTTTTCTTACGACAGGAGCTCAAGCACCGCCCCGGCTCGACTAAGGACTTCCGAATTTGTCACCAGATCGGTCCAAGGAATCTTGAGCATCCTGCCATGTAACCACATCTCGAAATCCTCGAGCCTGCTCATTGTGTTGACCTTCAGAGTCCAAGTCTCACAGCCGTACAGCAGTGCGGACCACACGTAGCATTTTACCATTCTCTGTCGCAGTTTCACATTCAGTTTGTCATTGCTGAAAAGAGTTCTCATTTTATTAAATTGCTGCCATTATTCTGCCTTTGACTTCCACATCTGGGTCGAGAGTCTCTGTGAGCATACTACCAAGATACTTGATTTTAGTGACACGCTCTATATTAATACCCTTTAATTGAAGCACAGATCTAGTGTAGTCAAGTCTACCAATTCAACCATTCTGTTTTACCTTTATGGAATCGACTGTTTCATATTATATAATCAGAATGTTGCCGAATCCCTTTCAGGATTTTTGACTGTGTTATATTTATGTAGTGGTGCGTTATTTCAGTTGTTTGAAACGGGCGGATACACAACACATATAACCTACAGCCATCATTTTCGCCTCGAACTAAAAATCAAAAGACGAACATCAAGTCTTATAAAGGTTTAAAAAAAGTTAAAATCCCATTCACGCATTATTGTTTATTATCATTGTGCGGTAGACGAAGTCCCATGTTGAGGTATTAACCCATATTTGGTAGAATAATATTCAATCGCTTTTATTCCACAAATTCAGTAAAAAACCATATATCCCCAAATATCCCAACAAATCTTTCAAAAAGAATTTTTGTTTGTATTAAGAAGTATATTTGGTTGTTCAGAAAAGATAACTGTATAAAATTTGAGACCCAATTTGGTAGAGTGCTCGCTAGGACGTGGATATACATGTGTGAGATATTAAGGTACTTAATATGTGTGATAAAATGTATGTACATACAAGGGTCACAAAATATGAAATATGTATCGTGGGTTTCCAAAAAGTGACCTACATATATTATTATATTTTTTACTAACAACGATATACTTTGTACTAATCTGTTATATTTAGTTGTGCAGTGATAGTAAAAAAAATTACCTAGCCCTAGCTACCTTTTGAGGATGCACTCAACTACCCGATGTTGGATATAATATGTAAACTTTTTCGTGTGAATGCCTTTGCCGACCGCTAGCATTAAAATCTATAAAGGTATAATATGTAAAACAATAACAATATTTTGAAGTGATTGTAGCCTAACAGTTCAGGCGCCGACTTTCGTAATGGATCGTAGGTTCGATCCCCGGTGCCGACCATACATCTTCCTCTATCACAACAGATTCTTTAAAGTTGTCAGCTGATTGATATTGATATTGTGTTAGTACGGTGTGTGTGTAAGACGTGTTTAATCTACTCGTAGTAAAAAGTTTTTGTAAATGATATAAAAAGTAATCTGTTTGTTGTCAAATTGCGAAAACTTGTTCCTGAAGCAAGACTTTGTGCGTGAAGGTGAAGTCAGTGACAGGGACATTTATTGCGGTACTTTATTTCTGTTTTAATTTTTGCTCTGTTTTGTCAAGAAAACATTTTGTTACAACTGACAGCTCCGATCCATCAATTAGAAGCTGTCAACAGGCTGTACTTTGATGACATGCGCAGTGTATATGTTTAACTTGGAAAGTGATTTTACCGACTGCTAAACGGATTGCATAACTCCAGGAGTAATCTTATTTTGACTAATTCCCTGTGTAGACTGCTAACCCTATTTGCTAGTATACAAACAAATTAACATTAATCATTATGAACTGCAGCCAGTGCAAAGGAGCACTTAGCCCATCCAAGGCAGCCAAATGCTCTCGCTGTCGCGGGAATTTTCATCATGCTTGTGTTGGAACTTCGATTGAAATGTTTAAAAAGATGACAGACATGAAACGAGCTAACTGGAAGTGCAATGCATGCGTGAAAGAGGACCCCAGATCCATGACGACGCGGTCAAAGACTTCAAGCGGTGAATCGGAGGAGGCTCTGGGAGACAATGGATCTTTTCAAGGTGGAAGCTGCCTCCAGGACAACGAGGATCTACAAGAAAGGATTGTGGAGGGTGTAACAAAGCGACTTAAGGCCTTCATGGCGAAGGAGCTGAGTGCTGTCAAACGGGAAATGAACGCAGCCTTAGAAGATATAAAGGCCACAATCAGCTTCCTTTCCGAAGAATATGACGATTTAAAAAAGAAGGTCTCGGCTTTGACAGCGGCTGTGAAGAACCAAAGCATACTTGAGGCAGAGATAACATCAATGAGCAGGAGGGTTGAGGAGCTCGAACGGAGGGAGGAAGTCAGCAAACAGGCAGCACTGAAGGCAGATATTGAGGTTTTTGGGCTGCCTAAACAAAAAGAAGAGGATCTGCGGCTTTTCGTAAAAAAGATGGCGGATGAGGTGCAATTTGACTTTAAGGAGGAGGACATTCTAGACGTCTACCGCCAGCAGCGTCGGGATGATAAACCTGGGAGCATTATTATTCGCATGATATCAGCATCTCAAAGGGAAAGGTTTTTGTCTTTGCTAAAAACGAGGAAGAATGTGGGAGAAAATGAAACAAAAATATTTTTTAACGAACATTTAACAAGGAAAAACAAATTCATATACCGAGAGGCGAGGACAAAGGCCAGAGAACTAAAATTTCGTTTCGTGTGGGTTAAAAATGGTAACATCTTTGCGAGGGAGGGTCCAGGTTCAAGAATCTATAAAATTCAGACTCTGCGGGACATCGAATTGCTGAAGAGTGAAGTCTCATTAAGAGAAAATGTTACCCTGGTTTAGATACATAGATATGTAGATTATTTTAAGCGATTTATAATTCCAAATGTTGGAAGATGATATAATTTTGCGAGAGATTGAGGAGCATAATAATATTACTGAAATATCTTTTGAAACGATAGATGCATGCAAAGAAGAGCTCCGGAAATCTTGTGACAATCATTGTATGACTATATTGCAAATGAATATAAGAAGTATTCACAAAAATTATAATGAATTTCTAATTCATATCAATGCCCTCGACACGAGGCCCACTATTATTGTACTGACGGAGACACACTCCAACGACAACGACAATTTCAGCATACCATCTTACAGCTGCATATCCAGCCGCTCATACATAAACAGGTGCTCGGGAATACTTGTATTTGTAAATGATACTGTCAGGGTAGAGTCTACTGAGGAGTATTCAATTGATCAAACCAATTGTTTGAGAGTTGATCTGTCAAGCAATAATTGTCCTAAAAAGTTTTCGATTCTTGCGGTCTATCGAACGCATTCATCAAGGGCGGATGACTTCATAACCGCATTGCAGAGAATATTACAATTTTCAACCGGCATCATGACGTTTATCGTGGGAGACATAAATATAAACATTGCAAGTGATTTCCATTCTCAAGTAAAGGATGATTATATGAATATGTTGTTTGAGCTTAATTTTAAATCATGTATTAATAGTTTTACTCGAATTGTGGAAGGACAGTATCCGACATGTATAGACCATATATGGACCAATGTTAACGATGTGAACAATTTAAAGGCGATAAATTATTATATTGGCATTACGGACCATAATATGTGTTTCTTAATTTATAATGTAGATAGTGATAAAAGTAAAACAATTTATAGTAGGCAGGGTCAATATGTTAGAACTGTGGTCAACAACAATTTATTAAGAACTAAACTAGAGAACGAAAAATGGGCTCCGGTTCTGTCCACGACTGACATTGATGTGAGCTCTGTTTGCTTTGCTGAGATTTTGAATTTACATATTTCGGAATGTACTGTACAAGAAATAGTAAAGGTAAAGTCAAACTGTCGAATTAAAAAACCGTGGATTACACCTGTTCTTTTAAGATCTATTAGAAAGAAACAGAAATTATTTCGTTTGCATAAAAAATATCCGAACGACTTTAAGTTGAAAACTGATTTTTCTATTCACAAAAACGCGCTACAAAGAGATATAAAACTAGCCAAAACAAACTATTATAAAGATAAACTTAAAGATTCTAGCACAAATAGAAAACGGTTATGGTCCGTGGTGTCGGAGATTGTTGAAAGGAATCCGAAAAAGTCATCTGTACAGTGTATACGAGATGGAGGAGGCCGGATCAGCTCAGAGATTGAACCAAAGCGTTGTGCAAATGTTTTTAATACTTTTTTTGCTTCTGTAGGAGAAAATCTAGCTAGGGACATAGTGGGGGAGAGTTCTCAACCTGAGGTAAATTATCACGATGCTTCTATCCCCGAAATATTTGTAGACTTTATCCTGCCCCTGGAACAAGATATCCGCGAAGTAGTGAAGAGCTTGAAAACTGGTACATCTCCTGGGCACGATGGTATTACTGCAGCATTTTTAAAAGAGCACATAAATTCTGTATTAGGGCCACTGTCTCATATAATAATGACGAGCCTAAAATCTGGGAAATTCCCCCATGTCCTTAAGAAAACCATAATTGTCCCAATACACAAGGGTAGTGATCCGGAGTTAGTCACCAACTATCGTCCAATATCCCTTATTTCAAATATTTCAAAGGTTATTGAAAAAATAGTTAAAAAGCAAGTGATGAATTACTTAGAAAATTACAAAAGGCTCGCGCCGAATCAATATGGATTCAGGAATGAAATGGGCACAGATGATGCTATAGCTAAAGTTTCGTCTCTTATTATGTCTAATCTAGACAGGGGAAGAAAATGTTTGGGAATTTTTATTGATTTGAAGAAAGCCTTTGACAGCATTTCACATTTGAGAATAATGAAGGAAATTCGTGCTATGGGTATCGGTGGAAGGGTATTCTCGTGGTTTAAGAGTTACCTCCGGAATAGAGAACAACGAGTAAAGCTTCGAGGCGTGGAGAGTGAGCCACTGATGACCCAATACGGTGTGCCACAGGGTACAGTGATCGGCCCGCTAATGTTTATAATTTATGTCAACGGCATGTTTAACTTGTCTCTTAATAGTGAGATAGTCGCTTATGCTGATGATACCGTGTTGGTGGCGGACGGGAAAACGTGGGAAGAGGTTGTTCTAAATGCTAACGCTGATATGTATATGTTTAAGAAATATCTCGACTCGCAACTCTTGAGTTTGAAAACCGTATTCATGAAGTTTAGTCTGACGAAAACTAATCCTATTTTGGGGAATATTGTTATCCATGAAAGAAATTGCTCTGGGGAAATTTGTCATTTGAATTGTAAAAAGCTGGAAAAAGTTCAAAGTACTAGATATTTGGGTATAACAGTGGATGATGACATGAAATTTAAGAACTTGATTGAAGCAACAACGAAAAGATTGAGAAAGTTAATATATATATTTTTGGCATTGAGAGATATTCTTGATTTTAATTCCATAAGAACTGTTTATTTCGCTCTTGTTCAATCAATCCTTCAATACGGCATAGTTGGGTGGGGAGGGGTTTACCCGTCCACACTCAAACCACTTATTACTGTTCAAAAATTAATTATTAAAATCATTCTGAAAAAACCGAGGGATTATCCAACAGAACAAATTTATAAGGAACTGAAAGTGCACCCACTTGAAATTATTTTCAAGATGAATTCCATTATTGCAATATTTAAAAACTATAAAACGAATACTCTAAGTAGCATCAGGTATGAAGGGATGCTTTTAATTCCTAGATGCGGCTCCACAGCCGCTCAACATCACTTTTGTTATTTGGGTATAAAGGAATACAACAAACTGCCTCTAAATATTAGAAAAATATCGGGAAAACAGCAGTTCAAAAGGGAGTTGAAACGGCATTTTATAGCATGGGAGGCTTGAACGGTTCGATCTCTGGGCTCGTTTCTGGTTTCCTTTTCTGCATTTTTGATAGATGTGAGTTGCCCTATATTGCTTTCGGATTGCCTTTCACAATGTGGCCGATGGTAATCTAATATTTTAATATTAAAGAAGTGATCCTCAATTCTTGTTTAAATATATTTTTCACTCTTTTTATAAAGCAAACTAACTCTTCACATTGAAGGTGTTAGTGTATTGGTTTCATTTTGTTTGCTTCTTTTTTTTTTTGTTACTGTAATGGATTGTGATAATTTAAGAATTAAGTAAAGTTTATATTGTAATCTTCATTGTTAATGTAAATATATAATTTTGTATTATCCTCATCTTCACACAAATGCGTACGCATTTTTGAAGGGGGGAATATTGCCTTATTAAATAAATAAATAAAATAAAAATTTCTATTCACTTTGAGCAAGCACAAGTTCATTTTTATTTTCAAAAAATTAATATTTTTCTGGAGTTCCAGATAGTCAATAGTTTCCCCTGACTGTTTGAAAACCCGAATCCTATTATTTGTCATGATTTCAACAGTTCCAAAAATATGTTATTTAGGTTATTGCGTTATCTTATCTTGAGTTGTACATAATATATCTTTCTTTGCATGATATCCTTCACATGGGCAGTTCTTCTAAAGAAAGGTAGGTACTAAACCATTCTTTAGAAGAACTGCCTCACTCAAATACTTGAAATACTGATTGTCATCCTCAGATATTTTTTTATCAATTGCTGACAATTTTTCACCCAAGGACTCGATATTATGAAAAAAATATCTTGATAATTAACTTTTCTTAATTTTCTGATCTATGAACGAAATTCGGGGAAGTCCTGAAAGAGGTGGAGAAAAATTTGGAACGCATAATATCAGAAAATCGCTCCTAAAAGAACGATTGTCTACTTAATCTATTAAAAAAAATAAGAAGAATAAAAATGTTTAGATTTATTATTATTTATGTTCATTTTTTGATGATCAGAAGGTACTAAATAGTATTTAAATCAGCCGCCATCGTTCATCACCATTAACCAGGATAATATTTAGTGGCTCACAAGCAAACCTGTCTCACGCTGTTCACTCGCTAATAATTCATAATAACAATAATTTAAAAACGGCGTTTTGATGGGAGTAGTTAATACTAATTATCGTTAGAAGGGAACCCAGCTAGACTTGCCGCAAACAAAAACAATTATTCTAAAATGTATCAGGAAGATGATAAATGACAATAAGGTGGAACCTTATGTTCTAACCAAAGGCGTCAAAACCAGAGTTAATTTTCGTTTATTCTGAAATAATTTATATCAGTTGAAAAAACTTTCGTAAATACCGTGCGAAAAAAGAAAGAGTAAACTTGTTCATAATATTATGGTCGAACTTTAAAGAGGTTGTCAGGAAGCAGAAATCGAACGCAGAAGAGACTTGGCATGTGCTGCTTATTAAGGTTTCGAAACTATCATAGCCTTTACGAAACATTCAATACAAAAACTATGATGAAAAAAAAGAGCAATGGTGAGAAGGATGTTAAATATTTGTCTTAGAGACAGGAAGCGAAATGAATGAATTACAAAAGAAAGTGGATAAAATACCAAATTGATTAAAAGGTCTTTGGTAGCCTAGCGCTTGTATATTTGGGTTCCCTAATTTATGCCAATGGTGCTTGTGACCAAGAAGTTGTACGACGCATCCATATAGCGAAAATAGCAATGACACGCTTAGATAAGATCTGGATAGGTCGGGACATTGCAAGGGCTACCAAAATGAGGCTGATCAACTCACTAGTTTTCAGCGTCTTCCATTACGCCTCTGAAACCTCTGAGTTGGTGGGGAAACATGGCGGTCACGATCCTCGGCATCGAGGGACCGACTAAAGAAGAAGAGGCCTAGCGCTTCTGTCGCCCACTTTTTTACTGACGTACTGAAAGTTATGGGTTTGATCCCAGCTGCCCTACATCTTCCTCTTTAAACATATGAGTTTATTTGCTTACTACGAAAGATGTCAAAGATATGTCATCTGTGTTCACTTAGATGGGATGAAAAAAAAAATACCCATTTGATAAATAAAATAGCATTTCTAAAATAAAACTGGCAGTCCATACAGTTAAAACAACGAATTTATTTATTTATCAACGGCAAATTGCCTTTTAAAGAAAAAAAAGATAACATAGAGAGCAGTAAAAATACAAAGTAAAAAAATACATAAGTACATATTAAACTATATAGAAACACATATTGTTATTATTTCCTCCCTCCATAAGCATTACAGAGAGAAAAATTACGTTGTAACGTTGAGTGTTACTTTATTAAGAGGGCTCGACCCTCCCTTGCTCTCTCTTAAGCAAGGAAGCTCTGCCTCTCTTTTTAGCATCAAAAACGACAGGAACCGTTATCTATTACTCTCATACAATATTATGCCACGGACTTTGAGACTCTACAGGGGGTGAGCTGTAACGATCATGATTATGTCCTGAAAAGTGTTAGGTATTCTATAATTATAAATAACATGGGTTTCACATAAAAACTGAATTTATTCATTCAATCAATAAACATTGTAAACTACATGAATTCAAATAACTAAAATTAATTAAGTTTTTTACAAAATCTTCCTGCAGATGGTTGCAGGTTATCTTATTATATGATTTCCAAAAATATAGTAAAATATTGTCAATGCTTCGACTTATTACATCTTTCTTTCCCTCAACTTCTTTTATAATCTTACATAAAGGCCATTTTTTTAATTACTAAATTCTATGAGAATATATCAACTACCGATTTGAATATGAGCATACCATGATCTATATTAAATAAAAAAAATTAAGAAAAGATTACTCAGCTATGTTTCATTCCTGAATTTGAGGGACACGACCTGAACCTCTGAACTTTCCTCCTCTCCAACTGGTTCCCAAGAATTCGCCTTGAAATCTTTTGGTTCACCCTTGAACTGACCTACCCACAGGTCAACTGTTCAACGCGTATGGAGTAAGTACGAAGATAATCCGTCTTTGATTATATATGTGAAGTTTACAACCCTGGAGCTTCTCTCTTCCCCATCCAAATACTTAGGCATACAAGACTCGACGGAGTTTTGAATATTCGCCGTAATTTGATAGTTCCTCACTTTCAACTAAATACTTTATCCACCTCTGCCATCCGAAAATTATTTATCCAGAAAAAGGAATTATACCCTGTATTCTACCCCGAGTCTAGAACCGCATATCTGAAAATTATCATTCAGATATACTTAATATTTAATCTTGACTTGTCTATTTTAATTTTGTCTACTAATGTTACAATTTGTAAATTTGAAATCAACTTTATCGAAAGAAAACGTACCTTATTTCGTTGCGGATTCCATCTTAGGCTTTGCACTAATAAAATGACTTTTTAACTGAATAAACTTTACATTATCCTTCAATATGTATGGATTACATTTTATAGTTAAAATTTTATTAATTACTTTCGTGTCTGAGACATGTCGAGCAATTCACTCACACACTGTCCGTCGCACCACCTAACCTTCTACGTGCCGGCCAAAACTTGTTCGCTGATTTTTTCGTTACCGACGTGACGCAGCAAGCGATATATCTATCTCACTCGCACCCTTGCGGTCGTCATTATATATTCGCTCTAACTAATGTTCCTACTATAGGATATCTCGCTACAATACCCCTCTTCCCAATAAAATTTTTGTGTATTTGAGTATACACAAAATATTTCCCTCTAACCGTCTCCCTCCGAATAGCCGAATCGACTACTTGTCCCTTGCTTCCATTTTTCATCTCCATAAAAGAAAAGAAAGAAAGTTAAATGAACTTATTGTCTCATGGTACGCTCAATAAACAAATACACCTAACTTATCATCTAGAAAATTTTATATTTAAAACAAGAAATTACTCATAACCAACACACCCTAATATCGGACCATCCTTTACTATGAATTTCATAATAAAAAACATTAATTTTCCTTTGAAAATTTAACAAAGGCTTTGTAAGAAAAATTCAATAATAATAACATGATACAGTATATATCTAAATTCCAATTTCGAGATTGACTTTGGGTGTCCTTTCGACTAACTCAACAGCTCAAATTTACACGTACGTTCTTATTCGTACATTTTAGTTTCATTATAATGAAACGTAACCCAGGCGCCACCATAGAATTTTTGTTTGTTTAGAATATAATAACTTAAGTATGCGAGAAATAACAAAAGCTTTGTGTTCTATGGAAAAAACAACTTCCTTCGCATACCTGAGGCATTTTTATTAACTTTAACCTCTTAATTGCCTCGGTCACCCAAAATCGCTCTCTATACTCAGTTAGAGTATTCCTTGGTTACTCTATAAATTATAATTTAACTACTATATTACACTTGTCTTATCATTATGACCTTATCCTAGTGTACTGAGTATTTACATGGCACGTTAAGTCTATAGACTTAAATGGCGACAGGTCATCAAGAGTCAAAAAAATTTTTCTTATCTTTTTCTACACGAACAATGATAGTTATAACTCGCTCTTACATGAGACAAGGTATAACCCATGGCTCATTCATTCAATAGATACAAAAGCATTGACTCTGAAATCTCTAAATTTAAAATTTTTAATTTACACAAATAGCTTAAAATTATACATATGTTCCTTTTTTAAACTAATAAATTTTTAATACTATGACTTTAAATCTTCACTACTCATACTGTATTCCGTCGGCCACAGTATGTGCGAAACCTTCAGGTGAAAATTTTACACCGATTTTTCTCTTATCATAAGTAGACTCACCCTCCTTCCACTTTTCGCTCTTACCTCTCGATTAATACTATCACCATATGCTACGTAACACACGCCCGCTGCGCTGTGTATATTTTCATACTAGACATTTCACTAGACAACCTTTACCTTTTACAAAGTCAGACACATTAGACAGCCTCAGTTTTGGATTCATACAAATTTTCAATATGTTCAACACTCTTCCTTCAAACTTTTATTTCCTCTTTCATTCTAATTCCACATTCATCCCCGGGCCACGCATTTTCTTCCATTACCTTATACATCTCCTCACATACCATCACGTCGAAACATAATTTCTCATTTGACTTATCCTCAACCTAGTCCGTACCAACCTAGTCTATCCCCTTGCTTTCTGGTGATGTCTAAGTAATAATCTATCTCGCCTCAACGAGACTCCGCTCAAAGTGTAACGCACGACTATTTCTCTGTAACCTTCTTCACACAGCTTGACCTGTCCCAAACCTACAAAACAACTCGGCCTCATATGTTGCATTGACCCATGACGCCTGCTGCGTCATTACTTATCAATAATTGCCTCGCGGTCTAATCTTTCTCCATGCACCCCCTTGGGTTACATATATTCGAGAACTTACCGACCACTCACTTCTATTTCGCCTATATAAATTCCAGTTCGCCATCTTAAGTCCACAGCTTATACCCTATAACTTATTTTAAATATTTATATTTTACCTAATAATTTTATTTTTTTTTTTTTTTTTTTACATTTTTACAGTCTAAGACTATCCAGTTATTCAACCATACGTTCCTTCTCTCGATCGGTTTGGGAATCCTTCCTACCTTTCATTTCGCGTTCGGAATTAGTAAAATTTGCGTTCCCCTTCAGTTTTGTCGAATTGAGGCGGCTATAACAATCTACCTGTTTATGCCCTGTTTTATTGCAATAGAAACACCGTATATTACCGTTACGCTTCACGAAGTTATTTGTTAAGTGTTCGTTGCGTGAGCTATTTTTGCTCGTGAAATTTGAATTCGGCTGACGATTACTGTAACGAAACTCATTCTTTCCCTTAGAATCCCCCACGACACAGATGTTTCTCGCCCGTTCGGTAGTTCGACTGGAACTACAATGTTGATCTACTTGGCTACACGTAACATTGTCATTTGACAGTTCCATAATTTTCCCGGATCCCGAGTTATATCTGGTAGACTTCTTGTTGACATATGAGTCATATTTCGCACACACGCTCATTAATTCCCGCGTATTAGTTACGTTAGTCGTTGCTAATAAACCTGCGTATTTTTCAGACAGACCCTGCTTAATAATTTCTATGAATTCTTCACCGTCAATCGGAAAATCGAGTAACTTATTCTTCGCGACCAGTTCTAGAATAAATTCGCTTGCAGATGTACCATTACTCTGCCTTGCTGACATAATTTCTAATTTTAATTCTCTTTGCCTATTATTGCCTTCGAATTGTATCAAAAATTTTCCCTTAAAGTCTCCCCATTGCCTCTCAATTTCTGTTGCTCTAAACCAAACTAAAGGAAAACCTGATAGAAGAATGGGCATGTACCTAACTAAAGAGTCCAAATGTACATTATATACTGACGCTAATTCTTCTACACGCGTCAAAAAATCGCGCGGATCGGTATTTCCCGAAAAAGTTATATTCCATTTCCTCGGATCTACATCTTTTGTTCGACTCACGCCGCTTGATATAACTTGACTCTCCTGGTTCGTTAATAACGGTTTAATATCCTTTTTCTTAAATGAAGGCGATTTCCTTGTATGCTGTTTCACATTCACCGTTTCCGGTGGCTCCGAATCTATATTTTGATATTTTATACCGTCGCCGTCCGATAATGTTGATGCTAACTCCACATCATCTTTAGGTACGCTAAGTTTAATTAAGGGATCTTTGTCCATTTTGGCTGATGTTTCACCAGAAAAGAAAATTATAAAATACTAAACTAAATCTATTTCCAAGCCTGAGTAAACCGAAGTAAATTTTAACCAAAGCTGAAAATAAAAATTTTCTTCTTTGTCTCTTCCTAATTATAAAAATAAAAATTTTCGTCTTCAAAAGCCGAATAAAAAAAAAAAAAAACTTAAAAGAATTGCTAAAGAGATTTATCAAATGATATTTAAGTGTATCATCAATGTAGCTAACGTCAATCTTCACTCTACTAATTTAGGTATTTATTTACCTTATCTATAGATAACTAGGAAAGTCACTATTTACTTTAATAAATATTTTGTACAAGGAAAAAAAAATTAACTCTCTACAACTAAAATCATTACAAGGCACTTAACCAAAAAAATTGTAAATTCCTGCGCTCCCAATCTAAAACATTACAAGCTCGATAGACCTTGCTAAAGATTTCTCGCGCCTGCGTAATATTCTTTTCAATATAAAAAAAAAACAAGTTTCTGACTCAGCACGAGCGATCTATTAAAATTACTTCTTGCACATTACGAGATGTAAACAAACCCGATACATAACCTCTTGACTACAAACTTGCAATCGATAAGAAACGAATTCATAAAAAGGTCCGCTGTGTACTTATCTCGCTAAGGCCACGCGTACACGACTACCTATTCGTATTTGACGACTTCACTCTTTTAACTGAAGAGTCGCTGCTTCCTATTCAAAAATTTACCACTACCACCTCGCTATGTTCAACATACTCAGCTATGTCTATTCGATAGACCCCCCTTTAAAGCAACACAAAGGTAAAAATGGAGACACTCTTCAATTTATACCATACCTCATTCTAAAAATTTTTTTCTATATAAAATCTAAATTTGCAAACGCTTCTTTCAGACCACTAGTTCTTTCTCACACACCTTTCTCAACACGAGCAGTAGAAGTAGAAAAAAAAGAGAGTCCACTAAACTTCAGTAACATATTCAGAATTGTTATTCAATTGTTAGAAAAAATAAAAAATTAATTCAAACATCAACTTGCGGTTTTGTTTTTCTTCTTGAAAGTGTAAAACAATATCTCCGTGTATACATATTTGGTCATTTTAATTAGCGTTTAGAAATTTTTGTTCGCACATCTGTGTGGTCTCAGGAATTTAAACAGCATTCACAGTGAAAGAATTCCAGCCAAAACCTTAATGACTTCATCAATAACATGGATCTAGAACATAGTAATAATCGAGTACATTAGATTATATTCATTATAGATGTCTTAAATATTGGGTTTCATATACACTTTCGTAAATTGGGTTTTTTTTTTTATTTTATTCTTCAAAAAAAATTGTGATCAGCATTTGATCCATCAAAAAAAATTATTTTCATGTATTAACACATTACTATTTTGTTGCCTCCATAACTTCTTTAAAAAAAAAATTATTCATACCCACACTTATAAAATTTCAGCAGAAAAATGCTCTACCCACAGTTCAAGTATACATGTAAATTTCAGCAGAAAAAATTTTTACCCACAATAATATTTAAAAAATTTGTAACAAATTTTTGTTTCAAAAAAAAAAATTAAATGACCCAACTACTGTTTCTTTTACATACCAAAGTAAAACTGATTAAAAGACTTACAACTAGCTTAAAATTAAATGAGGATTTGGCCGTCACTTTTCGCACCAACACTTTCCAAGACATGTACAAGTCGCTACCCCAATGAATTAATCAAATTAGAACAAAAGGAAAAAGTTGGATAATTCGATTTTGTGTCGTTTCTGATGCCTCAAACGTTGGACGCCATTTTGTAACGTTGAGTGTTACTTTATTAAGAGGGCTCGACCCTCCCTTGCTCTCTCTTAAGCAAGGAAGCTCTGCCTCTCTTTTTAGCATCAAAAACGACAGGAACCGTTATCTATTACTCTCATACAATATTATGCCACGGACTTTGAGACTCTACAGGGGGTGAGCTGTAACGATCATGATTATGTCCTGAAAAGTGTTAGGTATTCTATAATTATAAATAACATGGGTTTCACATAAAAACTGAATTTATTCATTCAATCAATAAACATTGTAAACTACATGAATTCAAATAACTAAAATTAATTAAGTTTTTTACAAAATCTTCCTGCAGATGGTTGCAGGTTATCTTATTATATGATTTCCAAAAATATAGTAAAATATTGTCAATGCTTCGACTTATTACATCTTTCTTTCCCTCAACTTCTTTTATAATCTTACATAAAGGCCATTTTTTTAATTACTAAATTCTATGAGAATATATCAACTACCGATTTGAATATGAGCATACCATGATCTATATTAAATAAAAAAAATTAAGAAAAGATTACTCAGCTATGTTTCATTCCTGAATTTGAGGGACACGACCTGAACCTCTGAACTTTCCTCCTCTCCAACTGGTTCCCAAGAATTCGCCTTGAAATCTTTTGGTTCACCCTTGAACTGACCTACCCACAGGTCAACTGTTCAACGCGTATGGAGTAAGTACGAAGATAATCCGTCTTTGATTATATATGTGAAGTTTACAACCCTGGAGCTTCTCTCTTCCCCATCCAAATACTTAGGCATACAAGACTCGACGGAGTTTTGAATATTCGCCGTAATTTGATAGTTCCTCACTTTCAACTAAATACTTTATCCACCTCTGCCATCCGAAAATTATTTATCCAGAAAAAGGAATTATACCCTGTATTCTACCCCGAGTCTAGAACCGCATATCTGAAAATTATCATTCAGATATACTTAATATTTAATCTTGACTTGTCTATTTTAATTTTGTCTACTAATGTTACAATTTGTAAATTTGAAATCAACTTTATCGAAAGAAAACGTACCTTATTTCGTTGCGGATTCCATCTTAGGCTTTGCACTAATAAAATGACTTTTTAACTGAATAAACTTTACATTATCCTTCAATATGTATGGATTACATTTTATAGTTAAAATTTTATTAATTACTTTCGTGTCTGAGACATGTCGAGCAATTCACTCACACACTGTCCGTCGCACCACCTAACCTTCTACGTGCCGGCCAAAACTTGTTCGCTGATTTTTTCGTTACCGACGTGACGCAGCAAGCGATATATCTATCTCACTCGCACCCTTGCGGTCGTCATTATATATTCGCTCTAACTAATGTTCCTACTATAGGATATCTCGCTACAACGTGCAACACGTTTCTTCAGTATAATAGAAGAATACAATAATTCGAGATTACAAGGCTAATGGATGACTGATGACAGTTGCCAGAAATTTGATTAGAAGTCTCCGTCTAGGTGATACATAAGAGGAGAGGTATTTGGACGAATGAAATATGGACCAAGAAAAATCTGGAGAAGAGAAGGAATCCGGGTAGGCCACAGCTGAGGTGGTCTGATGAAATTAAGGAGAGTGACTGTATATCAGGGGCATAGAATGAGGATCTTTAGTCACGAAGAGAGGTTATGTCCATTATTGCAACTGAAGATGAATGATGATAATGCTTGGAGAAACATATTCATCCATACATGGAGCTATAACGAATATGGAGTCTTGGCCATCTTTAGCATAATTTGTCGTTCCACTGTATCAGCCTGCTACTTAATTAATAATAAGGCTACATATCTAAAATATTGACTGAAAAAGATACCGAGTAGACGGGAACAAAGGAACGAATTTGATATCGCCATTCGTTGTTGGTTTTAACTGTAATGAAACGTCACTGCTCGACATGAAAAGGATATAAACTTTGTACTTTGGATGTTATACAAAAATATTATTCCGAGATACGATTATTATGACACTTATAATTGTATAAATTATTCATAACTCCGTGTACGTACACACCCAGTAGCAGCAACCTAACACGAACCTAGCGCCGCACCTGCTCCTCTCCATCATCATCCAAATTAAAATTGTATCTCTTTTTTACAACTTCGAAGATTTCAGACGCGCGAAGAAAAACCAAGACTTTGTTACGTCGGTTATAAATCTTTCTGCCTTTTTGTTGTTGTTTATTTCGTGTTTTATGCTACTCGCCGTCCACGATGACAGCATAGTTTTATTATTTTAATCTCATTCAACAGAAATATTTCGCAAAAGTGTAAATCTGCTATCATTCTTCTAATGCAGTTCTTTATATGTGTTGATCTTTTCATTTGTGCAGTATGCATTGACATCATTCCTTTTTAATAATTTAACTAAAATAGAAATTTGTTTTCCAGATTCTTGGTAAAATACTCAAACAAAACATACATACGAATGACCCTAGATTAGACACACAAGTATAGTGATGTTTGACCAGTCCAGGGACTTTTGTTTAATAATTTTCGTTAAAAACTCCTTCCACCTGCATGGCTCCGACTGGTAAAAAAATTTTGCCTTTTCTCCAGTCTTCTTTTTTACATATTATTATTATTTTCAATGTTATCATCCGAAGGTGCTATTTTTGTTATGTATCAAAAATAAAGTAGAGTCAATTGATTAAACCTCTGTATTTAGACATATTGGCAATACTGGCTTTCTAAAATTACTAATACCTGAATAGTTTTATGTCTTTCTTCATTCGAGGGAAAAACGTCAGCTTTTGAAAAGCATTTAAAAGTTTTGTTATCTTAACATTTTTTTAATGAATCTCAGCTCACTTAAAGTGAACAAAAAGACACTCTTTTACAGTAAGTTACTAAAAGATTGTGATGTGCAAGAGGAAGATGGTCTGCACCTCTGGGATCGAACCCACGACCTCCAGTGCAAAAGTCAGCGACGGAGCCGCCAGGCTACCACCACTTCACATGATATTTATTTATTTTCGATTTTTTTTTCATCAGCCAGCATTACAGTATTCACCTATGCACAAATCTAGACTCTTCTTTTATTTTTGATAAAGGAAATATTATATATCCTTTGCCTCTTTATGTCATTCTGTGGCCATGACTTGACGAATGGTTGTTTCGTTCAGCCATTTTCTCCCATTTATTTCCAACTTTCATGATCATCTCCAACTTCATTATATTTTCTCTTTACTGCATATTTGGATTCTTAAAGTGATACTTGATGTGATCTCCGAGTAAGCTAACACTATAAGAAGTTACTCATACAAACAATACAACACGAAGTGGTTGGTTGGCCAGTAGTATCAGTCGGCGGCTTTCATATGTACGTACAGCGTATTGAAGGTCGTGGGTTCGAGTCCCGTTGCCGACCATTTCCACTTTCATAACACAAGCTTTGCTTTATGTAAAAGATGTCGAATGTGTATTTTTTATGTTAACTTTGAGTGAGCCCAGATTTATTTTTCTAAAAAAAAAATATGTTCTCCTTGTCTAAACTTTTTTTTTTATTTTTGTATTTTCGCAGGGACAAAAAGGCGATAAAGGTGAACGTGGAACTGATGGAAGATCCGGAATAGATGGAACTCCTGGTACTCCTGGTTTACCCGGACCTCCAGGGCCATCTCCAACAATGATTCCAGTTCCAGGACCTCCTGGACCTCCAGGTCCGCCAGGGCCCCCTGGATTAGCTGTTGTCGGGCCTAAAGGAGAGCCAGGAATGATGATTCGTTCAGGACATGTGTATGGTGATGCAGCATTTGGACCATATGGTCGACCAGGTAATGTGCTTTTTTTTTGGAAGCGCCCGCGAGGTTGAGTTCTGTTCATCTCGGATGTTCTGAGTATGTGTTTGCTTCTGATGGTGTCCGCTCTAGCACTATGTACTCTTGTAATGTGCTTAATCCCAAACTCCATTTACGCCCCACTTAGGGGCATAGGGAGGCAACAAGAGCTCTCCAATGCGCTCGATTTATGACCTCCTCCCACACCATTTCCAGATTCCTCAGCTCTGCTTCAAAGGAGCGGAACACAGTATGCGAGGGTCTTCCTAGTCTTCGGGACCCTGATGGGGGAAAGAACAGCCCTCTACTCGGCCAACTGTCATTCGGCATCCTTAACCCAGCCAAGTCCATCTCCTCCCCATAATGGTAGAAGTGATGGGCTCATATTTTGTAAAAATTAAAACAAAATTCCTTTGTCTCGTAAGAATGTTTACATTTAAGAAACATTCTCAGACTATGGTTGTGATAAATGAGTGGAAATAAAGAAAAGGTTCGCCGTCCAAAAGACTCCGTGCAGTTAATCCTGAAAGCCTTAGTTAATCCAACTACCAGAAGGAGCGCTCCTGCCTTTATTTATAAAACAATTTGGCTAAAGAAATATCTATAGCGCACCTTAGTGCGTAGGTGTTTTGGGCAGGTGTATGAAAAGGATTTTGTTCAAGGTAATTAGGCAGATACCTGTTGTTTTTACACGGAAACATTACTTAACAGAATATCTGCGATTCTTGTAAATTTAATAAAATATCTCTCTGTTTGTGCTAATATTCTTAAACATTTTAATATTGCTTATTTTACTTGTGTTATGTCGACACTTAAGATCAGTAAAATGATGACGATATTACCACCCACGTTTTGACCCAACTTTCTTCTTCCGTCGGTTATACTTCATAATCACAAAAATATCAAATTCACTCGTGAAATAATTTTCGTTGGTGAAAAGTCTTAAAAAAGAGATTTTCGGAAAAAAAGTTTTTTCTCACGGTTAAAATTTGGGTCAGGCGGTTTGATTGATATCTTAACTTTCGGTTATAAAACTGTCAATGTTTGTCCTGGAAAGCTTGGTACGTATATCCTTACTTATGACCTGCCAAACTTCCAAGAAGAAATCTTCGTCATAATTCTCTTAACTTTTGCTCGGGACGAACTTACTTCGCAAACAAAGAGAAATGTTTTGATTTAATATTAATGCGAAAGTAATAATATTGTTTCGTCGCAATTATTATTAGTTTCTATTATTAATTGAAATGGACTATTTTAAAAAGTCGATACGAGTATTGTTTTACTTTGAGAACAAACTAATTCATTTTGTGTATTTTATAATCTTGCCACTCAAAACTCATGTTGAGAACAAACGCAATTCACGTGTTCTTTTCCTCGTTCAAACCCTATTTTATTTCTGCTATTGTTTTGAGCAGCTCGAATCAATAGATTCAACGTGTTTTATTCAAAACAATTGAACCAAAAATAAAAAAAAAAAACAAACATTCGACTAGCATTTATTCAAAATTAAACAATATGGGTGTTGTTTTTATTTCATTCTCACTTTGCGAATTTTGTCAAAGGTATCTGATGTGGACATGCGAGATTGTTTGTTTTATTTTGAACTGAATAGCCAAATATTTTTCACTGATACTTTCATTAATGGCGCTGATCCCGCGTATCGCATACAAAATTCATTTGCCTTATTTTATGCAATACAAATCTAATTACACTAATGACCCGTAAAAAATATATATTTTTGCCGATAAAAACATTTGTTATAAAATCGAAATAATAATTATAACATGTTCATGAATATTTGAATTATTTTTCTGCCAACCTTCTATCTGGAACAGCCTCCAAGAGTCCATTGGATGAACTCAAAGCATTAAAGGATCTCAAGGATAAGGATTCGGTCACAAATGGTAAGAATTCTACTCTAAAACAATAATTGTGGTTGATTATATTTTGTTGCTTTCTTTGCCAAGATCACGCATATACGGCTGAATTCGGTTCAGTATATTTTCGTTCGCTGTCAAAAATGCTTGCAGTCGTTAAGCGGTCTGTGTTCAAAACATTTGACCGAATAAGAACCGAATGAAACTGTTAATTTCAACTTATAAAGCAAACTATTATGTTGTTTTAATCGAAAGCTAATTGCACGCAAATAAGCGCTTATTAGCGTGCAATTTGTGTTCTAAAATCAAACGATCGAATCATTCGGTCATTTTAGTTTGAAAATTTTTCGAAACTCTTTCGATGATCGTTTCGATATTCGATCATCGAAAACTTATACTAAGGCCACAGTTGCTTTGAAAAAGTTGCCAATACGCGGGAGCCCTTAAAAATGTTTTTAGATCACCATAGTCGTGAACAAAACTCATTAATATTGAAATTATTTATATAATAATAATACCTAGTTATGTCGAAAAATCCCCAATGATAGGATTCAAATAATTTCGTTTAGTTTACGCAGGCTTTATATAGCGAAGTGTTTGTTTATTCAGTTACAATTTCATGTTTTATTTATTTTATCTGAGAAAAAAATGTAAGAAAGTATTATAATTATTATTGTTTAGATTTTTGAAAATATTTTACAGAAAAAATATCTTCTTTTCAAAAAAAAAAAGACTATTTATTTTACACAAAATAAAATATTGATTATTCAAGAAAAGGAATAAAAATGTGTACTCGTTAGGACAGTTAAATAAAAAATGTTAATTTGAACAAATCGTTGATAACAAAAAACACAAAATCTTAAATATTTTTTATTACTTTTTCTCTTCCTGAGTAAAACATTATTTAAACGTTTTTCTTTGTTTGTTTGTTTTTTTTTCTACCGATTGGAATATTATTCTTCATTCCACAATATAACTTAATTTACTCTCTTAAAATTCAAACATTTTCATCTGAATTGTTTGTTCAGAAAAATAAATAAGAATGCCTCATACCCTAAATAACTACTTAAAATGCGCAACACAAAAGCTGTTCGAAGACTCAATTTGAAGGTTGTTTCTTTATAGCTTATAACATAACCTTTCTGAGTTTTATTTTAATTTTGAAAATGGCACATTGTAACATGGAAAAGACGATAACTTCAAATCATCATGCCTTCAGATTTTATCAAGAAATTCAGTTGATAAAAGTGAGCTGAGAATACCTATTGAATTTTTGAAAAGACCATGTAGTGAGAGTAAGAAATGCAAAATTGTTGAAATAAAACAAGATATTTTATTTCAACAATTTTGCAATAAATTATGAAATAAATCAAGTTATAGGGGTAAAAAAATCAGGGTATGGAATTGAATTAAGTTAAAAATATTGAACAGAAAAAAGTTTTAAAACATAGAATATATTATGTACCAATATAAAAATGGAATGTTTTCAAAATGCTTTAAGAGTGAAAAATTCACTAGGTAAAAGTAAGTGTGAATAACGTCGAGTTTTGTAACTGTAAGGTCTCATTAACTTATCAATAAACAATGTTGGAATAATAGGAGTGAGAAGGCAAGAATGACGTGTATCGAATGTCAGAAAAATAGGACAGGTTTTTTTAGAAACATAATGCGAAGGAAATATTGAAGATTTGTTCTCCCTGCCTATTTCTTCATGGATCGTGATGGCTAAAATAATGCTATTCTTCTAAAATGTTGACTAATTGTGTAAAGAGTGCATTGAGTCATAAAAACTTTGGTCAATAGTTAGGAATTAGTTATAGACATTTTGGGACACTTAAAGACGATACGGAAGTTGTGAGTTCAGTTCAAACCATATTCCTCTTTCTCGAAATAATTTTTACATAAGAAGTTGAAAACCTTTGATATAATAACAAAATGTTATACATAAATTTGTCTTTAAAATACAATCATAATTTGTTTGCATTCTTAAAAGTGCAACAAATCTGCAATGCAGTTGGACAACTCTTTCTGAAGCTAAGTATGCCACGTTATTATAAAAGGAGCCATGGGATTGGCTGGATGAGGGAAATAAAATAACAATATTTAAAAATAACAACGTTATACTACAACATGCATAAACAACTTTGTAATATAGGATTTAAAAAAAAATATTTTGTAGAGACTGTGATTTTACAAAATTATTTTCAACTAGAGAAGTTAAAATTCTTGGCAAGATATCTTGTTGAAATATACTGAATATTATATTCTTCAAAGAACACTTCATCACTTCTTTGTTATAATAACAATAGGAATAAATATCAGCACTTTTCTTTGCAAAGGCGTCGACAAATCCGGCAAAACCTATTACCTGAGGCAATTTTTCTGATTAACCGTTCCCGTCCAAACTGGTACAGGCCAACCTCGGATAGAAATTTTATGTAAAAAAAAACTCTTTGAAAAAGTCTGACCAGACAGGAAATGGAATCCGAGACCACTTCAGAGCGCAGAAGTTGGCGCCTATACCACTTACCTATTGAGGTCGGTACAAGATATCAATCATTTCACAATAGATTATTAATAAAAAATTTTGAACATTTCAACACAAGATAAAGAACTCATTGGTAGCTTTGTAGTGGACCTTTGGTCAGGCTTTACCCAAACTCAGTGACCATCATCTATCTTATCTGCTTTACCTACTTAAGATGAAACATTTCAAAATTGTATAAAGAACCGACCTCGGTAGCTTTGTAACATGGGCACCGCCTTCAGAGCAAGTAGTCCATGTTCGACTCCCGATCGGTTCAGAAACTAGCCTTAAAATTTCTTATCGGGATTGGAATCCTGTCTCAGATCGGAGCGGACCGGTTGAATGGTAGAGAATGCTTCAACCAAAACAATTCGCCGGCTCTACTTACCTACTGACACCAGCTATGTGTTATGTGACCGACCTCGGTAGCCTAGTTGTACTAGCACGGACTTCAGATCCGAGGTCCCAGGTTCGATTCCCGGTCGGGTCAGAGTTTTTCTAAGTGTTTTTTCACTTGGAATTTCTACCCGGGGTTGACCTGTCTCAGATTGGACGGGACCGGTTGACTGGAAAAAACTGCCTCAGGCAATAAGTTCCGCCGGCTATACTGACACCTTTGTATAGAAAAGTGTTATATTATTATCAATCTTCAAATTCATAATATAAAAATAGAATAATATGATGATATATAAATACACCTTTGAATTTTTATTATATTATATTGTAAAATGCTGTCAATTTTTATATTAAAACTAGCTTTCCCGACAGACTTTGTCCTGTGTTCCTAACTATGAATACCTATTGAATTCGAATTTGTATGGTGTTATTATCATTTGGCCAATGTGATTCCGAACGATACGTCTGTTTTAAGCCATGTATATTCCATCCGTATTTTATCAATCGCACCAATCGACAATTTCTGTCAAATTTCAAAATTGGAATAAAAATTATAAAAGTACTAATAAGGTTGTCTACGTAGAGTTTTCTTTAATTTTCTAATTTTCCATGCATTTTTCTTAATTTTTTTCTTCCAAAAGGACATTCTCCTGACAAAAGCCTACACGACAAAAAAAGAATTAGCGAAATCGGTCCAGCCGTTTAGGCGTGATGCGATGACATCGGGAAATAGCTCTCCATTTTTATATATAAGATTAAGCGTTTTTATTCCATGGAAAAAATATGAATTCCTTTACGAAGTTGTTACCCATTATCCGTATCTTATTCTCGGAAAAATATCTGTGACAGTGTCTTTGTAACAGGATTATAATACTTGAACTTATATGGCGCACTCTCAAGCAGCACAAGGAGCACTCGCCCGGGTCTGAAATGTCAACTTATTATTTGATCCTTTGCCAAAATGATAACACTACTGAAATAATAATAATAATTTGGTTGAAGAGCCGCTGCAGGGAGAATGTGAAATCATAAAAATGTCAGTTTATGAATCGTTCATTACTGAAAGAGTTAACTGGGAAACGAAACAATCTATTATTATAAGGGAGAAGTATTTGATATTAAATTATGATAATTTAAATGAATTTATTTGAAAATCATATCATCAAGATAACGTCTTATTAGGACGTTAGTACATAACAACGTTTTTTGTAATTTTTTTCTAAAAACAGAATTATACGCGGTTGAAACATTGATGTTCTTTGTATTGGATACGCCATTGGCCATAATATTTTCAAAACATTATGTCTCATTTTTGTTTATAAGGCACGGAAGTAATCAGACGTCGAGGGGAAGAAATTGTAAGACCAAAACTTCAAGCAGATAGTCTTCATAAGAACAAAATGCTAGGCAAGCGCGCTTTCGTTGCGAATACCAGTATTCGGGTTGAGCCAAATTTATTTGAATGTTTTTTATCAGTACCTTTAATAAAATAATAAACTTACAGGGCCCCCAGGACCTCCAGGTCCACCAGGACCGCCAGGAAAATCCACCCCCCTTGGAGATGAAGATCCACCACCACGCGTGATTTCAAGTGCTGTCACCTTCCAAAACTCTGAAGCTATGACCAAGGTATGATTTTTTTGTCAATTAATTAAAAAAAAACTTCTGTTTTAGCTGTAAAACAAATTAAATTATTCAAATTGCATGTTTAAAAAAAAATGTCAGAATCAAAAGATTTCAATAATCTCCCCAATCTGAGTATTAAAAGGTGAAAAGTCAAGTAGGTAGTGAAGATCAGTTTTATTGGAAATGGATTTCAATTTCGAATTTCGAATCCATTCGAAGATTATCCCTTACTTATTATTTGAATACAAATCTTCGTGATGTAATAATATCATTATTTGATCCACTATTTGGTGAAAAAAAAACTACAATTCGAACACACTCGGGAGTAGGTAAATAAGATCTCTTTTTTTCGTACAACGTGAAAAGTAACATCATAATATTATAGAAGTATATATTCAAAATTTGAATAACGTGTATCTTTTTCATAATATATTTTGATTTATTGTACACCATGATAGTATCGTAAGAAAAAAAAGGATCTATTCATCTCTTGTGAGAAAAAAACGAAAAGCGTCCCTTATCAAAAAGAAAAGAGAAAGATAGATGGATGATAAAGTAAGCTTTTTAGTATGCATTTCTCAAAATCACGTAGAGATCTAAATCTTCGAATCATCCTTTCAAACGGTTTCAGTTCCATATAAAGGCGATGTCACCCTTCGGTGTCAAATATATATACGGCAACCCTGATGATAAGATTAAATCGCTGAAGGAATTCGGATGTATCTTAATGTTTCCTTTTTTTTCAAAATGAATGAATTTGTTAGGTTCAAACGTAGATTTTCTTTGCTTTCAAAATATCAAGCAACACTCTTCAATTGTTGTAATATACACCGTAGGTATTTATCAATTGCGTATTTTTTATCGTCATTTTTACTTGTTGATCAGCACCATTCGACTCTCCAACACTATGAATACTTATTTTGAAACTTTCATAATTGGCCTCCGATATACATTTTTATTCTTCAAATTTTTAATAGGTAGGTGCTATGGAATGTTTGGCTTAAAACTTCTTGATTTTATCATTGGCATTGTTGAATGACAATAATTTTGGACAAGATTATTGAATCGAAATGTTTTGTCCAATGTCTTATCAAAAAGCTGTCTCTTAATAAAACCACCTTTTGATTTGTCTTTAATTTGGAGTGAACTCAAAGAGTGCACTTTAAAAGCCTTCAGCTAACTTTCTTTGATAAGAACCTACTGTTTATTTAATGTAAATTAAAAGACAAAAATGTAAACTGTTTGATGCGTGTGTGTTGCTCATTCTCTTCTATGTGTGTGAATCATGGCACTCAACCAAAGTTCAGGCACAAAAAGTTTCCGCGTTTGAAAGAGTTTCGAGAGAGTTTTCACCCATCACTTTTACTTTTATAGAGAAAAGGTGAACATGGCTTAAATATGAATGCCGAATGAGAGTTAGCCACGGATAGCGATGATGATGAAAAAGATTTTCCTACGCCGTTTTCTTTTCCTTCGAAGAAGAGTTGAGTGATTTGGACATGGGGTTGAGAGTAAATTATCGCGATCAGTGGAACGCTCTTGTTGCCTCTGTAAAGTCCTAAAGGGCGAAGAGAGATAGACAAGAATGAAATTGCCAGGATAAACAATATAGCCGTTTCTCCCACAATGGGTTAAAGTCCGTAAAAGTGAGAATCCATTACAAAAGCGATATACCCCGTTTAGAGATATTTTCTTAAAAGGGCTTTGTTCCCCCTAAATCAAATATTCATATTCCGTGGTAACTTGGTGGGGTGTAATGGGTTAATCTTCCTAGAATAGCCTCAATAAATCACTTCAAAATATTAAACATACACGACACGTGTACTATGGTGAACTGTGGGGCTAGTACGAGTTTCATCGAAAGCTAATTGCATGCTAATAAGCGCTTATTATCGTGCAAATAGTGTTCGAAAATCAAACGATCGAATCATTCGATTATTTTTGTATGGAAATTTTTCTAAACTCTTTCAATGATCGTTTCGATATTCGATCATCGAAAACTTATACTAGTGGTACTGATTCTATAATAGTACGTTTACATGTCAATTGCATTGCAATGTTGGTTTTGCGAAGTACAGGATTCGCATTCTTTTTCAATTAGGTAGGTATACCTAATAATAACTGTCAACAACAAAATGTCAAACCACTTACTTCCTTTCTCCTTTATTCCTGTCCCTAGACTTTAGCCTCTACATTCTTTTACCTCAGCAGATCCGACTGTAAACTTACGTTTTTTTTTTGTTTTTTTTTCTCACCTATTAAGGGTCATTCATTCATTCTCCCTTTAAACCCCACGTATGGGCATAAGGAGGCCCACACCATGTCTATATTCCACAGCTCTGCTTTCAAGGAGTAAAACACGGTATGACACCCTGATAGAAGAAAGAACAGTGATTTACTCTTCCAACTGTCATTCGGCATCCTTAATCCATACATAAGTCCATAACCTCTCTATAATGCTAGAAGTCACGAACCTTCGCTGGGTGCACCGGCATTTAGTGTCGTTCGTGATTCGGTGGTACCATCTTATACCCAAAACTCTCCGATGCACTTCGTTTCGAAAGCAGAAACTTTTGGTTCCTGGGTTTTGGTCAGGTGTCACAACTCTCACCCAAACAGGAGAATGGCCAACACACGAGCATTTAACAGATTACTTAACGTCTCGACACTAAACGCCGACGCTTTTCATACCTTGTTCTACTATTAACAGTTATTATGTTCCTGTTTGCTTCTGATGGTTGCGTAATACTTAACTGGTGTTTTTGCTATCCATACCCTTTATGTAATCATTTTTGTACATCTTTCTTTTAAAATCAATACAACATTGAAATACCAATGTGTCTGCTGGTATATCCACAAATCTTTCCATAGTTTCGTTTGAGCATGACATAAACGAACACATCGATCAGAAGCGAAAGAAGTTTGTTTGGAATAAAAAAATTAAAGGTTCCTACTCTATGCCTACCCTAAGGGATACGGCATGATGAATTAAAAAGAAATTGTTTATGCTTTTGTTCTTCAGGTCAGATCAGGGAGGGAAATCATGTAGGTACGTATATAATATGCAGACTGCATACCACTCATAATATATTAATGATTAATTATATTATGCAGACTACCCGTGTGAAAATAATTAAACAAATAGGTACCACATCTCATTTTTGCCAGAACTTGTAAGAAAAACCTTCGCGGTGGTCCTCTTATTCCAAATAAACTCATACCAAAACAACTATTATTGTAGTTGAACAACATTTTGATTTTCGACGCGCAGAAGGTCCAATATCAATTTGTTGTGACGCCTCAATAATGATTTCAAAAGATCGCAGTACACGACCTATTGGTAGACAATATTATGATATTTTATTTTTTCTTATATTTCTTCCATACATACAATAAAAATGTCAATAACAGAAAATACTTAACCTCTGTCTCTTGGTGTAGGTAGCTACCTACCTATATATTTTGTTGTTTCTCCACTGGTAGAGAGATTAATCGAAATAAGATTTCATTGAAAACGTTAATTTGTTCGACCTTTTTTTTCTTCTTTTCGTTCCTCGTTTTTTTTTATTTTTCTCATTATTTTTTTTATTTGATGTAAGATTCGTACATTACGATATTATTATTACTTTTTAATCAAAAAAAAAAAATCTTAGTAATAATTGAATTAGCCGTGTACCCACCAACCGAAGGTTCTTTTTTTTTGTAAATAAGTAAATGCCTACCACCCCGTCTTGCGTATATTGAGTTTTTACGTTTTGGTAAAAATATTAAATTAAAATAATTAATTTTTCTTCTTTGATGAAGAGATTAAAATTTCCAGCCTATTGTTGGTAGATAAAAAAAAACATTATTTAATCTAGGATGTGGTTTAATTCTGTTTTTTTTTTGTTGTTATCCGTATAATATAGATCTTTTTAGACCACTCTGCCCTCTGACCGAACTGCCCAGTCAAGTCCTCCCGACTTTGGCCGTCAATTGGGCAAAGGCCTCCCTGTCGACTTCATGAATCGTTTCCCCAATGGTATAAATTCCAGT
Organism: Mystacides longicornis; assembly: GCA_963576905.1. Taxonomy (NCBI): domain Eukaryota; kingdom Metazoa; phylum Arthropoda; class Insecta; order Trichoptera; family Leptoceridae; genus Mystacides; species Mystacides longicornis. The sequence continues at coordinate 16,206,188 of OY756431.1, forward strand.
AAACTCCCTTTTTGTTGAGGAGCCATGATACCTATCTTCTACTCACTTCATAATATCTTCCCTCGATTAGGTATAAGCTGCAGAAGTGAGTACTTATCGCCGTTTAGAACGTAGTCAAGGTTTAAGATCTAACGCATTTTAATGTTTGTCAGTAGTTCTCTATCATTTTTTGCCCAAATAAGGGACCACAAGTTGCTGAACAATGACCATATCCATCCGAGGGATACGAAAGCACTTCAAATGACTACACAAGCTTTAAGTAGCTTACTGTGAAAGAGTCAAGGAGTGTATTTGTGTTCACTTTGAGTGAGCACAGATTCATTAAAAAAAAATTTGTTGGTTAATTTCAAACTCAGAACTGAAAAACTTTGGCCAAAGCTAAGCCGAAGTCGAGAGGATCTGACATGCAACTTTCAAAGAAGAAAAATCTACGTTTTCATTTATGTAATTTTCCCTTTGACACTATACTTAGGTCCATATTGAGGCAAGAAGAGGCCTACTTTGGCTATGTCTTGCGCAGTTTCAATGATCTCCTCTCATACTTTGACCAATGTCCGTACTCCTCAGCTCTGCTTACAATGAAGTATTACAGGGTATTCATCGTCTTTATTTATTTATTTATTTATTTCACGGCCAGTAGGCCTTTTACAGGAAAATAATAATTTGTACAAGAAAGATAGAGATTACATATATATATATACAGTACTTAGTTAGATATAAATAATAATACAAGTATACCTACAATAATTATGGCAAGTTAGAATACTTAACAACAATCAAGAAATACAGCGACAACAATACGGAATAGTATGATGAACACTGCATAGGTGCGTACACTCGTACATACACACTCAACCTGGCCGGCGCAGTCCGCGCACAGCTCAGGGCCGCACTTTACAACATTATTACCATTCAATCAACCAAAAATCAAATTTAATTGACATACTCGCTCACTACAAAATAAATTTAGAAAAGGGAAAAAAAAACAAAAAATAACAATAACCAGTAGGTACACTTGCGTACGTAAGAGAAAATAAATTCATATCAACAAACATTCACAACAAAAAAGCCTTTACAAATTGGCTGCCACCCTCGCCTTAAAAGTAACCAGCGAATCACCAAAAATGTCCGAAACATTTGCAAATTGATTTCCCAATCTAGACAGTCTATTAATAGGGGAGTTAAAAGCATAATTTCTTCTTGTGTAATCAACATAAAAAGTTTGTACCTGCCTAGTCGATCTACTAGGAACATGAATGTTGAATAGCTCTAAGATGTCAGGACAATCTATATTCGCATTGAAAATTTTGTGCAAAAAAGATAAATCCAACATTGTTCTTCTATCGGAAAGACTTCTAAGACCCATCAAACCAGAAACAAATTAATTTATAATGTAACATAAATATAATACAAAAGTGGTAATAAAAATAGATAGGTACCCGCAAAAAGTAAGTTTGAAAATAAGGTAGCTTTGGGCTCTGATCCAGCCTGAAAACACAAAAACCCTCTTACCTTCTTAGCACCAACCACCTCAGTTCTTTTTTATTAATAATTATTATTCAAATTTTAATCCCTCTCGACAAAAAGCCTTTTTAAATTATTTTAATTTTAAAATCATAATAATATTTTAGTACTTGGGTTTTTTTCCACGAACGGTGATACTTGTCGATAACAATGAAGCAAATAATCTATTTAGCTCCCTTAAGCCTTTCTCCTAGCCGTATAATAGACTGCAGTGTTCCGCAAATGGTTTGCCGCGGCACACTGGTGTACCGTGGCCATCTGTTGGTGTGCCGCGAAAAAATGAGACCCAAGTGTTTGTAAAGGCTCATGGTTCAGATTTGGTTTCTGTGTTCAAAGGATAAGAATGGGTAGTAAAAGTTATTTATCTGCCTGATACAAGTACCTATTCGCCCATTTAAATGAGCACAGAGAAAATGAAAGTCGCAACAGTCGTTAAGTAATTCCGCCTTTAAGAAGATTGCTCCAAATTTTGATCGCCTGATGTAAAGAGTTATTCATTAAACTTTACGCCGCGTTTAATGGGTGAGGGGAGAGGGGGGGGTCAAATCTCCAAAAAATTACGTAATATTTAAACGGCCCCTATTTTTCATTGGTGTACCTCTGAAATTTATTGATTTGCAAAAAGTTTGCGGAACACTGCAATAGAGCGTTGATGATTACTTCCTTTATCCCAAGATTAATATCTCGAAAAACTGATTCTACGAAAGAAGTTTTGGTTGTTAAATAATTTATAATCCAATGAATATAAAAAATCCAATATTCAATAAAGAAATATACCTACTCTACGCGTTAGAAAGAGAATAATTTTACCTTGGATAGTTTGTATGTATATGAAGCCATGTCCACACTAGGCATCAAAATGTTGTCAACTTTTTAGTGGCAACAAATAAAGTTTCTTGATAAGCCTAAAAGAAAAACAAGTTACTTCCATTGTATGTGGGCGTTGTGCATCCACACCAGTTTGTTATTGAAAATGTTTTTGTGCGAATAATTACAGAAAATGTACCTATCGATAATTAATATTTGATCTTAATGTTCTGAATGAGGCTAGTACGAGTTTCATCGAACGCTAATACAATAGCACGCTCATAATCTTTTACTAGCGTGTAAATTGTCTTCCAAAATCTAACGATCGAATCTTTTCAAAAAATTTTCAAACCCTTTCGATGATCGTTTTGATGTTAATCATCGAAAACTTACTTATGTATCTAGGGTTACTTTCGGCGTCTTATTGTACATACCTACCTACCTACCTACTTGATACCATACTTAATTAAATTGATTTATTATTTATAATACCTTCTTGAGAAGTTATTATTCGGTTTTCTCATGATTAGACCAATGGATCCCTAAAACATTTCAAAAATGCTATCTGCTTGTTCAAACCTTTTTCTTTAAAAAAGTAGCCTCTACATTTAAAATTTATGCTATTTATTCCATATTAGTTCGTTAGTATATCAATCAATTAATGATGTGTAGCTTCAATGTGGGCAGGTTATTACTACCTATACAAATCAATAAGGAGAAAAACGTAAATAACTTATTGTTGTAAATTTTCGGCTTACCTATCCGACTTAATTATTAAATTTTCACCATTGGGAGATTAAAATATGCTAATCGGATTATGTAAAAATTAAACCTGCCTTAATCCAAAATCATTGAATTTAAGTAGACCTGTTCTATATTCTTTATACGCTATACCTACCTTAAATTTTTCATTGAATTTATTCTTTTGTTAAAATTTATTTCATTATTCATCATCTTCATATTTTAAATTTTGGGGTTCAAATTATGCGGAAAGAGACTGATTGATAAGGTGAGGAATGAGAATATTAGAAAGGAATGTGGAGTGGATGTTAGCGTAGTGACTAGAATGAAAGTTAATAAATTAAGGTGGTTTGGGCATTTAGAGAAAATGAACGAGGAGAGAATGACAAAAAGGATAATATATAAAACTGAAAGAATGGGTGCACGCAGACGAGGCCGACCTCGAATGACATGGTCCGATCAAATCGGTTCAGTCTTAGAGGAGGGCCAAGTCAAGAGCAAAAGGAATAGATAAGGATGTATGCGGAATGTTATGCTTTTGGAGGAAGCGAAAGAGGTTTGTTTGGATAGGAAAGAGTGGAATCCGTACTCTGTGCCTACCCCCTTCGGGAAACGGCGTGATGGGTAAAAAAAATCAGTCGGTATAATTTTACTCCGTGTACTCAGGTTGGCTCTGAAAAGAGCCGTTGGTCGCCCGACGTTTCGATTGGATTCCACCAATCATCATCTGGGGCAGATGGGAAGCCGCTGGGAAGCAGCTGAGTACACGGAGTACCCAAAACGTTTCGTTCACGCATCGTATATTTCTCTCCGTGACCACCTCTTCACAGAAAAAAAAAAAAATATATATATATATATATACACACATTGTAAAATGCTTATGTTTTTTTGTATTTTTTTGGGAATAAAATAAATATAACCATATTATGTTGGACACATGAATATATCTATAGAATTATAAATACTTACAACGTTTTAAATCGATACACTTTTAATCTTTGGGCCAAAAAATATGAGACAATATCATTGTTGTGGAGGAATTAACTTTTGTGTTTGAAGATATAAACGCATGCAGCTCTTATTGACTGAAACCTTTCATCACAAGTAAAGATATATGCTATCTCATTGACATCTACATTGAAATTCTGAAACCAAACTCAATGATAAAATTGCCATGTAGGGAAAATAAACAGTAATACTAGTGTTACCCATAGGTGAGCAACTATTCTGTAAAAAAAATGCATCTTACTCGTTTGTCAAAACTTGTGTCAGATTCTGACATAAAATAAGCACAATTACATCAAGCCTCTGGTAAGCTTCCCTTCCTGGCACTTTTGGAAAAGACTTGATCAAAAAATATAGCTACTTTTCATTTTTTATAATATACTTAGTACTTACTAACCTTCATATTATTATTATTCACAAATTTTAGAAACTACGGAAGATAGTTTTCAAAGACTGAACGTCTTCTTCTTAACATTAAATGAAAGTTTAGGAATCATGCAATGACAGCTATCGATTTTATTGAAGAAGTTAAACGCATCGCATAGGTATATTCAAAACTTTTAAAACCACCATATTTATCAAATTTAACAGTGAGAATCGGAAAAAATTCAAACAAAGAATTACAACCATCACCGCTAAACAAAGAAAAGAATCTTCACTTTAACTCATATAAACCCACAAGGCCCGTCAATTTGTTCCTTATTTTTTCTTAATAATATAAACCACCCTGAGAAAAGGATTCGAAATCCCAACACATTTGGAGGAATCCAGACAGACTTTTGCGGGGCCCAGCGTAATGCAAACTAAAATACGTCTCATTTAGTCGGATGAGGTGTTAAGTGAGGGTCTGGCCTCCTCAATGATTGACCGATTTAGATAAATAAAAGAGGAAATTGGAAGACCTTTTTTAAGATTCTCCTCATGTTTTATTTAGCTTTCCGGCTGTTCCGATATAAATTGGGGAATTTTCCCCTGTCCCATTCATACACATCATCGCGATACGTGGACTCAGAGGTTCTTCTTCTTTTTCGTCCGTCTTCTCCATGTGTTTTCCATTTTTTCCGTGCTTTTATGTTCCAACCTAACCTAACAAAACCTAACCAAAAAAAAACTCACCCTCTTTCCGCCGTTTTGAAAATATCAGTGGTCAGATTCTCTTTTACCTGAGTTTGGATAATAATCAGTCACCTAATTAAATAAAAAGAAAAAATAACAACTAATTACTCTAACAATTCATAACTAATGTTCGATTTTTAAATGGATCAAACCACTATGGGCTTACGACCGTCTTCTACTGTTATTTCGAAGGCAAGCTTAGTGTGATCACTTTACGTTAACAACGTTCGCCATTAGGTGGTAATGTCCGTCTCCGAAATTCCTAATCATGAGACTTCTCAACATGTTCAACATATCGAAAAACCCCATGTGTGCAACAAGTAGAAATTTAATAATGAATGAAATATAGAGATAAAAGTTGGAAATTATTGAGAATAAGAAATATAACAGTTGATAGAATTTGTTAAAAATGTATCATTGTTAAGGTCGCGAATTTATCAGTTGGTTATAATCACTGTGATAAAGTTTGCATAAAAAATTCTCCTCAAAGGCATCAACTCTTTCACTTTCGTCAATACTTTTGTATGAAACACTAAAAAAACAAACATTAAATGATTTGATTGGAGAATCTAGAACAGCGGCAACTCATAACGACATTCTTTTTTGCCATTCGTGACAGCAAAAACTACAAAAAAAAATTCTATGTGCATGTTAATTTAAATTTGTAGTAAAAAACAAATTTAATTCTTTGTTATTATTATCCATAATGCAAAGTGCGAAACAACAAAATATAATATTCTTTATTTATGGCCTCCAAGAATTTATTGGTACAACTCACCATAGAAAAATAATATTAACAAGTCTACGTCAAATAAACATATAATAGTAATAAGTTTTACTACGCAACTGACACGTGACAGATAAATTATTTTTTTTCTTTTCGTCTATGGCACATTGTAAGACATCAAAATAAATTATGTCCCTATGTTAGTAAACAAAACGAAAACAAAAGAAAAATAATGATGTGTTAAGTTTTTTTTTTGCATTTTTGCACGATGAATATGTACCTACCCTATGTCTCTCATCTCTTTCTATACATAATGAAATTGTTAAAAAATATTAGGTACTATTACTATTATTTATTGTAAGTGTTGAACAAGTTTCTCCGGTTTAATTTTTCCCGTAAATAAGAACATTTTTATGGATGATCTTTTCACAATCTCGTGACAATCCATTCACTTTGACGGGCGTGCATTATTATTTGTGTTCAGTTGGAGTGACATTGATTCCTTTTCTATGGGGAATCCTTACCGCAAGATTTTGGCAGAGAGAACTTGAATAATAATATTCAGCTTTATACACATTGCCTTCCTCAACAACCAACTTACATAATATATAGATAATATGGATTTATATTGTTTTGAAAAACAGTGATCAATACGAGAAAGTATCAAATGACACAAAATTGCTTTTAACTGTAAAGTCATCTAGTATGATCATGTACCACTAGTTTTCGATGATCGTTTCGTTATTCGATCATCGAAAGAGTTTCGAAAAATTTCCATACAAAAATGATCGAATGATTCGATCGTTTGATTTTCGAACACGATTTGCACGCTAATAAGCGCTTATTAGCGTGCAATTAGCTTTCGATTAAACTCGTACTAGCCCCACTTTAGCTGATCTCAAAATCTATAAAAATGAAAGTTCAGCCAAATCTTTCTCATAAAGTTAATCGTTGTATTTTCCTCATTAAGAAGGAGTACGATGTTTTATAGGGGGTTTTTTTTTTCAAAACAAGAGCGCCAAAATTAACACCAAAAATGGGGCGTACAAGATTTTAATTGTCTAAAAACTCATAAAAATTGGGTAAGGGACATTGCGACCAATTAGAGAACTCTTAAGTCTGTATCTGTGATTATGTGTCCCTTGATTTTTTTATTTGTTTTAAATAAGGAAAGAGTATGAAATATGATTTAAGATGTTATCGTTCAAAAAACTACAAAATTGCCCTTTTTACTTGTCAACAAAGAGTATTGAAAAAATCGTTAAAATAATTTTAGTTGAAACTATTCGACTTTGAGACGGAAAAATTGTTGTCAGATTTTCAAAAGTGGTGAACCTCTCGTTCCCTTTAAATAAATTCCATAGAACCTCTTTGCTCTCATTTATTACGAGTTTTTTTTGCCAGACATCGATGAATCGTTTCTCGAATTTAGTTTTATTGTTAACATTATTGTCTTGTATAATTACGTATTCCGACTAAATCCGAGATAAGTTAATGCGTTACACAAAGCCTATTATATATAATTGTTGTTAATAAAATATAATCCAATCGGGCGAAGCAATATTTAATCTGCGCACGTCTCCAGATAGTTGTTATTGGTAATTTAATTAAGGTCCCTCGTGTTGGAGCGCGACAGATTAGACTCTCATGTATTGGGGAACTGTTTGTCTCTTGTATTATTGATAAAAACATAGAAATACCCTTCGGATTATCTCTCTACATGACAAATCTCTCAAAAGAAAAATATCTTCAGCTTCTTATATTATAGTATTTTCAGATCAGGGTTGGATTGAACGTTATTTGAATAATGAAGACAGAAAATAATTGAAAGTTTGAATTAAACTCACGCAATCGTCACACCCTGGAGTTATTAAGATAAATCAGTTAGTTAAACGAAAGACATATTAAAAATGTTCAATTTTGCAATACAGATTGTTTTTTGAAAACCTATATTGAAATATATGCGATCATTCTACATCTGAGAAAACCAAAATATAGGCGATCATTCTACATCTGAGGATCAAAATGTGATTCTTCAAGACAAAATATGAAAGAAAATACTTGGGTATTCTATTTAAAATTGTAAGGAAACCGAATGTTGTGGGTTCGATAAGAATCATTCTGCCCGTGTTCTTGGAAGGTTTACATTTTCTTAACATCCTTTTTCTTACGTTCTTTACATCACATCACAATTTCAATTATTTTTCTCTCCTAATATCGGAGTTTTTTACACTGTCCGGAGTATTACTCCGGCAATGGGTTGAAGAGTCTTCACCTTTGTTGCATGAAGAGGGTTTTTTTGTCTAATCGTTGTAATTTGTTTATTCAACAGATGTCATCTGTAAGTCCAGTGGGAACATTGGCCTACATCATAGATGAAGAAGCATTACTCGTCCGAGTCACCAATGGCTGGCAATACATCGCGGTAAGTGAAATTTGTATTAAAAACAGTCAAAATTATAATCAATTTCAAAAGCGATCGATATCTAAATTCAATTACTTCTTCGCTCCAGTTGGGTTCACTGCTACCGATAACCACACCAGCGCCCCCTACCACATCGCCCCCACAGCAGAGACCGCCGTTCGAAGCCTCAAACCTGATCAACAATGTGCCAATACCAGTCGAAGGACCAAGCGTAAGTACAAACATAATAATTTGCTGTAATAAAATCAGAGTTCACAAAAGAAACAAGCTTATCGAAGTGGTGCATGGGACCGTTCTAAAATTCAGTCCTAGTTCTTAAAGTCGTATAAACCTTTTACCTTCTCGACATTCTTCAATTTTTCCTTTTTAACTACAATAACACACCTTCTATTAATAATGATATACTTAATTATATTACATTACCTATTATAATTAGTTTTCTATTCCATCAATAGTAATTATAACGATGAACCAATTTCAAAATATCAATAAAATCTTAGTAATATGAGAAAATTATTGAAGTATTCACGTGTATTTTAGTAAATTCAATATAAAATAAATACTTGGTCGTTTGTAAAAATAATATCATTCACGTATTACATCTACAAACAAAAGATTAATAATAACCTGTGGGTGTAAGAATTAATTTATGTACAATAACCCAAAAAGGAGCAAAACATTTTTTATCCGATAATTCCTTCTATGGCTGATGGGTGGCTCTGAAAATAATATTAGATTTTTGTATATTTTTTTTGTCAAACTATAATCGTTTAAAAAAAGCCTTTTTAATTGGAGCACACTTCTAAAGGTTATCCAAAATTAAACATATTATTATATCAAAATCCCTTAGAAACATTGAACATGAAATGATGTCACGAATCTAAAAATAAAAATAAGCCTCTTTATATCTTAGAAAGCAGAATTCTCCATATTTTCAGAATCAGCATTCACCACACAACAGATTATGAATGTATGGTTCATTCAAAAATAAAATTTCTGTTACTTACCTTCGTGGTATTTGAACGAAATTAGTGAACGTGGTATTCTTCTTTTTTGTGCGACAAGAGAAGGTTTTTCGAATTAGACTGCTACAATAAAAAAAAACTAAAAAAAAAACGGTTAATTTGATTAATGGTTTACTTACCGACTTTTCCTGTATATATCTTTTGCGTTTTCTTTTTCTTCGTTGCTATATCTGGTCACCCCGACGTTGCAAAAGCTTCCCTATCTTGCCCTATCCGGAACAACTCCTATATGCATGTTATTGCGGTCCAGTACAGTATAGTCTTAAACTAAAATTCACTGCATCCTATAAAATTGTAAAACCGTTATACCTTCTAGTATTACATTCATAATAATTATTATGAAGGAATTAGCGTCGAGGTAGTTCGCCCAGTGATTACCGTCTCTTTATAGGACGACGAGGGACTCGGGTACAAATCCTGCCTGAGTATGGGATTTTTCCACTTTATGTTGAACATCAACATTACCACCTAGTGGCGAACGTTGTAAACGTAAAGTGATCATACTAAACCAGCCTTCGAAGTAAGAGTAGAAGATGGTTCTAAACCGTTAGTGATTTGTCCATACCACCGTTTAAAAAACAGTTTTTGTGAGTTTGTTGATATAATTATTATTCATTTATATTTATTGTCTTATTTGTATGTATTAAACAATTAATTTAAAAGCCCTTATATAATGTCCTTGATAAATAAAAACATTTGACATATATTATTATTAATAATATATTATTTGACGTTCAAGAAAACACTGTAGAAATATATTTTTTTCAGTCAAATTACATAAAACGTGTCTTATTAGATTTTGACAGTGTATATATTTGCAGACTTAGCTCCACCATCTCGCATTGACAAAAGAAATAGTCTCTTTTTTTTTGTTTGGCCTTCCACCCGATATCGAGTAAATAGTCTCTTTAAAACGATTATTCGGTAAAGTTGTTAAATTCTTATCAAATTTAACATTCAGCCATTGTTAATTGAAATTATTTCGCAATCCTATACCCTTTTACGCATTTAGTGACATAATATTCTGATGAAATATTTAACTTTTTTAAATCAGGACAGGCCACCCTTGATAAAAACCGCGTAGGTAGAAACAGAGCCATTGTTTGACTGTTAACCCTTTTCTCACTGAATAATAAAACAAATTCATTTATGTAAAAATAAAGTTTTTTTATTATTTATTTTAATACCTACGTGCTTAAAACATGATTTATATCTTAGGTTCACAAAAAAACACACACAAAATAAATAATTTTATATTTTTTTGTTCAAACTTTGATGCTCTCAGTGGTTCCCAAAAATGGTAAGTAAAACGATTTATTCAATTTGTGTTTGTATTCGTATTTAAAAAACATAAAATAAAAGAGTGTGTTACACCAAATCATTTTGATTAAGCTCAATATGCTCATGTCATAGGAAGCTTAGAAACTACATACATTCACATAAGTAAAAGTAATGTGATCAGTAAAAATAAAAAATAAGGTTTTGATCACTGAGTTATATTATTTTTAAAAAATCCGCAAAGATAAGAACATATTAAAAGAAAAAAATTAAATAAATTAGGTATTTCAACTGATATCAAATGACAAAATAGGGTGATAAAGTATTTTACTACGGATGCCTTGACGTTTTGAAATAAACTCTTGTCAACAAAAATATCCTAAGGTACATAACTTAATAGGTATCTTCTAGCTTAATTTAAATGAATCAATCAATTATTCTTCCTTTATGACCCTATTTATGTAGGTATATGATTAAGGGGATTCAAATTATTTCCACTGCATTTCGTACCGCCAAGTACCTACCTTGATCATACAATTTATTCTAAGAAAATTCAGGTATTTAAACATATATATATATATATATATATATATTTTTTTTTTTTTTTTTTAAAACGGGTAAGATTTTACGAACACCATTCAAAAGTAGCACAAGTCAAACAAATTGAAAGCCGACAGTTACAAAGCAGAACTAAAAAAATTTGAAAAAGTTTATGATGTGATCTGTGACATTGCACAAAGTACTTTTTTGCTTTTCTATGTTTCTAAATGGGACCGTTTAGAGGAAAATAGGTTGATAGATTCAAAGTTTTGACTCACGAACTATCAAATTTCATTTATTCAATTTCGATTACTAAATTTCAGATAGGTATTATTATAAACACGAGGTAATTTTAGTTCAAAAATTAAATTATTATTATTCGAATAGGTACAGTTGAATCTCCAAAAGATATTTTCTGTTCAATAAATTAAATTAAAACATTTAGAAGGTTTGCATTAATTTAATTTACTCGAATAGATTTACGTCATTTTAAATAATAGGTTTTATTTAAACTATCTTAATTATATTCTTCAAGAATATTGATTATCTATATTAACAACAAGTGAAACAATTTTCAAGTTAATTTAATGAAACATCAGCTTATAAAATTCATTTATAAAATGATTCAAAATTATTCCTATTTTGTTGAAATTTTGTTTTTAATTTCGTTTCAAATGGTTAAGAATTTGAATTTCATATAACTTTATTTTGTGAACTCTAGGATCAACATCAAATCTTTCACAAACAAAAAACCCCGATTATATGTTTTTTTTTTTTGTTGATATTCTGATATTCCTTATTCATAACTCCTGGCTGTACGAGTACTTTAATAATTAAAACAAACGCGCTTTATTATGCATATACCTAGTTAATTTTTCACGCAATTATATAAAAATCAACTGTATCATCCAAAATGTATTCAGTTATATTAATACATAATAGAATGTTTGTTCAAAATATTTTATCATTTTCGTGTCAACAGCATCGTGCAGCAAGCAATACAGAGATGAAAGTTGTGAAAAATAATATTGTTCAAATATATTTGTTTTGTTGTTTATGTAAACCGTACCCTTATTGTTTAAAAAGCGAAGCATGAAATAATTTAATGATAAATTTATTTTTATTGTAATTATGTACAATGTTGGGTACTTTATCTTCTCACATTCGGTTGATAAAATTAAAAATTAAATATTTATGAACATAATATGAAGTGATGTGTTGTTGTGCTTTCAGTTACGAATGGCAGCCCTGAATGAGCCGGTCACTGGAGACATGCACGGCGTGAGAGGAGCGGACTACGCCTGCTACAGACAAGCACGCAGGGCTGGCCTGAGAGGCACGTTTAGAGCCTTCATCTCATCGAGGTAAGTTGTTGATATTCTCCTCAAAAATTATAATTAAATGAGAATGCGTTTATTTAATCAAAGCTATATATTTTTGTGTCATTTAATAACATAGAACATATAAACAACTTTGCTACACTGTGAACTATAGAATTGATTGCTGGTTTTTAGCCAGGCTAGGCGCATATACAACTCTAAATATTGGTCCACTATTTCAATTGTATGTCAAAAAGCTAATATTACTTATGTGATTGCACGTACTATCAAAACGATGACTAATTTATTGGTCGGTAAAATACTATAAGATCTTCTTTTGTTTAAAACGTTGGAAAATTACATTAACTAAATACTTGATCCGCAACTATTCAGTTTGAAATAATTATTTCAATTTAATTGTTACATAACATAGTTGGTAAGTACCTTACACGAGCGTTGCTGAAAGCAGACTGGTCACCGATCACCGATCAAATCGACCAGTCTGCTTTCAGCAAAATAATCGATAACCCAAACAAAAGCAACTTTTAAATTGACTACAAAATTCGACTGAACATTTTGGTGTACTCAAAAGTTGATGTCACGCTATCTGATTTTTCTATCGGCGCAAGTAAAAAAATATACTTAATGTCTTTAAAAAATATAATATAATTTTTTATCTTACCCAAATCACATACTTATCATAACCGCAATATTTGAAGCATTTGTTGAACCATCATTAATTGTAGTACCTTGATAGTATTTTTCCTTTTATATTTTATGACATACCAACCTAATCTTATGTTATCATTTTTTTTTCAATAGATATAACGATAATCCATTCATCCTTTGTGCAAACAATAATGAAAACCTCAGTTTTCATGTGAATACACAACATTATTCTACCACGTACACAAACAATCTCCTTTATCAAATTTTCCACAGGATCTTAAATCATTTCACCCACGTGTAACTTTGAATATTTTATAATACAAATTTTTCTCGTATTCTCTGGAGGAATCTACGGTATCATAATAAAAAAGATACTCTGCGTTACATACTGAAAATAGAAAGAAAAAACTTTAACATAATACTGCTTCGATACATTTTACAGACCGGTGAGTTGGCTAAAAAAAATATAATCAGCCTTTTTTATGGGCATAGTTGACCTGAACTGAGAGGAAATGTTTTCTGCTGAGTCATGTTGTGATGAAGAGTTTCGATATGCTTCTGAATTATGTGGGCAATAGTGTTTGATGGTATCGTTACAAATTTCTGACGCATCACATTGTGTTTCTGGACCCAGCACACGTACATCCCCGCACGATCTTGCTTTATCACTCCCTTTTTTGTTCACATCTTAACAACGACATAATCATAATATAACGTTATATAAAACTATGAAATTATTACACTCGTTATTTCTTATATCGTTAACATTTTTTGAGTACCTATGTACATGCGTACTAAAAAATCAAATCGAATCTTTTGCGAGTCAACTAAGTATAAAAAAAAATCCTGGAATTTTCTAGAACACTTAGGGCATCCGATTTTATAGATAACGACCGCTGTCATGGATTAATGAATATTACATATTATTATAATAATTGTGTAAAACTCTCATTTAATTTATTTAAAGTATTTTATATTCAACTTTGTGGTACTTTTCCATAATGATAATAAAAAACACAACTTTGCAAGTACATATCACTTTTATTTTTTATAAAAACCAAAATATTTTCAACCACAATGTGGCCATCTTCAATTTTACTTTAATTTAAATCACCACTGAAGATGGCCACATTGTGGTTGAAAATATTTTGGTTTTTATAAAAAATAAAAGTGATACCTGCAAAGTTGTGTTTTTTATTATCACTCTCATTTAAATCTTTTACTTTAGATATGCTCCATATGTAACTATATAAGTATTTAATTTATATAAAAAATAGCAGCAAAACCTATCGGACGATAGATAAAGGATCAATAATTATTTTTGATTGTCCATGGATCAGTTATATCGTCGCAAGTTCCCAATTTCACTATACCACGTTTGAGACTGCGAAAAATTTGACAGTTCTTCCTCTAGCGAAAGTTGTAATAATCATGAACCTGTGACAATAATAATATCACAAATCAAGTCGATATAATATTTCTAGCTTTCTTCTTTTGATAATTATTATTATCATAGCAACGAATTGGTTTTGTTACAGTAACTGATTATAGTTTCATTAAAAATACCGAGTTACGGACGAATTATAATCAAAGTTTCGTTAATCGACTTCTTAAAATTCTGTAATTATTGTATGAACAATAACTAACCTGCAATTATAAAAGTATATTACACGACCCATTTAATCTTTTGTTATTATTTCAAGATAAAAATAACTCTGCTCGCATAAAAGTGATGAAAATCTCTAGGATTTATTTCCATCTAGATCCCTTTACAAAGCGAATTGAAAGACTTTCCAACTTAAAATGCACTCTATCCCACTTAATGAAGAATAGTGAATCGTCTTAAGTAAATACTTAGTAAAGTGTACAATATTATTATGTTGGCGTTTCACACTACAGATGTTTTTGATTTTCACTTGAGGGTGAATAAAAATAATAATATACTTTTAAAGAGATAGAGTATTGAAGTTTTACTCAGATGCAACCATTCGGCAAACAACTTATCGGATCCATCCTATGATGTGAAAGAAGTTTCAATTTTAAAAATGAAAAAAAAAAGCAAGTTATCTCTTTTCATTTTCAGAGGGAATGTGCGACGTTAGAACTTATTTGAAACATTTCTCTACTGACGTTTCCCGATCGGACGGCGCGCGGCGCTCTCTTCTTTTCCATTTTCTTTACAGCATGTCAAGTATTTTCTACTTCTATCAAAAGCATCATAATAACAGTGCTGGGTTCTTTGGTTTCCTAGCAGAATTTTTTGACGTTTTTATTTTTTTGTACCTTAATCCAGTTTCTCTCTTACAGACTTACCTCTCGCAATTTGATAAAATCCATTTTTTTTTTCTATTTATGTCACTCATAAAATTCATTTTAAAATACTCGCATATAAAGAAAATACTAGGTTGAAAGTCACTAGCACTTTTGTTTTTGCTATTGACACTCAATTCATTCCTCAAATATGTAAACTTAAACGCACTAAGCATTTTTTATTTCATACTTAGGTGTAAACTACAACCAGTGTTTTTTAAAGTGCACACAACAATAATTCATTCTAGAAATATAGATCTCGAAAATTTATACAATGACTCTCGCTTTTTTTCACTCATTTATTTGGCATGCTGACTTCAAATATATATTTTGTTTAAACTCAATCGAATGTTCTTAAATTTCACATACGAGTATAATCACGGTACATTTATAGCACATTGATAAGACAAATGCAAAGTTGATTATAATTTTTTGCAGGCTATTCGTGAGAAAATTCAAAAATATACAATCACATTAAAAGACTCCTTTTTCAATTTTGAAAATTAGGAAACTGGCTTCCATTTATTAGAATAAATAATAAATATGTAATGAAAACCCGCGTTTGAAAGTAGGCATCAGTGATTGGTTCACCAGGACTTTAGAAACACAATAAAATATCTTTTTTATCATTTTTTCACGATATAAAACTAATAAAATCTTCAAGTACATTATATATACATTTCAAACACTTTCTTTTCACAGATAGTGTACAAAATCCTACCAAATATATTGGCATTCCATTTTGCTCTATCCCATCCAATTTCAATTATCTTTTGCCCAAACGTGTCTGTTTTTATCATCCTTCAGATCTGATTCGATTATTTGCAAAAATTCTTTAGTCACGTTTTAAAGGTACGGTACTAAAACTTTTTTCTTTCCAAAAAAATTGATATCGGTACATATCTAACTTATGATGTGTGTGTAGCCGCAACAGGTAGTGATATCATTTGGAAATTCAATTATACATAGAGCTCAGCTGGAAGTCAAATGGAATCACTTAATGGATGTGGAAATTTGGTGCGTTCAGTGTCGTCTTTCATATCACACTGTCAATTTCCATTTCCCACCGACGGTAATTGGATAATGTTCACTTCGATTCAATTTTATTAACTACTTGACTACATACTTCACAGTACTACACAGGGTAGGTATTTCTTATACTAAGAGTCTTTACGTACAAAGGTGACATTTCATTATTTTTTTTAAATCAATCTGTGTTCACTCAAAATGAACACAAATACACTCTTTGACTCTTTCACAGTAAGCTACTTAAAGGTTTTGTCGTGAAAGAGAAATACTTTGTTAAATAAGAGCTTGAATGTACGTAGTCACAGAAAAATGCATCAATTTTCTATTTTTGTCTTCAAAATGTGCAATATAATGCCTGGTTTCGATGTTTGGATAGTCCATTATTTCTGCACATTCTAAAACTTTTTTTACCCATCACGCCGGGCCCGTAAGGGGTAGGCATAGAGAACGAAACTCCACTTCTTCCACCGACATACCGTTTCTCATACAACCTCTCCTAGTTCTGTTATTTCTGACCTGGCCTTCCTTGAGGACGGAATCGATGTGACTGTTGAAATTATTGTAGATATTTGCGTTTATCTTGGTTAAGCCCAGATTCAATTTTTCCCAAAAAGTGATTTGTTTCTGTTATAAATTCATTTATAAAAATGGCGAATAAATTAATTGTTTTCAAAAGAACAAACAATAAATTTTGGGAACGACTCAAAATCGCGAAATACGTCTGTCTGTATGTTTATGCCGGTTGACGTTGAGATTTCCACTTGTGATAAGTCTTTTGTATGGGCAGGTAGCCGTATCCACGTAGGTAACTACTAGGGAGGAATGGGACTCCGTATCATTGAGTATTCATATAAATTCTATTAGAGATGGTTCAAAATAAAACCATTTTATCTCGGAGTGATCACAGAAGCGATGAATTTCAAACGATTCAAAAGCAAAGCATTTTATTTCATGCCTTGAGAATACGGTAGTAATAACGGATCTTACGGACCTTAACGCTACACAAAAGTAAGTCCATAAAAATATACATAGTTATGGAACTTTTTTAGATCTTATTTTTTATAATGGCTTTTATAGGTATTATTGAAATATGATTCATCTATATGTTAATACGTGAAGGAAAAACTTGTGAATATTTTAACGAAAATTTCGCACACTTATAGTTTATATAGAGAAGGAGTGGCTAATGTTAATATGTTTTTTTTTAATTATGCATAAAAATAGATTAAATCCATAAAAAAAACCTACACACATTACTATAATGTTATGTATTTTATACTCACACACACTTTGATGTATTTGTCATTATTTGAAACAGTTCTTTTGTTTATCTGTGGTCAAATTGAGCATAGATTATTTTTTTCTGTATTAAATAACCATAGAAAAAACTTTGAACATATCAACAATTAAAATTTGACGTAGGTACCTATCTATGTCATTATTTTTTAAGAAAATTGTAAAATAGCTCTCGCTCAATCTTTGATAATGGAACCTTAATAAAGTTCAAACTTATACATAATAGTTATGGTAAAATTTCAATTATAAAGGATATGCGTGTGTGTTTACTATTGAGATGTAAACAATGTTATTAACAGCAGTTACATATTATATAAAAGATTTGATTCCGTAAGTATATTTTTGGATAAATAAAATGGTTAATCGCGAACGATGCTTTTCTCTGACGTACTCAGTGCGGGTTTACTCCTTATTTTATATCGTGCTTATAATAGTAGGTACCTAATAATAGTTGCATACAATAGAAATGCTCTGTGCAATGGCGGTATTATCGGCTCAATACCGCGGATCTCTTAAATACAACCATCCTGAATGATGAAATAGAGATGGACATATTTTTATGTTTATGAAGCTTGCTGATTGACAGTTAGTTGTTGACGGAAGAAAGAGCTCTTTTCCATTCATAGAAGAAATTTCCTTGATATGATGAGTGGTTTGTCCTTCGCAAATCTAAATCCTATAAAATATATAATGAATGTACAAAAAATAAAATTATAAAATAAAAGAAATGTTTTCAAAGAAACTTTATTGAACCGGAAAATAAAATTTGACTTTCATTATGTTTCCTTTGAAAATTTTCACTGCAATAGATGAAATTCGACTTTTAAATTGCCATTTCGATGCAAATACTGTAAATTCATCTAAGTATTCTAAGTAATGGTTATTTTTATTCTAAAGTATTGCAATAGATAAGTAAACGGTCTGTTCAGATGGTTAGTTTCATCATTATACTTTTCCTCAAAAGTAGTAATTCGTCTTCATCTTATTAATATTGATTCGAAAATATAAGGGTCATTTGTGTCTATAAGTTTAATTGTTTGTTCATTGACTCTTTCTTACTTTTTAGAGTTCAAAACCCTCCACATTGTTATTGTATATTTATACCATAGATAATGTTTCAACACAACACATTTTATGAATTCTTTTCCGTTTTTCAGACGACTCAACTAGATCTTACAATTGTAATAAAAAAGCGTCCAATCGGGTATAGATAGTGATTTGTCGTGATTGAATCGTAGAACTAGTACTGCCTATTCGCACTTATCGTGTGCTGAGTCCGATTATTAATCGGTTGCTTTAGTGGCAGAACATTTTATATGGAGCTGTTCACATCTACCGGGACCCGATCGTTCTCTGGTAAGTAAGAACACTTCAAACAAAATGTTCTGCTAGTAATAATAATAATAATAATAATATACGTATGGTGTTACTTGATGTTCCTCTGCTAGTAGAGGACCCGATTAAACGTCGGATCCGACACATGACAAGTGGGAACGGGCATTAAGACTTGCTCAAGATCTAGGAACTCCGATGGTAGAGGAGTGAAAAATATCTAAGCAAAACAGAACAAAAGCCTTCTTGACAAAGTCTCCGACATTTCGTTCTAGAAAATGACGTAGGTATATAAGGGTTTGTTAGCATAACAAAGCCACCCTTATCAAACTGGTGGGCGAGGACGTCCTTCCACGTTGGCTCATGCGTCAATACAATCTACTGGGGCTAGTTCCTTGATTATATCTCACAAACTTCAAGGGTAGACCAACGTCGAAAAGGAGAACGGGTAATTGAGATCAAATCAATCCCATTATGTAGCTTCTTCACTTTGTGTGTCACGTCAAGTTTTCTCAAGGTCGCATGTCATCTGATGGAAAGCGTTCGGTTCTTAGAAGTGCAAAAATAACGCATCGCCTGTTACAAACTGTGTGTAGTCTTTTAAAATTTGTAGTGAAGTATGTATAATGGACATCATCCTATTATTTATTTAGGTAGGTTTTTTGACAACAGCTTTTACTGATTTGGAAAGAGTCCTCGTCTTTTTTATGAAACTTGTCAGACACCATCTTGTAAATATTTATTAATGCAAATACATACATTGGTTGTTTGCCAAAAAAGTCTTTTTTATGTCTTTCACTACGGTAGTAAAATAATGAAAGCGGCAAAGGAGCAACGCAACCCTGACGTTTAGTGTCAATCAGCGTATCCTATAGATACCGCAATAGACAAGATAAAATGTTTAAACTAACTAAAATATTAAATTCAATTTTTTTTTGTGTAATGGCCGTTCACTCGCAAACGAATGAACGGCCATTAATTTGTCGAAACTTATTTCAAAAGCTTCGTCACTCGTTTGCGAGTGAAGGTTAAAAAATTGTCGTTCAATTTGGAGGTCCACTTTTCTAGAAAATCATTGTATAACGCTAATATTCAATCAAACTTAACTTAAATCAAATTTGTGGAATAACAAATCAATTGTTTTATTTAAATTAATTTATCGCATTAATTCCACCAAGAATGCACGTTCATTTCGTTCAACTCACTAAGGGTTTTTGCAGTATCTTTCTAACACTTCATTTTAACTGAGTAAATGTTTTTATTTATTGTAACTTTGTTATAGTGTTAGCAATTGAGTATAAAATAAAGCACGACCGGTTTCGAGAGGATCAGTTCTCTCAACAACAGTATAAAGTTTGCACCTAATGATGAGAGGTATGATCCTCCCGAAACCGGTCGTGCTTTATTTTATACTCAATTGCCAATACTTTTATAAAGTTACAATAAATAAAAAAATTTACTCGTTCAATTCGTTCATTTTATTATCTTTTATTTTCTTTGAAAGCTAAGCAAAATATTTTCATTACAATTTGATTTGAAAGTGGTTTATTATGATGATTATAATAATCTCTTGATTGGCAACAGACTTAAGACCTTGCAATGATTCTTTTTCGAAGCTTATTTAAGTATAAAACTTGGACTCGGGTTATTCACGCATTAATCTATAGTACAAAGATGATGTGAACATTAGCACCTGTCTGTAAAATGTTCACTCGTAATCATAATATTATTATGGTAATGTTTGGTAATGAAATTCAATATCATAACGTTCATAATAAAGGCTGTTGGTGTGTACATCGTAGAGAATTGCCCTGGCAACTATGTACGGGAAAGTAATAGCTTAGCGCCTGCTGTATGTAGGTACACAAGGTGTATAACCTCTTTATATTTTTACGTATCATCACATTACCATGTAAAAGCGACACCTCGGGAAAAAAAGACGCTCTAAAGTTTTGGGGTAACATTTTCACAAAGACAACTTTAACACACTATCGTATTTCAACAATAAAATGTCTGTTTTTTTTTTTTTAATATTTTGTTTTTTGTTGCGAAATGACAGTGATAATGAGTTCTGTGAAATGTTTTCTGAACTTGATATTTTTTCATGAAGTAGTTTAGATTTCAATTATGTTCATAAGTAGGTTTTGTTTAAAAAGGGTTAAAAAATAGAGCCAACGATAATTTAAACCACGAGATATTCTTTTATAAATTAAATACACAAAATACAAAATCAGTAAAACTTGAGTGGAGGAACTTAGCAAAAATACGATATAAAAACTAACCTTTATTTCATCCTGGATTCAATTAAACGTTTGTTAATATATTTTGTTTGACTATTGTCATATTAATGCGCCTTGAAATCCCTTTATGAAGAACATATTGCATTGTTTTTATTAATCGGAGCTCATTAAATTGCACACTTTGAGAACAAATCTTGTGTCATGACGAGGAAAATAGTCTTCACCGGGGCTAGAACTTAAAATCTTTAGACGTTTATGTTAAGAAAGTGACGACGCGATATCTAAAATTAGAACCAAGTAAGCCCATCAATACTTCAAACATTATTATTTTTTCAAATAATTTTTAGATTCATCCATACACTTGTTTCGTTTTATTAAAGCCTCTGACATTGACTTTTAGCCGTTACTGAGCGATACTAAACAATATTTAAACATTAATTTATTTTAAGTAAATGAGATTTTCAAGAAAACTGAAGTCCGTCATTTGTTTCATGTTAAGATAAGTTGGTGTAACTGAAGCCTTCCGAACATCTTCACACCTGAATATTTCCATGCTGTGTATAGAGCGAGTATAGAGGTTTCATATTATTTACCCAAGTATGAATACAACGCAAGGTTACTTTAACCTTCGTTCTATTTACGAGGAAGAACCGCACATCTACCTGTGTAATATTTAGATTACATTATGTCAGTAAGCTGTGTTAGTTTTTATATTATTTTCAACTATTTAGGCGTGTGGTGCTAGGTTACCGTAGATGAAACGAAAACAGTTCATCTGGAAAATCCTTAGGTGTAACCTAAAGTTGCTTGATTGATAAATTAGACAATGTATTGCTACCACGAATTGTTATTTATTAAATTCAACACTTATGGTAGGTAGTTAAAAAAGCAGTCTTTTTAAGGCAAGATTTTTCCATGTCCGCACCAATTATGGTCACATCGAGATCTTCGCCGACACAGCCCCATTTTATTCTAACCCATACTCAGAATTGCAAGCGTCCAGATACGTCACCCTTATTATAGCTAATGTTTACAGCTTATCTCTTAAGACCCTCTCCAGTCCATCTAAACTTTCAACATAATAATATAATGCTTCTTCTTTAAAGTTTTTCAGTATTTTCACTACTTCAGTACTTACTTTACATTTCCGGGACTAGGACATCTTCCAATTTATTATGCGACGACACTGATCGCCCTGTTTCAAACAGACTCTCATCATTGTGATCAGAGGTGGCTGCTGTCCCGGGTTGCTCCGCATTCACATCGAATGTTGTGAGGTGAAGAGAGGTATCCTCATTTTTGAGGTTATTTCTTGGATCTAGTGACTTGCATTATCATGCTATCCTCCACAATTCGTATTGCAGATGTTCGCCAATATATATTTCGTTTTATGTATATGAAGATGAATTCGAATGTAAATTATTGTGGCTCTCTTGAAAGCATATCGAAAACTAGTGAATATGAATTGAAAAACCCCTAGCACCCAAAAAAGTGTTAACCAGTCTTGAAATAATATTAATACCTTAGTCGCAACAAAATGAATTCTCATAGCCATAGAAAATGCGATTTGTCGAATATCACAGCCATAGAAAATGCCGGCCACAAAATACATTTGTGAAAAGAAAGATGATTATATTAAAGAAATCAACGAACGAAGTAGAGAGAGAGTGGTATACCAAAAATTGTAGTTCGGCAAGACACAGTTCTAAGTGTTCTGCACCATTGGCTTTAACACTCGTAACTGACTATTCCAGCCTTATTTGCAGAATTTAGAAAAACACGCGACGTACAAAGCTGAATGACCTTGTTTTTTTTTTTTTTTTTTTTTTAATAATAATTCCCTTTGTAACCAATTCTGATTTTAACAATGACTGAAAAATACCATTCAATGTTATTGAGATAAAACTGAAAGGAGTCGAAAGAATAAAAATATGTATATTCTCAATATAAAGAAAAAGTTTTTTTCACAACATACTCGTAGTACGAAAAAGCTACTGAAATTTTATCTCCGCCAATATAATAAATCCTGATAGCTTTATTATGAAAATGTTTGCATATGAGGCGTTAAGCAACTTTTGAGAAGAAAAAACAATTCCTATCTACCTATATGTATGAAGCTATACGTACGTACTTTAACACGTTTGGAACATGTAAGGCCGCATCATGGGATATTCATATTATGGTGAGATATTCACAAACATCGGCGGTGACAGGTCGAACTTTTTTCAAGCCAAATATTGACCTTTGTATATCGGTTAGAAGCGGCATTTCAAAATATTGATAACCACAAAATTATCCTGATGGATTGATTGGTCTGGATCGAAATATTAGTAAGTACATAATATATAAAATTCAAAGAATATACTTTGCCCAATCCACAACTCTTGAACTTTCATTGTGAAATTTTTTTTTTATGAGTTTTATTTAAATGTTCAGACGTTGATTGTACCCACCTAACTATGTACAATAGCTATGCGGAAGATACTTGTTATTGGAGCGCTGGATATTTTATGTTTATTTTATGTATATATATTTTATGTTTCATGTTTTTATTTTGTTTGTGTTGTTCAGTGTTCTGTTGGTGTGTCTACGAAATAAATAAATAAATATCGTAAAAACCCCTGCCTCCGGTATACTGTATGTACATAGTAATTATCTTGATAATTTTGTCACTTTAGCCAAGTCCTTTTTTTTGTTGCGTTTGCTTTTGTCAGGGGAAGGTTCTTATCAATGAAAAAAAATAATAAAGTTGCCTTGAAAATTAGAAAATTGAAAAAGTGTGGTTGTAAGAATTCGGATGGAAAATAGGCATTTGGCTTAAATCAGATGCATCCCTTGGAATTACATTAGAAAGTGATGAAATGATGAAAAATATAATAACTTAATTCACAACCTGCTTATCTGCAGAACCAATAAGTGAAAATCTCTGCCATAGGTTGTTAACCCCTTACATATTTGAGAATAATAATAATAAGTGATTTGAAGTGTGTAATACAGTCTGGAAAGATGCTCACAACATGCTCGCACTTCTGCCAAACTCTAAACGAAAAATAATACAAAACATTTTGTTACGTTTATTTGAAGAACCCAACGCAATTTTGACAAAAGAAATAGAAAAATAGTAATTTTGATTAGTGGCGCGGGTAGGTTGTTAAGTGGAGTAGGAACCCTTAGTACTATACATACGCACGGAACAGGCGGGACCTATCTTGAGCACGAATGTGGAATGGGAAGTTTTCTGGGGAGCTTCCGATAATACACACTAGGTGGCAGAACTTCTAATCAGGTCTATTGTCAAATTCAGTGCTGCCAACGTAGAGATGTTTTTTTCAGTGATGCCAACGTTGGGAAGTTTGTTTTCCATTGCGTTGCTAAGAAGTTGTTGATTGAGTTGCTAAGGAGTTGTTGATTTTGTTGCGCATAAATTTGAGAATAAATCTCAGGGTTGCTGTTCTGTATTTTTTAAATAAAAAAAAAAAATAAAAAATGTACAATGATTACTCTAAACCTATTGTAAGTTATCATGTATAATAATATATAAGTTGTTTAATTTGAAATAAACTAGAATGATATTTTGGAGGTTAGATTGTGAGCGACCATAAGAAGAAGAAGAAGTAAATCGCCCCCGTTGGCAACACTGAATTTGACAATAGACCGGATTAGCAAGGGCGCCTCTAGCGGCACAAATAGGAAAAAAAACATCCCATTGTGTCGGCTGCTTTTATGTACTGAAATCAGTGACCAATTCAATTTCATAATAAGAATCCATATTCTATATTGTCGGTACGCGTGCGATAAACAAGGCTTCTCCTCCACAACTATTTTTAACAGTTTCTCACAATAAAGAAAGTATTCACAATATTTTTTTATGTATTCCGTAAAGGTTTACTTCAAGAAGAAAGATTTCATTGTGGCAATCAAGTATTTCAAATATAACTCTAATTTTATTAATTATTTCGATGCAAATATTCGAAGTGTATTTCATAAAGCAGGTGCATGAAAATGATATCAAATCAATCAGTAAAAGACTCTTCAATTGCAATAATTGTTCAATCTTGTATACGTTGAATTTTTAAGTTTTTTCTTGAAAACTTAAAAGTGCATACATAATACAATAATTGTAAATTTTATTGATAAAATACATAAAATTTGTAATCATGAAAATATTGGTTTTTATTAAAGAAAACTTTGCCACAGATATTTTCAACCAGAAACGGGTATCTAAACTTTTATTAAAATGATTCCATGAACATTTTATGAAAAAAAAAACTTTTTAGTTTTGCATACTTATTAGTTCATTGATACATAGTTTGTAACTTTTAACTGACTTTAACTTTTAACTTGTAACTTTGTGTCTTTTGTATTTTTTTTATAGCGTGACATTCTTTCTGATATTTCATAGACTACAAATTATTTATTTTCAGTTAAAAAGACGGTAACTGTGTTTTTTTAATCATCATCTGATCTCGTTTATTTCTCAAGACGAACTTCCAAATAGATAACAATTATATAATACTAGCTTGTTCCCGTCTTGCTTTACGTTTTTGATTCCGATTGTCAGGCTTGATCGGTAGGTAATTAAACAGGTTCTAGTCTAGCTTCCCATTGCTTAACAGACCTCTATACTGACATAAGCACAGAAAAAGAAGAATGATACTTTTAAAATTTTTGTTTTACCGACCTCATAATATTATACGAACCTACCGACATAATTTGCAAGTTTTCATAGAGAGAGAGAGAGAGAGAGAGCTCTGTGGTTTGAATCTTAGCTACATTCCCTACACCCTGTGATAATTAATAAGGCATTCCACCCATAGAGGGTGATTTGTGCCTGTCAAACTTCAAAATGTTGGAACCATTTTGCAAATTTTTTCATTAAATCTTTATTTATTGAGAATAATAAGATTTGAATAACATTTATATGTATAACAAATCAATCTACAATTATCTTATTACATTTTCATACCGTAATACCAAGATTCCATTCAACGTTTACATGAGTTATTTTATTTCCAAAAGATGACTTACTGCCTTTTTGAGAAATTTGTATGAAGATCCTAAAAAATAGAGTTTTTTTAAATAGATTTAAGTTAATGCAGCAAATTGCATTTAAGAACCTTCTCCAGCATTTTGTACGGCTCTGGGCATATTAATATCTGACGTAGCATTTGTATTTTGAGCGTGATGCTCACATATACGGTAAAGCAACGACAAAAGGCAAATAAAAAACATTTCTAAATTATTATGTAGATAATTATTATATTTCTAATGAAATTATTTAGTTGTTGAACATGCATTATTTCCTTCTTGTTGGGAATCAATATACATAATATCTACGTACTTACTAAGAAATAAATATCTTCTAGGATTCGATAGAAACTTAATTAATACATGTCAAATCTCTTTATAGCGAATACCGAAGTAACGAAATTTCTAGTATAACGAATCGTCAATTTGTCCCCTATAAACTTCCATATAAAATGTACTGAACCAAAATTCGTTAAAAATAACTAGTATGTTCTGTTAAACTTTGTATCCCCGACGATTCTTAAACTTTTTTCAAAAACAATAAAATTTAGTGTTTTTATAGTCATGATGAGATAAGATTAATGACTTTGTGTTTTGCTGTATTCATCATTAGTGCCTCAAATAATAGTTTATTTAACATCTGTAGGTTTAATATGGCGACACAAAAAATACAAAATTTATTATTTCCTATCCAGTATAACAAAATTTAGTTGTAACGAAATGTTTTTTTATGGTCCCATGAAGTTTATTATAACGAGATATGACCTGAAGTTATCATGTGATTATTTTTAGAAGTGAATCTACGAAATATGTCGGCGTTGTGGACAATTGCTTGAATGCTTTTTTGTTTAAAAAAAAAATTCTATTTGACAGCCCTGTTTGCTATATTGTATTCCGTATCGCTATGCATGTATTGTTTTCCCAAAATAAATGTACAATAGAAGAAAGCATATCTACATTTCCCTTTATTTTTATGGCCTCAAGTAATGGCATCCTCTACACTTGTGTTCAACTCAAGCGAAACATGCGATTTTTCGTCAATTTCTGAAGTGCGTCTACCGAACCTTTTTAGCTTAGACATTTATTTTTGTTTTTGTGTATTTTATCTGAAAACAAACTTTATACATATTAAAATATAAGATACATGTAACACAACTACCTAATAATAATAATTTTCTCTCTACAGAGTCCAAAACATCGATTCCATTGTAAGGTGGGCTGATAGAGAACTTCCAGTAGTTAACACAAGAGGAGACGTACTCTTCAATTCTTGGGCAGAGCTCTTCGACGGATCTGGTGGTCTGTTTGCCCAAGCTCCCAGAATTTATAGTTTCAGTGGTAAAAATATCCTGACAGACATAAACTGGTAAGTCGTGCCGTATAAAATTTACTTATTTCCCATCGTATTATTATGCAAACAGAAAGCCATCTTTTGGAATTAATTCAAAGCTTTTAAATTCAAAGCAGGTTTGATTCTCTGCTATATATTCAGCAGGGTTTTCATTTACCTACTGAAAGCTTTCAACAAGTTATGAAAACTTTTTATTATCTTCAACAGATGGCAGAAAGTGACTGAAAATAATATTATGGTATTTCGAAGATACCCAATTGATTAATTAATTGTGATTTCGAAACTCTTTTTATGTGGAGTATTTTTTCATTATTAGAGAACGTAACTCATTATTATAAAAAACAATCTCGATCGCAATCGTAATCGCAATGTTACACCTGGTTACGGGCACTGTGCTAAATCAGGTTGATTATTGCATAAATTAACTGAAAAAAATGTTTGCAGGCCTCAAAAAGTTGTATGGCATGGTTCTCACCCTCAAGGCGAACGCGCAATGGATACATACTGCGATGCTTGGCACAGTAGTTCACCAGATAAAGTTGGCTTAGCAAGTTCTTTGTTGGGTCATAAACTGCTGGATCAAGAAAGGTATTTTCCTCCTTTTCTTATGCATTTTATATTATGTGCTTCATATAAAAAAAAATACATCAGTAACAAACTGCTGAATTTTTATCTAAAATTTTGTGAATTTCTTGTGCCATATTTTTGTTTGGTTTGTGAATAAATTAATATGTTGAATATATTACAAATAAACTGTTAATTTTGTTTTCAGATATTCCTGTAATAACCACTTCGCCCTGCTGTGTGTAGAAGCCACCTCACACGTCTCAAGGAAGAGAAGAGATATTGAATCGTATGTATTGCTTTATCAGACCAATAATTTACTACCTACTGGCATTTAGCAAAGTATATATCTGTATAGGTTATTTAAGTACTACAAATATATATATCTCTGTAGTACTTCAATAAAATAATACCGTTGTTTTTTGGAATATGCGGAATATGCATCTGGAATATGATGGGTCTTCTCTAAAAAAATCCGACATATCACAGTGATTTAAGCGTGTACCTATCGACTTTGTGATGAAAGTCAAATGAAAAATATGGTATTTTTATCTTTGTCGAACTATTTTATAAATCATATCATTAATTTATTAATTTATTGTCTACGCAACACAAACAATTTTGACATTTTAAAAAATACATTAATAGGTGATGCCAAGATGCAAACACCAAAAGAAAATAAACTAAACACAAACAAGAGACACAAAACAAACAGTTAGAAATACATAAACATATGGAAATTAAATGAATACAATATTGTAACATGGGGCCAAAGAAAACATCACAACTTCATAGAAAACACAAGGTGCCTAGCTGCTCTGATCTTTTAACATTTTTTTGAAATGGTACAAACTTGTAGCAAATATATCTATTTCGCCGAGATCGTTGCGCCCCCCTAAGAATCCTCTGCATGGGCGCAAAGAAGGAATAGTTGGGTATCCCTAGTGGGCACCCGAAGCTCCAAATATCATACCTCAAAATATCATACACACATACTTCCTAATATTTTGTGAAATGAAAATTGAGAAACAACCTTAACAGACCACTGTGACTCTCACTTATCACTTCTCGTACAGCAGAACTGAATGCTTACATTGCTTACAGCCTCTTATGGCCAGTTCAAAAGTGCTGTTTATTCCTGTGATGTTCGATGTTCGATGTTGTATGTCATAGTTTAATTCATTGAAACTCGTGTACCAATATAATATCAAATATATCACATTTTCCCTGTAGACTTTTGCTAACAAAATCATTTGGTTTTGATCCATCAACAAATGTCGTAAGCAGAGACTAAATATGAATATTGAATAGGAAAAAATGAAATGCACAGAAACAGTTAACATTTCCTAGGAACGCCGCACATTGAACCAATTCACTTTCAGTACACGCGATCCGTGTTATCTTTCTATAGAAATACTGGACTGGATTCAGTAACCTTATTCCTAAGTGAGAAACTCACTGGAATTTTGTATGCGGGGTTGCGGGGCTTTCTGAAGTATTCTGTAGAGGCGCTATACAAGTTTTCACACAAAATGTTGTTACTTCACACTAGCATAGCGATACCTACATATTAAACAAAAATTAATGTATTCATATCTGTTGTTAGGACCATTAGTGACCATCCCAAAAATATCTAATTTTCTTTGTTTTATTTGTAATATCTGTATTCTAAAATATTTTATTCGTCATTTTCAGGGATGCGGAGGATGTGCCCTCACACGAAGAAGAAGAATCCGAAGAATTGACAGAAGACGAGTACCAAGGTTACCTAACTGATTTGTCCTCGGAGAAGCAGAGCAGTATCCCCGTCTAAGTGGAAACACCCGGCTTAAGTCTAGTCAAAATTATTTAAAAATAAAATTGTGCATAATATTTAGGTAAACTGTAATACCAACTTAAAAGTCTACTCTAATGTTAATGTAATTCTAATCCATTTTTTACGATACCTACTAGGCTAAAAAATATCTTTAAGTTCTAAATGTATGTGTTAATTATTAAAGTATCCTAGAAATAAACTATCATGCATTTTACATAAGCTGTATTTATAAAATATCATCGTTTATTCATTCTACCAGTATCATAGGGTTATTAAGGAATAGAAATATACCTACCCAAGTATATTATTATATTTTTGCTTTGAAGTAAGATTTTTTATATGTATCATTTTTTGCATGGTGCTTTATACCTTCGATCAGTAAAAATGGTAAATGTTCCCTGATAATTACCTAAACAAAATCAAAACATATTCCTAATTTAAAAAATATATTTTAAAACTGCATTTAATTTTCTTCGTACGAAAAATACCAAAAAATAACATTCCTAATAATTTGAGTTTAAACTCGCTTTTTCTCTGCCCGTAGTATGGAGAAGTTCTATTCAGCTCCAAGCTTTAAACAAGTAGGTAATTATTTTTATTAGTTGTCAAATCAATGTCAAAACTTTTATGTGTGTTCGACTCCAAAAAACGCAAACGCTTACTATATAAATATTCTCTATGGCGTAAACGAGTGTCATATCTACGGCCCAATCATGACTTATCTTCTTAGTGTTACCTGTAATACTATATGCAAGAGAAACTGTCACATAAAATACCTTCAATATCCGACTCTAAATATACCTACAACAATAATCAAAAAATGTTATAATTTTTAAACCAAACAACGCGTTGTAAATTTGTTCTCCAAATGAGCTTTTTTGTTCTTTAGTCCGAATACTTGCAACGAAAGTATTCAACAATAAAAGATTTCTAATGAAACTTCATATTACATAACTGACGCAACATTTTTTTTATTGAGAAACTTTTTCATAAAAGAAGACCTACTTTATTATTTTTTATTCAATTAAATACTCTTTTAGTGTTTCGTAGTTCGTAAAACTTACATGTTTCTATGATAGTTTACAATTATTATTATTGTAAGAATTTTAGATTGAGTTTTTAATTTAATATTTTTTACTTTTTTTTATTCAGACATTTATTTAATTCTAGCAAGAAATTCAAATAATGTAAACATACAAAAAAAAGTACAGTAAAAGGTTTATTGAATTAATAATTATTAAATATAAACACTGCCATTCAATATAGAGTATAATAATTATTTTGAACTTATTGACTTCTTTATTATATGCGATAATAAACAAGACAAAAAAAACATATGAAAATAACCATATCAATCAAATTGAAAAACCATGACTCGCACATATCACAATTTTAATCATATCCAAAATTAACGTATCACATATCGTTTGAAAAAAAATTAGGTTTGTTTTAAATTAACCACATTTTATAACTTTCAAGAGATGGAATAGTTGAAATTTTTCGAATATAAATTTCATTGATGACCTTTTTGGAATACTTACTTATACTCATTATAAGATAAATAATACCTAACTCAATTATAAAGTTAATTATTTTTGTTTCAAAATGAAGTCAAACACTTGTACATAGTTAAGAAATGGTTGACTTTATCCATACATGATAATTAATATTAATAGAGTAATCAATTAAAGTAAACTTGTCAATTTTAGTGAATATATTGATAAATAAATCCACCTTCAGAGATGATTTCGTTATTTAACAAGAAATATTGAAAAATTCATTGAGTAATTAAGAAGAAATGATAAAACGAACAATTCCTTTTTTTTATATCTACTGCAGTAAAACTTTTTTTGAAAGCATAGTAAAACATAAAGTAAAATTTTCTCAGCCAATTTCTATTGCTCAAATGAGTTTTTATTCATTTCTCTTTTTTATTCAAACATTCTTAATATAAAATTCATTTTTTATTAAAAAGAGTGTGTATAAAATGAACATAATGATAAAATTTTATTGTATGGTATAATATTATCACGAATATTATGTAAAAGTCAGCAATTTTTATTTTAAAATAAATTCACATCCTTTCACGCCAGCGTGACATATGCCTAAATAACATCAGATTATAAAAATGAAACTCATTGCCGATTTTTTATTCTATTGGAAAAAAAACCAAAAGTTTCGAACTTTATTTACCAAAAGTTTCACCATATTAATGTATATGTAGATCATAAGTAAATACAATTGAGTATTTTAATAAAATCTAGATAATTAATTTGAATCAAAGTGTTAAGAATGTTGAACTGTTTTTAAGTATTTGAAAATCATCACAGTTTTAGGATTAACTGAAATAACAATGTTGTATTGCATTACTCATTTTTTTCTATTAAAAAAACATATTTTAACTGAATTACAACGAAAATTTTATAAAAATTTAAAGCTATCAAATAAAACACACGAATAAAAAAACTTCAATTTTAGGTATTTTATTTGTATAATACAATTTTATGTACAATGTTAAGTTAATATTATGAATTTTTGAGATGGATTTTTTTTACTTTTTATAACATTGTAATCGCTTTGTCCTGTTCAATATTGGAAAGTTAGAAAAAAATTTAGAGTTATAGTAATAATAATTGTTCACAAATCGACAATATTCTAATAAGTATTGTTTTGAAAATTCATTTAAATGTTCAATAATTAAAGAATACCTACTCTTAAGTTTGGTGTTTTTATATTCCTTTAAATTATTTTGATTAAAATATAATTTTATAATGATATTTGATACATCGCATGGGAAGACGACGTTGAATATTGCATACATACGTTATGATATTCCATGCTTTGTGTCTTTAATTTGGATTTCATTATTTTTTAGCATATTTATTAACAACCATGCTGTAAATTCAACCAAACAGAAAATTACTAAAAAAAATCTCGACAATATTAATATTTAATCAGTATTCAGTTTATAAATCAAATTGATGAATAATCTACGTGTTAAAATTTATATTGAAATCTTTATTATTGTATGTATTATGGTTGTTATCGATTTCATTAAATAAATAATAGGTATGAGATGTGAAAAATGTGTACATTTGACGACATGAAAAGAAAATAAACCATAAATATTTAAATAAGAAATTTTATTTCATCTCAAATATTCACGATGCCAAAGAAAATTTAGCTGAGATATTTCTAGAGAATGGGTTCCGGAGATTGTGGATTCGTGCCACAACAAAAGTTTTAGTTGCTTTCTGTGAAACTGTCAGAGTGTATTTGTGTGAGCATTGAGAAAGCACAGATTTTACACAGTATTTTTTTTACCGTTAATGAAGGAACCAAACGCACCAAGAATACAAAATAAATACATCTGTCTGGAATATCAAGGGTCGATGAACTCTTCAGAGCAGCGCAGGACCGAGTGGCTTTTGCGGAGGTGGTCACCAACGTGAACAGATTCTTCCGATGTTTGATTCATTGGATTCTTCTCCGCTCCGGATAACATAATAACTTATAAAAAGTAGAAAAAGAAGATTAGAAATATTTGGTATAACATATAATATTAAAGTTAGTATGGAACGGATTTATTGCGCTGCCACCGCCATCTATGAAAATTCCATAACAACACAAATTTTTATTAACTTGACAACCATAGAGTTTCAAAACACTGGCAAGCAGATTATTGATAGAATTTCTTTCAAGCTTCCAGAAATTATTTTTTAACATTCACACATATTTCAAAAGTATTTTTGTATAAATTACAAATTCAAACTCAATATTCATAGTAAAAGCTACAGGACAACGTCTGTCGGGAGAGCTAGTTATATATAAAATTCCTGAATTTGTAAATTTTAAGTAAAACAATATTTTTACCGTCAGGTTGAAGAAGAGTTTAGCAGTAGCCTTATAACAATAAATTTTAACTGAATCAAACATTAATTAAAGCGGTCTGCCTATAAATTCTAAACTCAAAAATGCTATTGTGAATCTGCAAACTGATAACCAATCCTAAAAACAATTTTATTATTTTTGAAAAATATGATTTTCATAAAATATGTGAATATAATAAACCTAATAATTTTTCAAATCCAATTTTACTTTGGAATTTAATTCGTATTTTCCTTGAATCAGTGATAACTGCTTATGTTGTAATATTCATCCAATACAAAAATAAAATATTCCCTTTGTGATCCTACTTAGGGGCATAAGGAGGCAACAAGAGCACCCTTTACCGCCCCCTATCCTGCACCGCTTAAAAAATTAGTTCATAAAGCATTCATTTAGAAATATAAAATGCGTTTCCATCCAATAAAATGTTGTTATATTAGGTTAAAAATATGAAACATTCTTCTTCTGTCTCTTTAAATAGGTCTGACGACCTGTTTTTATTGTAGAGGGGTTTCTTGGGACAACGAACTCCAACTGTTTCTCCATCTCTTGGAGGGTCTTCCTGGTTGGCGATTATCCCATTGGAATGCTGTGGGCTGCTACCTGAGGAAGTCCTTCACCGTCCATTCTATCAACGCGCCAAAAGTGCCCTCTTGTCCTGCCCTACCTGACGATGTCTTCAGTGTTGCAGGACTCACGTTTGACGTGTTCCGTATTCTGTCCTACAGTGACCCAGACTCAGAATATAGCAAGCAGAGTCTTCATCTCCACGTCAGTCTTCGTCGGCTCTGGATTCGATTCCAAGGGTCATTATTGGAAGAAACATTAACATACCTAAATACCTATTATTGGAGCACTAGAGATTCTACGTTTATGATTCATGATTTTTAGTTTTTTTTTTTTCAATTTTCTGTTGGTGTTTATTATAAATAAATTCCATACCTAATATAGAAGAAGTACAATTTGAGTTAAATGAAAACAAAAATAGCACGATAATAACTTTAAAGTATGATACAACCAGACACCCTGCCGCGTACAACTCGGAATAACTCTCTCGGGAAACAAAATGGTTGCCCACGTGTTTTTGTAATAAAATGATAAATGATAACCGGTTTCACTCACCAAACACCCCTTAAAATAATCAAATTATATTTTAATTCACTGTAAAATTGACATACCTAATTCAATTTTTTTTAGTTTTTCTACTCTAGCGGATTAAGCTCCTACCAAATTAAAATGTTTATATAAATAAAATTGTTTTTTTTTAATTCTTTGCTTTATGTAGTTTTAATACCAATATACTTATTATATACAAAAAGTGGACGAAGTTATTTTGTAATAAAAAATTAATGAAAAAACATCGTGATGAGTTGAATTAAATTTCGTCTATTTCAAAATTAAATAGCTAAACTGTACCAGTCTTTAGTTTTCGGCATTTTTAATATGCCCCACTACATTATTTCGAATTATTTTTTCCCCAAAATAATCTCCCGATGGTTTGTATAAAATTTTGATTTCAGATTAATTTATTTATTTTATAAATAATATTAGATATCAATTATTTGTCAATAATGATTACCCTGAGTTATAGCCTGCAAAGGAAAATTAACGTTAATTATACGTTTGTTTCATATATCAATCCCTGATCACCCCACCCCCTACCCCCCACCCCCCTCCCGAACTCCCTTAAATCCTATATCTAGTTTATATATTATTAATACTATTACTATACTCTTGCATATTTTATGTACCTATATTATTATGTTTTTTTTTATATATCCGTGTATTATGTATTTTTTTTTTTATTGTATTGTTTTTAATGGATAAAGTTATGTTAGAGATTGCTACGGCTATAATCCCGCCATTGCCACTTGTCTATACACTATTTTTTGTACACTATTTTTAATATGCATAAAGTATAAAATAAATAAATAAATAAATAAAGTCCAGTAGTTTGTAAGCTTTTGACACGATATGTTTAAAATAAGATAACAACTGTTTTTCTTCACCTAGGGTTGGTTGGAAGAAATTGCCATTCGGCAATAAGCCCGCCCTTTCCACAATAATATATTATTGTTAATATTTTTGTGCGCAATAAAGGATATTTCATTTTTTATTTTATTTTATCAATAGAACTTTGTAAATTACCATAAAGAGTTATGTTGAAGTTTTTGTTAAGGATTGGGAAGTAAAATGATCCAATAATACTCAAGATTGCCTATACATATATGAAGAAGCGTATGAATTTTAAATGAAATGTTTGCCAAAAAAAATGTAAAGAATTCATCTATGAACCTAAGTTTCTCTTCAAAACTTAACGAGTCAGATAAAACACACCTATAGGACTTTATTTTTATCTGCTTGAAGGGAACTATTAATGTTTTTCGGACCGTTTGGAGTAAATGATTTTCTTATTTATCCCTTCACGCCATATTTCTAAGAAGATTGGTTTCATTTTCTCGGTCAGTGAACAAACAATTCAAAATTCGTTCCCTCTAAATGGTATTTTCTTCCCTTATCGATATCCGCAGTACACCCAAATACTATCACTCTTCTTAAGCCGAAATTTGAGCCAAATTGTTTCCCCTTAGCCACTT
Organism: Mystacides longicornis; assembly: GCA_963576905.1. Taxonomy (NCBI): domain Eukaryota; kingdom Metazoa; phylum Arthropoda; class Insecta; order Trichoptera; family Leptoceridae; genus Mystacides; species Mystacides longicornis. The sequence continues at coordinate 16,242,815 of OY756431.1, forward strand.
GTATAATAATCGCATTTGTTTAGTTTTGCAGGCATAGCAGACGGATCTGACCCTTATGTTGGATACCAAGTGCTTCGCTACCACTCGATATTGTCGTTTGAAATTTGAAATAACTTTATTGTCTGATTAGGGGTTAAGTAAAAAATGATATTTATCCCCCAAAGCAAGAGCTCTGCTCAATTTTGGGGGTAAAAAAAAATATATTAAAAACAATGTATAAATTTATTATTGTGAATGTATTTTTTTAAGGTTTTTTATTTCCTTAATAAAAATATTTGAATTTGAATATATTCATATTTTTTGATAATTATTATTACTTTATATATTCATTGAAATTGAACAATTATAATATTATATTTCTTTTGTGGGGTGTCGATCATCACTAGCTTTTTATGAATTTAATAAAACATAGTAGTACATTAACTTTAAGTATCACCGTATGCGTTTAATCCGGTAGTTCTGATTTTTTTGCAGACTTGTTTATGATGTTGGCCTGATGAATAATCAAAGTTTGTGACCTCTAGCGCCGAACGCAACTTGGTGAAAAATCGTTATTTTTTTTTAAATTTTGGCGATACATACATATGCGTTGGTGTCAATGGCGCTTTAATTAAAATTTTCACAAAATAAATAAATAAAAAGAATTTTAAAATGTCTAATTATAATTTTGGCGATTAAAACCCTGAAGGACTATTTTTGAGGAAACCTTTTCAGAACGTTTTAAAAGTTGACTAAATTTGCTACAATATGATACTAGAATTGTCTCTGTAAACCCAATAGTTTCCGAGATTAAGCATTTTTTCGAACTTTAGACTATTGTTATCCTCATCCCGCTAGAATTATTCGAGTGAAATCTAAAATATTGCAAAAAAATCGCCAAGTTCCTTCCAAAACCTTTTCAGGACGTTTTTTCAAAAAATAGTCCTTCAGGGTTTTAATCGTCAAAATTTGAAAAATATAACGATTTTTTTCGATTTTTGACAAAGTTGCGTTCAGCGCTCGAGGTCACAAACTTGGATTATTCGTCAGACCAATATCATAAACAAATCTGCAAAAAATCAGAACTACCGGATTTTGCGCTTACGACCCATTACATTCAGGCGACAAAGTTACTGTATTATTGTTGCACTTTCACAAAATTTGTATTGAATCTTGATCGCTTTCATCTAACTCACATAGAAATTGTCAAGAGACAAATTTTGTGAAAGTGCAACTGTGTTTTATTAAATTCATAATAATGAACTTTCACTTCGTAAATACACAAACCTTCCAAAACTTTTTTACATTACGAGATTCCCTTTGATGTAGTATTTCTATTATGTATACTCAATAAGAAAGAAGTGGGTAAGCACACAACACTTTCTATCATACACTTCTCTTTGCTTGAATTGATCCTTGTCAAAAACCTCGTTAGACAATATTGTCGGAATGGCAAGGGTTAATGAACTCTCTAGAGCAGTTTAGGATCTAATGACTTTTACAGGGGTGGTCGTCAACGACGATGGGATCTGTCAGCGGGCCCAAAGAAAGATGACCTTGTTAAGTAAAACTATTTATAGATCATTATTGAATAGTATAAACTAATACTTATCTGAATCGATTAAGAACGAAAAATTATAGTTTAAACAACTCTTTTTCATTAATAAATTTTTACATCATATAATAATAAATTGTCTAGGTATATATAAAAAAATATAAATTTAAAAACATTTCTTTCTTCGAAAATATTTCAAACAGCACAAATCGTAATCCTCGGTTGATAATTTACCAGACTTAGGTAAGTACCGCTTTGTTAAAGCTTTATAGCGCGACCATCTCAAAGGCTGCTGTTGTGCTTTCTGCGCTTACTGTTTGTTGGCTTTGTGGATTTTCCACATTTCAAGTGTTTCTCCACTATTTTTTCAGCCTCTTATCTTTACTACCTAGGATTTTTTTATTTCTATGTTAGTAGTAGATACCTACCTACAGAGCTTCCGCTGAGTTGTCGACTTTGAAAAGGATATACTCTAAATAGAATAGAATAGTCTAAGCATCGCTTTAAACAAGCTGGATCAGTTCTTTCTTATAAGTTGTCTGTGATAATATCTTCGATCATAAATTATGGTTGCATCTATGAAGAAATTCCTTCCCAACAAAATGATGTCCGGTGAAATCTAATCGAAAATTTAAACACACGACGCGACGGTTACTCTTTCAGAAACAACAGCGATTCTTTTGAGGGGCACAAATGGGTTTGCGTTATCGACAACCTTAAATTTTCCCATATTTTTTTTCTTTATGTGGTCTACCATAATTTAAATTATTTTTCTAGAAAAAAAATGTTTATATTATCAGATCTCTCAACGTGGACGTCAATTTGAAGAACTTGTCCTATACCTACTGTGTTCTGAAGAACTACACAGTTTGAAATTCGACGCACTCCCTGATATTACTCAGCCAGAGCACCAGCTTTTTGCAGGCCATTGATTTCATGTCCAAAAAAGAACGTGATATTTTTCTAGCTGCCATTTAAGCACACCGCAAGCCAGCCCGGAAGAGAACAATCCGCAGAAAACCCGACCCGCACGATACCGACACCGACACCCTAGCTTGATCGAAGCAATCAGACAAAAAAGCTGGCCATAGTTGCCATTTACAAATCAAATCCGCCGCGGATCCCTCCCAAACCAACCCGCAATGCCTATGCCCCACTCAGGATCATACGGTGGTTTCATGAACTCTCCATTGCACTCGAAGCGTCCGAGGCTCATTGTGTCTTTTCTGACCGGTTGAGGTTTAAGGACGTGAGGTGTGACCACCTGACCACCTCCCTCACGGTCCATATCTGATTTTTCGAGGTTTGATTTTTCGAGATTTTTCAAGGTTGACACCTCACGGTCCAGATCTGATTTTTCGATTTCCTGAAAAACATGGTCACAATATGATATCTCCCGGACCTTGATATCTAAAAACTTTAACTCTACCAAAAAAAAAACGAGAATAAAATTGCCGATCACATATTTTTTTGTCCATAGAATTCCGATTATTCGACGGACCCATATTTCGAATACCTCTAGTCTTCTCATTAAGATGACTACATCATATTTCACGTTTCTTCATCTCTTTAATTAATTATTCGATCCACTTTTCATAGTCTTTTCAGTTTCCGTTCGTTATGGTAATTCGCCACTCTTTACCGAACTGAACGATTCCTAAAAAAATGAGAAAATCTCTCTCATGTTTTTGAAGAATAAGACCTTGGGTTAGTAGGTATATTACAATAATAAACCAAAATAATCCCTGTTACATCGCATGAATAAGTCAAAGTACAAGGGTAGTTCACTTAAACGTCTACACTCACACATCGGATTAATAATTAAATTCATCAACTCTCACCAACGGACGTGTAACGTTGAAATTAACAAATGTGTGGGCAGTTTGGGAACCATTTGACCGTTACAATAAAGTGCTTTTTGCCAATAGTTTACATTATATCATAACCAGCCATGCAGGAATCCATTGTTGGTTTGATATTTATGACAAACATTACATTGATCCGTTTAAGGCAAATAAACTGTTGGTTTATACTGAGGTATTCGCAGTATTGAAACATAAAATTTACAGCGATCATAAAAATAGATAGCGTATTTTATTATTTTAATTAAATAACCAATTTGTTTGAAACATGTTTTGATTAAAATAATGAAAAATTTTATATTGTCTATAATTAAAATAGCTAATTAAGAATTTAATATAATAATTTTGTATTGTGAAGGTTTTATTAACATACACCGGGGATGTTAATATAAATAGGTGGATAATTAAATTTTATAGATTCTATTTTTAAATTACACGTAAAAAAGGGACGTGTACGGGCAGTGATGGTAAAACGAGGCAACTCCTCTTTAAAATTGCACAACAGAGTTCAAATTAGAAGAAAGAGACTGCCTGATGCCAAGGAGATATGGAGAAGGAGTGGTGCTTGGAACATTCGAATCAAACAAGTATATTCAAATCTTCATAGAAAAAAACTGTAGGTGGTCCCAAAAAACTAAAAAATTCATATTATGATGTAGTTATTTTTTAAGAATTAGAAGCAAACTTTCGCAACAAGGTAACAAAGTTATTTGAGCTACACTAATAGAAAATTTTGTCAAATTGACATGTGCATTGTGCACGTACAAGCTAATATGGAGAGTTATCAAAAACAAAAATCAATCCATCAGGCAGCTTTGAACTAAGGTATTGAAAATAGTAAAAACTTATTTACGTCCGTAGTGATAATTAGAGGAAGGCTATAGACATGAATATGTGACTTTGTTAGATGCATCCCACAATTAATTACACCAAACGATTTGTGCATATTTTTTCATTAATTTTTTTTCATTGGAAAAGCAATGATTACTTAATTTTAAGGTCGATTTCTCACAAATACGAGTAAGTATATTAGGTATAGAAATTCTGTGTAATGATTATTAGCTTCGATACAAAATTCTGTTTCATTTTCAAAGATGAAATAATCAAACATTGCTTAGATTCATATAGAGTTTTCACAAATTCATAGGTTATCAAATCAATGTTTTGAAATCGATCTCGACAGTCTATGATATTATCTCGGACAGCAAATATGAGGCCACATGACAAGTGACAGTAAATTTATTACCTAGGTGTCAAAAGCGCTGTTATCCTGGTCAATTAACAGCAGGTTTTCAACCCTCAAATCTGATGTCCAAGATCTGGTAGACTCATTATCTGTCGATATTTTGTCCCAATACATTGGATTAATAAGTATGAAATCACCTCAAAAGTGATTGAACAGCACACAAAATACGTGTATACCAGCACTTTATCTATACATATTCAATTCTCCATTTTACACCCCACTCAGGGGCATAGGGAGGCAACAAGAGCTCTCCATTGCGCTCGATCTTGCGCAATGTTTATGACCTCCTCCTACACCATGTCCATGTCCCTCAGCTCTACTTCGAAGGAGCGGAACACAGTGTGAGAGGGTCTTCCTCGTTTTCGGGACCCTGATGGGAGGAAGAACAGTGCTCTCCTCGGCCAACTGTCATACATATGGGATCCTTCAAATTATTTTGATGGACAAGATAGACGGATACGTAGGACCAGAAAGAAGGTAGATCAGCATCCTGGCTTGGACTGAAATAGAGCGGTCGCAGTTGTTCAAGAGACAGAGAGCCCTTCAAAGAAGTGATATACAATTCGTCGGAAGAGCTGATAGGGCACAATAAGAAGAAGAATACAAACACTGGTTAAACAAGCGAGCTCAGTGTGGCAGACTGCCGAATAATTAGCGGAGTTTATGGGCTTTTTTCAGAGGTCACTTTATAGTCAACTCGTTCTTGATCAATAACTCTTATCACAATTGTAAAAAGTTGTAGATATTCTACGCTGCAGATGGTAAAAAATATTGTGGAATATGTCCATAGAGCCCCACATGGGTATGTAATAAATTTGATGAGGAAAATGTCACGTGTCGTTAGCTGTAGGTACTACGGTAATATGTCAATACATAAAATTGGAAGCACAGAGTTTTAGTTAATCAACGTGCACTCTCTAGTGGAAGTCGTTAGTGGCATTATCTATCTAGGTCGAGAGGGAAATTGATGCATTAGTTGGACGCTAATTGAAAATTGCACCCATTTGAAGGCTTCAGCAAGCACGAACACCAGAATAAATTTCCACAGACGAGATAGATTGCATTTTTATTACGCTCTCGATGCATGTACAAAGTTATTGTAGGTACATAAAAATAAAAATTAGCAAAAGTAAATTAGTTTGTTTTCATATATTCCTATAAAACTTTAATATAATATTCACTAGAAAAATTGTTATATAAATAGCTAGCTTTCCCGACAGACGTTGTGTTATTCTAACCAGAGGCTGCCCGTTCATGTACACTGCGGCTCCAGAAACAAAAATACCTACATAATTAATCCGATTAAGTTACTAATCTCTAATATAAATCAAAGTCGGGTTAGTACGAACTCTTATAACTCGAGATCGGCTGAACAGATTCTTCTGATGTTTGATTTATTGGATTCTTCTCCGCACCGATTAACAGAATAACTAATTTAAAAAAATGGATAATGGATGGTATAAAATATAATATTAAAGTTAGTATGGAACCGATTACCTGCGACGCCATAACAACAAAATAATTATGATGGTAGTTCCCTCTCATTCCTGCAAACGTAATATCCGCTCTTACAGTAGCCCATCCCACTAATTCCAATTTTCATGCAAAGTCAACATCGGGCACGTAGAGATAGAATGTCTGCGCGCGCATATTATATTCTCGCGTTCTTTCCGCCTGAGTTTTGAATACGAATGAAATAATATGGATATTTTTGAAATATTTTCATGTTAATATTTTATTAGCTTAACTCAATCGAATTACCTAGTTATGTATTTTTTATGGGGGCGCAGTGCACATTATGTACATATGAATGGGCCGCCTCGGGTTAGAACCGCAGGACAACGTCTGTCGGGAAAGCTAGTAAAACAATAATGTTTAAGTATTTGTAAAACATCATTATTATTTCATTCGTATTCAAAGCTCAGGCGGAACAACTTGAGAACATAAAATGCGCGCGCAACCATTCTACCTCACCTATGAAGTAGAAATCGAAACGAATATGTCCGATAATTTTGTTGACTTTGCGGACTTTGTTACTTTGAGTAAGTGGGATGGGCTACTGTAAGAACGGCAATCACGTATGCGAGAATGAGAGGGAACTACCCGCGATGGCGTAGGCGGGTCATAGGTAACCGTTCCATACAAATTCAAATTCAAATTCAAAAGAAACTTTATTCACAGAAAAATGTTACACAATTACAAATATTATGTTATTAAATAGATATTTTCCCTTGATTTTTTTTTTTATATATATAACCTCTCCAATAGAGCAGAGCTCGTGTGAGGAGAGGGAGTAAACATAGCATAAATGGAGTAGATAAAATGAAGGAATATTATAAGTTCATCACTATAATGTATTATCTATAGTAACGCACATAGACAGCCACACAGGGTGGCACCAAAACACTGGGAATTCGGCACACGCCGCCGCCGCGCGGTGAAACGCAACAACACTATTATACACAGGCGGCGCACAATTAATGCGGGCCAACCTCTACGATATGTTTTATGATATTTTTCTTGTATTCTTGGTAATCTTGCAATCCCCTTATATCACTCGGCAGTTCATTATAAAATTTAACTCCTAGATATAAATAATGGTGCTGCATCACATCCCTGTTACATAGGGGGATGGGCATAATATTGATTGATCTCAAGATTCTACTTCCGGTTTCTTGAGTGCTATTTATTTTTTCCTTAAAGATTTGCAATAGTGCAAATCTTTTGAAGAGCTGGTCAATGTTCAGCACCCTCATCTCAGAAAACAGTAGGTGGGTAGAGTAATCTCTTGGTTTTTTTAGTATGATTTTTATAACCGTTCGTTGTGTCACCTTAAGTGCATTAAGAGAAGTTTGATATGCTGCACCCCAACCAACTATCCCATAAGTCAGAAGAGACTGAACCAATGCATAATAGGTTAATTTCAATTGTTCGAAACTCAGAAATCCTCTCAGTTCTACAAATATGTAAAATAATTTTCGAAGTCTTTCTATTGTTTTTTCGATGTGGTTTTTCCATTTCACATGGCAGTCGATTTCTATTCCCAAATATTTTATGGTTTTAACAATTTTGATTTCAGTAGTGTGCGATCCACATACCGACCGTGTACATATCTGTATTGAAATTTTTAAACACTTTGGTTGTCCACAATTATTAATAGAAAAAGGAACACTGTAGGTCTTTTCTAAATTCAGAGATAATATGTTCAGATTGAACCATCCCTGTAAAACATTCAAATCCCTCCCGAGAATATCAGCTGCTTCGTCCCAGGAAGCACCGCTAGTTATGAGTACTGTGTCGTCAGCATACGAAATTATGTTACTAGATAAATGTAAGTCAAACATATCGTTAACATATATTATAAAAAGTACAGGGCCCAGCACTGTTCCCTGCGGTATCCCATAGTTCATTGATCGTACATCACTCAGAACACCATTAATTTTCGTATACTGTTTTCTATCATCTAGATAACTGCTAAAAAGCGACAAGGCCCTGTCTCTTATGCCAATACTTAATAGTTTCTCTATAAGTTTAGTTTGTGAAATACTATCGAAAGCTTTGCGAAGATCAATAAAGGTTCCTATACACTTTTCTCCTCGGTCCAAAGAACTATATATTATTGATGTCAATTTGGCAATTGCATCTTGTGTTCCTAATTTTGGAAAGAATCCAAACTGATTTGCGTGCAGAATGTTGTTGTCCAATATGAAAGACATAAGTTGTGATTTAATAAGTTTTTCGAAAATTTTTGCAACATTCGATATGACTGAAATCGGGCGATAATTGCAAAGATTCTTTTTGTCGTTTGATTTGTGTATTGGTGTGATAATAGCAATTTTGTAGTTATTTGGGAAGGTACCTTCCCGTATACAACAATTAAAAATATGTGTTAATGGCTTGCTTATGTGAGTCCTTATACGTTTTAGAGTCTCGGCACACAAACCATCAGATCCAGGGGAGGAGTCTTGTTTCAATGCCATTATTGTTTTTTCCATCTCCTCTATTGTCACTTCTTTAAACATTTTGAGATCCACTTGGGTACGGTGTATTGGGTTATTAGAGCTGGCCATACAGCTGTTGCAGAGATAAATTTTAGAAGCTAGTTCACTTCCCACTTGTGAGAAATAATCATTAAATAAGTTGGCAACCGTCATCGGGTCTCGAGAGGCGTTGTATAATTCACTCTTATATTCAATTTCTTGCACTTGTTTAGATTTGGAGGGTTTTGATAGAGCACCGTTGATCGTGGACCAGATTTTTTTGGTGTCGTTTTGTGCATTCTTTATTTTTTTGGCGTAGTATTCATTTTTAGTATCCCTGATTACTCGGGTCAAATTATTTCTATATCTTTTGAAGAATGATAATAGAGCATAGTTGTTGGGAAATCGTTTTGTTTTCAAGAATAGTTTTTGCTTCTTTCTTATCGAGGTGAGAATACCATGAGTCATCCATGGTTTTAATTTCATATTTCGGTTTTTAAATGTATAATGTTTCAAACAAGTTGCTCGCTTTATGTGTTCACCCACAGTATTTTCAAAACATGCAGCCGCCATATTGCAATCATCAAGTGAGTATAATGTCGCCCACGCTTCCCCCCTCAACTGACGTTCAAGAGCGTCGTAGTCAATAACATTTCTCTTGTATGCCTTATTTACAGTGCTTTGCTCCTTCTTCGATTTATAACCGTAAATAGATGTGAAGTGATCTGTGATACAAGTTTTCCAAGTGATGCTTATTATATTGTCTACGTCCCTTATATTTGACCATATATGATCGAGGCAGGATGGTTGTTGATTAACAACATCACGAGTATAATTCGATATGCAGCTTTTGTAGTTCAAGCCCGTCATCATATTAATATATTTGTCTTTATTGTTATTTCTAGAGTTTGGAGATATATTTATATTAAAATCACCAGCTATTATCGAATGTGTGTAGGTGGTAGCCGTTATCAGTGTATCGTGTAATTGGTCAATAAAGTCGTCAATATTAGATTCGTGTGTGCGGTAAATACCCAGTATCTGATATTTTAATTGTCCTTTAACGTTTATGAGTATTTCTAAGCAATTTGTGTGGTTGATATTGGATAATTCTCTTGTTTGGATATCGTTATACATCTCGTGGATAAAAACAATAACACCGCCATTTTTATTTACTTTGTGGGTAGTGCCGAAACACCTGTAACCGGGTATATTGCAGTTCGGCGCGCCGTCATTGCAGTGTGTCTCCGTTAACACTATGCAAGCCGGTTGCAATTTCGAGGCATTCAGAGTAATAATAAATTCGTTGAAATTTTTTCTTAGACTACGAATGTTTGTATTAATTAAGACGAAGCCACATTCTTTGATCAAGTCACACTGTTGTATACCTTCTTGAATAGATTCGTTGATTATATATGATTCATCGACCTGTTGTATTAGAGAACCAAAATTCATGGTAGTAGACAACAAAAAAAAAACGTTATAATAAGATAAACAAGGCAATAACGAAAACATAGCATACCACAAGTCCCACATAAAGAGTTCATCAGTTGTTTTAGATATATTTCATTAGATTGAGTTATATCAGTCATAGTTAATTCGTTGTTTAGCTCGTTGCAGCATCTGCTTCCGTGTTTCGCATTCTTCCTGATTGGCTCTGTGATTGATATTTAGTTTGGTTTGGAATTTATTATTCCTTTCCTTGCAGTTTACGCATTGTGGCTGTTCAGTCAATTTGTTGCATTCCGTCGATCTATGCTCCCCCGCACAATGAAGGCATGTGGGTGGTTTCATATCTGTTAAACATTTCTTTGCCGTGTGGCCGTACTTGAGGCAGTGAAAGCACTGCATTAGTGGATTGCAGTCCTCCACTTTTATTCGGTAGAATCCCAGGTTTACCTTTACCTCATCAATAAGTACTTTTCTTATCATTGGGGTGACTTCAACGATAAAATTTTTGTTATGTTTTTTTGTTTTTAATTCAGCTTTGACATTAAATAAGTTTTTTTCGCTCTCACATAGTGTTTTTATTCTCTCATTTTGCAGAAGGATATCTTCTTTAAAACTTTGTTTGTTATATATTTCTTCGACATTTTTAAATATCATGCATGGATTTCTACGTTCAACATCGTTTACAATAAAGTCTTGGTTGGTTTTAATAATTTCGTTTTTCAGCTTGTTAATATGTTCTTTTTTCTGGCAACTAATTATAATTCCACCGTTGGATATCCTTTTTATTCCAGATACTCCAATTCCCAATTTAGATATTTCGACATTTTTTTGTATGTGTTCTTTAACATTTGTTGATCCCTTGTTATTTCTTACGATGATTTGGACGAACATACGAACATATATTGTATTTTACGTAATTTCTTATCCAGTTTTTTTTTATTTTATTAGTTATTCTGTTATCCGGGGCGGAGAAAAATCCAATAAATCAAACATCAGAAGATTCTGTTGAGCCGATCTCGAGTTATAAGTGTTCGCACTAACCCGACTTTAATTTATATAGTAGATTATTCAACAAGTTCATTCGATTAGTTTATTATCCTCTTCCACGAAATATTTATTAAGTTTGAACACCTATAAATAAATAAACAAATTTTCATTTCTCTATACAAGGATATAGTCGGCGAAACATATTGCCCATCACGCCGTTTCCCGAAGAAAAAAAAAATTATATTGCCTGGGGTATTTTTTTCCAGTCAACTGGCCTATTTAATCTGAGACAGACCAACAGGTTCATCAAATAGTTTTATTCATAATAATATAAAAAAAAATTAAGATTTTTTCACTTGTGTACGACCCGTAATGACTTACGGCTTACATATGAAAAAAAAAATCATCATGCGGACAGTCTCAGAAATGAAGAGTAAGAAGCATTGCTAAGAAGACCCTTAGATATAGAGTTTAAAATACTAAGGCACTAAGGCATGTTGAAGATATAGTAAGATGAGAGTGGCAAAGAAGAAGGTTCTGGTATATGAACATATTATAGGGAGAATGGACTCATCCAGACTCCCCCAAATTGCACTGCACTGCTAGCCTCATAGAAGACGACTCCCAGGTAGACCACCAAAAAGATAGACCGCTGGAGTCGACCTCGCAGGAAGCTAATTTCACTTTTTAAAAAAACAGAGGAACCATATTATGAACCTAGATATCTCAAAAACATCGATAAAAAATTTATAAATGCACAAGAATTTGTTCATATTTGAAATTAATCAATGTACCTACAGATGTATTCAAATAGAAAAATACATAAACAAAAAGTGTAAGATGTTTTTATAAATGTATATTTTTATAACCCAGTATTTTATAGCAAACCGATACAGAAGGGGTTGTAACAGACAATACGTTAGGGAGCGTGACACACAAATCATAAAAGTATCTAAGCAAAAAATGTTTTCTACAAAAATGTAAAAATAGATGAAAATCAACTTAAGTCATGAAATTTTACTACGTTGATTTTAGATTTATATGAACCAGAACATAGTGCAATAACAAGCTCAATAAAAAGGGGAGGCACATCCAAGGTCTCAAAACAGTAGGCATCGTCAGAATTTTTTTATTATTCTTCAGTGGAACGCTCCCGGGTGGATAAGCGGGGATGAGCTTCCGACACGCATATACTTATATGGCAAGTGGCGCCTTTGTTAAAAACATTACCAAAGTATGGCTAGCGTTTGTTTAGATATTGTCGAGACTCGAGACTAAATGTTAGCATTTTGGTTCGTGTGTTTCCCCATTTTTCTTTACGGGTGTAAGTCCTGGCACCTCACCAAAACACATAACGTATCCGTCTTCGAAACAAAGTGCCTCGGAAGAATCATGGGTTTTGATGATACTACCGCATCACGAACGACACTGTACGCCAGTACATCTGACACGGCCCATTACTTCTACCATTATGAGTAAACTTGGTATTATGTTATATCCATTTCGGCCATAATTTAAATAGTTTAAGTTTAAGCGTATTTGGTTGTATATTTAAGATTTTTTACGAACTTAGTATAAATACAGTAGAGAATAAAGTGTTACAAAGAAGATGAGAAAATACTCTGAGGGAAAGGAATGAGATTTATAGTAAGAAATGTGGTATGAAGCTAATGTCGTTACAAAGATGAAAGTTTTTAATTTAAATGGTTTGAAAGTTTTCTTTTTCTTTTCTTTTTTTTTTAAAATGAATCTGTGCTCACTCAAAGTGAACACAAATACACTCCTTGACTCTTTCACAGTAAGCTACCGAAAGCTTGTGTCGTGAAAGAGGAAGATGGTCGGCACCTGGGATCGAACCACGACGTCCGAAGTACGAAAGCCGGCGTTGTAACCGCTGGGCCACCAACCACTTCACCACTTCAACCACTTTTGAAAGAACTGATTCAACTAGAATAAGTAACAAAGAGAATTATTAAGGCTGAAAATAAAGTTAGTTCATAGTATTTTTCCCTGCTTGATGAGAGGACCTTGTTATTAAGGATCCACTACCTAGGAGTACTGAGTTTAACTGGCCTGAAATAATTTTTGTGTTGGATAAGACCAACTGATACACCTTCCAAAGGTCGTAACCACAGAGGATCGTTTGCCTTGTAGTCGAAGACTCCCGGCAGACTTTCTTCGGTGTGTGGGTTCTTCTCGGAGTTTATCCAAACTCGGGAGAACCCGTCACACGACTTAGAATATCGTGTATCGAATACATTGGTTCACTCCTCAAGGAAGGCCAGGTCAATAGCAAATGAAATAGGAGTGGTTATTTCAGAAGCGGTAGGTATGTAAGAAGCGAAAAAAGTTTGCTTGTTCGAAAAAACTTTAAAACATTTTTCTGACTTAGTTCGCTATTCCTCCACGTTGGAATCTTCCCCTGGCGGACGTAACAAGAAAATTTATTGAATAACTAGCTTTACCCGTCCCTTTACTACAAATTGGGATGAGAAGTCGTCAAAAAATAATATAATATCTATAATTCCTAGTCTACTTTTTCTGCTGTAAATGTTTTCGAGCATTTAAAAATTACTGAACTATTATGTAGAAAAAATAAAAAAAGACGCATTTTGTTATTCATCCGATTCTTAAGCATAATGACAGGTCCGAAGTTTATTTGTTCAATTCAATGCTACAGGTAATTCGTTTTTATTGGTTAAAATGGATTTACGTGATGTTGCTCTCTAGTTCATAATGTTATAAGACTTAAATAAAATCGCGTAATTTTGAGTAGATTTATTAACACCATATTGTTCTTACAACTCTTTGGCAATAAAAAGCAATTTCTATTATTAAGGAAACCGAATTACACGTATGCCAACATTAGTACGAAACATCAAAATCTATGGTGATCAATGCATCTGTGCACAATTATTACTTTGACATTTGAACGATCCTACGTTCTGTCACAAACTACGAAACGTTGTTGTTGTTATGCTAATAGATGTGGATGTCAATCCACCTTATAATGTTAAGAATTGCTTGGACAGACGTCAATTGACGTGTAATTGCTTAACACAATCAAGCTCTGTAAACTATCATATTATTTTGGTCATAAACTCAAGAGGAGAAACATATACCATTCTTCATCTCGTTATGAAGGGGAAGATAGAAGGTCGTAAGGAAGCAGCTTTCCTGGTTTCAAAACATTCGGGAATGGACCAGAATCAGAACTGTGGGAGAGTTGTTTCGCACTGTCCAGAACGGAGATGATCAACAGGAAGAACTAAACTAAAAAAATGAATTGTAATTTTCGTTTATATATGATGTTTGTATTGATATTGTAAAAAAACACAGCTGGTCTAGGACGTCCTTATATTACTCATATTGCATTACATAATAAATAGAACTTTGTATAATGTACATGGAATTTTAGTAAATACCTTACAGAATTGTTTTGGTTCTACATAGGAACAATAATAGGAATAAATATCAGAGAGGAAGAGGGGCTTAGTAATATGGAGATCTATCCACAATCTACTCACTGTCTACGCTATAATATGGTAGAAGTCTTTTCATAACCAGGTTTAAAATTAAAACAATTTATTTTTATTACCAAAATAATACCTTTAATGTAAATAGTGAGTAAACATTATTTTATGCAAACATAAATTTGGTGAAGTTTCAAGACAAATAAATACACACAGCTCAGTAATAAAAATTGTGTCAAACTAAATTCTGTGTTTGCCTGTTGGTCTGCGGGAGGTATTTTATTTTCCTCCTACTCTGCATATGTATGGCGTTATGCAGAAAGCATTCAACTCACAATTTGTCGAAAATGAGTTAGATATGTCATCAAATAGCCAAATATGAAATCACTTTGTAATAACAGGTGATAAAAATCCATCGATGTGGTATAAAATATGTTCTGCTTTTTCTTGGTGGGAAAAAGTTTTTATAGATGTATATGGGAGAAAGCATTCATGTGGTGTGAACGCTTCCAATGGATTGAAAATAAGCCTATAGAATAAAATATGCAGATGTATAAAAGATACGATAGCTCATTGAGATTGTGTTTATTTGTAGAATGCATTCAACCTAATAAATACTATTTAAAGACCTAATTATCAATATTACTTTTTTTTTTCATTATTTCAGAATAATAATTTAAAAGCTGTAAATAATACTATGTGAAAAAAACCACACTAATATGCTTTTGTATAGTCTTGGGAAGTTTTTGTAAAGGTGATTTTTATGTGTTGAATGTTTACTGTATAATGCTTTCCATATCAGCCGAGCATTCCCCTATCCGCCACCTGGGGACGCGTCCAATAGCGGTTATCAGGCTCCGCGAAGGATCATTCATCTCTTTCATTAATCGTCTCTCGGTAATCATCTCTTAAGAATATAACAAAAATTTTGTTGGTTTACTGAATAATTACGTTACAATATTACTTTTATAGCTATGTTACAGAGACATTTTAGCAAATAGAAAAATAATAAAAATATCACAATACAAATACTTAATAAATTTAAGGAAGTTATTTTTTATTCAGTTATCCAATTTGTAATAAATAAGATACATTTATAGAAACAAACATGCAGTTTTTATATTTCAAGAGTAATTTAAGTATGATACTTAAAATCTATTGTATTTAAACATTTCTAGCAGTTGTAGTATTTTGTATCAAGTAATAAAAATTTTAATCCAAAATTTTATTGAAGAATGAAATTGAGTGCCAATTATATGCCAAGCAAACATGACACAACCCGAAAAAATCTATTACTTCGTTGTGAAAGCCTTAGAAACAGTTGTAGTATTTGTTTAATATTTTCAAAGGGTTAATAAGAGGAAAACTTATGTTGCATCAATTTATAATATGTAGATATTTGGAAGGATTTTAGTTTGGAAAAAAATATAATATTTTATGATTGAATATATATTATATTCAAATAAAACAGAAAAATATGGATTTCTTAAGTCCACACATAGTTAATGTAAGTAATAATATGTGAATTGTTAATCCAACAGAGAAGATATAGAATCAATTTCAAAAAGTAAATGTTAGGCAAGGTAAAATTAACCATGATAAAAGCAAGGAAGAGTAATGCCGAGCACAATGGGTGACTTAGTAATTAACATTTACACACATACATGTAAGCCATATTAATTATAAGAGTTTATATTAGAATTATATTAGAATGGTCTCATTTAAAATTATGTATCCGACAATGCAAATACAGTCAATAAGTAGGTAAGATTTGTAATTTAGTGATTTGATTACTAACATAAAGGATCTTGCACAAAAGAAATTGAACACATCTTTTAATGCAGTAAATTAAAAAATTGAAATGGATGTTTAAATACCATTATGTAAAATGTTGAAATGAAATCGTGGAAATAAATTTTATTAATACGGGGTATTTATGGTAGTTTAATATATTAAATCTGAAAGAATGGGTGCACGGAGACGTGGCCGATCTAGAATAACATGAACCGATTATATAATCAAAGGAGGGCAAGGTTAAGAGTAAAAGGAATAGAAGCACATGTATGCGAAACATTATGCGTTTGAAAGAAACGAAAGAGGTTTGTTTGGAAAGGAAAGATGGAAGTCTGTACTCTATGCCTATGGGAAACAGCATGAAATTATATTAATATAAAATAATATTAAATACTAAATAGGAATATTATTATTCTACAGAGAGTATAATACATACATATCTTATTTCTAAGAATGACACACGCTACGTAGTGCCTCTTGATAAACAATATTTTTGGTAGACATTGAATCATTTTCTAACAGAACGTACAAATTTTGATATCAATGTCCGTCAAGCGAATTCTATTTTCTAACCAAAGCAACACATGAATATGTGGAAGACCACGCTTCTGCCATTCTACACTGTACATATAACATTTATGAGCACCGAAAATGTGAGCCTTAGTTAGCATTTGCATCAATGCTTTTACTTTAAGTCTGAAGACTCTCGCAACTATATCAGGTCTATCGTGAGGATTTTGTGTAGAATCAATGGCCTGAGTTATCTCTTCCCACTTGGGATTCGTAGTAAAAGTAATAAACAAATCCGGTCTGCCGAAATTACGAACATATGTCATGGCGTCTTGAGTTCTTTCGTGCATGTACCTTGGACCACCTGTAAAGGTAGCAGGTAATATGACTAACTTTCCCATATTTTCTACATTGCCATCTGTACGTATCGCGTCCTGCAAATGAACATAATTGTCAACCCGCAATTTAGTTTGATTTAGTTTAATATAAATAAGGCGTTCGGTCTCTACTTTGACATACATGTCAACCAAAAACTGTTGATATAAGGCACGGCTATTATGTAAATGACTCTCGGAATCCCTAACTTGTATTAAATATGCATAAAATTGCATACAGCTAACTTTTTTATTAGTGAATTCACCGTTATTAGGGTTGATTTGTTTCCAAGAAAAGTGATATCCGTCTTCCCCGCGACAAAATAAAATTGGATATTGCAGACAGTCGTATGCTCTGTGCGTTTCTGCAATTCGTTGTAATGCGTTGTCTTTAGCTCTCAAAATAATGTCTCTTTTATTTTGAGTCTCACCGACTACCAAAGCAGCTATTTCCGAAGTAGATGGAGCGTTATATCTTCCAGGATGGTCATCAGCTGGCTTTTTATCTGCATGAATTACAATTTCAAATTCAATATTATCTACATGAGTTTCAAGGGTATTTTTAAATTTATTGACATAAAAGTTATGGGTGTGCAATGTTGTCTGAATTTGGGAAACAATATTTTTATTTAAATCTTTGAAATTGTTGCATCTAATGTCTATCTCATTTCTGTCGTTTCCGATAAAATAAATTTGAAGGAATTTAGGGTCAACACCTGAAACAGGTAAAAGAGATCCAATCTTATGGTAAACCTGGCCTTGGATTTTAAAAGAAGGTGAGAAACCGGATTCTCTTACCTCCTTAGCACCGAATGAAGTCATTTGAAAAGCGGCATTATATTTTCTAATATTTTTTAAAAATTGCTTGGACTCTACCGAACCAGAAAAGAAAAGTGAATAAAGGCTTTCAGGTGGTTTTTCTAATATTGGTAATTTAATTTTGCCAGCTGAACAACACATACCTGGAGTTTCGCCAGAAAATTTTAAAGCTTTGCAATATTTGCAAACTAATGATAATGTACCTACACTATTTTTATAATTAATATTAATATTATAATTTAATGCACACAACTTAAAGTCATTAAATTCTAGAGATCTATGTTCAGACATCCGCAATTGCATATCTGCCACCCGTATATCTCTGCATTCTTCACTTTCATTCAATCTGGACGTAGTGACCCTATTACGCATATCTGCCACCCGTATATCTCTGGATTCCTCACTTTCATTCAATCTGGACGTAGTGGCCCTATTACTCAAATCTGCCAACCGTATCTTTCTACATTCCTCACTTTCATTCAATCTGGACGTAGTGGCCCTATTACTCAAATCTGCCAACCGTGTCTTTCTACATTCCTCACTTTCATTTAATCTGGACGTAGTGGCCCTATCTCGCATTTTTTCTAACCTTGCGTTCCTGCTTTTTGGACTTTCGTTTGATAAAGCAGCATTCATTACCTCTCGTGCCTCTTCCAATCTTTTTTTGCGTTGATCCTCCGTTTCATTTTCTCTTCGACGTTTTTGAGCTTCTGCTGCGTTAGATTTCCTTCCAAGAGATGATTTTTTTCTAGCTGGCATACTGAAAACAGAGTTGAGTAAATAAATAAATCAGTAAAAAATTCAAAAATTTTCGCAGAGGCGGTAGTAGCGATAAGCGAATATTTTCAAATATGGCGCAATATGGCGTCATCCGTGAAAATTTCAAGGATATTTGACAGGTAAATTTTCATTTCCCTCCATTTTGACTATTGTCATCTATGAATTTTGACCAATCTCATAGCTCCCAAATGCAACCATATGTAAATTTCTTAAACAGCAATTAAAATACGATAATAAGATTAAAAAAAAAAAACAAATATTTTTATTTGAATAGTATTAATGCAAATTTATTTATTTATTGATTCAACGCAACAATGTTGCTTTTACAAAACATATTAGGTATATAAAAATTTAAACATTAACAATATTACAGAGATTATTCTTACATTATTAAAATTATATTATTAAAATTTGTACAAAATTGAATGTGTCAGAAGAAATTGAAACAAATTGATGCATACAACAACACAATCATCAGGTAGTTATATAATATAAAAATCTATGAATTATAAAGGTGATCTATGGCAATAGATTCTGACAGCTGTGCTGACAGCTCATACAAAACGAAACCGTCTAACCAAGGCTAACAGTGATGGAATTCGAATTTCAAAAATTTTGTAAGTTTTTTAATATATTGAAATATATTTTTCTAAGTAGGTACCTAAGTTATATTTAATTTAATTACTAAGATTATGTAGGCTATATTCATTTACATATTATGAATTGTAAAGATATAGGGACATAAAGTATGATATTTTTTTAATTTGTCCCTGTAACTAAACTGACAGATTTTGATGTTTATTTTGTAATTTTGTAATATTGTTTTCTAGGCATGGAGTTGCAGTCTATCTGAAATAATAATACCTGATACATTATGCAGTCTAAATGGATTTAATGAAGATCTTAAAAAGGTATAAAAGCTACACTTTCAAACAAATAATACTATGAAAGATTCCAAATGAAGGTTTTATGCAGAGCATATTATATCAAATATGTATCGAGCACTTGCTTGTTTTATTCTAATTTGAAGTCCATAAGTAGTTTGATATACTTTCTATGTCCTTAATATTGATTCTAATCAAATTTTCATAATGTGTATTTTTAAAACAAATCCCTGAAAAAGCAAAATTTTTTAATTTTGTCTTATATATTTACAACCATGGCCATGTAATCACTGTATTTTGCTTTCATATATTAATAGTATATTATGTTTTTTTTTTCTAGATCAGAACCTTGCAAGGATTTCGGATATGTCAAGAAACGCTGCCAAACTTTACCGATCTGTTACCTTTGAAGAAGTTTTATGCTTATGTGGATAAATCAAGTGAATTTTATTACCAACATACCTACATATCTGATTCTTTTCCAAAATAAACAGGAAGTTTTGTTTGCTGTCAAATTCATTCTGGTAATGTTTTGAGATTCAGATGTGGGTAAGTACCTGTTTTACTGTTTATTTCTTGCTATTTTATACAGTATATTAGTTAATTATTATGATGTGTGTAAAACCAAATATATTTTTTGACTATAAACATACACACATACCTGACAAATCCATTATAATCTTGTAAAATAGGAACGTCATCACTTCCTGTCAGATTGGCTTTCTTTCAGCGTTCTGTTTTACCGACCAAATCTACTAAAGAATATTCATACTCATTTCAATTTTCAAATATCATTTTTTCTCTAAAATCTTTATGAAAGAACAATTTTTAGATTGAAATGTATTATGAATTTAATTTAATGTATCTTTATTATTTTTTACCAACATTTAATATGATTTTATCAGGTAGCTACATAATTACTCGTCTAATGGCTACGACAGTTTGACTCAAAATGTGGCCATAAATTTTTTAAATGTGTCAGATTTCAAAATGGAGGTAATATTTTTCCAAAATCTTTGATTAAATCTTTATTTATTGAGAATAATAAGATTTGAATAACATTTATATGTATAACAAATCAATCTCCAATTATTTTATTACATTTTCATACCGTAATACCAAGATTCCATTCAACGTTTACATGAGTAATTTTGTTTCCAAAAGATGGCTTACTGTCTTTTGTGAAAAATTTGTATGAAGATCTTAAAAAAATAAAGTTTTTTAAATAGCTCTAAATATATTAATGTTAATTTATCAAAGAGTATTTAAGAACGCTCTCTGGAATTTTGCACGGCTTTTCGCATATTAATATCTGACCTTTACGTTTGTTTTCTATGATTGATGCTGTTACAAAAATATATATATATAAACGGACTAAAATATTATGTAGATATGAAGACATCTCAAATACCCAGTGCGATGTGAACCGAAAAGATGTCGGGAAACAAGGTGGGATGTCTGCGGGGTACTCGTCCATTCCAATTCTCTACGGTCTATATTTTTATTTATTGTCTACATTTTGCAAAAAATGAACTTTTATATCACGTTAATTTTTTTATAATAAAATCTTACAATTTTTCTAACCAATTTCGTTATTATTTTGTGCGTGTATTTTAAGCTCCAATAAGAATCTTTCATAGTTTTACATTTAAGTATGTATTTGAAGTTTTTTATTACCAATAGATTTTAATACCATTGTAAAATCATTAAAAATGAGATTCAAAGACTCTAGAAAGAAAATTAATAGTGCGTATTTTTAATGAGCGATCACGCCTTGACCATCAATCGTAAGCCTATAGGTGTCACATTTAACTGATGCACATCCCGAGGTAGATTCGGTGTATTGAGAAGGGGC
The DNA here is from genome assembly GCA_963576905.1 of Mystacides longicornis. Taxonomy (NCBI): domain Eukaryota; kingdom Metazoa; phylum Arthropoda; class Insecta; order Trichoptera; family Leptoceridae; genus Mystacides; species Mystacides longicornis. The sequence continues at coordinate 16,264,365 of OY756431.1, forward strand.
TCGCGGGGGTTGGTCTGACCAATACACGTCGTCCATTCGTATTTGCGTTTAGTTTGCCGCTCAAACTCGAGCGAAGAACATCTGACGTGGGGACTTAATAATTTTTAGAATATAAAGGCTCCATCACACTTTTAAAAATGGATTCTATCGTATTAAAAAATAATAAATTAAAAAGTCAAAGGAAGACAATTTTATATAATGTAATTCAGTACATTAAAAATTAAGATTTCTCTGGCGTTAAAAACATACACACACCTAACCAAGTCAAGTGTGTTCTTATTTTATTTATCTTTTTGGTTTATAACCATAAAAAGTAACAAAGTAAAAAAATAAATATAATTTGGAAATAACAAAGGAGAGACCGGGTTCAAATGCCGGTCATATAATATGTTCCTATGAATTGTTTCATTATATAATTTCAAGACATTTTATGAAATCATGTACTTAACATGATTTCATAAAATGTCTTGAAATTATACAATGAAACAATTCATAGGAACATATTATATTTCAACTCGTATTTAAATGGAAAATCCAATGTAAGTGAGTAGGTATATTTAATGAAGGTAGGTATATTCCTTTTAAAGATTATTTTTAACTAGCTGATACCCGTCTTGCTTTACGTTGTTGATTTGGCTAGTCAGACTTGAGCCGTAGGTTATTGAACAGGTTTTGTATGCAGCTTTCCCCTTCTCAGGACCAGTAGGCCTAGACAAAATGCATTTGGCAATAGACTACAAACTACTTCGACAATGTAGAGTAGGAAGAAAATTAACTGTCCACTTTTTATATTTTATATTATAAGGATCATTGTTTGGTTTGAATAAATGTTTATATGTTCCAGTGGACAGTTAATTTTTTCGCACTATACATTAGCGATATCTTTGTTTGTAGTCGAACGCCAATTTGAATTTGTCTACGGCGGCATTTCACGCTAAGATTTAGAATGTGTACCCAGCTAATGTTTCAAAAAAGGAAAAAATAAGAGTCACTGCTAAATATGCGAAAAGTTTGAAAAACTAATGTCACTTTCAATATTTACGTATAAAAAAAATAGAAGATGAGGAAAAATTAATACTCACTGTTGAATACGCGAAAAAATTAAAAGAAGAATGTAGTTATACATAGGTACCTACCTACCTAGTATTATATAATACGTGTAGTTGTTTCTAATGAAAACCTGTTTGTAGATATAGGTACCTACCTACCTAGTATTATATTATGTATAGTTAGTTTGACCTACTTATGACTGTAGTGATACATTTAATGAGGTACCTTAGGAGAGAGAGGGTGCAAGCGAACACTGCTTTACCGGCTTTAGTCATCTGTCATGGCGTACATATTTTATAAGAAGTTTCGGTGAAAATCTTTATAAAATAAGAATTAAAAGACTTCTACTTATATTTTTTGTATTTCAAATCAAACTTCGATTGATTTTGTACATTTTCATACCGTAATGCTACAGTTCTACACAAAATTTAGACGTATAATTTTACTTTTAAAACATGACTTTCTCAATTTTGTATGAAGATTTTAAATTTTTAGAAATTTGTAAATAATTTAAAATATATTTAATGAAATGTAAATATTTGTATCTCAGATTACCACAATTGTATTTGCGAAAAACTGCGAAGAAAAATATTCAACGCAGAACCTACGGTTTTAGCGTGATGCTCTTACATACAGTTGGAGTGAAACAAATAAATAAATAAATAAATAAATATACATACATTACTGAATTATTATGTAGATTGTCTTCATATAAAGTAAATTTGGATAAAGAAAGTGTAACAATGTAAGAATGCTAATATTTAATTACAATAACAAAAACATAGCTATCGATATTTTTTCAAAGAATGCCTATATTGAATGAAGTATTTAAATAAGATATTATTAAACACGCCGCTCAATTTAAATCTACACAGTGTGATGCGGGCTTTGTACCCTGCGCGCCACTTCTCTACACACCGAATCTACCTGGGATGTGCATCAGTTAAATGTGACACCTATAGTCAGGCATCATTTAGATTAAGAATGTGTAGACTTTTTTAAATGATACGTTAAAACGCTTCTAAGATACTACTTTTTAGATTCAACACAATTTATAATCCAGTGCTTGATTGAACACAATTTATAAAATTTGTTTATTTCGACACTTGTACAAACGAAGTGTGCGAATAATAGACAAAAATTCATTGATGAAAATTTCTCCCTCTTTTACAGGGAGACTCTTTTACTCTTTTCCTCTTTTACTTTTACTTTAACTTTATCAAATTATAAAATAGCGTTTTTCTTTATTTTCTATCTGTAAAAGCGGCACATATTCTTTAAATTAATATTATTTGAATGCCAGAAATTGCACCTACTTATGAAAATAATTAAAAGTAACAATAGCTTAAGGAAACTTGCTAAAAACAATATTTTGTTAAAAATATGTTTGATAGAATAGAGAAGTGAAGGATATGTGAATGGTCAATAGAATATAGGTTATCGGTTAAAATCTTTGTGACTATCATTTTATCTTTGTATAGACGGACGGTGAGGTGAATAGGTACCTACTATTGATGAGGTGTAAATGGATTAATGGGGCCCATTTTGTTTGCCTCGGTACACAATTGTTTTAACACAATAGTCTTTATAATATATATTAGGGCATATAGTAAGGCAAAACAAACTCAAAATTTCTTCACTTCTGTGTTTGTCTTTCAGATTACGTTTCTAGTACCAACCATTATCTTTTGAAGCTTCAATAAGCAAAAGACTATTCACCATAAAAATGTTCAAAACACTACATACCTACTTTGCATGAAATGATATTTTTCTACGTGAACACATTTAGTCGCATAGTTAAACGAAGTATTGACTAAGCTATATCATGCAGAAATTGATATGAGAGAGGTAGAATGTTAAGCTTTGATGTAGCGCAGAGAAGCATTAGCTTAGAACTTAGATAATTATTGCCTTTGTTCTGAAGCCATTTTTAACGAAGGAATAGAAAACAAAAACAATAAGCGCTTAACGAGCACTGAATAAAATTTTGAAGTGAGCAAACATTTTACGCTGCCGTAAAATATTTCTAGACAGTTCATACTTTTTTATCTTTTATTTTTTTTAATATTTTTACTGTAATGACCTTTATCTGGCGGTACTTCGATCATTCATTCATCCCTTTAAACCCAAATTAGGAGCACCGGGAGGCAATAAAATATCTTCAGTACACTCGATATTGCGCCATCACAGGGGGGACACCACCGATGGAGTCCAGGCGACCGAAACTAATTTCTTGCGCCTTTTCTTACCTTTTGTGTTTGTAAGATTAAGTTGCCGGTACTTACAATGGAAGAAATAATATAGGTAAATTGAATAATATCAAAGCATATAATATTGAATTTACACTTTTGTATACAAATGTGTCAGTATAACCCGCGGAACTTATTGCCTGAAGCATTTTTTTCTATGCAACTGGTCCCGTCCAATCTGAGACAGACCAACCCAAGTTATTTTAATATCTTTAATTTATGCGTATCACGGTTACATATATAAACGCCCGTATCTAGCTTATTCATCACGAAACTTCACAAACCACAGAATTTCTGTCGGAAGCTCTATTGAGCAGTCGAATTATTTGACATGTCGCATTGTATGAGAATCGACTTTTTCGTGTCGATATTCGATCATCGAGGTACAGGATCTATGTTATTTAATTACTATATATGCATATGCATGCTCGTATTTCTGTACAACGTTTATCAAAAGATACTTCCCACAATATTTTTAAAACTCATTTTTCAAATACTCGGTACATTCAATAGAATTGTTGCTTGAAAAAACATTAGGTATCTCATTCGAAATTGTTCTTCACGCATAGAGTCATACTCGCTGTATTCTATATACTTGTACTTCCACCGATGTATCTCACGTAACAAAATCATTTTATTTATTTATTCCTACAAATTTATTTACGTGTAATATTTTTCCCGTATATATTTTTCGTGACATGGAGACTTTGGAACAAAAACAGGTGGTTTATTTTTAAAAACACGTAGGTACATTTGTTGCGAGTATTTTTATAAATAGGTAAGTAATATAATATTACTTACGTAAATAAAATGTCTTTCTTTGACTGTTTTATCATGATATTTTATAATGTATCAATTCGTTTCAGTCAAGTACATTCGGTTCAATGACCTTACTTTTAATACTAATTTCATTGAGATCGATGAATCTGTTTTAATGGATTTTTATAGGGTATATTCAATAAATTGCTCCACTTATCAAACAATTGACAGGTGTCAAACCCCGATTCAACTTCAAAAATTAAAAAGTTTATAGTTTCAGAGAAGTTGTTTATACTTTAGCGTTTCAGTCGCCGACTTTCGTTGTCACTTTTGAAAGTCGTGTGTTCGATCGCCGGTGATATCCTTTTCTTTTACAACACAAGCTTTGCCTTAATGTGGAAGATGTCAAAAATGTATTTGTGCTGTGAGGTTCGTTCAATAAACCATTGTTTAAAAATTGCATATTATATACATACCTATGTATATAATATGCAAAACTAAATGAAAAACTCGAGTCGTATGGATGATTGCGGTAAAAAAAAATACTAGAAGTGATACTGTAAATTCTTTATGTCAGTATTTTTACAACGTACGTCTTCTTAATCTGATTTGTGCTAGGCACATTGCTTCGGTAATCGGTTGAACTTGACAATGTTGACGGACACGTACGTTTGGGAATATAATATTATACGATTACTCTGTGGGTATAATTCTGATATGAAACATACGCGAGACACGCTTACACTTCTAAAGGTACCTACCCACTTATATCCCGAGAACCCTTGTATGTGAGTATCCTTAACACGTATCAAACCTTCATAATAAAATCATACGAAATCCACTGCGTATTTTCCTTTTATTGAATCGGTGAGGAGAAAAATGAAACCGAAATGTTCATTCAGTGGGTTTTACAACTTGTAGAACACGTGCTGTAGATAATTCATTCATTCATCCATTGATATTACGATGTATGATGAAAGTATCAATTTATTTTGATATCTTTGAAGTTTTGATGTAAATCTGCCTACTAATCTTTTTTCTCTTGTGGCCTACCGTCTCACTGCGGCTTTCCAATGTCAATCACTCATTTTGGCACGTTGTTTGAGTATAGGTTTGTAAAGTAGAAAATATGCAAAGGTTATTTTTATCTGAAGAACTAAAGTCGGTACATCATAGTAAAAACTATAATATGCGTAGGTTTTTTTTATCTCAATTAGAAAAGTCGGTATGTCAAAGGAAAAACTATGCAAAGGTTCATATTTTTTTCTCCTGACCACTATCAAGAGACGTAATTCCGCATACTTTTGCCACGTATCGCGTGGTGAAAAATACAACTTAATATTCAAGGAATTGTGGAGGGAAAAGGGAGTATAGTATGTAAGAGAGTGTCTTGGGACAGTAATCTCAAGGCAGTGGTTTGTAGTATCAGATGCGGCATCATTGATAAGACTGGTTCAAGACCGTGAGGAGATCTGAGTGGTGGTCTGCAACCTCCAGTAGGAGAGACACACGAAGTAAAAAAACAAAAAAATATGCACATGTGAACCCGCTTAGGTTAGAAACAATAGCTCACCATTGCGCTAGATCTTACGCTTTTGCTGCCTCGTATTTTAGATTCCAAAATGAATATCTGAAATATGAAATATATAGGAATGTATATCCTGATATTCATCTCATGAAAGTAAAATGCAAACAGTATAAAACAGAAGCGATATTGTACTCGTGTCTGCTTCCTTAATATTTACACATACGATGTGCTAACGCTGTGACTTGATAATATCGGGCGAATTTTTATGGAAAAATGATGTATTTCTCGGGGAAGCTCGGCATATGGTACGCGATAAATTATTAATGTAACATCGCGCCATTATTTAGGTGAATGAATTTACACGCGTTTTCTCGCCATCGTGTGTGAAGGTGCTAATAATGTAAAAATATTGTAGAGAGTGACGGTCTAGGATAGCTAAAAATGTGAAGAGGTCTATTATTATAAGGTGCAAAGCATCAGAGAAGACTAGACTGCCATTTGAAATAACGCCATTGAATTAACTCTGGATCAATACGCGGGTGTTGGTGATCTCATAAAGAAACTATATTCCAACTCAACACAACGATGCCATGGCCATCGCATTCCGAATGGTTGATGAAAATTTTATTAGGAACGAGCTAATGATTTGTTATTGTATTTCTATGGCCAAATCACAACAATCCCGTCAGATGCGCTGTCAAAAAGGGTCTAACCCGCGCAATACTTTTTGGTTCGAGGTGGCCAATTTCAGAACTATAACAATACAATATCTATGTACAATAGATCACTGCGCCATTCCCGCGTGACAAATATAGAATGGTGCTGTTTACAAAATATGTATTACTATCATGACTTAACGGGTTCCCTTCATTTGTTGCACTGTTTCTGTGTAATATATATTTTGTAAATAAGTTTCTTATTGTATCTTTCTGTTTGCTTGTGTATTTGTTTATTTAATAAAGTTTAATTTCAAAAAAACTTGCATTCGCATATACACTTGCTACTTAACAATGTATGAATGACCCTTTAATTGAAACTCTTGCGTAGAACTCAATTGGTTGCCACTAGTTACGCAATAAATTGAATGGATAATACATTTTCAGAATATAAAACTGTCAAAAGTCTCAATAACAATTGCATATGATGCAACTCAATCGTCTGTTTATCATTTCAGAATAATAATCAATATCTTTCCTTACAGTGTTTAACGTGATGTTGAAAAAAATCTCATAAATTCTTATTCACCTTGAAAGTATGTATTAAACCGTAAATCAATCCTTGGTTTAAATTAAGTTTAAATTAGGTAAATTAATAAATTAATATAATACGTAGGTTTAAAGTAATTCAGTTCACCACACAAACTTCTCCGACACATATTTATACATCAGCGTGGCTCTATCTATACCTTATGTAATTACCCCGCTGATAACTATCACTTATGCCATTTTAATTATCTTTCCGATACAGACGATTCGCATCACCGTACTGGCTTCGTTTGTAATTAAATTACCCACTTGAAATAATAATAATACCTACATAATTATTAAAATATCATCATAATGCGTATGTATGAATTTCAATGCCCCCCCCCCTCCCCGATATAAACACGCAGCAATATATTGTATACGGTATCTCCACAGTGTTGAAGGATTTTGAAATTCGTTGTTATGGAGGTACAAGATTCCATCCTAGTAGACGCCGGAGTTTGGTAGCTTTCATAATCTCTTGTCGCTGATGTTCTTTGTTTTGTTTTGTTTCGTAATGTCTAGAAATTAATTAAATTTATTTACTTCGTCACAGTTTAACTTCTGCTTAACAACGTATGATACTTACCAAAGTACTTAGTTTAGAGGTTCCCTAGACTTCTAAACCTACCCCTAAAACCTTGTGCTGCTTTAGTATAACAACCTCAATCTGTATACCATTAAAATAATCTTCTTTCTTTTCTCTATTTTCGTTTAGCATTTCCGGAAAAATCTTGACCCGTGGAGGGCTACGTTTTTTGGCTGCTAGGCTGCGAAAAATACTCAATTACCAGCTTTTAACGATGTGTTTCACCTACCCCCAAAGAGATTAAAGTCCCGAAAGCCCATAAATATATTTTTTTATTAATAAAAATGAATTTGTGGGCACTCAAAATGAAGACAAAAACACTCTTTCACAGTAAGCTACTTAAAGCTTGTGTCGTGAAAGAGGAAGATGGATTATGGAAAATGCAAATTCAGAGACGGATAGGATATGGAAGGGAAGATGGGTCATGAAGGAGACAGTTATTAAACACCTCATACTGGATACCACAGCCCGAGTATCTGTGTTCGATCTCCCGCGGAGGACGTGGGTGAAACAAGACAGAGCGAGAACAGAGCAGGGTTGTTGCAACTACCTGCTCTGGAAATGGGGAAAAGGGCTGACCCCGATTGTGAGTGCGGGGATGTGCAGACAGTAAGACACATTGTGCAAGACTACTAGCTCAAAAAGTTCACATGAAGCCTCCAAAACATCCATTAAAACAATTTTATTATGAAATACCTGCAAAAACTGTCGAATTGTTAACCTCGACACCCCTGTGTGAGTCTCATCTATTCTTCTCTCTTTCGGATTCATCCCTTATATCCTATTATAAGCTGTGGATGCATCCGAACGGACACTGTACATCCATCACATCCTTGGTCTTTGGTATTTTTCTTTTTCTCCTGTCACGATCCTAGGATTGTTTGGCAGCAGCAAGCAGTGGTCTTTTATAGGCTATTACCATCGTTTATTTTTTTTTTTTTTTTTTTTATTTTAACATTTATATACAAACAGTGAAATTGATACAAAAATAAGACAGTACATAAAATTTACAAAACATACACCAGTGAAGGATAAATCTCACCTTAATGCAGCTGATCACACTTATCCAAATGTTAGCTGTAGATGTCAAACAGCTCCCTGTTAAATTATAGAGATTAAGCATTGTTCTCTCTTCTTTGCCTTTAAATTTTTCGATACTTAAAGTAATCCTCGATATTTTTTTAATAGTGATAATAATAAAATAACACTTTATTGGGTAAAAATAAACATAATAACTAACCAAAATTGGCGGGCAATTTCTTCCAACCAACTTATCAACACTTACACATTACATGGACGTTTTTCACCAAACATGTTGATGATGGAGATTTTAGGACCTTCTTACTTTTTAGGAATTTAAGCCCATTCAGGAAATCCGGTCTTTCTTGGGTTCTCAGTGGGCAGGGCTTCATTAATTTACACGCAAAACGACTAGGACAGCTGGTTGGTTATTTAACAAAACTACTGGTCGGTCAGTGCTCGAAATTCGACCATAACTAATTTAGATCATTAGTTTGAACATTATTAAGATTCCTTTTTCAAAGACTGAGCGAGCGCTATTTCACAATTTTCTTTCAAAAATAATGACATGGATACATCAAATTTGAAATAATGATAATATGTTCAAAGTTTTTTCTATGGTTATTTTTCAATACAAAAAATATTTAGTAATCTATTCTCAATTTGACCACAGATAAACAAAAGATCTGCGTCATGTTAAATATATCGAAGTGTGTGTGAGTATGAAACACATAACGTTACAGCAGTGTGCGTAATGTTTGTTTTTTTAATTGAATTAATCTATTTTTATTCATAATTTAAAAAAATATTAGCATTCGCCACCTCTTCTCTATATAAACTATAAGTGTGCGAAATTTCAAACTCCTCCGTCCGCGCAATTTTCGTAAAAATAGTCACAAAGTATTAATATATAGATATCTCAAATAGATAGTCGAATTTCACTGTGTGTATAAATCATGTTTAGGTACGTACCAGCGCAAATAAATAGTGGGATGTTTTTTTTTCCTTTTTGTGCCACCAGAGGCGCCCTTGCTAACCCGGTATATTGTCAAATTCAGTGTTGCCAACGGGGGCGATTTACCTACTGCCATTTGGGCTATTTGGAATGAGAATCGGCGAAGAAAAAAGGCGACAGGTAGACAATTTTTAGCGAATTTTCACCTTTCCGGATATCAAATGATCTCTTTTAGTAAATTTTTCGGAATGACCTTTTTTATCGCCATTTCATCTTTCCGCATACCAAATTTTCAGTTGGGCTACTTAGCGATTGAAAAATGACATTAGGAAAAGTGCGGTTGGCAACACTGGTCAAATTAACGTTCATAACCTAAATCAATGTGTGTGTGTGTGTGTTGTGGCCTGTTTGGTGTCTTTCGCAAATAAATACTTAAAAAAAAATGTATACGTAGGTAATCATTGTACATTTCTTTTTATATAGGTACTCTTGTTAATAAAATTACCTAAATACAAATGAAAAAATACCGTAACAGAAAACAATAAAACAAGAAGACACTGCACTAGAAATCCACCATTGAAGACAATAATACATTGTTCTTTTGTTTGTGTGTAGTGTAAAAGGACATACTATGGTTTTTCTCCTAGAAAAAGCCACTTTTGCAATCATCAAAAATTAAAACGTTAAATTGTTTAATTGAGAAAACAAAAAAGATAGGATATAATATATTAGCATAATATTCACCAGTTAATGCTTTATGGTATGTTTGACAGCTGTCATAATATTTAGACCTGATTAGAAGTGCTGCCACCTAGTGTGTCTTGTCGGAAGCTCCCCAGAAAACATCCTATTCATTTTTATTTAGTTAGCTTTAGTTAGTTTAGCTATTGAAATATACAAAAGTTCTTCTTTTAATTCAACATTTTTTAAAACAAATTCGATACAATTCATGAGTTTTATGAGAAGCCTTGCAAGTATCAAACGTTATTTTGTTTCAAGGTACATACGTTACTATGTACCTTATTTTATTTTCCTTCTGTTTCGATAGAATACAAATGACTCTTTCTGAACAATTTATCTTTCCATGAAAATCCTCAGTGTGACAAATATTTTGACACTGCGTATTAATTATTACAAGGTACGTGTTACAACAGCCGTATCCATTATAATGAAAAAATGTCCTGACTTCGATACTCAGCGTTATGATGGCTTGTAATGTCGGCAATATTTCAACTCGCACTTTGTTTGTTCAAGAAGGCCTTTTGTTCCAGTCGTGTATCACTTACAGATGAATGTTTTATAATTAAAAAACTTGTAAATGAATCGTTTGAGTCATTAGTTGTATTTTTTTTTAAGATCTAGTCCTGAAAAATGGTCACAAGAATCTAGACATAATTAGAACTATGTGCACCAACAAAGCCAATAGGCAATAAATATGAGACAGTAACAAAAATGGATATAGTCATATCCTGGCGCCAAATACATGACAGCTGTCGCAGTCTATAAATTTGGTTGCTCTCTTGTTCTCAATAATTTCCAACTTTTATCTCTACATTTCATTTATTATTATATTTCTACTTGTTGCATACATGAGATTTTTCGACATGTTGAACATGATGAGAATTCTCATGATTAGAAGTTTCGGAGACAAACACTACCACCTAATGGCGAACGTTGTTAACGTAAAGTGATCACATACTTAGCCAGCCTTCGAAATAACAGTAGAAGACGGTCGTAAGCCCGTAGTAGTTTGTTCCATTTAAAATCGAACATTAGTAATGAATTGTAAGAGTCATATTAGTTGTTATGTTTTCTTGTAAATTTTAAATAAAATACAACATAGCATCATCGTCATTTATGTAATGTAGACCATAAACAGCTCTCTTACAAATCGCGATCGTTTACATTAATAATAATATTATCATCCCTTTAGTTAGAATTTCAATTTCTTATTCTAGAGCGCCAGCATATTGAACACATATCGAATAAAACTATAGGATAATCCACTACTTACGTAAGTACACAGAGAAAATCTTACTGATTTCTTATTCCAACTAGATAGAAGCTGGTTAAGGAGGAATCGCAAGGCTGGGACATATCAAGAGTGCGCAATTTTTATCCATTGCCCAAACTGACATACGGAATTGAGTCCAGAACCAAAAGTCTCATTTTCACCATCGAAATGTAAAACTGATTTTTTTTTTCAGAATATCAATAAAAATAAAATTCATATAAACAAAAAAAAATCTAACAACCTTTTTTCGTTGACAAAAACAATAAATTTTTTTTTTCAAAAAACAAAAAAACGAGAAAGAGAGAGAGAGAGAGATAGGCAATGCATTATTCAAGAACCGCCAAGTACCTATGTACCTGCCGTCGTAGTACGTATTAGTTTCAGTGCACACAACAACGCGACATACTTAATGCATTTGTTTACTTTTCAGTCAGACTGTATACAAATCACACACACGACACAATCATAATCGTCCACCACTGGGATGAGTATATTCCCTTGAATAATAACAAAAATATTTTGTTAGTTTTTATGTCTGGAATTTTGAACTTCCATTCCTTTTTTCTATGCAATAACACACTTTATCCCAATGCCTTCAAAGCATTGGAGATATTTAAAAACATCGTCATATACAACATTCTAAGTTTGTCTAGATTCTTGTGTCCATTTTTCAAATAAATCAACAACTGATAACGACTAATGCTGTTCATAACATTTAAAAATTGGACAGTAGGTATTATAGTCGTCATCAGTAGCCGTATTCTAAGTTTCATCGGAAGGTACCTAGTCACGGAAGTAAAGTGAGTATAACACGATACATTTTGAATGGAAAACTTCTATACGTACCTATCGAATGCGAGAATCGCTTTTGTTTCTAGAAAATATCTTTGTGGCGGTGCTACACACGTTTCCATACAAAATGTATCACTTTACTTTCGTGACTACCTTCCGATAAAACTTAGATTAGGGGTACAGTTGTTAATATAATCGTCATATTATAAGACACATAGCTTGATCCTATCGATAACGAACTGGTTTGAAACCAAACTCCTAATCGACTGAATGGATTTTAATATAAACATTGTGTCTAATAAAGGTGATAGATTCGAGAATGATGTAGGTAGGTATCTATATTTTCACCCTTGAATTATATTGGACGTGGATGGAAATAATTTTTATATGAAACCTTCAATTAAATATCAACGGGTGAGGTTATCACCGTAGTGCTATCATCCATTTAACCGCTTATCTTTCACTAAACAACAAAGCACTTCTTGGTCAACTATAGAGCTACAGTTGGATGATATTGAAATATCCCAGCCCAGTGTCCAGTCGCATCCCCCCCGACGTTGGTTATCACTTGGGCAAGGGCCTTCCTGTCTCTCGCTGCATGAATCAGTCCTCCGACGGTTTGGATTCCAGCCCACGCTCTAATGTTGCGGAACCATGACACCTATCTTCTACCCACGCCACATCTTCCCTCGATAATCAGCCGCAGAAATGAATACTTATCGCTTCTGAGAACGTGACCAAGGTATGAGATCTTACGGATCTAAATGTTTGACAGCAAATACCTATCAATATTTGCCTTATTCAGGACCTCCGAATTGCTGACCATATACGTCCAAGGGATACGCAATATTCTTCGATGAATGATGATGAATCCAAGTCTCAAAAGGTTATACTTTGTTCATCGTTTTTAACTTGAGCGTCCACGTTTCAGCTTCGTAAAGAGGCACTGCCAATACGAACCTTTAACCATGTTTTACCTTTAATGGAGTTTTGAATTATGGTTACAAAAGAATGTTCACATGCTGATAAATGTTTTACGAGCCATCTATATTTATTTATTTACTTTTTAAAAATAGCACCATCTATCATAACAGGTTTGCACCCTTTGCGCTGGACAGTGAGAACATTACAATAATGCACAAAATAACAATAACAACAATACAGGCAAAATCAAAATGCAAAAGAACCAACACAATAAAACATAAAGACAATGAAATAAATATAAACAGTGTAAGCACCGAGCAGGTAGGTACCCTTCGGTGCAATAATATAGCTAGATTATAATCTGCATAGAATTTCAGTATCTGGATCGAGATTTACACATTAAATGTAATCTGTCTAAATAATGGTTCTACGACTAACTTACATTTTTTTAAACATGCGTTAAGGTGACAATACACTCTAAAGAATAATCTAACTAGAATAGGTACTATAACTGAAGTAAGAAAGATGTCTAGTTTTTTTGAGTAAACTGACCAAGCATACACAATTTGCGTAAAGTAATAAACAAACACCTTGCACACTGTACACGTTTACAATTTGCTAGAGCTCTTCAATTAAATCTTGTGTGGTTCACACATTAAACTCTTACGAGAAAAATCATTGTACCTTGAAAAATATCTGCAGTATTCCGGTGTCAAAAAGAAATAATATGTAATTAGAAATACATCTTATAAAAATAAACTGGATACTCTGAACAAACTTATAGATACAAAACTAGTCAGCTTGCATGGAGAATGTAAAATGCATTAAGCTCTTGATAACAATAACATATCATTTGCATGTAACAACACCACATTCGCGTCATATGAATCTACTCAAATATTCCTAACACGTAATATTGGTGCAGTTTTCAAACCTAACTACTGTATTACCATATTACATACATACACGCACTGAAAATAACTTCAATTTCAAAAGAGGTAGGTATGCTCAATGTTTATACTTCCACGAAACATCCCTTGGGATTGACCATAGAAAGTAGAGGAGCAATATGACTTCTACATTAATATTATGCATGAAACCTACATGTAAAATGCAATCACAATTTCTTCTTATGTACCTAATATTTTAGTCTTAAGATACTTGAGTCTGTAATCTTGAGATTAAACTTTCGAAGATTTCATGTTTCAATACTTCTCGTACCTAAAACGTCGATGTCAGTTCATCTCATTCTCTTTGTTAGGTTGCTCTTTCTTTCACCAAAGCTTTATTTTCAATAGAAAAAAGTAATTTTAAATCACAAAGTCTGCTAAATTTGCACGTTGTTGGCTGATGATGAGGATCCGCTATAGTGGCAAAATTGATTTTTAGCGTCATGAATATTTCTATTCGAATTATCCACAATTGTCATTTCTTATGACGTTTCCATAGATTTTTTATTGTATTAGTGTTCAATTTTATTTTACGTTAGCGTTAGCAAGCTTTCTACTATTTTATATGATTGGGTTAGGTTATAATTATCCAATCCAAACTCCCTTTAGACCCCACTTAGGGGCATAGGGAGGCAACAAGAGCTCTCCATTGCGCTCGATCTTGCGCAACGTTAATGACCTGCTCCCACACCATGTCCAGATTCCTCAGCTCTGCCTCGAAGGAGCGGAACACAGTATGAGAGGGTCTTCCTCGTCTCCGGGACCCCGATGGGAGGAAGAACAGCGCTCTCCTCGGCCAACTGTCATTCGGCATCCTTAACACATGTCCCAGCCAAGTCCATCTCCTCCACATAATAGAAGAGGTGATGGGCTCACGCTGGGTGCGCCGGAGTATAGTGTCGCTCGTGATGCGGTGGTACCATCTTATACCCAAAATTCTCCTGAGGCACTTCGTTTCGAATGCAGATACTTTTTGTGCCTGGGCCAGAGTCAGGTGCGAATGGGCAACACACACGCATCAAACAGTTTACATTTCGTCTCGACACTAAACGCCGACGCCTTCCATATCTTGGTCATGTTGTTGGAGACGCCACTTGCCATACCGATTCGTATCGGGAGCTCAGCCCCGAGGTCACCAGTGGTGGTAATGTTTGGTCCCAGGTACTTAAATTTATCCACCCGGGAGACCTGGTGACCGTCGATGGTTATCGGTAGCTGTTTATCGGGGCAGGCATTATTCGCCGTGAGCTCCGTTTTACTGGCATTGACTCGAAGGCCGAGGCGTGCTGTTTCGTCGCAGAGTCTTGAAACACTGCGCTGTAATTCCTCCACTGTCGTACTGAACAACGCTAGGTCGTCCGCGTACTCCAGATCGCACAGTTCGCCCATTAGACCATCTCTCTGTGTTATCGGTATACCTCTTGCTCCTTGCATGGACTTTCTCAACAGGAAGTCCATGACAATTATGAATATAAAAGGAGCTAGTACGCAGCCCTGTCTGACTCCAGTGGTGATCCTAAAAGCTTCAGTAGGACCACCTGGCGTTTTCACGCTACACTTGGAGTATTCATACAGGGACTGCACCATTTCAACTATCTTCGGAGGTATACCGTACAGAGCTAAAATTTAAGGTTATAATTATACCCAACCCCTTATTCCCCGAATCTATTTAAAGTAATACAATATATTAAAAATACATTTATTTAAAAATCTATGGAAACGCCAAACGTCATAAGAAATGACAGTTGTTGATAATTCGAATAGAAATGTTCATGACGCTGAAAATCAATTATACCCCGCTAGTGACCTATAAAAGTGCTGTGACATTCTTTCAGCGCACAAGCTCTATCACGCAATGATATTCATAGTGGTTTTGCTTCGTATTCATTTTGTTATTCATATCAAATACGGAGACACAGCCAACGCAATTTAGTTTGCCATTCTGAATACCTGAGATGATTCTTCTTCGTTTTATGCTCTATCAGGTTTCCGCGACGTTGGTCATCACTTCTTTCAAGGCCTCTTTATCTCTTGCTGCCCTGAACAGCTCCTGCACTCGTCCTACCCTGAAGTAATTGGCTGCTTATAAACTGGTAAAATTAGACACACTAAAACGCAGCAGCCAATAAACTCACATAATATCCAGAATCGCAGATTAAGTTGCATCTCTGGTAAACTGTAATATGGGTCATGTGCTGCAGAGGAGTTTTATCTGGTAGCAGACCGAATATACCTGGCCTATTATTGCGACAAGATGAAAAAAATATGTAAAAAAAAATGGGTCGGCTATGTCCCCGTAGTTCCTCTTAAAGTTTAATAATGCAAATCTTTTCAGAACGGAACAAGAAGGTGAGGCTAGCTTTTAATTTTGAAGGTATACCTTTCCATCAAGCGGGCATTCCCTGCAGATCTGCTAGTGGTTGGAGGTGTGCATTTTGAGCAAGATAGAATGCCTTGGAAAAATTTCGTGTCGATCACATTCGGGAACTAATGGCGTAAATTAAAGATATAAATCAAAAATCGAGATTTTTAAAACATGAAATAAATATAAAATATTTATTACATCCAAATCAGTGCGTCGTTGTAAAAATATAAAATTCTCTTGAAAAGTAGGTAAAGTTTGCTATGAGGTAGGTAATAAAGGAAATGTTTGTGTATCTAACAATAGACCGCTTCAAGCCGCTACGGTCCGAGCCACAAATGTGATACCAAAAGAGTGAACTAACAACAAAGAAACATCAACACATCCTCAACTAGTCACAAGAGTCTCTTCACACGCGTGCAGTGAGTATAGCGAAGGTTTGCCCATTCTATTAAGTATATTGGCATCGCAAAGAATCGTAGGTTCCTAATAAAAGCATTGTATCTTTAGTGTGTGGCTTATCTTACCAACAAAGCCGCCGTGAACCTTTTGATGTAAAAGGAAATAGGTAAATAGTTCACTATATACGGAAGGAAATGTGTAAGAAAGCGTGATCTAACAAGAATTAACAGGATCGAACCCTTTTTTAATGAATCTGACCTCAGGCAAAGTGAACACAAATACGTTTTCAACATATTTCACATAAAGTAAACTTTGTGTTGTGAAAGTGGTAATGGTCGCCACCAGGATTCTTGCCAACGACCTTCAGTAGTACGCTGTACGTACGAAAGCCGTCGACTGATACCGCTGGTCTACCAACCAATTGAATTCGCATTGATTCCGTTCTAAAGGAAGGCCGTCAGAATCAAAAGAAATAGGAGAGTTTGTACCTATGAGAAACAAAATGTTGGTGCAAGAAGTATTTTTGCGTAGAAAGAGTGGAGGTACATTATTTCTGCCTACCCCTTAAGTAAAAAAAATATTTTTTAGAAAGATAGAAGCACATTGATTCTGCGCATGATCGCAGTAGAGAGCTCTAGAAGTGGGATCACAAAGGAAAAATCGATATGAACATAATATTTTTTAGTAGTATCCATAGTTTAAAATTTTTATTTCCGGTGAACAGGAAGTTCTTATTGGCCCAGCAATCTTTCAAAATTAATATTTATTATTATCGCAAAGTCTCTCCAACTGAAAAATAAAAAAAATTGATTACCTCAAAGCTTCTTAAAATTTACACAATGACATGAACTCGATGAAAACGAGTGCAGAGCTAAAAACAAAAAATATTTTCTTTCTCCCAAAAGTGTGCAAACCGCGGAAAATAGAACATTTTTATCGTTTGATGCAATATCACATTTAAAAATTCTATTAAAGATGAACTTTTATTTCAAACCCTGCTTTGCACACGGTGGAAATTAATCTAGCTCAAAAGCCCCATAGGTGCAAAGTATTCCATTAAAATAAATTTCCATAATATTCTCACGAGCTAACAAACATTTGTTTCACACACATTGCATCAAAAGTTTGAAATAAAATAAATGTTAATTTCACCTTTTTATACGAGAGAGGGTAAAAACGTCATGAAACTCGTATGGCGGGAGAAATATGACAGGCCTCACTACAAACACGGCATTTTGTCCGTAAAACATTTTTGGTGGTGACAAAAATAGTAGTTTTAAGTGTCGTGACAAATAGTTTTATTAGGTACGTTTTTGTTACATTTCATGAAGGTCCACTATTGTTACTTTACCCAGCTTATTATACGTTTTCATATACAAATCGACCTATTGGTACCTATTTTGAACATTTTCAGCCTTATAATAATTATTATAGGAGTTACCTTTCACGATCCATCGATTAGCCCAAAATCGGGTCCTTTCAAAAAATAATAATTGAAGGTGGTTTCAGGCCATTATCTATATATCGAATATAAATGAAAGTCGGGTTAGTGCGAACACCTATAACTCGAGATCGGCCCAACAGATTCTTTCAAAGTTTGATTAATTGGATTCTTCTCCGCTCCGTATAACAGAATAAGTAATAAAAAGTTGAAAAAAAATTGGTAATAAATGATATAAAATGTAATATTTAAGTTAGTATGGAACGGATCACCGGCGACGCTCCAACGCCATCGCGGGTATTTCCCTCTCATTCTCGCATACGTGATTGCCGCTCTTACAGGAGCCTATCCCACTAACTCCACCGCACCGTTTCGAACGTTTTAGAAAATTTTCATACAAAGTCAACAAAATTATCGGGTACATTCGTCTCGGTACTTTTACTTAACTTATGAAAAAACAACAACAAACAAGACTTACAAATACCCCTATTAAATAAATCATTGTCACACTTTTGGCAAACTCAATAAAATTACCTTTACCTCTTCCTATACCAGAAAATATTTAGACCCCCCTGAAATTCTTACAGCTCACTCTATTCATTACTCTCTGGAATTTATTAAAGGTATTTTCAAAACTATTAGCAATATTTTCCAATTCCTCAGAATTACGTTTCTTGAAGGTTTTTATGAAATACGGATCATTGTGTTCATAAATTTATATTCTTGATTTACTTACTAGAATTATTGTAAACAAAACATACATGTTAAAAAAAAACAATATTTTGCCATATTCTGATGATTCAAATTCATCGAATCTCTCATTTTATACGTAATAAAACGGCAAAATTAAAAATATGTTAATTAACAATCGCAGTGTAGTCGGCGCAACTGACTTCTTCTAACTAGTAGTTCTATCTAATCTGAAACGATATGCCATCTATCAGTCTCAAATTATCAACTAATTCTCCCCTTATGACCCCTTAGGGGCACAAGAAGGCAATAAAAAATCTTCACTGCGCTCAGTCTTGAAATGACCTTCCACACAATGTCCAAATTCCACAGCTCTGTTTCAAACATACCTATCAACATGTCTTCGGAGAAGCCCATGACAATAAGCGACCCTGTCTGACTCCCTAAATGGCCTAAATGCTTCGGTACGACCACCTGGCGTTTTGAAGCTTTACACGGAGTTTTCATACAAGGACTGCGCAATTTCAACGATCTTTGGATGGTACCTAACAGAGGTATTATTTTCCATATTAAAAAGGTTTAAGTGCGCTGTCGAAGGCTTTTTTAATATCTATGAATTTACAAGTTGCTAGAGACTAAAACACTTTACATAGGTACTTAATTATATAGTTATATATTTAGCTTTTGCCAGTCACATTCATTACAATTGTACAGGAAACAACAGGAGAAACTGCCTTGATATGCTCTTCCATCACACTCTACAACTTACTATGTATATATAGTTATAAATAAATTTCAAGTATAGGAAAAGCAGATCACGAATTCAGCCTTGTACTACTTGTTCATAAGTCTAGTACTTACACAGAAACTAGACCGTATTTGACAGGCATACGACATGACATGTTGATTTTTTATCTAGATCCGTTATCTGTAAGGGATTAGATAAACTTTGTATGTTTCGAACAACTTTGTTCCTTTAGTTTGTAGATACTACTTGTGAGTTTTAGTGCGAGAGTGTAAAAACGTTAGCGCCATCATACTCACTTAATCCGATATAAAAGTTGTCCGAAGTACGATTACACTGCATGCTGATACAATAATATATTAGCTATTCCTCTTATCACATTTGCAGTCTACAACGTTCGCCATTTTATTGAAGGAAAATAATAAAGAAGTCTCTTGATATTGTGGATATTATTTTTTCCATCTGGTGCATTTTCTCATAAAACATCCGCGGTAGCACTGCATTAATCCGGTTATAAATAAGCGACTACTCACACCTTTCTTTCTTCGAGATGAAATTTTATTACCTCTTCTGTTTCGTTTATTATAAGGATAAGAAAAAGAAAAGAAGCGAGAAAATGTAAAAGAGCTTTCTTAATTCCTTTTCAGAAAAGCAGATACTGTCTTTTTTTTTATGCACCTTCCGTTGTGGAGAATATTTCCACTTGATATAAGGTTGGCAAACATTAAAAAAACTCAAAAATGAAAACTTTAAGGATCGCTGGCAAGACTCTCAGATATTACAATACAAAATGTTGAAATATAGTAAGATGGGCAGACCACCAAGGAGATGGATTGGCCACTGGAAGTCAACCTCACAAGAAGCTAAAAAGTAAGAAGAAGAAAAAGAATTTTAGTAGTTACCTACTCTTTTCCTTGTTACAAAACTGTGTCCTGTTTAGTCTCGGATTTATTCCATTCCTGGATCGCGAATGTCAAGTTGTCTGTTCATCTTTATGGCGAACATCCGGCAGTGAACCGGTAGGTAGGATATCGTCTGCCGCCTTTTTACCGGATTTATTCTAGTGGTGTTCTGTATTATTCCGGATATGCTTGTCCTTGGGATGTGAGCATCAAAACTCTCCCTCCACCTTTATGGTGACTGCCAGCCACTTTTGAATCAAGTGTTTTTATCAACAGTTTTCAATAGTTTGATTTAAATGTTTTTAAAAATGCCTGCGTCGCATAACAGCACCAAAAAATCAATTTTGAATTGGTAGGAGTTTATCCTAAAACTAGTTTTTTAAAGGCGCCCGTGGCGCCCACCTATGGCCTTTTTTATGCAAACTTTACTTTCTCATAGCATAGCTGTGAGCATTCACATGTGAGACTTCAAAATACTTGGTTGATTCAACTCTTTATGAAAACTCAAATACCTACAACTTAAACCCTTACTTACAAACTGTACATTCAAATAGCTTTTGGCATGTGGGTATTTACCGATTTGATTGATTAAACTTTTTCATGTAAAATTTGCATTCGTATTGCCGAATTCTTATATGAGACTTTAAAACACTTGATTAATTGAATTCTTCATGAAAACTCAAAAAACATCGTGAACTTTTTATAACAAACTTAACATATGTATGGCTTTTCAACGTTATGAATTCACATGAAAATCTTTAAAAAATTACTTTAGGTGTGTAAACTTTTTATTGAAAACATGACATTTGTATGGTTTTTCTCCGCTATGATCTCGTGTGTGTGGATTAAAGATTCGTGATTTGGTAAACTTTTTCATGGAAACTTTGTTTTCTTATCGCCGAATTCATATGTCAGACTTTAAAGCACTTGATTAATTGAATTCTTCATGAAAAATCAAAAAACAACATGAACTTTTTATAACAAACTTTACATATGTATGGCTATTCAACGTTATGAATTCACATGAAAATCTTTAAAAAATTACTCTAGGTGTGTAAACTTTTTATTGAAAACATGACATTCGTATGGTTTTTCTCCGCTATGATCTCGTGTGTGTGGATTAAAGATTCGTGATTTGGTAAACTTTTTCATGGAAACTTTGTTTTCTTATCGCCGAATTCATATGTCAGACTTTAAAGCACTTGATTAATTGAATTCTTCATGAAAAATCAAAAAACAACATGAACTTTTTATAACAAACTTTACATATGTATGGCTATTCAACGTTATGAATTCACATGAAAATCTTTAAAAAATTACTCTAGGTGTGTAAACTTTTTATTGAAAACATGACATTCGTATGGTTTTTCTCCGCTATGATCTCGTGTGTGTGGATTAAAGATTCGTGATTTGGTAAACTTTTTCATGGAAACTTTGTTTTCTTATGGCCGAATTCATTTGTGTGACTGTAAAGCACTCGATGATAGATTATAACTATTCATGATAATATAACTATTTATAAAAATGCAAAAAAAAAAACTTTTTATAACACACATTGCATTAGCAAGGGTTTTCTTGGCAATGAAATCGCGTCTGTGAGTTAAAGATCTGATTTGGTAAACTTTTTCATACAAACTATGCTTCTTTTGGCCGAATTCATATGTCAGACTTTAAACAAATTTTGAACTTTTTCTAACAAAATATGCATTTAAATGGCTTTTATCATTTGATTGATTAAACTTTTTATGGCAATGGTTGCATTCGTATGGCTTTTCTCAGCTATGAGTTTCAAAACTTTTTATTGCACACATTGCATTAGTAAAGCGACGTCCGGCTGTGCGTAAAAGTTTCCTGATTTGTCAATTTTTTGGCCGAATTCGCAAGTGATACTTTACAGCACACGGTTGATTGAACTATTTATGCAAACTTAAAAATGAAATTAAACTTTTTATTACAAACTTACCATTCAAATAGCTTTTAGCATGTCATTGGTTGTTTAAATTATTTGATTGATTGAACTTTTTATTGCATTCGTATGGCTTTTCTCCGATATGAGTTCGCATGTCATTCTTTAAATTACTTGAAACCGCAAACTTTTTATTGCACTCATGGCATTAGAAAGGCTTTTCTTCACTATGAAGTCCCGCTGTGCGTAAAAGTTTCCTAATTTGGTACACTTTGCTTTCTTATGTCTGACTTCGCATGTGAGCTTTTTAATAACCCAAAAAATTGTTTTTCTCTACGTCAAGACCTTTAAAAAAAGTGCTCAGCCACCAGGCATAATAATATCATTATGTTACTGTCAGTTGTCACTGCTGTCAGCCATATTGTATTAGAAGAACAATATTATTTGTCTTTAGTTGCGAGTGGCGCGCCATCTAGCGGCGTTAATGACATCAGTCAGTCAGTCAGTCAGTCAGTCAGTCAGTCAGTCAGTCAGTCAGTGTTCAAGGCAAATATTATCCTAAAATGTCATGTTCATACGAGATTTTCACAATTTCCCCAAAAACATCACATATTATAATATACTATGCATGTATGTAGCATGAACTACAACAAACAGATACCTAGTTACCTAGCATCTCAGCAATGGCAATAAGATTTAGCCCAACATCCAAGAAGTATATTACCACGGTTTGCCGCTTTCCCTTTATACTTTAGTCCCTTCTAAAAATAGAAATCAACTTTTTTTTTTGGATTGTTATGATATCAACGAAAATAGAACCGCACAATTGTTTCGCAATTTTATTCCGTTTTATTACTTTCAAAATACAAACAACGTTCGTAATAACACCGACCGGTTCAAAAATAGTCAAAATAATTATTGTTTTCCCGTCTTCCTTAATTTTCTACTGTAACATTATTGTATCAATATACAGACTCTCTAGGTTAGTTGACACCAGCTTAATTCACAAGGTCGCCCCTCCATCGTGATATTATTTTATCCACTCTTCTTGTAGTAGCTATAGGTTTCAAGGTTTTGACACACTCAGACCACTTACCTACATATTCTTCTGGATCTCTAGTCGTTTGACCTGCCGTTTTCGTCCTGGGCCACCCACAAGAATGCAGATATAGTTGTCATTCGGAACTTTGAACGTGCTGAAGCATAAACAGCAACATCCTGGTTCTTGGATCATTAGAGCCGCGTGCCTCCAAAAGCTCCCAAAATGTCCACGGAAGCAATCTTTTAAAGACCTGTCAACACTCGGAGTCAGTCGTTACTTTCTATTTTCATATTCAAAAACTATTAGAAGAGTTCTATATGAGGAAAGCAATTTATAGCCAAAGTAGTAAATCAAACATTTTGGATCTTATTGAATGGGTTTCACAGTTCTTTGTGGAATTCCGTGTATTAAAATATTATATTCACCTTTGAGGCACTACACATGAGTTGATGATGTATGGTCTCATCTATGTATATGAAAACGTATGAAGCTTTGGCGTACAGACGCTTTGAGAAACTGCGTCAAATTTCTCTCGAATTCCTTTGGAAGTCCTTTTGAACAGTAAACAATTTGGAAAATGTTCTTTTGAATCGAAGCACGGTGTAAAACACGAGAATGCGTTTATTACATAAGAAACCAACTGCATTATGTCAGGTTTCATCAAAGAAATTTCTCGGAAATAATATTGTATTGAATTACATACTGCAACCCGTATCTACCATAACTAATACGAGCAATATTAAAACAAAATTAAAAGTTAAGATTAGAATTATTAGAAAAAGTATTTGGATTCTTGAAATATAATATTGCAATGAGGTTAGGTACCTATATGTTTTTTAAGTTATTTTTAAAACTCCTCCATATATCGTAGGCATTACTCGTTATCTACATAATAATTCTGTAATGTATGTATATTTGTATTTTCGTATGTTGGCACATCACGCTTAAACCGTAGACTCTGCGTTGGATTTTAGTAGTCGTGGATCCTTGAAGGTTAGTAATTTGTGGTAATCATAGATACAAAATTTTACAATTTCTTAAATATATTTAATGTAATTAATACATTTCTAAAATTATAAAATCTCCGTAAACACTGATGGCCATAATAAAAATAAAAGAGTCTTGTATAGTTCTATCACAAAATTTATTGTTCAAACATGAACCGGTTTTCGGAGACTACCGTCTCCATTATCAAATGTGATAGAACTATACAACACTCTTTCATTTTTATTTTGAAATGGACTATCACTAAGCACCTTCTGCCCAAAACATCGAAGAACAGATGGCCATCTTTGGAAAACAAAATTACTCGTGTAACTGTTGCATGGAAATTAAGTTTGACTGAATTAAAGTGTATTTAAAAGATTCAAGATTGTTTTGCCGAATCACTTGAAAACGAGTGTAGAGCTAAAAAAAAATGACAGTTATAGAGCTCTGTTAAGCAATGAGAAGCTAGACTACATCTATTTAATTACCTACCGATCAAGCCTGACAATCGGAATTAAAAACGTAAAGCAAGATGGGTATTAGCTAGTAATGAATATTCTTATAACACTGTAAGTAAAGTGTACACCTATCTCCTTGCAGTATTTCCATAACTTCAGAGGACACGTCCGAAGCAAGACATGTGCAATATCGGTTCATTCAAATTCCAGAGTCGACAATACGGTCCAACTACATAATACGTATTAGGAACGCACCCAAGAGGTGAAAGATCTGTGATGTATAAATGGTCAAAACCATTACAACAGTGTTGAAAATACTTAAGTATGAAGAATCTATGTATCCGTCGGGTAGCCGGTAAATTCATCGCAAAATTCGCAAACAATTCAACGCGAACAATTCATCGCGAGTACTTTTAGAATGCAATTCTATTCCGGGTTCTGGGATTTTTTTTATATAACTCTGTAATTATTTTTGGTAAGACTTCAGTTTAGTCACTCCTAATGATTTTGAGGTTATTTTATATACAATTTGAATAGATAGGTTAGGTTAACGTTGGAACGTAGTTAAAAAGGGGCGTTTGGGAGGTGGAAACCCCCGTACCTTTTTGGACACCACCCCGAATGATAACACGGTAATACTCCAGCGTATGTCAAAATCGCCAACATCTTTATTTTATAGGAGTGACTGAAATGAAGCAGTACCTACCTTATTTTTAGTTCATAAACAATTTGACTGTTTACAATATAGATTGATGAATGGTGAATTGTACCTACGATGAATTGCTCGCGATGAATTGTTTTCGGTGAATTTTCCTAGACCCTATTCGTTGTAGTCGGCATCGTTAAATGAGGATGTTAAATGTCTAAAGTTTTGGATTTCAAACCTAATAGAGGCTTATTGTGGCCTAACAGTGGACGTATAAATATGGTTTCCAGTAATAGTTTCACAACCGATTATAGTTTTTTTCTCATTTTTATAGTAGGTTTGTAATGAATCTGTGATCACTCAAAGTGAACACAAAAACACTCCTTGATAATTAATAAATTAAAAAACACACAATAAAGTTTATTTTCGATTGCTTCCATAAGTTTTGCACGGCTCTGCACAGAGTTCGTTCTTTCGCCGTAATGTGGCCAAATACAAAAATGCGCAACTAAATTATTTTGTAGTTAAGAATGTTCGAATGTAGGTATGTACCTTTTGTAAAATGTTTAGAATTTTGAAGGCACCGAGGTAGAACTTTGTAAGAAAACGGGTGTGCGGTGAGGAAGCGTTATTGTACGCAATATCGACACAACTCCATCCTTCTTCCGTTGTTTTGTTAAACTTTTAATAAAATAATTCTGCCTCAAAATAAATAATGAACTCTTGCTACCACCGAATCCAACATCCTGTCTACGTGAATGTTTCATGAAATATTTCGTGTATAAGTCAAAAATTTCCTTCAAAAACTTTTACGTTTTTTCTCGGAATACGAATTATATTTAATAATGCCAACCTACTCCAAGAGTGATTTATCCCAAAAATAATATTTATACAATATTTTTTAATACCTGCCTACTTATTTTACAATTTAGTAATAAAATCAATAAAAAGCCTATTGGTATAATGTTAAACACAGCCTTTTAGAAATTTATCTCCCATCTGACAGAGCCAGATCTGTTCTGGAAAACTTGCCAATTTGCGAAACCCATTTACATGAGAAAATCGTAGGGGTTTCTCAGGGGACCGAAATAAGATTCGAGCCGGTCGCTGCAGCCCTTGATAAAACACATGGAATTAAGGAGGTACTTCGTGTTTCTAACATTATAATTTTGTATATATAGCTGATTTTGAGTTAGGGAATTGGCAAATGCACTGTTTCATTTTAAATTTTCCAACATTCTCGAAAAAATAAACTACGTTATTTTATAATCGATGTCGTTAGTAATAAAAGAAATAAAATAGGTAGGTACTTTCTTACCACTGAATGTGATCATCTCATGTTAATGAAAGAAAAAATCTTAGAAGATATCTTCTGTGGTGGCATGGTAAAAGGCATTAAGTCAGTGGGATGACATTTCTCAGTATGGCGGATTTACTTGTCAGTATTTTAAGAGGTTTCATTTTTGTCAAATATTATTTAATACAAATAAAATATATCAACTTTGATGCATTTACTTCGTTAAAAAGGGTTCACTATACGAAAACTCATATTTATTTCTTCAATATTCCTTTGTTTATATTCTTTATTTATAATGCGTGTCTTTTTACCTTGACAATTTTGGCTCATAGGTTGAAAAATTTTGTACTTAGGTCAAATTTTACAAGGAAATATACCCAGTTACTCTCTATCACATGCTTATTTATTATTTTTCAACACTTACATTTTATTCTTCATAAATATTAGTTATTTTTTAGCTAACCTATTATTATTTTCTAGCATAGCATTCCCAGAACATCAGTAGGTATATTTTTTTTGCTCAGAATGTAATATTGTTAATTAATAAATGAAGAATATTCTTTGAATAATAAAATGAAATTAGTTAATTATAGGTATTATTACCTTTGTTAAGATAACCCTTTCTCACAATGTACCGATCCTTCAAAGCAGAGCTGAGGAATTTATACACGGTTTGGGAAGAGGTCATACAAGCTGCACAAAATCATGCGCAGGGGAGGTTCCAACATCAAACCATTGCAAACCAGATGAATATTCGGAAATTTGAATATTACGACTTAATGGCGAACGTTGTTAACGTAAAGTGATTACACTAATCCAACCTTCGAAATAACGTTAGAAGATGGTCGTAAGCCCGTAGTGGTTTGTTCATACTATTTTAAAAACGAACTGTATAATCAGTCATCAGTTGTTGATATAATAGTTCGCACTAACCCGACTTTCTTTAAATTATATTAATAATAGTATTAAAATAGCAATGAAGAAATATTTATAGTATAACCGATCTATTGTCTATAGCTTAACAATAAAAACAACGAAAGTTGTTAACAGATTGGTCAACAGATAAGGAAGGTACCTGCCACAAAGTTCACAAAATACATTATTTAAACACATTTTAAAAAGGTTCACTTTTAAACGAACGGCTTCTCACGGCAGCTCTATCATAGACAACACCGTTTTACTTCGTGGTAGACAAAATTCGACGCGCGTCGTTTTACCTTGCCAAATAAAATGAATATTGAGTTATGCCGGAATGAAAAAATGCTTTTAAATCCTTTATTAGTGGATTTTTTTAAACTTATGTTTTTGAACTTTGTTCTGTTTGTGATAATGTATGATGTAGCGCATATAACTCAAAATGCTGAAAAACGCGACTTAATGCCTTTTACCATGCCACCACAGTCTTTATACCGAGAAAATAAAATGTAGGTTATATGAAAATAATAATTAATTATCGGTGGATAGATATTAACTTTTTTTTTTCAATAGCTACATATACCATATTTGGCTTGATGATTGTAAGTAAGGAGAAACGCAGCGTCAGTCGCGATCCCATGTATTTCTGTAAGACCGCGGTCGAAACCAAAAATTGGACAATGTGGGCCATCGTCTGGCGGTGAATGTATCCCAAACACCATAAAAGAAATAAATGTAAGTAACATCAATTAAACCTCAACCGGTCAGGAAAGGGACAATGAGCCTCGGACGCCTTCGAGCGCAATGGAGAGCTCTTGATGCTCCTGAGTGGGGCTTAGGCCTCCCGCTTTGCGGGTTTGTTTGGGGGGGATCCACGGCGGACTTGCTTTGTGTGTGGCCGGCTTTTTGGTCTGATTGCTTCGATCGAGCTAGCGGGTCGGGTTTGCTGCGGATTGGTCTTCTCCGGGCTGGCTTGCGGTGTGCAGGGGGCCTTAAGGCCATGTTCACATGTAACGCGCGTCAAAAGAGAGTTCAGATGACGAGCGCTAACGCGCGTTGTGAGAGTAGGTACTCGTCAGTCTGGTTAAACAAAATTGAAAAAAAGTACGTGCAATCGCAATGAAACCGCGCGCTCATCTGAACACCAAACCGTCGCGTCGTTACATATAATATCAAGACGCGAGTCAACGCGCGTCTAGAGACTTTTTCTCTAAGCGCCGAGCTAACGCACGCTGACGCACGTCGACGCGCGTTCATGTGAACGGTTATAGGAAAATATTAGAATATCAAAACAAAATAGAATAGCCTAAAGGGAGAATTTATGTATTATTGTAATATCAATTATCAACCTTTTAAAACTTGTTATACTTAAATACATAATTACATGTATATTATGATTAATGTAATGTCAGCCAAAGGTATAATATAACGCTTAGCACTCCTAAAATAAATATCACGGAAAAAATGAAACAATAACATGTGTTTTATTACGTAAATTTGTGTCCAAAAATAAAAAATTCTTGTTTGACATCCAAAAACCCAAAAAATAATATATGTGTGTCCTCGTAACAAAAGAAAACTATGTAGCATTTTTATATTATTTATAAAAACATGTGCCAGAGAGAATGTAGGTAAAACGAAAATATCTACGGATACGTTCGAACTCATTACGATTTTCTTTTACAGGAGTCGACTTAATATTCCGTCCCTTTTCAGCTGGTTGTTTTTAAATAGTCGACTGAAAGAGACAGCGTTGTGTGTCTGCAACAGCCGTGTAAAGTTTGACTATAACAAAGGTTCTATCTGTTGCTGCAAAATAAAAGGTTTTCAGTTCGTCCCACGGTGTCCTAGAGAATGGGTGTCTCCTTACATCTCTTCCGCTAATTCTCTCATATCGCGTATTTCATAATCGAAACTCTGTGTTGAATATTATTATTTTTAAGCTGTCTCTTTAATCTTTATAAAAAGTTTCCAAGTGTTTAGTTTTGAAAAAAAGTATAGTGTTTGTGAACTAGGTAATATACGAGATGTTCTTGTTTCATTTTTTTATAAAACTTGTAGGTATACAAAATATTTGAAACTTATCCTTGGGTACAACTTTTTAAAAATTTTAGTACTAACTTACAAAACTATATTATAAATGACACAGCCATTGTTTTAATATTATTCATAACGAAAAATACAATGTTTAAACCTGAAATGATATTGCTAACTAATTTGTATTTGTAAAGTATTGTTCTACAACTGAATGATATAATTTCATCAATAATATAAATAAAGAATTTTCATTCACAAAGCATAATATTCAGACTGAAGTTAAGTTTTTCAGTTGATTAAGACTGTTTTAGTTTATCATCAAAAACCTTTCCGTATATAAGATTTTACTATTTATATTTTTTATTCATACTGTAAATTGAATTATTCTAACAACTCCTAAATTTAGTTCATATATTTCAACATGTATTTATTGCACTAGGTATTTTCAAAAATAAATACCTATTACAATACTTGTAGTCGTTTAATATTGCTCTATACAATCACTTTTTATCAATATAGACAAGAATTTTGACTACATAACACAAACATAGATAGATAGGATGTATTGTGTTTTCTTTGAAAAAGTCATTTTTAACTCGAACTCATTGAAATGTACCTACTCTCAAATTAATAAGTAGTCATAATGGGATGTTTTTTTTTCTTTTTTGTGCCACCAGGGGCGCCCTTACTATCCCGGTCTAATGTCAAATTCATTGTTCCCAACGTGGGCGATTTGGAACGATAATCGGCGACGAAAAAATCTAAAAGGCGACAGGTCGCCAATTAGACTACTTTCCCTTCAGCGAATTTTCACCTTTACGGATACTAAATGACCTTTTTTAGTGAACTCCCGCCTTTTAGGTTTTTTGGTCGCCAATTCTCGTTCCAAGTAGCCCAAATGGCGATAAATCGCCCACGTTGGCAACACTGATAACCAGCTGTCATAATATTTAGACCTGATTAGAAGTGCTGCCACCTAGTGTGTCTTGTCGGAAGCTCCCCAGAAAACATCCCATTATTAAGGTCTGAAATCTGGCTACTGTCAATCCTGTGAGTTTTCACTTCATCTTTTTGTGAGTATCCTGGTGGTCGATGTCTCTCTGGGATGCCCTGAATCATGGCCTTTGCATCTTTGCTTGCTATAAACCCTTTAAATATAATTGCGTCGGAAACTTTTCTCGCGTCGGAATTGCGTCGGAGACATCATAGATTCTGCGTTTCTCCTAATTAAGAACCCAGTCTCTAAATGACCCTCGTGCTATGCATCGCAACGTTTTCATTTCGACTGTTATATGAAGCTATTACATCCTTACATTGTCAGCTTTACTATATCAATGTATGAAAATGAGCCTGGGCCCACTCAAACCCAATCCAAATACACTTTTGATATAATTTACACTTCGCAAAGCTTGTGGTGTGAAAGTTGAAACGGTCGGCACCGGGATACGAACCCACGATCTTCGACATAAGCAATGGGCTACTAACCACTTTAATTGTTTATTTCATTTACAAAAATTATACTGCCATACTGCAAAGTCCTTTTAGACCCTAAGGGAGCGTTCAAGTATTACGTAATGCAATATGGGGGGAGAGGGGAGGTTAGTCTTGTAAAACGTTACTATTGTATAACCAGCGCCGTAACAAAGGTATTTAGTGAATTTTCAGTAATAATAATTGTAATTTGAGGCATACATAGTTGTAATATGTGCGTTAGGCAACTTTTAGAGAATGGGAAGAGGGGTAACAAAGAGCGTTACGATGCATCTCGGGGGGGGGGGTCAATAATGTTGAAAAAATGCGTTACGTAATTTTTATTTATTTTATTTTTAAACTTGAACGGTCCCTAAGGCACTGTTCAATCGCCCAGTAATATGAAAACGATATTTTTTTACGTTGTCTTAAGCCGCAAATTGGCATAAAATATGGTAAAACAAATAAAAATTTAGTTTACTCATGAGAAAACACAAATGAAAGAAATAGTTACCTTTAACCTTTACTTTTTTTGACGATTTATTT
Source organism: Mystacides longicornis (assembly GCA_963576905.1). Taxonomy (NCBI): domain Eukaryota; kingdom Metazoa; phylum Arthropoda; class Insecta; order Trichoptera; family Leptoceridae; genus Mystacides; species Mystacides longicornis. The sequence goes on from OY756431.1 coordinate 16,296,285, forward strand.
TGATTCTATAAAATTATATTAATTTACACGTACTTATATTCCAATCCAAATCCAAACTCCCTTTACGCCCCACGTTACGTAAGCCTAGACAATTTGCATTTGGTGATCGACTTCAAACGAATTCTTCAACAATGCAGAGTAGGAGGAAAATTAACCGTCCACTTTTTTATTTCTAATATAAGTGTCTTTGTTTGGTTTAAATAATTGTTTAAATGTTCCTGTGGACAGTTCATAATTCCGCACTATACATTGGCGAAATCTTCAATTTGTCTAGGACAACTGCTCTGCTGTTGAGCCGTTTACTGAAGTATTTCTATCGATTCATCTCTCGTTAGAGTTAACTTCATACGGAACGTAACACAATATATAGATGATGAATTCCCGTACGTCGGCAGACAGTGACTCAGGCATTCTTCATTAAGCAATGTCATGTCAACTCGAACATTTTTCTTCATCACAAGACGCTAATTTTCCCTTGTTTGCTTCAGACTGAACATTTTTTTAAAAGTTTGTAGCAAAAAATATGTCTGATGCCGCATTTTTCTTATAAATACTGATGCAAGACAGTGTTGCCATTTTTAATGCTAAAAATTTATTTCGTTTTAAATTGTCATTGTAACTAAAAATACACAGTTTTTCGAAAACAGATACTAAAATCACATAACTTAAACATTCTTTGTCGTATGGAGGTGCAATTTCAAATTTCTGACTGTTATTTTAGTTAATATTCAATGTTCATTATATCTATCTCTTTCTAGAATTCGTTTCTAATCCCAGTTACCAGCTAAACCACGATACTGGGCTCGGTCTTGTTTTTTTAGCTGTTCTTTCAAGTATCTTTTAAGAGACAGGTAAGTAATTATTGCGATTATTATTGAATCGAAAAATAAGTTTGTCCATGCACAGCCTTAAAATTTACTCATTAGATATGACAATAGTGCAGATGCAGGAGCTAACTTCAGATTAAAAGGCCCTGGGTTCGATTTCTAGTCGGATCAGAATTTTTTAAAGTGTTTCACTTAAAATTTCTACTGGATATCGACTGCCTCACTCAATGATTTCAAGCGGCTGTACTGATACTATGTAAAGAAAGGTTTTTTTTTAATAAATTCTGGCTCTCCCAAAGTGGATATCTATTCAACATCTTTCAAAATAAGAAAAGCTCGTGTTACGAAAGTGAAAAATGGTCGAATTTGTATAATTTAAAATTTAATTTAAAAAACCACCTATTGAACCGATATAAATCCGACCGATGCATCTGTTTTAATCGATTTACAGGTCACATTGTGACAATCGCACTGCCAATTGAAATTCAAAAACAGAAAATGATTTACGTCAAATTCCACGGCACTTTCTTAATAATTTTCCATTCATTAGAACCTTCTACTGACAATATAAAACACAACAAAAAAGTATTGGCGAATTGGTCCAACTATTCACGCGTGATGCGATTACCATGAAATATATTTAGGGATTCATTAATTGTATATTTATATATAGATAAATCTAAACGTATGTTTATCCATTTTCAGGTTGGAATTTCATAACAAGTTCTTTTTTGTGGAGAGGGCTCACGAAATATAATATTTCTGAAATTAAAACAACCCTTTGTACAAGTTGTCTTATTATTACATGTCGTTGGGACAAAATAGTTTGGAGTTAAACATGCACGCACATACCTATATATAAAGTAGGTATTAATATGAAGGTTTTTTACTCATAGTATATTATGGAATATACATGTCTTGTGATCGGATTTCAAAAAAAATAGATTTCGCTGAAATTAATTTTCTCAACGTTTTCGAGGGTGTAGATTCCAAAAATGCAAAAAAAAATTTTAATTACCGCGTACGCGTATGCCAAAAATGTGTGCGCACCCATAACGCATAGTAATTCTTATCCGATTTTATTGAAATTTGGTAGAACGGTTAGCCCCTCGATGTAGATGAGTATGCTCCTACACAAGCACGTAAAATTTGAGGTCCGTAACTTCAGTGGGTCCCCCTTAAAGTACCGATTAATATTGAATAATATGTAGTTCTAAAGCAGATAATAAAAAGCTCCAATAGTCGATATCATTTTAAAGTTTCTATAATAATTCCAAGGATAAATTCATTTTAATCGTAAAATTATGAATTTTTATGCAAAGATATGTTTTACACGAAAAGGCTGTTATAATATTATACTATGAGTTCTAGGCTACCCTAGGTTAGCAGCTTTTTTTTATTTTGTTTGTGACCCTGGAAAGTTCAAATTATTTTTTGAATAATGAAAAATAAGTTTTTTTTAAACTAACATACCAACATTATTACTGTTTACATAACGTCAGGGCCATATTATTATCCCCTAAGGCCCAAACCGTACATATCTATACGTTATGTACCTAATGAATACAATGAAATACAATGAACTAGCGAAGTATATGTCAGTAGCCTTTTTTAGTTTTCATGGTCACACGGTGGTGACATTCTGAGTAGGTATACTCACATTTATACCACATACTAGTGGCTTTTTCGTAAAATCTCTTATTTGACTTCAATCAAAGCTCCCTTTTATACCCTACTTAGGGGGCAAAGGGAGGCAACAAGAACTCTCAATTGCATTCAATCCAGCGCAATGTTTATGACCTCCTCCCACACCCTCTCCAAAATCCTCAGCTTCAAAGGAGCGCAACACGGTATGACAGGGTCTTCCTCGGCTTCTTGTGCCTATAATTTTATAACAACAACAAACAACACTCCCTTTTACACCCCACTCAGGGGCATAGGGAGGCAATAAGAGCTCTCCATTGCGCTCGATCTTGCGCAATGTATAATTGTTTTATATGGAGCGAATAGCGAATATAATAATTTTATATGGAGCTTAATATTTGCATTGTAAATATAGTTTATTTTGTTCCCATTATTTATCCAGTAGGTATTGGGCGAATAGATCTCGGAGACCGTCAAATAAACAAAGTGCATATTGTCCGAACAAAATACCCATTTAGATAAAAAAAAATGCACGTATTAATAGTTAAATATTATATTAGTGATTTGGCAATGTTATTTTGAATAAAAACAAGCTAATGTGATAGATTCCACTTTAATAATTATATGGCCGCTGTAAGCTGTTAAAGCTTGGAATATCTTAATAAAAACCCCTAGGGATCTGCAAAATAGTATATTTCGGGCATAAAAATTACGTTGCTCAACATAACTGCAACCAGCGATTTGCTGTTAACATGTCTCACCTATCTATTTATTTTGTAAACCGTCCTACTTATAAAAAAATTCGTTAATCGTAAGATTTAGTATATTTCTCTATATTGCATAAGATGACATTTCACAAAAAATTTTGTAAATAAACAAAATTCGAGTGTTTACAACCAAGATGCGCTATGTCGGGGATTTCGAGTTATTGATGCAGAATAGGTACCTTTTTTAATTATTTATTTCATATCAAAATATAGTTAAGTCCTTATTAAATCATACAAAACCTATATGTTTCAGCCAAAATGAACCAATTCATGTTTGATTACTTCAATTTTAATATTTGTACCTACTTGAAAAAAATTCTCTGAAATTTTCTTCAAAACGTTATACCTATTTCTTACAAATTTAGTTGGTACATCATGAACAATGAAACAAAATATGAAGGGTAGTTTATCTTTTCGACCGTGGCTACTTGGTGGAACATATTTCGAACTTATTTTAAAGAAACAAAATATTTAGTTTTTTCCACAATTTTATTCAGCTAACCGGTTTTCGAAGACCGCACGTCTTCTTCGAAAACCGGTTAGCTGAATAAAATTGTGGAAAAAACTAAATATTTTGTTTCTTTAAAATAAGTTCAAAATATGAAGGGAGCACATATTTGGACGGGGAAAAAACTTAAAAACCTACATTGTATTTATTACAAAAAGCATTTTTGTATACTCGAAACAACTGTCAGTTGATGTCAAATCCAATATGGCAAGTCACAATCTACAGAGATCAGCTCACAATCAAGCGATATGCGTTAAACTATCTCGATGACAGCTTGATTTTCTATCGCTGAGCTATTTTTTCCACTGATCGTAGTTTTTAAATAAAGCAGTAAATGTACTTTTTATGTTGGCAGATTAAATTCGTGTTTTCGAAGGGCTACTGAACTCGGAGAAAGCAAGACTATGCTAGCACAATAACACATTTAGAGCTATTTGATACAATATAAAATCAACCTTTAGGACGAGTTGTAATTATGAAGGATTTCACAATAGACGGTATTTGTTCAGTGGCATGGGAGGTAATTGGTTAAATTATCTAAAAAATATAAGCATTCTGATCAAACCTTAAAATTTGCCTAGGGTAGACCTATGTAGATTTCTTCAACATATTATTTGTACCAAACGATATAGTTTTCGATTCTATAGGCAATCTTGATATTTGTAATTTATTGATGTTCATGTCTATAGTTTTCTTTTTTTTGTCTCAGTTTTATTTTTTTCCTCGTGAAATGAAAATAAAGCACAGGGCCGCTACGGAAATGAGATAAATTATCATTTAGTCTGGTAACACGCAGATAAATAAAAAGCCTGGGAACTGATACATAAAAGAGTTATAATTTAATTCTCCTCCTCCCGACTCTTCAACACGAAAATACTTTTAAATATTGTTTTCTTTTCCGTTCACCCAAAAAATGCTTGATAAAATATCGTATCGCCTCACGGCTGTACGTACACAGTCTGATCGGAATAGAGTTCATCTTATTATTTTCCATCTCTCTGAGTGAATAGTTAATTGAATGATACTTTATGAATGCCGACCTCTTTCGAATTATATGTAATTAAAACACAAAGTTGTTAAAATCTAATTATAAATTCTTCAATTTTATAACAATATGATTCAACTTCATAACTCAAGCTAAATTTTTACGATAACTGTGTTAAAAGATAACGACAAAAATAATAACGAAATTGTTGACCTGACTGATATCTTTACTGTAAATCAATGCTTTTCAATATGTGGGTCGCGACCCATAGGGAAGTCGTGAAGCCTTACTCGGGGAGTCGCCGGTAAAAGGCAAGGTTCCATACTTCAATACAAAACACAGTTTCAATGAGAAGGAAGTGATTGTTTATTTTTCAAAAATATGTCAAATCGTGGTGTTTTTTTAAAAATGTTAATTATATCATTATTATTTTCTCATTGAAGTCTCTTTTACCTATATGTTTAGTTTTAATGTCCACCATTGATGAAAAAGTCGGTTCACTGGGGCGAAAGGCACTAATGATTTTAGAGCTTTCTTTGCCAGCTCTGGACATTCTTGCTTTCCTTTCATTCAGAACACGTCAACACGTTCTGAATGAAAGGAAAGCAAGAATGTCCAGAGCTGGCAGTGAAATTCTATTTTAGGCAAGCCATCAGCAGCTTTAACTATAAAATTATCTTTATTAATTGTTGTGAGATCATGTAGGTAGTTCTACTGTACTGTAGGTATCCAAGAAAGGATTTAGAATCCGTCTACGTTAATTTTCAGCATCAGAGTGAATCGCTAATATTGAGAAAAAAAAGGAAATGGAGACTAGATAGTTTAGTCTGTCTATCGCCTAAGGGGGTCGCTAGAATTTTTCAAACTGTAAAGGGGTCGCGTATTCAAAAAGATTGAAAAACACTGCTGTAAACATTGAATGCAAAGTGATTATGTTGTAATGTTATTCCGCTGATGCATCTGTTTTAATTGATGGATATATTTTGTCAAATAGCACCAAATATCAAACAACTGACGTCAAACAATCAACTTGAAGTTTTCTTTAATTTTCTTTTCTTTAATGTTCTGCGCAACTTTCTTCATTTTTTTTTCTTTCATAAGAACGTCTTTCTGACAATACCAAACGTAACAATACAAAAAGTTTAAACCAAGGGAAAAAGTGCTACATTATATTTTTATTTTTATAGAGAACATTCGAACTACAGTCGGATTGGTACACGCAAACCTACTTTGTTTTAAAGATTATCAAAAAGGTTCGTATTCTAATTTATGACAACAGGTGTGGGTACTTTTAGTTTCAACAGAATGGTAGTCGTGGTATTCACGTGTATCTGTTTACCAAACACAACCGTTATTCATGATCCTCTATCGGCTTTGATAAAACTGTTGATAATCTGGCACAGAGCCAAACACTCCACAATAATATGTTTTACAGACTTTATGAGAATGCAACTGGTGGATAGACTTTGTGAGCTTGTTTCTACCTATTTAAGGATATGAATATTTACATAGAGTTATCATACTGTTTTAGTTTTAGTTTTCATTAAAAAAAATCATAAAAAAAAAAAAATAATAATAATACTGTTTGCAGTTTTTCTTAGTTGTTTTTCTTACAGTAGGGCAAACATGATCGTTCTTCTTGTGGTTCATCTAGCTTGAAGGCTATATTTTCATTCAGCATCGCTATTATAGACAACAAATAAACCACGTAAAATGGATATAGTTACTATCCTAGCGCCATATACCGACATGCAGTTGCTCATTAAGTTTGGCAGATTAAATATCCTCACCATTTTTCAACGGATGTCTCTGGATTAAATTTATTAAGAATATAATTACTGACTTTATTGCTTATACGTATTCCTTCCTTTCTTCTCAGCCTTTACCAGTCCTCTCCTAGACATAGGCCTTCTCCAGGCTTATCAACGTCTCCTTAATACACGTTTTACGAATGTGTGATCGTCGGATCGGTTGGCTCAGTGGCTAGTGTTTCTGCTTCGCATAACTATGTGGATGTGAATTCAGTCCCTGCTTAGAATTTCATGAATTTTATTGTTAACGTTGCTAACGTGAAGTTATCATCTATAGCAGTCTTCAAAAGAGCTGAAGAAAACTGTCCTATGCCGATAGCGGTTCAAACTCGAAAAATTAACTCTTAAAAATTGAAAACTAATTATTGATCGTAATATTGTATTCAATTATGGGTTCTACAAGTATTTTGTCGCTATAGGCTTTTAAAATGTTATTTTTTTTTTAGTAATATTGTATTGTTGTTTATTCTAAGCTTCAAGCAACATGTGGTTAATATCCTTATTTTTCTAAAGGTAACGTAATATTTCATACATGTTTTCTTTAGAAAATAATCAACTTGATCGATTCACCTTGGCGTTTGATCGACAGAGTATTTTAGTCCGTAAATATTATTTTCTAAGTCAATCAATCACCGAGTTAAGAAAAATAGAAGTTTTTAACACTCGCCTTTCATCAATAACATGGTGAAGAAATTTTTATTCACGTAAAAACTGGATTGTTCGATTTTTTTTTTGATTGGTCGCAAACTTCCAACCTTTAATTAGGTTAAATGATAATTTTCATCCAGCATAACAAAATAAATATAAGATAAATACTGCCGACATAAACTCTGCTAAATCTGGAAGGGATAATATGGAAGCTGAACCGGAAAGACCAAGCTTTAGGTTCAGCGTTGTACACCATGAAACCATGGGTTAACAAGAGAACTAACACTAGGTACTACATAAACGTGATTAGCGTCGTTCAGATATTTTCTGCGGTCTGCTGTCGATGGGTATTGAGTTTCATTGATCACATTCCTGACGTAAGCAATAGTAAACATGTTAACCTAGAAAAAACATAAATAGAAACTTAGTAGGTGTGCTTATATGCGAATTCTTGTCTTCTTCTTCGTCTTATTATTTAAAGCCTGAAGACCTCTATTAAGAGGCCGGGTTAGCCTCTTGCGAGGTCGACTCCCAACCTTCTATCCACCTCTTTGGTGGTCTGTCTGGGAGAAGTCTTCCCTGGGGTTGGCCATGCAATGCAATGTGTGGGAAGCTGGATGAGTCGATTCTCCTCACATGCATGTGCATTCATACCAGAATATTCTTTGCCTCGCCCATCTTACTAAATATTTTTTTTTTACCATCACGCTGTGTCCCGTAAGGGGTAAGCAGAAAGAACATACCTCCACTCTTTTCTATCCAAACATAGTTCTTTCGCTTCTTCCACCGACATGACATTTCTCATACACCCTTTCCTATTTCTCATACTTCTTACCTGGCCTTCCTTGAGGACGGAATTGTTATGTGATCGATCCACGTCATTCTCGGCCGGCCACGGTTTCTTACATCTGTCCTTTGAGCCTTATCAATTTTCTTCGTCATTCTGTTTGAATCCATTTTTTCCTCATGCCCAAATCTTCTCAACTAATTGACATTCATCATTGTCACAACACTAACTTCCATACCACATTGCTTCCTAATGTTCTCATTTCTTTTCATATCCCCAAAGTCTATCAGCATATTCTTCTAAATATCCAACCGCGCGTATTTCCCGTACCCTCGTATACCTTATTCTATCTCTGAGGGTGATTTTAGCTTTGGCTTAAAATATTTTTTTTTTTTATAATTTCGTAAACCACATTTTTTTTAAATCACGGGCCGTGAAAAACGGGATAAAAAAAACCTTTTTACATTTTGAGTGTTTAAATATTCTGCCGTATTATCCTATACGAAATAATTGGAAATACCATCCAATAAATATGTCGACAATCAGGAATGCTTTTGAAACAAATATGTATGTGGGTGAAAGCAATCAATATTAACGAAATTGCTTCCAATTTAATATTATATTATTATTTTAACAATACGTGTACAATCTGATGAATGAATTATTGTGGCGTTCTAACAGTGTAAGGACTCGTGATTTTGTTTTTCACCACCTGACACCAACAAAAAACCAAATTGATTTTCGCCCATTTAGAAAGAACAACGTGTCTTTTATCATTTTAATTTCAATAGGAATGGGTACATGGTTTTCCAGCCAACGGCAGCACCTATATTCCTTATGAAATTCATCCCATTGTGAATTTTTTTTTATTAATATTAATCTGTGCTCACTCAAAATGAACACAAATACACTCCTTGAATCTTTCACAGTAAGCTACTTAAAGCTTGTGTCGTGAAAGAGGAAGATGGTCGGCACCTGGGATCGAACCACGACGTCCGCACCAAACAGTACCTACGAAAGGCGGCGTTGTAACCGCTAGTCTAATGTTATAACTATAGTAACAAATTGATTTGACCGTGATTCTTCTTTTATATACAAGTGGCAAAATAAATTATTAATGCAAAAATTTGTTAATTTCTGTATATTGCAAACTATTATTATGTATATAACTATGTTTTAATGAAGGGATATTTTTGTTCATGCAGTTTACATCAATTTGATATTATAATTTTTTTGTATAATTTAATTGATAGGTATATGTTTTTTGTGGATAAACTGTTGTGAGAAATAATATGTGAGAAATAATATGTGAGAAATCCGATTGTGAGAAAATATTAGCCATCTCCCTTTTGTAGATACAGCCGCTTTTTGACAGAACTTACATTTTTGTAATATGTTGTTATAAAACACTTTATTGTTAAGATAATAAATCGATCATAATCCTTAGAGTACCTGCTTTATCATGCCCCTGAATGCTCACAAAGAAGTTTGCTGTGTCATAATCATGTTCTTTTATATCTCCTTTTCGGGTCCAATCCAGTGGTCTTCACAAATCGTCACTCTTTTTCCTACAGTTGCGTCTTATACGAGTATGCCAGCCATATTTAAATAATATCGTACATATATTCTGTAAAAAAATCAATATAAATTTAATGACACATTTTACATGTCAATATCAAAAATTATTCCATATTATGATATAGCTAATACTGTCAGTTTCAATATTAATATGAAGTATCTACTCACGATGTTTACGTATAAAATGATTGATGGATCAGTAGGTAATATGTATAGTTATATTTATTTTGTTTGTTTCTTCCTCATCATAAACAAAAACAGTTATTGTTTTTGTTTATTATTAATGAAATTTAATCAATATTAAATTGCAGTACTGTATTGTGGTTGAAATTCTCCCAATGATCAAACTGAGACGTCAAACGTCGCCGCATTTCTAATTAAACAAACAAATTCATTTCAAAGCAAAAACGTGGTCTTTACATAAAATTACCGCGTATTTTAACCACGAGTCTTGTCTCACAAAATTGATACGAACTGGATATTGAGCGAAAAAACTAAGTACCTCTAACATCTTGAGGGTCTTTAAGGTCTATTTCGGCCGAGCGGCTTCATGATGATTATTTCCGATATTATAATTGGCTTCATATTGGACAGAAATTGTTAACAATTTAAATTTACTTTCATCAATTATTATTATTTTCTATAAGCAAAACCTGTCGGACAAATAGCAAACAAATACAAATTACTTACAATTTGATATTTCTCATGAAGCTCTAATCTATAGTATCACATATCACACATGGCTGGTGTATGTTTCTAAATTTTATCTACTGTCTTATTTTTGTATCAATTTTACTGTCTGGTCTGTATATAAATTTTAAAATAAATAAATAAATGAATAAATATTTCGTCTGTATAATATTTCCCACGGACACCAATGATTGTTTTAATATTCTTCTCTCCTTCTTCTTTGTCCAAATCCGCTCCCTAGTTGGAGCATAATATAATATATTGTCATCGTCAGGCGGCTCTGTTCCCCGCAGTCTTAGTTGACGCACCCCAGTCAACACCAACTCCCTGGAGGTCTGCTTTGCAGAGCCTTTTAATAGTCACGGCGTAAAATATTATAAATATCATAAAATATTATTATAATATTTCCCGTAGTTGAATTTGTTTCAACAAAATACCGAGTTATTGACGAACAACCACTTTTAATAAAGGATTGTGTATTAAACTATCTCGTTCATACTAATCACTCTTAGAATAGACTTCTCATCATAAAACGAGCCATTTCTACAACCTTCTGCATTTGACTATCTTTTTCTGTCGTGGATTAATATTAAAATATTATAATTCATTTATCTGGCGATGACCATGACTTTTTCGCCCTAAAAATCTCGCTCTGCCCTTTACTCTATCACCTTCAGAAGCTGTGCTGCGTCCCTTCGTCTTCCTACTCTTCCCCTTCCACCTGGATGTTCCTCCAGGATTTTTTAGCACTCGTGAAGACGGCATTTTCTGAACATGTCCTGCCCATCTTATCCTGACCAATCTAGCATATTTTATAATGTGGGTCTTCTTCTGGGCAGATTAAAATTTCTATCGGAATGCACTCATGTATGCCTATCCAAGGGTTTTCATCATTGCCTGGTTCATATCCATTGTTTGAACCTTCATGTTAGCCATGTGTGTGCTCAATCCACAACGATCCGTCAGTGTCATCATTATATGGTAATGACCTTTATTGGCTGACTCTGTGACATTAATGACATTTTATAATAGCATACGTAGAATAAAGAGTATTGATTTATTCAGGAAAACACAAATTGTAATTAACCCTTAAAATATTTCCTACTTTATGGCGACCAGAACTAAAGAGCTATTTTGTTAATAACTAAATATTCAATTATGTCATTAAAACTAATGACTGTACATACAGTTTTGTGGAGACAGAATTTACGTTAGAATACATTATGTTGTGGTATGGTATGCTTTTATTGTCTCACTGAATTATCGAACTTCAGTTTGCCCCTTTTATGTATGTAAGTACTTTTACTCTAAATTATGTACTTGAAATAGGAACAACATTAATAAACTATTTTACTTAAGGAAATTAAAGTTTAGTTGACATCCTTGTTGTACATAACATTTAACTTATGTGTCAAATAAAGTGCATAAAATGTAAAACTTATTTTCAAAATTTAACAAAATTGAGTTTAATGTTGTTCGAACTGAAATTTTCCTTCGCATCGTATAATAAATTGTTCAAAATGAAGTAACCCCTGTTTGTTTCAACTCTTCTCCAAGCTCGATGTGTGTCATGTTGCTTACAATCTGTCTTGCTTTCACGGAATAGGTCCTCCAACAGCATGAGTTTTTGTTGAAGTTTTTTTAGCGCAGCACTCATTTTCGAGTGATTCGGCTTCTTTGAAAGTTCTTACGCATATTTTTACGCTGTACCTACTGTTTGCGCAAATATCGTCACTCTATTCTGGCTTATGCTTGAGCGTGATCACTTTACCTGTACAAGTTCATCAGCATGTTGTCGATCTACAAACTACCGATCCGGCACAAGTTTTAATTTGTATTTGAATCTGAACAATAAAGACTCAGTTTCTTAAGCGCTTAGTCGCTTGTGTGAAACGGGGTACAAATGTACCGTTATTTTACATAATATATAAAAACATTAATTTAATTCCTTCAAAAAATACCAGGGTGTTGTTCAAACGGACGCACATCAATTTTTATTTAGCATTTCATTCCTCCTATACTGGCAGTTATGCATGAAACTTGAATTTATCCGTCCATATTAAGACAAGTAGAAAGTGTTACTACTTTTAAATAATATGTCAAATATGACAGACGTAATGAACTAAAAAACATTGTTAGGTACTTATATCGTGTATTTAATTAGTTTTTAACTACATACGTATCATGTTTGGCCGGTCCTTACGGAATTATACACGAAGGTTTAATAATTATTATTAATTTCAAGTAGCTAACAACATTACAAAGGACTTTACAATATGAGTATGTCCTGCTATCTACGTGTCAAAATTGGTACTTACTTTAATCCACGCTATATTTATTCGTCACGCTCAAGCAATTCATTCTATGTAGGTTATTTACCCGATTTCCATGTTTTTACTGATTCCAAACCAAATATTGTTTCTTTGATTCTACTAATGACTTATCATTTCATACATTTAAATCGATCACAACTCATACTGCATTATTTTTCCCATCCCATCCTCGTTGTATTCTATCTTTTCATTATTACGGGATTATTTTCATTAATCGATTTCTGATAACAAAGTTCATTCATATACTTTACCGTCGCAGCCTGGTGACGTCAAATATCCATATTAATATTTTCAGGTCAATTACCACAAATTTATTATTAACGAAGTAAAAACATAGGTAAATGTATCTTGGGAATTCAAGTATCAAGACAAAAAGGTACAAACTGATTTTTTACGTTAAGTTGCTCAAAGATCAACTATTTTTAACCCACGACTCATTCGGAAACCGCTTCAGAAACAAACTACTAAGTAAGAAAATTTTGCTTTGTCGATAAACTTGTTCTTAAAAGAAATAGAATCAAAAGTGATGATCGGACGAGAACCGGTGCATTTAACATGGTATGATTGTTGGCTAGAATCAAATGTCTCTTATAGAGAGATCGGGTGGTGAGAGAATTCCCGAAGAAATGACAGAAGATTCGACACAAGCAGACAAATCATCGACGATTTGAATATAACAGCTTAGTGCCCCCTGTCATGCTCCTTATTGACATATTATAAAGAATTCGACCTTAAAAAAAATAGTGTCTTATTGGAACATCGTGGGCTTTAAAATTATTAGTATCATCGGATATTTATGTTCCTATTGAACTGTATGCTACTACTCGTTTATTACAATTTAAAGGATCGTTATCGAAAGGTAATCAACAAGGTGTTGCATATAAAGACAAATATAATTTCTCTTAACGGTGTACAAAGTTTGATGTTACGATAACTTCAATTATTAGTAGGTTCTTGTGAAAATTTGTACCATAGCGGGCCCTAAAACGCCTTTCAGAATACAGCCTTATCCCGGGTTAATGCATGCACAAGTGATTGAACGGACCGAAGAGGGGGACCATTATCACAGAGTTTACATAAAAATCTTGATAAACTTTTCCGCCTTCAAAATCTTAAAGCAACATACTAATATTTGAACATTATATGAAATTTTCTTCAATAGAATTAGGTACCAATATTGACATTTTTTGAGTTGGTACTTCAACATTTTTGTTTTATGCCTTATATCAAGCAAGATATCTGTCCAGGGGTACGTTTCATTTCATCAGGTTTGATGATAAAAAATATACCACTCGATATGATTCGTGATATATTTTACCGGTATAGACGTTTTTAATTATTTATTTTTTAATTTAAATACCATAATTTTATTGTAATTCATTATGGAATATTTTTATTGTTTTGAAATAATAAATAACCTCCTGCTGAAATACGCTACAAAAACAGGGCCTCGTGTTGGTATGCAAGAATAATATTACTAATGTAAATTTTGCTCCATTTGAAAGTCAGAGGCGAATCATTCGTGCATAAACAGTTACTTAAATACTTTTAGATAGCTTTTAGAGTCCTTCACATCCCTCCACCCTTGTACATTCTTATGAATAATTTCCCAAAAAAATGCTGAAAGTTCCTTTGCATTCACTATGTCCACAGTATAAGTGACGTTTCTTTCAGATTCACACAAAAAAATATCATATTCTTATAACTAATTTTGGAAATTGAAACTACAATATACCTTGTTCCCAACGTCCCATCCCAGTTATGAATGCTGTTGAAATTGGTATCACGCTGTTTTTTTATTATATACCTATTTAGTTAGATTATTCCTTGTTCAATTGTTCATAATATACCACTTAAACTTTGTTAAATGCAAGGCACATACTACAAACACTTTACAACATTTACATAACTTATGAAATAAAAAAAAATCATCACTACTTCTTGCTTCAAAATGCAGGCACGTTTCATATGTTTCATACGTTTCAAATCTGTATTATTTTCAGTTCGTTGCGTCAACAGACTTAATTTCTACATACTTGTTATGGATTCTAATGAAACAAACGTCTTAAGATAATTTTTTTTGTTGTTGTCTAACTATGAATATTTAATTCGAATTTAAAAAAATGATAACCAATGTCATTCCGACCGATGCATCTGTTTTAAGTCACATATTTTCCATCTGAAATATGTCAATTGCACCAAATAACAAATAACTAACAGTTTGTGTGTTTGTGTCAAACGACAGTTTGATTTCAGAATAAGATTGATTCACTTTTGCGTAATAATTGATAAAAAAAAATGCGCTTCAATGTTAACAAATTAGAAAAATGCTTGAAAACAATTCCATCAAAAAGTTGCGTGTCAATATTCAGTCATAGTCAGGTAAATAAAAATTGTGTTTCTATTTTTACTTTTATTGTTTACCTTTCTATTTTTACTTTTATTGTTTACCAAATTACCAACAATACACCACTATATATTTATATTTTTTTATATTAATATATGTTATGATTATTTACTTATACTTTTGACTAATATTAGATCTTTGTTTATTATTATTTTATACCTATATTTTTTTTGTTTACTCATTATTGTTTACCAAATTATGTTACCTAAATAGAAGAGAATTACAAAACAATATGCCAATTTTATTTTTATATTTGTTTGCCTTTTTTTGTTGAGCTATTTCTTATTCCTCGTTGTATCGTCCTTAAATTTTCATTGTTGCAGTTTAAAAATACTCATAAAAAATATTGTAATGGTACGCCAATGTATAAAGTGGTCATTCGTTGAATCGAATCGTACATGATATGTTACATAATCGATATCACGAAATGGAATCAGAGTGTTACACTTTATCATTCTGTCGACCATCACCGCAGAATAGTCAGGCAATTTTTCTTTTCTACCCCTTTTAAATTCCGACCTTTGTATTTTATTCAATTAGTCACATGTCGACAATACCACATTATATCTTTTATAGTTATACTTTCTGGAAATTATTATTTTAAAGTGAATCGTGTTGTTATGGCTCATCTAACATCTAAAACACTGTCTGCTTTATTTAAAAACTACGATCAGTGGGAAAAAATAGCTCAACGATAGAAATATTGCGATCAAGCAGTCATCGAGATAGTTTAACGCATATCGCTTGATTGTGTGCAAACATTATGGAACTAAAGGTGTAGTATGATGTAATGCAATTTTTTTATTTCCTGAAATAAAAATCAGGACTTAGCTAGGTATATTTAGAAAATAAATTATTAAAAATAAGCAAGAGACGCGGATCTATTTTTTTATAAATAAAGTAAAAATTGATCGAGGTATCGGAAGTGATCGTGTAATTCACGATTTTTTTTAATAAATAAAGACTGTTATTTTTAAATCAACTATCAAAGAGATTTTGAACACATCTTTTGAACCATCATAAGATTGAGAAACGTGCCCTCGATAGGATTCGATTTTCTTTTTTTTGTCAATGATTGCAATATTGAAAAAAAAACAATCTTCGAAATTTTGATTTAAATTTTTATTGGTAGGTTTATCTGATAATGGAAGTACTATTTTCGGAACATTAATTACTGACTTGTGTCATATTAGGCAACAATAAATGGGTATACTCAAAATTTCACTTTTAAAATGAAATCAGTGGTAAAACATCAATTTATTTTACAACCCCGAATTCTATAAAATACAATTTTATAGTTCGTTTTTAATGCAGAATAAACTGGTGAACACTTTTACCCCAAGCAATAAAAGTACGGTGATATAGGTCAGTACAGGAGATAGACGTTTCGGTAAAAGTCAAGGCTGAATCTTCCATTCATACTTTTACCCAATATATTTGAGGGTGCTTGGAAAAAAACAATAAAAGCAGAAATACCCGTATAGGAAGACCGCCTTCGGCAGCTCGGTAGGTTTATTGGTTGTTGTTTTAACTCGACATAGAATATAAATGTCGGTATATCTGACAGCCATTCGTATCCGTCTGAGTGTAATGAATGATTCATCATCCCCTTTCTGTTTTTACAAGTCACTTTCCAACTGTGACGGCTTTATTACCCTTGACTGTGTGTTTAATGTTCGGACGTAAATCTTTAAAGTCTCTTTCCCGGTGTACTGGTAAATTAAAGAACGTCCATACATACTCGTATTATCATTGCAAGTGTTTTGAGGTTTCTTTTCGCCATTAATAATTTATTATAATTTCTTCACCCTGTTAGTTTTGCGTTGCGGCTGAAGTAATCACGTTGTGAATACGTGAATTCTAATGATTTACCTCCCTAAATAAAACAAAATGAAAGCCAATTCAAAGCTTCGACAATGAAGTCTCAAAATGCGATTGTTGATGAAAACTTGTAAACGCGCGTTTTTCTCTGCCAAACTCCGTTTTGGTAACTATTTGCAATATTTTCAATTCTTTGCGTCTTGTACATTGTATTTTATTGAAGTCTGTAGTTATAATATTTATTTTATTCATTTTATTTATTGATTCCACGCAACAATGTTACTTTTACAAAACATATTAGGTATATGAAATTTAAACATTGACAAGATTACCGAGAATAACAAAATATGTACAAGATTGAATGTGTCACAAGCAATTGAAACAAATAACATTAAAAAAACACAGCAAATAATGGTCACAAATCGTGTTCCACGCCATCCCTATAATACGTTTTACATTTTTTTTGTTTTTCAAAATGAATGAACGAGTATCGTAGTTTAATATTTATCGATTTTGTTTGATTGATTCATTAATTATAGGTGAAATTGTGGGACATATTTAGTTTAAACTAAATTGTTGGTTTGAAAAATAATGGTACGCTGTCACACACAAACTAGTACAAACGTGTCATTATATTATTATTATTCTACAGTGATACAAGATGTTCTTGAAAATATTATGTATCTATTTATTGAACTTAGCATATAAGTTTTCCGCCCATCGTTTATTGATTTCTTACGGCAGGATATTTCATATTATGAAATCCCTTTTTAACCCTTATGACAGTTATCAAAGATTTTGTATTCCATTCCCAAACTTATCCGGCCACTAGTTCAGTTTTTACAGCGTCATTCAGATTTAATACAGTTTAACTTAATATAAAAAAGATAACAAAAATTAAATTAACATAAACGAAATAATATGAAAAATATCACGTTCTATAAAATGTAAAATGTTCTATAAAAATAAGAAATATTCGGGAGTGGGCTGGAATATCAAGGGTCGATGAAAAGAAAGAAAAAAAAGCGGCGCAGAATCAAAAAATAGCTGTTGCAGAGATGGTCGCCAACGTCGGGGGGATCTGCCAAGACACCCAAAGAATATCATAAAGAATATGATTTTATTCAGTTATGTACCTAACCTATTTTAAAAAATACTGGAAGTAAAGCTGCAATGCGCACGGGCGTAAAAAAATGTTCTTCCACTTGATAAAAAACACCATGCGATTCGTATAAGATGTTTATAAAGAAACATATTGGCCCATGTTCCTACATGAATAAAACCATATTGACAATTACCCAATTTAATGTGTCTACTTGATCTTATTCCCCCACAAGATACTACGGGTTTGTAGATCAAACGATCTCCACAGTCTTCCACATCCCTTATAATTAATCATTCATTCTACACACCCAGCTCCAGCACCCGGGTAGTCCACCGTCTTAAGTACCTACGTAAGGGTTAACAAGTATGTCGTACCAAAGTTTAATTTGTAAGGGTGTATGGATAAGTCTAAGGTGACAAGTTGTAAGTAGTTGTCTTTAAGTACGTACATATCTATAAATCTATGGTATGGTGTGTTACTAGTAGAACTATGTTAACAACTAAATAACAATATCATTTTTTCGTTAACGGTTTACTTATTAGCTAAGCAACGCTAGTTTCGGTGTTGTTAGATCAGTGGTTAGCGTGTCTGCTTGAGATGGGTTGAGTCCTGCAGGGTGAATGGATTATTTGACATGTTTATCCTCTTGTCGTAATAATATAATGTCGAAGATTCTTATAACTATGACAAGGGGATACCGGGATATGCTACTTCGATTGTTGGACATGATCGACACAATAACTACAAATTAATTTCATAACTTTTTGATGGAAAAATACAGAATTTTTTGTATTGTGAAGACAAAAAAATGCATTCAAAATAAGTTTTAGTGGCTTTAAATCATATTCGCATTGTCATCTTTCAAACGAGACCGGTTTAGGGTACGCCAGTTGGACGGTGTCAAAATATAACACAATATGTAGAGACAACTTTTTGTGTTTAAAAAATACGGAAAGACTTTGTAATGAAACCGGTTCGGAACATACCAGGTGGATGGTTTCCGAGTCTATAACCGATATAGTAACATTTTTTGTATTTTACATTAGGTAGGATTTTTTTACCCCTTTGCATTCGTCGTAGTAGAATTATTCTTTTATAAACAAAATGATGTTACTATATTGCAGTAAAATTTTCGACACTCTACTTCAGGTTCTTCAATTCAGTAACAACATAGATCTTATGACCTTACCTTACCTATCCACGTTCGCTCCCAAGGTGGAGCATGTGGTCGCCACTAGGTCCCTCCATGCACTTCTGTCATGTGCCAGCCGCTCCGCTTCCTCCCAGGTCAGTCCGATATTCTGCAGGTCGGCGCTGTAGGCTCGTACAATGGTAAGGCACGGTCTTCCTCTTCTTCTTGTGCCGCCCGGATTGTAAAATAGGCTGGCTTGGCGTACGCTGTCGGGGGACATACGGAGGACGTGCCCGACTGCCCGAGCCAACTCAGTCTTCGATCACCGAGCCAAATATTTTTCATGCCACGGAATGAAAAGCTGGCTTGGGCTCTTATAGAGAGCTCTTTTTCGCTTCTACCATCCGGTGTTACATGCACTTTAGTGTATATCTATAGATCTTATGAACTCATTTGTAATTTTTTACTGAATTTCTAACTAAAACAGTTATGTTTATTAGAAATTCATTAAATTATTCATCGATCAATAATTATATTGATTAGGAAATGAAAGAGGATATTATATCCATGTCAATAAAGCTTTTAGGAAATATAAACTGAAACGTTACTTTGTATGATAAAGTTAAATTGAGACTCTCAACACTCCGATAAAGTTCTAATTAATTTGTTTTTATATTGAGGTATATCGGTGAATATAATATCATCGAATATTCATGACTAACTATTCAGACGCACTTTTACCTACACGTTATAATCCAAATCCAATCCAAACTCCCTTTACGCCCCACTTAGGGGCATAGGGAGGCAACAAGAGCTCTCTACACATTATAAACGCCACACAAAATATTAAACAAATTTCAAAACATCGAAAGCAATTAATGTTTTTTTTTGCATAAATTGATGAATAAACAAAATAATTTAAATGAAACAATTGATTTGTTATTCCACTATATTTATTTACCTGACTAGTTTCGCAGGAACAGGTCCTGCATGGTCACAGGTGACTTAGAAACTAAAGCTTAAAACGAATACAAAATATTATTGGTACGCACACAGATAGGCAGAGGTTGTAAACATATGGTATAAAATTAACAATTTTAATTTGTTTTTTTTTTTATATATTTGACTAATGAATTTATATAAAGCAAGATAAAGGTTTTATTATAAGTTGAAAAGAATAAGTAGATTGACAATAATAATATTTTGAATTTACTAAAATTGTTTTTAATATTATTTTTTATATATAAAAAAAGGAGTTGATAATTGACTAATGAATTTATATAAAGCAAGATAATGATATTATGATAAGTTGAAAAATATAAGGAATAGATTGACAATAATAATTATTGAATTTACAAAAAAAAAAAAATTGTTATAATAATTTTTATATATATATATATATATATATATATATATATATATATATATATATACATATATATATATATATATGTATAAAAAAGGATAGTAATTGACTAATGAATTTATATAAAGCAAAAATGAATATAATGAATAGAAATCAAGAACAGATTAACAGTAACAATACTTAATTATGTTTGAATTTACTAAAATTGCAATATTTGATTTTTTCCCCTTTTCTTTCTATAAATAAATAAAAAAAAAAAAATGACAATATTTGACTAATAAATTTATACAACGCAAAGATAATTAAACTATAAGTTACAGGAATCAAGAATAGATTAACAATGACAATATATTTTTCTATAATTTGTTTGAATTTACTAAAATTGATTATATAATTTTTATATTTATTTTTAATAATAACTTTAAACTAATAATTTAATAAAAAACAAAAACAGAGAAAGGGGTTACAAAATTAATTGTTATTAATGTTACGATTAAGTAGGTATCTAAGAACTTAAAAAAATATTTGTAGAGACACATTCAATTTAAGACGAAATTGAGCGTGTTGCAAGTAGTTGCGAAAAGGTTGCCGATGTATGTGGGCCTTCACCTGGAACAATAAGAAAGTGTTCGGCAGTATCTTTATTTCAAACAATATTAAGAAAACAAAAGAAAAAAAAAAGATGGTGGTTTGGGCTTAGGACAGAGGATTTAACAAGGGAGAATAGTTGAAATCAAGTTGTTCATTTATTATTTTTATTTGGGTATTGTTCTTCAGGCGGTTAATTTCCATTATTTCAAGTTTCTCTAATCTTTTATGGCCGGCAATGTTACTATGGATAAGTGATATATTATTGTCTAAATTGAATGTATGATTATTTTCAAGGAGATGTTTAGCAAAATTTGATTTATCACTGTTTTTGTTAACAACAGTGATAAATCAAATTTTGCTAAACATCTCCTTGAAAATAATCATACATTCAATTTAGACAATAATATATCACTTATCCATAGTAACATTGCCGGCCATAAAAGATTAGAGAAACTTGAAATAATGGAAATTAACCGCCTGAAGAACAATACCCAAATAAAAATAATAAATGAACAACTTGATTTCAACTATTCTCCCTTGTTAAATCCTCTGTCCTAAGCCCAAACCACCATCTTTTTTTTTTCTTTTGTTTTCTTAATATTGTTTGAAATAAAGATACTGCCGAACACTTTCTTATTGTTCCAGGTGAAGGCCCACATACATCGGCAACCTTTTCGCAACTACTTGCAACACGCTCAATTTCGTCTTAAATTGAATGTGTCTCTACAAATATTTTTTTAAGTTCTTAGATACCTACTTAATCGTAACATTAATAACAATTAATTTTGTAACCCCTTTCTCTGTTTTTGTTTTTTATTAAATTATTAGTTTAAAGTTATTATTAAAAATAAATATAAAAATTATATAATCAATTTTAGTAAATTCAAACAAATTATAGAAAAATATATTGTCATTGTTAATCTATTCTTGATTCCTGTAACTTATAGTTTAATTATCTTTGCGTTGTATAAATTTATTAGTCAAATATTGTCATTTTTTTTTTTTTATTTATTTATAGAAAGAAAAGGGGAAAAAATCAAATATTGCAATTTTAGTAAATTCAAACATAATTAAGTATTGTTACTGTTAATCTGTTCTTGATTTCTATTCATTATATTCATTTTTGCTTTATATAAATTCATTAGTCAATTACTATCCTTTTTTATACATATATATATATATATGTATATATATATATATATATATATATATATATATATATATATATAAAAATTATTATAACAATTTTTTTTTTTTTGTAAATTCAATAATTATTATTGTCAATCTATTCCTTATATTTTTCAACTTATCATAATATCATTATCTTGCTTTATATAAATTCATTAGTCAATTATCAACTCCTTTTTTTATATATAAAAAATAATATTAAAAACAATTTTAGTAAATTCAAAATATTATTATTGTCAATCTACTTATTCTTTTCAACTTATAATAAAACCTTTATCTTGCTTTATATAAATTCATTAGTCAAATATATAAAAAAAAAAACAAATTAAAATTGTTAATTTTATACCATATGTTTACAACCTCTGCCTATCTGTGTGCGTACCAATAATATTTTGTATTCGTTTTAAGCTTTAGTTTCTAAGTCACCTGTGACCATGCAGGACCTGTTCCTGCGAAACTAGTCAGGTAAATAAATATAGTGGAATAACAAATCAATTGTTTCATTTAAATTATTTTATTTAAATAATTCCACCAAGAATGCACGTTCAATTCGTTAATTTTGATGAATAAACGTTGTGAAGAATTGACTATATTATACTAGAACTAGCCCCTGGTTCCGAGTATAACTCACATACACCACTGAAAAATCATACGGATTTTATATAAACTGATGCAGATCTAACTGGATTTTCTATGCTGACAATACACACCTTTCCATACAAAAAAATATGATACTTTACGCCAGCGTTATAGAACGGATACTCAGAATAGAGATACAGCTTATAAATAAAGAAAAAATAACAACTAATGACTCTAACAATTCATTACTAATGTTCAATTTTTTAATGGAGCAAACCACTACGGGCTTACGACCGTCTTCTACTGTTATTTTGAAGGCTGGCTTAGTGTGATCACTTTACGTTAACAACGTTCGCCATTGGGTGGTAATGTTTATCTCTGAAACTCCTAATCATGAGAATTCTCATATAAATAAAGGTTTTCAACTTTTAACAATTTTCATTTATCAACTTCTTGAATTTCTAAAAATCATTTTAAATTATACATCATTATTGCTGCTTCGCATCTGAAATAAACTGCATGAACCTTAACATTTTAACAAGTAGTAATATTGATGCGCTCACAATATTTGATCTGATTTACAACTATCTGAAAACCTAAATATGATACTATTTACGAATAGAGAGCCCTCATATAACTTTGTAGTACACGTAGATGAGGACATGACTCTTATTACACATATTATAACTTTCGGTAGATGGTTTATAGAAATACCTGGTACCCTCACTTCCGCAAACATCTATTAATACTTTAATGACAAAACTTCGTCTAACATTGTGAAGTTGTGTCTATATACCTACGTATAAATTTATAAAATATACGTATAAATGTAAATTCCTACTTTCATTCACCTTTCTACTTTTACTGCCTGTGTGATCCCATAAACGTCATAGGGAAGCAACAAGAGCAGAGCTCTCACCGAATTCAAATTTGCGCAAGGTCGATAATCTTCTTCTATACCCAAAGTCTCCAAAACCAAATCATCGCATCACGTGGTGAATTGCTGGACTAATTTCGCTTAAAATTCTATTGTTGTTGTGCTTATTATTGTCAGGAGAAAGTTTCTATGAAAGAACAAAAATAAATTGCGTGGAATATTAGAAAATTTAAAAAAAAACCAAAACTGGGATAACCTTCAATGCTTTTTTCAACATTATTAAATACTGATTTTGTTATTAAATTATCGTTTAGCTATGTGATAGTTGGTGCGATTGACAAAATGCGTATGGAAAATAGATGGCTTAAAACAGATGCATCAGTCTGAATTACTTGGGTTAAAAGGTATATCATTTATCAAATTCGAATTCAATATTCATAACTAGGACCACAGGAAGACGTCTGTCGGGAAAGCTAGAAACATATATAATTCCACCTTACTGTAAGACTAACTGTACAGTACAGACTTCCAAATAAAGACCTGTCACAAACACAAGAAGAACATTTAAAAGGAAAAGTATAGAAGGAATAGCTCAGTTAAGAGAATGAATGACTTGATCACGTCTTTAAAAGTAACTTAATCGTCGCTATATATTAGTTAACTTCCTTTGTGAAGATTTATTCCCTCTCTTTCCTGATTAGTTGTCGGCTGCCGATACACGAGTTACTTACTTCGTAATTAGATAATCTCATTTTGAAACTTATTTGATCATATTAGCGGAAAAGGCATTATTTTCACCTCGATGGCTTTCTAAAGAAAAAACCTTTACAAAACCTATGAAAGATTTATGCGATGTGGTGGATACTTAAAATAGAAAAACTATTGTGGACAAACACACACTTACCGAAGATCCCAAAACTTTCCTTTACTAGCGGAAAAACTTTTCTTTTTTTTTATTATTCCAAAATAATGTAACTCCCTTTTGAGCATTGAATTTCTTCGGTAAAGTTTAATATTATTTTGTTTTTTTTTGAATAATTCGATCAACTCGACCCAAAAAGAGATTTTCTTTTTCTTTTGAAAATATCTTTTTGCAGTCCCATAAACAAAACTTGACTTTCCTTTTTTGATTCCTTGGTTATTTCACACAAATTTTATCAGCGCTTTGATAGTTTCTAACTCTCGTCCCTTAGCTCAAACAATATTGGTAGTTAGAAGGGACCATGGAATGGCATCTTACTCTATGATTTGTTAGTATTCCGCCTTCGCTTTTTCAAATGATATTCAACTCTTAATTATTAAATAGGTACCTACTCGACTTGGTTTTTCATAAAAACTGGTTCCAAATGGCTCACCTTCTTCTGCAACGCCCACTCCTCATTTTTTTTATCTTACCTTTTATTTTACTCTAGGTACAGTGCAAAATCAGAAGGTGTGAAGTTACAGATGAAAGGAATATTTATAAGAAAATACATCGTAAAAATATGATATTTTGAACGTTATAATATTATATACACACGCATTAATTTCAAAGCAGCGTTTATAATTTATGATTTTCTTTTACATAACATTCCACGCAATGAAATTCATTTATAATTGTTTTTTCTCGTCCCAGCCATATTCACCCTCTCCCCAAATTTGAGGTTAAGATTTACCAATTAAAATGACATTTTTTCTGTAAATTTTCTGTGATCTTTTTGTGGTACCATGTCAGGTAGTCCCAACGACGGCAATCAATTTGGTAAATTTCTCTCTATCCTAGGCCGTACAAAGCAATAATTGTTCCACAGTAGAGAAATCCCTTTAGGCAGACGTCCATAAGGTTTTAAGAATTCATCCAGATCGTCTAGGACCCTCTGTTTTTATCGTCAGTATCAGGGGATCCCTCGACTTTCATCCACGCACTAGATGTGCCAGGTATGAAATTTTCGAACTTTTACCCGTGTTCTTTGAATTCTTGATGCATTGCCTCGCCTTGAATAAGAACTTTTAAATTTGTAACAATAACAAACTTCTAAGCAGTGAGAATAAATTTCTTAGACGAGTCCTGGGGTTAAGATGGTTCGACTTTATAACAAACGAAACCGTCCGATCACGAATGATGCAACCTCCAGTGACAACGGTTATCCTCAATCATAGAATGAGCTGGCTTACGTATGTCCACCGAGTTCATAGATTATGGAAGCTTATTCTATACACCAGGTAGCACAAGAAGACGTGGCAGACCTGGACTCACAATGAAGACCTTCGGGATGCCGGTTTAAATTGGAATGACGCTCTGGATCTACCCCAGGATAGAGATGTTTGACGAGGGTTTGTGGCGACCGCGTGCTCCACCTAGGAAGCGATGTAATGTGGATTAAGTAAGTAAAAGTTTGGTCCAAGGGATGCGAACCATTCTGTGATGCAGCCTTTAAAAGGTAAACAAGAATGAATTAAATGAGATTGGATTTATTTTGATTGATCAAATTTTTATTTTATTTTGTTTAATTTTCAATTGAGCACCTACTTAGGATTTAAAATAAATTAGAATGAGAAAAAGTTGAACTGCTTATTACACATCCAGTATTTTATATCGTCAAAATAATTTATAACATAGCTAGGTAATATAAAATGTTCTTTTTAAAACAACTCTGAAAGTATCTTACATTTTTTATTCTTAATTTTTCTTCATTTAATTTACTCGTTTTTGCACGAATCGTTAATTAAAAATAACAATGTATGTTAGTACATTAATCAGACGACAAAGTAAATAAGGAATGACATGGCAAGAAAAGTAACAAGACAGAAATAAAAAAAGAAAAGTGGGAGGATCGGAAAAAGGAACAACATTATGTATTTACGCTCGGAGAAAGATTTACAACTGAAAATTTTGAAATTCCATCTCGACGGATGTTACGTTTTAAGCTGAATGAATTTAATTTTTCCGTGTAATGGGGATGACATATACTTGCCTGCGTCTTTCTACAAGTAGCTAAGGCCATACACTCGTTATATAGAATTAACGGTAAAAGTATTTGAGGCCTATAATATAGTCGTTGAGGGTTAGATATTTTGACATTTTGAAAGTTGAGTTGTTGTATAGTTTGACATTATCACGTAAGTGATATGATATGAATAAAACTTTACAGTTAAAACAATAAAAATCAACCCTTATAACGATATCAGTAGGTATGTATAATTTTTTTTTTAATAAATCTGGCTAACGCTCTGGTGACACAAATACATTTTCGACATATTATTTCATAAAAGCAAAGATTGTGTTGTGATAGTGGAAATGGTCGGCATCGGAATTCGAACCCATGACGTACAGAAGGCGTCGACTGATAAGTACCGCTGGTGTACCTCCCTTACAAAAAATTGCTTCAACTAGGTTAACTCTACCTTAAAAACCAAAGCGCATTGATGATAAGCCCTTGAACTACATGTACATAAAATAGCCACCTACGTAGCCAAAACACATCCACACGAACAATAAAAAAAAGTACTTACTACTTTAATTTCTTGTGACTGAAGTATGCACATTATGAAATAAGTATTTTGGTTGACTAGTAGAGAATTCTTCAAGCATTAAGTTCCACCGGCTATACTGACACCTATGTATGTATATAAAAGTGTTATTTATTATTATTTATTTTTCCTTAAGAAATTTCAGATTTTTTTTTTGTTTAAAAGAATACTTGATAAACTTACACAGACACGCCTTCCATAAGATATTAGTTAGTATAAACTAGGGGTTATCATTCCAGATAACATTTAGGTAACTGTCGAGTGCTTATGACAAAGCATAGGACCGGCGACGACGTTTATAATCCTATTTTAATAAAAAAAAAATAAAAAAAAACAACCAGCGATTACCCACGAAAACAGAGGAAGGGTAAAAAGAGCTAACCTTACGGTTACTTCTGCGTCTGGTCCGGCTGCCGCAGCTTTCTGATGGATACACAACATTTAATACAATACTTATTTATAAACTAGTTGCATGTAAACATGAGATCCAACTGTCGCGTCGATGGCCTGAGTCGGTATGTTTTTGTATGAAACGATGTCGTCAATAAATTAAATTTTTACAAAAAATGTTAAGAAAAGTTCGAGATGTACTGATATAATGTAATATTTTTTATAGAAAATTAAATTATCTAGTTTATGGGTTTCGGCGTTTTTCTATATTTTTTTTAAAATTCTGAAATATAGGCATTGAAACTCGTAAATTTGTCATAAAAAATATATTTATTT
This sequence comes from Mystacides longicornis, assembly GCA_963576905.1. Lineage (NCBI taxonomy): Eukaryota > Metazoa > Arthropoda > Insecta > Trichoptera > Leptoceridae > Mystacides > Mystacides longicornis. Next base: position 16,324,165 of record OY756431.1, read on the forward strand.
TTATAAAAAAAGTTTGAGAAACCCTGGAACTTTTTCATTAAATTATATTTGAGATATTGTATTTTTCTATATACATACAAATTTTTAGGGTTCTAGCTTTTATAGTTTTCGAGATATATGCAAAAATTAAGTGAAAATTCAAAGGTTAATTACCCCTGACTGAAAGAAAATTTCAAAATTCTGAGTATACAAGTTTTGTAGGCTTAAAGTATTAAATATTTTCTGAAATTTTAGGATCTGTGTATCAAGCGAATCAAAAGTTATAAGGGGGGGGGGACACACACACACACAGACACACACACACAGACACACCCTTGTTTGTTTTTAGAGTAAAATGCGGACCTTTACAAAAATCATCATTGTGGGGACCCACCTTTCTAGTTGATTGAAGAGAGTGTAAACTCATTTTTAGCGTTTCCCTATCTCTTTCCAACATGAACTTCTATTCGACATTTTTAAACACACTCGTGAGACAGAGATATAAGCAATCAAAGTTTTGGACAAAAATACGGCTTATGAGGACATAGCTGATTGTGAGGACCGTCCTCACGTTATTTAAAATACGTACGTGTTTTACACTAAGTCCCCGCTTTACGTATTTATTTGTATATAGTTTTTACACCCCGAGTGACATTGGCAACGTCGCGTCGCGTTGGTTTTGGTTCGGACGTGTTGTGGTCGCACCGTTCGTATTAGCTACAATAATTAATAAATTGTGTCGCTTTTGTCGCTTAAAATGAGTTATTACAAAGAAAAACATAATGTAAGTATATTTTTATCTCAGTGGATGGCCTATATAAAATTGCCGTGGGGTTGCCGGCTAAGAATAGCACCTCTGCTCTTTTTGCTGGTTTTTCGAGCATCCTGTAAGAGGCAAGAAATCGAAAAATCAGATCGTCCTTAAACCTCAACCGGTCAGAAAAGGCACCAGACGCCTCAGACGCCTTCGAGCGCAATGGAGAGCTCTTGGTGCCTCCCTATGCCCTAAGTGGGGTTTAGAAACCCGTATTGCAGGTTGGTTTGGGGGAGATCTGCGGTGGGCTAGATGTGTTTGGAGTCGGCATTTGGCCAGTTTCGTGCGGGTCTAGTTTGCTGCGGATTTGTCTCCTCCGGGCTGGCTTGCGGTGTGCGGGGAGCCTTTAAGGGAGAATGTGTATGTATGTATATAAAATTACATAATCAAATAATAATAATAATAATAATAATAATAATAATAAAGTTTATTTTCGATAAGTAATGAAAAAACAATACAGTAAGAAAATCACAAACAATTATTACAAAACTTGAAATATATAAATTTGAAATAAAATCGAAAATCCCACGAGGCAGGGCCTGTAAGTGGGGTAACACATAGAAGTAAAACATCGATGTCAAAGTGAATAATTTAACAAATGATTCAATATAAAATAAAATGTTCAAATAAGAAACTGTCAAAAATATAAAAAAAATCATATATAAATAAGCTCAAAGGCACTAGAAAAAGTTAGCAATAGATGAGTTATAAAAAAAGTACATAAATAAATAAAAACAATATATAAAAAAATACAAATAAATAGGAGATTTAATAACAATACAAGAATAATAATTTATGTATATTAAGAAAGACATGAATGAATGGTGAGTTAATTAAGCATGTCAATGAGTTAGTTAAGCATGTCGGTAAGCTAGTCAAAACATAAAAAAGATAAAATCATTCCACATTATAACGAGTCAATAATAATTCCTCTTGATTGTCATTTAATGTCAATGTAACAAAATACGAATAAAATAGTCAATAAAACACAAAAAATGAACAACGAGAAAAAAGAAAAAAGGAAAAAAAATTAAAAAAATTAGAAATAAAAAATATATAATATAAAAAAGCACAAAAATCAAATTATTTTTCATTAGGTAAAGTAAAAAATGGTACTTAAAACATTCCAAATGGCATGCGACCAAAATATCGCAACAGGCAATAAGAGCACCACACACACAAAACAAAAAAAAAAGATCATTAATCATCATACCGGTTCAATTATTATCATTCTTCATTATACAGGTTCAGTCACATTCAATCAATATCAAACACTTTGCAAAAGGAAAGGGAAAGAAAAAAAAGAAAGAAAAAAAAGCATATCCGAATTATTTTAAACTACATGTAAATGAATAGGGGGGCTACAACAGAAAAGAGGAAGCATCTACACCAGTAAGCCATAATTTAATATATCTCAAGAATGTCGCCATACTTGCAGTATTCCTGATTTCATCTGGTACTTTGTTGAACAATTTTGGTGCTACATACTCTGGGTGTCTTTGCCTCTGTCTTGTTCTACAATTGGGTAATGTAAAGACATTCCCTAGCCTTGTACTCCTTCTGCAATTCGATGAACGTACAAATAATTCTGGCTTTTTATAGATGAATTTTAGATTTTGCAGTAGATATAGCTTACGCTGTTCGAAGAAGCCACTCAAGTCATACAATTTGATAGTATCATATCTCATAGGCTTCCTATAAATTATCTTTATAATAATCCTTTGAACAATATTCAACGTAGATATGTGGTTGTCAAAAGCTCCTCCCCATACCAAGACACCATAAGTTATTATGGACTGGGTAAGGCTATAGTATACCATTTTGACAACATCCAGCCCCACCACATCTATCAGTCTTTTATAAATATACTGCTGTCCTCTTAACCTTCTTGTCACGTAATCGACATTAACTAGGAGATCATTAAGTCTTTTTTTTTCACCCATCACGCCGTTTCCCGAAAGGGGTAGGCAGAGAGTACGGACTTCCATTCTTTCCTATCCAAACAAACCTCTTTCGCTTCCTCCAAACGCATAACATTCCGCATACATGCTCTTCTATTTCTTTGCACCTGACTTGGCCCTCCTGTAAGACGGCACCAATATGGTCGGACCATGTCATTCGAGGTCGACCTCGTCTTCGTGCACCCATTCTTTCAGATTTATATATCCTTTTAGTCATTCTATCAATCAGTCTCTTTCCGCATATCCTACGCAGTGATCTCATTTCCACAGCATTTATTCCAACTTCCAGATTTTTCGTCCATGTCCAAGTTTCACTACCATACATCATAGATGGAATCAGGATTGCATTATGCATCAACTGTTTGGATTTGGTATCTCTTAAATCCAAACAGTTGATCATTAACGCCCGCTTTCAATAACCTATCCGTAGTAATCAGTTAAACGCTATCCGTCAATTAACCGCAGTTAATATTCTATCATTATCCGCGTTTCAATAAACAAACAACAGATAGATAGTATTTATGTCAGTTACTATGGAAACTATCCGCGTTTGATCATAGAAATTGTCAATACTTCGTCCATGTCAATTTTCGAATATACGTCGGAGTTTCAATATCAACAATATTATTATAATATTGTCTATGGACAATATATTAAACACTTGCCGTCGAAATCGGGGGATAGGAAAAACAAACCGCCTAAATCGGGGGTTAGAAAAAACAGTAATCACAAATGTCACAAGCTACTAGAGATGTTATTGAAACGCTTTATCGCCGATTTCTATACAAATCATATAATGAAAGATAGATAGAAAGTTTAGATAGAAATTCTATCTATCCTTTGTTTATTGAAACACCAAAGTGTAAAGATAGATAGATTTTTAACCATAGATAGGAGATAGATAGGTTATTGAAACCGGAAACCGGTTTCAATAAGCTATCCGTAGTAATCAGTTAAACGGTATCCGTCAATTAACCGCAGTTAATATTCTATCCTTATCCGCGTTTCAATAAACAAACAACAGATAGATAGTATTTATGTCAGTTACCATGGAAACTATCCGCGTTTGATCATATAGAAATTGTCAATACTTCGTCCATGTCAATTTTCGAAAATACGTCAGAGTTTCAATAGCAACAATATTATTTTATATTGTCTATGGACAATATAATAATACCTATCTATGCGTCAGAGAGACGCAACATTCGCCCACCATTATTTTTCTCGTCTCGTCGTCGTATATTGTTTATAAGAAAATAATTTATAAAGATAAATCATTAACGACGTTTTTGGTTAACCGAAAACTGACAAGAAAATCTTTGTTTGACAATATCGACATGAAATTTATCCGTGAATATAACATCCGGGGTTCTTCGTCCTCGTCAGAGTCGAAGACTCCGTCTTCAAATAACTCCAAATCGCTCTCGTCACTTGAAAAAGTCATTATTTAAAAAAAAACTTGTTGCTATACCAAACACTTGCCGTCGAAATCGGGGGATAGGAAAAACAAACCGCCGAAATCGGGGGTTAGGAAAACCATAGAAAAAACAGTAATCACAAATGTCACAAGCTACTAGAGATAGGTTATTGAAACGGTTTATCGCCGATTTCTATACAAATTATATAATTTATTTATTTATTTATTTTATACTTTATGCATATTAAAAATAGTGTATAGACAAGTGCATGGCAATGGCGGGATTATAGCCGTAGCAATCTCTAACATCCAACCACAATAATGAAAGATAGATAGAAAGTTTAGATAGAAATTCTATCTATCCATTGTTTATTGAAACACCAAAGTGTAAAGATAGATAGATTTTTAACCATAGATAGGAGATTGATAGGTTATTGAAACCAGCCGTAGATCCATAACCTAAAAACACCAAAATCCAAAGAAATAAAAATTCCAAAGATTTCCGCGGACACCAGCGGAAAAAGACGCAATGAACAGACAAATGGCTGTGTTCTGGCTTAGAAAAAAGGACCGAATAAACAGTAATGTGAAGAATGTCTCAAAAACGAAAAAGATTTACGTAGAAGACGCTGGATTGATATAAAAAAATTACGTTTATAACATAATTTAAAAAAATGCTAAAAAATAATATATATTTTTTAATTATTATATTTTTTTAAATTAATAATAAGAGACTACTAGTTTTATATTTTAATAATACCTATATTATTATTTAGTTTTATTTTATCATGCCTATTTTTAATGTGTCTCAATCAATCAATGACGATCTGATTTTTTTATGTTTACAAATTGTGTTAGGTATATTCGATCAAGGGAAAACTAGAAAAAGGGTATGGTTTAATTTTATATTTAAATACCTAATACATATTATTATGTTATCATTTAGTTTTATTTTAACATGCCTATTTTTATGAGATTGAAGAACAATAAAAGCGCCAGGAGACGATGGAATCCACGCAGAGCTCCTCAAACAAGGCATAGACACCCTTGGCCAACCACTTCTCGATATATTTAAAATGGCGTGGGAAGAGGAGAGGTGCCCAAAAGATTGGCGGAATGGATCCATCGTCGCAATATTTAAAAAGGGGGACCCCCTTGAATGCGGAAACTACCGTGGAATTACTCTGATGAGTGTTCCCGGTAAGGTATTATCTCAGATATTACTACACCGTATTCGGGGGCCTGTCATGGCTGTCCTGAGAGAGCAAAAATGCGGCTTTGTACCTGGAAGATCCTGCACGGACCCAATTTTCTGTGCTAGGTGCGTCTTTCAGCAGTGCAAAGAGTTTAACTCTCCAGTCGCTTGTTACTTTATAGATTTTGAAAAGGCCTTCGACAGCCCACATAGACCATCAATATAGGAAATTCTTGCTCTGTATGGTATACCTCCGAAAATAGTTAAAATGGTGCAGTCCCTGTATGAAGACTCCGAGTGTAGCGTGAAAACGCCAGGTGGTCCTACTGAAGCTTTTAGGATCACCACGGGAGTCAGACAGGGCTGCGTACTAGCTCCTTTCATATTCATAATAGTCATGGACTTCCTGTTGAGAAAGTCCATGCAAGGAGCAAGAGGTATACCAATAATACAGAGAGATGGTCTAATGGGCGAACTGTGCGATCTGGAGTACGCGGATGACCTACCTGTTGTTCAGTACGACAGTGGAGGAATTACAGCGCAGTGTTTCAAGACTCTGCAGCGAAACAGCACGCCTCGGCCTTCGAGTCAATGCCAGTAAGACGGAGCTCATGGCAAATAATGCCTGCCCCGATAACCATCGATGGTCACCAGGTCTCCCGGGTGGATAAATTTAAGTACCTGGGAGCAACCATTACCACCGCTGGTGACCTCGGGGCTGAGCTACCGATATGTATCGGTATGGCAAGTGGCGCCTTCAACAACATGACCAAGATATGGAAGGCGTCGGCGTTTAGTGTCGAGACGAAATGTAAACTGTTTGATGCGTGTGTGTTGCCCATTCTCCTTTATGGGTGTGAGTCCTGGCACCTGACCAAGGCCCAGGCACAAAAAGTCTCATCCTTTGAAATGAAGTGCCTAAGGAGAATTCTGGGCGTAAGATGGTACCACCGCATCACGAACGACGCTATACGCCGGCGCACCCAGCGTGAGCCCATCACCTCTACCAGTGTAGGGAGGAGATGGACTTGGCTGGGACATGTGTTAAGGATGCCGAATGACAGTTGGCCGAGGAGAGCGCTGTTCTTCCTCCCATCAGGGTCCCGAAGACGAGGAAGACCCTCTCACACTGTGTTCCGCTCCTTCGAAGCAGAGCTGAGGGACATGGACATGGTGTGGGAGGAGGTCATAAACATTGCGCAAGATCGAGCGCAATGGAGAGCTCTTGTTGCCTCCCTATGCCCCTGAGTGGGGTGGAAAAGGGAGAATTGATTGATTGATTGATTTTTAATGTGCCTCAATCAATCAATGAGGATGTAATTTTTTTTTTTTTTACAAATTGTTTTACATATATCCATTAATTATATATTAAAGGAAAACAAGTAAAACAGTTTTGTTTAATTTTATATTTTAATAAAATCTATATTATTATTTAGTTTTATTTATAAAAAAGACATAGAGAAGAGTGGAGAAAAGGGACTAAGCTTATTGCAGACCAATCGAACTGATTGTAACTATTGATGATGATGATGGATAATATAGGTCCCCACTTTACTCTAGCTGCGAACAAGGGTGTATAGCCTCTTGTTATCAATTCTGTTTTCTATTTAGTATGACAAAAAGAATAGTTGAAATATGCGACGTTGCCAAATCTTATCACATAGTGTAATGATATCGTACCGGTTCCATATAACGTGGGGACTTTGATTTAGAGTCCCCACTTTGGAGTAAGCGTGCTTAATTATACACTAATTGGGCTGGTGGCGCCACGTGGTGGATACACTCCGAACTTCATTTTTGGTTTGTGTAAGTTTTTTTAGACAAAAATACTGATTTTGGGGTCCTCAACAAAATTCGCTGAGAATTTGCCAGCCGACCAATCAGATCACGAGGATTCGATACGTACCTTTGAAGATATGGGTTGTATATTGCGGGGACGTCCCCGTAAACGGCTTCGTCCCCACAACCAGTATATTTGTCAAGTTCAGGTCCTCACAATATTAGGAAAACAAACGCACACACACAGACACACTAAATGTTCTCCTCCAAATTCTGAGTAAATCCATATATGGAACATATATGCTGCGAAGCCTCTAAGTTGGTGTTTTTTGTCGTCAAAGTTTGAAAAACCGTTTAAAATGTAGACCTGGCCGTACAAATCTCACGTATCTTGGCTTGATACTGCCGATCTGTCTCGAGAAATAATTTCTCTTCAACAAATCGACAGTTGGATGAGTGGACAATTTATATGTGCCTCAGCGGTTAGTGTTTTAATTTAGATGCGATACATGCGTAATTAGAACTTGAACCGATTCTTTAAAAAATATATATATAAATACATTATGTTTAAAAAATTTTGTTAGTGGTTCACCTAAGGCCTGGGGGGGCATGACCCCGTGACCCCCTCCCCTGGATCCGCCATTGTCGCCCATAAATTAAAAGTAATTTATGGGTGAAAATAATGTCGGGTCAAAGGACAAGGCTATCACTGACCACACCAAAAATATTCATCGTTAGAAAGTACAGTTGGATTGTTTGAACAAATCAACTGAAATATTGCTCTATCTTAAAGTGCTTCAAGGTTTGTGCTGTTTCTGACATGTGGTTACGTCTGAAAATTTTGTGAAAGGTAGGTACCGAAAATAACAATCATACTATGCACTTCAACTATAACTAGTTGCATGTAAACATGAGATCCAACTGTCGATGGACTAAGTCGGTATGTTTATTGTATGAAACTATGTCAATAAATTAATTTTTTACAAAAATTGTTAAGAAAAGTTTGAGATGTACTGATATAATGTATGCATTTTTTATAGAAAAATTAATTATCTAGTTGGGGTTTTTCGGCGTTTTTCGATATTTTTATAAAATTCTGAAATATAGGCACTGAAACTCGTAAATTTGTCATAAAAAAATATTTTTCTATATAAAAAAAGTTTGAGAAACCCTGGAACTATTTCATTAAATTTAATTTGAGATATTGTATTTTTCTATATACTTACACAATTTTAGGGTTCTAGCTTTTATAGTTTTCGAGATATATGCAAAAATTAAGTAAAAATTCAAAGGTTGATTACCCCTGACTGAAAGAAAATTTAAAAATTCTGAGTATACAAGTTTTGTAGACTTAAAGTATTAAATATTTTCTGAAATTTTAGGATCTGTGCATCAAGCGAATCAAAAGTTATAAGGGGGGGACGGACACACACACACACAGACACACCCTCGCACACCCTCACACACACACAGACACACACACACACACACAGACACACTAAATGTTCTCCTCCGAATTCTGAGTAAATCCATATATGGAACATATATGCTGCGAAGCCTCTAAGTTGGTGTTTTTTGTCGTCAAAGTTTGAAAAACCGTTTAAAATGTAGACCTGGCCATACAAATCTCACGTATCTTGGCTTGATACTGCCGATCTGTCTCGAGAAATAATTTCTCTTCAACAAATCGACAGTTGGATTATTTCTCAGTACATATCGTAGAAATTATTATTTGTATTTTCCTATTGAATAAAACCTAACCATGGATACAGAAAACATATATATTTACATACCTATTATTGAACGTCATCTTCAATAATATAAAAGAAAGTCGAGTTAGTTCGAACACTTATAACTCGAGATCGGCTGAACAGGTTCTTCAGATGTTTGATTCATTGGATTCTTCTCCGATCCGGATAACAGAATAACTACTAACACTTTGAAAAATGCTTAAGAAATAATATTAAAGTTAGTATTCATGCGACGCCAATGCCATCTATGAAAAACTCTATAGCAACAAAATTATTGTTTACCTGACAACCATTAACATTAAAAATATTAGTACGCAGATTTTTGATTTAGGATTTTTTTCGAGAATCAGAAATATTATTTTACATTTAAACATATTTTAAACGTTTTTTTTTTATAAATTTGAACTCAATGTTTACGGTAAGGCCTACAGGACAACGTCTGTCGGGAAAGCTAGTCAGATATAATACAAAATACTAATACCTACTTATGTGGGTACTAATAATTTTGATTTATTTGTATAACCAACACTGCTTGATGGCCTAAAAATATTATACAAAGTTTTTCTCTTTTTTAACTTGTAGGTACAGCTTGAATCTTTCAATTTTAATTGTTGATTTTTTTATATTAAATAATGTACCTACTATATCTAAACATGGTGATCGTATTAAACTTATGTGTGCTTTTTAGTTATGCGAGAGATGCTTGTAATTGGAGCAATAAATACTCCGTGTAAATACTCTACACTAAATACTCCAAAATAATAATATCGTTATTGCATATATGACGGAAAATAAGGGTTTTATACCGGCTTTAACAAAACTCAGTTCGGGAATTATTCCGGTCGAAATTCAGAACAATTTGATATAATTATCACACTCAATTTTATTCGCACCTAAGTTCAACTTTTCGTATGCTTAAATTAACACATAAGTCATTTTTTATGTTCTACGAACATAATACGTACATATTTTTAGTGTACCTAGGTCATTATTGAAAGATCCTTGTAAGCACACCTGAAAGGATAGAAGTAAATAATCGTGGTCCACAGATGGACCTGTATCTTTTTAAAGGTTTAAAAATCAGTAATAATGATTTATCACTGCTTTTAAAAACGTTCACTTATCTAAAGAGTAAAGAAAATACTGGAATAAGTTCACTTTTATGAAATGTATTTCTGCCATTTTAGATGGCATAAAAATATTTCACTTAATGACAACGTTTAGTCCGACCCTGTAAACATCAGCCCTTTTGTACGGAGTCGTCTCTAGTAAGAGATAGGTGGAATGATAGTGAACGGGTATGTACTTGTAGTACCTATAACAATATTGTCTGAAGTTAAAGCAATCCATTGTTCCCTCTAAAGGAAGTGAAGATGGGAATGGCTTGACATGGAGACAGCCATTGTATTACGTTACACTGTATAATGTATATCAACTGGTACTTTCTTATTAATTACTAGCGCTTTTCCGTGAAAAAAATGTGGCATTTCTTACTCATTAAACTTATTTTAAAATATCTTAATTATTAAGCGTGGAATGAATTTGAGAATGAATGGATTATAGATGAATCCAAATCACTGATTATTTTGATATGAAGGATATTACTGCGAATAAGTTTAATATTCGACCCCTTTAACGCAACCCTTTTTAACGTAAAAGTAATCATACTAAGCCCGTCTTCGAACCTTTGAAAATTGAACACCATTGATGTCATTTCTTTTAGTTATTATAGAAGGCCCCTAATTTTTTACACCAAATTTTATGATAGGATCCTTCTTGTATCGTCTTATTTTCATAGGATCATTCTTGTATCGTCTCATTTTCATAGGATCATTCTTGTATCGTCTCATTTTCATGGGATCATTCTTGTATCGTCTCATTCTCATTGCGAATGTATTTCAAAATTTGTTCTTCTTAGAATATCTAATTGCTCGCTAACAAGGTCGTTATTTTTATTTTACATTTTTCTTAATTGCACTTCAAAAAACGGAATCATGAGCTTGTACTTTTTGTGTTATTGTTTATTTTAATTACATTTCATGAAGTGTACTGTGTGCCCCATCCAAGCTATGTACCTACCTACTCTCGTATCAAATAACTCTTGAGATTTTCAAAAGAGAAAAAGAATTTGAAATATCTTTTTTGTTTGGAAATGATGCAATTAATTACATTATTATTTAAAAAAAATACAAAAAGAGTTCGTAAGGGTTTTTTCATATAGATAAAAAAAACAACTTACGCTTGTTAGTTTTTTAATTTCAATATAAAAGTCTATTTTTTTTAAACTCGATGGAGAGCTGTAATCAGTTAGTCTGCGGCTTTCGTGCGTACAGCGTTTTAATGGTCGTGAGTTCGATTCCCGGTGCTAATCATTTCCACGTTCTCAATACAAGCTTTGTTTTAAGTGAAAGATGTCGAAGGTGGGTTTTTGTTCTCTTAGATGAGCTCAGATTCATTTAAAAAAAAATTTTTTTTTTGCCCATCACGCCGTTTCCCGAACGGGATAGGCAGAGAGTACGGATTTCCATTCTTTCCTATCCAAACACACCTCCTTCGCTTCTTCCAAACGCATAACATTCCGCATACATGCTCTCCTATTTCTTTTGCTCCTGACTTGGCCCTCCTCTAAGACTAAACCGATATGATCGGACCATGTCATTGCGTGCACCCATTCTTTCAGATTTATTTATCCTTTTTGTCATTCTTTCCTCGTTCATTCTCTCTACATGCCCAAACCACCTTAATTTATTAACTTTCATTCTAGTCACTACGCTAACATCCATTCCACATTTCTTTCTAATATTCTCACTCCTCACCTTATCAATCAGTCTCTTTCCGCATATCCTACGAAGTGATCTCATTTCCACAGCATCATTCCAACTTCCAGATTTTTCGTCCATGTCCATGTTTCACTCCCATACATCATGGATGGTATCAAGATAGCATTGTGCATCAGCTGTTTAGATTTAAGAGATACGTTTTTATTTCTCATTAGAGGTCTTAGTGCACCGCCAACCCTTCTACCAGCCAGTTTCCTTCTTTCAATCTCCTTTTCACATCTTCCATCTCTGCTAAATAGACTACCTAAATAAACATACTCATCCACTTGTTCCAAGTTCTCATCATTCACATTCACACAACATTGCGTTCTTAAAGCTCTTTGTTTTATTGACATTCATCTTAAGACCATTCATTTCACAATTTCGATACACAAGCGTCACAAGTCCTTGCAAATCACGTTTTTAAAAATCACTCTTATTATTAAATAATAAATTTAAACTTTAACCTTTAAAATTTTAACCTTTTAGAACCTCGGGGACACATGTTTCCCAAGCCAAAAACAAAAATGATGATGAATAAAACGATCTCATTTTTCGTTCAGTAATTAACATTACCAAACAGAATACATTTATGCTCAATCATACAGTTGAGAAATATATTTTTTCATTATCGACGTCGCTTAGAACCCGTTCATTCGAATACTCAAATATTTTAAGATGCTTGATATGTATTCGTTTATATGTTGTTCACGAAATCCAGATCTGTTTAGTTGTTCAAAAAATATATATTATGTAAATTTATTCTGTGTTTGAAGCGATCTTCCTCAGGGTATTGTTTTTGGTCCGCTAGATTACCGGGAAGTGTCCTACAGAGTAGTGGGCATCGATGACTCCAAGCGATTAAACAAAATCGCCGAAAGCAATGTTACCTATCTCTTTGAGTGAGTGTCTCTTTAAATAATAAGCATTTGGCTACAACACTGAGAAAACAATTCAAGGAGGGTTGGATTAAAATGAAGTCCTCGAGGCAGAGACGCAAAAAAGGATCCAGCCGCGAAGATCTACCATCTATTCTTATCATAGCAATTATTATTGTTTCTGTTGATCTTGTATATTAATATTGTTTTACTTTGTGTCTTTTTACTGTTTTTTATTATATGCAATATGCATGTTGAAGTAACTGTCGCCCCCAAGTGCCTAGATTGATTAACCTATGATTGTAAAGGCAAAATAGAAAGTTTACTGAAGTCAAAGACCGCCGAAAAAGGACATTATTGTCCAACATGAAACAGATATATGTTCCTGTTTGTAAAATAAATATCTTAGTGAGTGCTAAAAATCTTACTGCGGGTGCGGATATACGTACACTTTTTGACAACGCGATTAATAGAGAAACGGGATGTCTCTAGACAAATTTGAAAATAATATATTATATTTACACTAAAATGGCAGTTTGTGTTAATATATAATATGTTTTCATATTGTGCCCAAACAGTGAAATTCTTTTTTTACTGCACTCGTTTTTTTCCAGGAAATCATTTGTCTACGTACAATTTTATTTTTAGTATGTATGGTAATGTGTATGGGATATTTAAGTAAGTTAATGTTAGCACTGAACAGAATCCGCACTGGTCACTAGAGATGGGAAATATAACGATAGCTGATAAAAATATTAGATGAATAAAAATAACGCCTCTAGTGTTATTCATATTAAACGATATTTGTAAATGTTAGTCGAACAAAAATAAAAGTCAGCTAATATTTAACAATAATAATAGCCCACCCCTATTTATGACAGCTAATATTAGTTGACTGAAAATATTAGGCTCGCGCTCATTATTCTGAATGAAATTGTGGAAACGACCTTTTTTAGGAAAATTAACCTTCCAGATACCAAATATTGGAAATTACCTTTTTTCATTTTTAGGAAAAGTAAACTTTCCAGATACCATAATTTTAGGAAAGTTATGTTTCTAGATACCAAACCTTCATTTAGGTTTAGCCATTTCCAACTTTTATTTCTATATCTCACTAATTATTAAAATCTAGTTGTTGTATACCTACATGAGATTTTTCGACCGGTTGAACATGTCGAGAATTCTCATGATTAGGAGTTTCGGAGATTTTAACATTACCACCTAATTGCGAAAGTTGTTAACGTAAAGTGATCACACTAAGCCAGCCTTCAAAATAACAATAGAAGACGGTCGTAAGCCAATAATGGTTTGTTCCATTTAAAAATCGAACATTAGTGATGAATTGTTAGAGTCATTAGTTGTTACATACTCATAAATTACTTTTCTTCTCGTAGGAAATAACCCAAGTAATCCCTGCCACAAACCTAAACTAATACGAAATATAGTTTTCTATAAATTAACGTGTCATCCTTGTCACGTTGATAAATAAGTGCATATCACTTGACAGGGTGCATTCGTTCGTGCTATAAATTGCATTTGAAATATCGGTAACGGTTCAGCCGCTCTGCACTCTATCCACTTAATTAACAAACGTCAATATTTGCCAATTAATGCACTCTGGCGATATCACAGAATTTAATTTATAACACCAATTACGGCGCACGGGAGTTCTTCATAGGTTTAGCAAAATATGTAAGTTGTATTTATGGAAATTAAGATTTAAGATTGCATGAAGACTTAGTATATACCTTTACCTGCGAGCTTGACTATATTTTTGGGAGAAATGACTTAGGTAAATATTTTTTACCTAAGTCATTTCTCCCAACAGATTTTTTGCTATTTTGTAATTTATCTTGTAATATTCATATTGTATAAAAAAACTGGCTATTTTAAATTCATCTATTCCCACACATACCATTCTATCCATTAGTAAACTTAACCCATTTGCAAACATTTGCAATTTACTGCATAGGTACAACACATTGTAGACGGCCGCAGTGTGTGCATACTTCTATTCTATACACGTCCACTCCGCGGTTAGTTTAATTTTTTGCATAAAACTTTCAAAATTATTACACCTGAGATATCGCGCACATTACGTTCATTCGTAGCGTTATTTCACATTGCATCCCGGGGTTAAATTTCCATACATTAAATGGTAGAGTACAAAGAGGGTGAGCGAGAACGAAACCCACAAAATGATAACGGAGTATAAACCGTCACATAGGATGTTATCTACATAATAATTCAGTTATGTATTTACGCTTATGGAAGCATCACGCTCAAAACACAAATGCTACGTCAGATATGGATCTGCGCAGAGCCGTGCAAAATGCTGAAGAGCGTTCTAAGATACAATTGGCAATGTAAACTTTAATATATTTAGAGCTATTTAAAAAACTTTATTTTTTTAGTATCTTCATACAAATTTTTCAAAAAATACAGTAAGCCATCTTTTGGAAACAAAATTACTCATGTAAACGTTGAATGGAATCTTGGTATTACGGTATGAAAATGTAATAAAATAATTGGAGATTGATTTGTTATACATATAAATGTTATTCAAATCTTATTATTCTCAATAAATAAAGATTTAATGAAAAATTTTGGAAATATAATTCCTCCATATTGAAATTTGACACATTTAAAAAAATTTATGGCCACATTTTGTGTAAAACTGTCGTAGCCATTAGATGAGTAAGTACCTGATAAAATCATATTAAATGTTGGTAAATAATAAATATACATTAAATTAAACTCATAATACATTAAAATCTATCAATCGTACCTTCAGGAAGATTTTCATGTAAAAATGATTTTTGAAAATTGAAATGAGTATAAAAATTCTTTAGTAGATTTGGTCGGTAAAAAGAACTCTGAAAGAAAGCGAATCTGACAGGAACTAATGACGTTCCTGTTTATCAAAATCATAATGGATTTGTCAGGTATGTGTGCATGTTTATTATAGTAAAAAATATATTTGTTTTCTCCACATCATAATAATTAAGAAATACTGTATAATATTCATATCTGAACTATTCACATAAAACAGATTTTTGTGGACAGAATCATTGAATATCACTTTATTCGAAGATCATTTTATTAACTACATAATATAATAACAAAATTATCTAAATTCTTAATTAATAGGTATGAAGATAAAGTAAAAACAATGTTAAATATATATGATTTTTTTATTGCATTAATATAACAATCTTCATGAATGTTTCATAATACGACAAGAAGCATTATATTAAAAAAGTATTATTGCTGTAGTAGTTTCTTCCGTCAACAACATATTCTCTTTACACATCTCAAACATGATCGAATAAAGAATCCTTGAAAGACCAAAACTGCAATCGTTGGATGTAGTCTGTGCAGCAGGTTTTGACGCAAAAAAAAACCCAAAGGTGTCTCAGTCACAGCACAATTTGATGACAGATAAAACCAACCAAGGTTTGTGACACTGAAAATGAATAAATTTATCATCAGTCAATAAATATTTGCGTTTATTTTTCTTTACTAACCCCTTTGCACTAATGGTTGAATTTAAAATCAAATCTTATAGTTTAGCATAAATCATATTGCTTATATATTTTGAAAAAGAGTAAGTCTTGGTTCATTTGTTTTCAATTCCGTAATCATTACAAAGTGATTCATGCATTCTTAAACTAAAAAAATTAAATACTAAGCGATGGAAAGAATGTTACAGAAAAGGTCATCATTTTTTATGGTTCTGAGTCAGTACTTAAAAATTACAAAGAAGCGATTATATAATAAATCTTAAACAACATTACGTACCTACCGAAAATATCTATTGAGCAGCAAATAACTTTTATTTTTAATGAATTATTTTGAAATTGGAAGCATTCCATCACTCTATTATTATTTTTTTGACATATCAATATTTACCAAAGATATTGAGTGTCAAGTGACATTGACAACGAATTCTATTAATCTATGTATAAGTAAATCTATGGTTCGGCAGCGCATCTAATTAAAATAAAACAGCAATATTAAGCAACGTTTAATATTGCTTAACTAAATTATATATATTGTGTGCAAATGACATCTAATACATATTATATTTTTATGAAGGTTACTTTTACAGACACTATCAAATCTAGAAAATATGTATTGCAGAATAAAATGTCGTCTATAATTA
Source organism: Mystacides longicornis (assembly GCA_963576905.1). NCBI lineage: Eukaryota > Metazoa > Arthropoda > Insecta > Trichoptera > Leptoceridae > Mystacides > Mystacides longicornis. Next base: position 16,340,923 of record OY756431.1, read on the forward strand.
CCAAATTTGCTACGTCATAATTAATTATTAAATAAAAAAGGTCTTAATTATTTAAATGAATAAAAAATATAAAATTTCAATATTATCAATTTTATAAATATTTAAATAGAATGAATTATTTATATACTGTATTTTTTTTCAATATGAAAGGGTTGGAATAAAGTTGTGTGCACAGACTACTTATAGTGTTGTATGCGTCTTCGTAATGATATAAATTTCTACTTCTATGGTCTATGGTGCTGTCAAAAGTGTAAAATTTTATACGCAGTAAATAATCAACGCGTAATAAAAATGAGATAATTGGCAATATGTAATAATAATATTATCATTTGTTTGTCTTGATAATTATAGCTTTTGTGTAGTTTTGAGTAATATAGCGAATTAGTTTCACACAAAGGTTATTTTTATTGTTTGAGCTTTGTCGAAAATAGCCGTCAGAAATTATTCATTCCTTGCAAAACCAAAAACATACAAGTCAGTATGAGTTTGATAGATGGACTGAGATTTACATTAATATGGAATTCTATTTCTCAGGTATGTAACATGTAACCTATTTCAAAAAAAATGTTTACCTCACAGTTTTATATGTTTGATTTAAATGTATATACTTCACTGGTGTATGTTTTGCAAATTGTATGTACTGTCTTATTTTTGTATCAATTTCACTGTTTGTATATACATGTTTTAAATAAAATAAAATAAATAAAAATAATAAAAAGAAATAGACATTAAATGCAGCAACTTTAAAGGGCTCAATAAAAACATTTTTCAACACACATAATTTTTTATTGCAGATAAGTCTTGCATCTTCTCAATATTACTTTACAAGGCATCAGTACGGTTGAACACCTACCATTCACTTTATGGACTGCCCTCAATAGACTTAGGGTTGGTGTCACCAAGTGTAGGAAAAACCTACATAAATGGGGCTACCTCTCTGCTGACAAAACTGAATGTGGTGAGCTCCAGGATGACAATCACCTCTTGACATGCCTGCTGATTGGTGAAACATGTAACCTGCAAATACCTTATCCTTGCGAACGAGGCGATGACTGTTGCTGCTTACTGGTGTGGCAAAGTGTAGACCGGAAACGCAAAGTAAGTAAGTAAATATTACTTTTATCAATATCAACATTTATTTAACATTATAGATTTATTATTCAGTACATTTAATTTTACTTCCCACTCCTAAAATATGTTCTTTTAATTAAACTCAATTCATTTCTTTATTATTTACTAGAGGTCCTCCCCAGCTTCGCACGGGTAGATAGATACTTAAAAATAATTTAGTTGTCAGACAGATCCCTAACTTTTTCAAAATATTTTATAGCATAAATATGTTAATCTGGAATAATTGCATTGCAATGTATCGTGTCACGTCACTTTACCACCGTGACTACTTTGCGCGGTATTTCTACTAAACTTGACACGACTCCCCTCAGCCCTCCCCGGCTCCCATACGCACTCTGCATCGGATAAGTTGAGATGATAAGAGACTATGCTTTTTTTTCCAATACTCACATTTTTAAACTCGTGATAACTTTCGAATGGAATGTCCGAATTGAATAATTCAAAAAGTTATACAAACATATTGAAGCAGACTTGAATATGAAATAATTTATTTTAATAAGGAGTAATACCAAGATACCAATAAAGAGCTTTTTCTAAAGGTGACATTTTATTGTTTTTTTTTAAATAAAAAAACACTTATTGTGGCATAACTATAATAGTTAGACATATGCTGTCGCGATACTTTTTGTAAATAATGATGTCTTCTACAAAATTGTAGAACATTGTTTTATTCTATCATCATTAGTTTTCACAGCGTTCGCGATAAAAAGAATATTTTAGGTAAATTTTTTACACCTTGGGTTACATTATTGAAGTTTTCGTAGGTTACCCACTTTTTTTTGGAAATTAAATATAGCCTATGTTCACCGCCGATATTGTAGCTTCCCAAAAGTGAAAGAATTTTTCAAATCGGTTCAGTAGTTTTGGAGCCTATTCGAAGCAAACAAACAAACAAACAAACAAACAAACAAACAAACAAACAAACAAACAAAAAATCAAATCTTTCCTCTTTATATATTAGTATAGATAAAGTGTAATCCCATTATATGTTTTTAAATTTTGCGTAAGAAATTTTGAGATATCTAACCTCCCATCCTAATATTGGTTAATTATCATAGGCTACGGTGGGCCAGATATGGACAGAGAATGCCATCATTGGGGCACCAAAGAGAAAATTATGCTGAATTGGCAGACCTTGGCTGCGATGTGCGAATGAAGTCAGGAAGGATGCGAGCAATTTCTTGACTCTCGAAATTAGGACAGAGACAGGGTTGTCTGGAGGAGCCGAATTATGGAACACAAGGCTAGAATTGGGCTGTAACACCATCGGAAAAAGAAGATTTTAATTGGAACAGGCCTTATAATCTTAACAAATGTTATAATAACCAACGCCTGGACTATTAAAAAATTATTACTTAAAAACTTCTAAAAAACTTAAACTTCTCACAATTTTTAATATCATTCTTATGAATATAAAGATTACCTATGTATATTTAATTTACAGATTATGCCGCTGAGTGCTGACAGCCGAAATGTATGAACTTCTAAGAAGCGTCCGTGCTGACAGCTACGCGTTATTCTAAAACGCTTCTTAGAAGTTTATACATTTCGCATGTCAGCGCTGATGGTCAGCGTGACTCTAACTAAACCCAACCGTCGCGCACTGACTTTTTCATTATTTTACTACTTACTGAATTTTTAATATCATTCTTATGAATATAAAGATTACCTATGTTATATTTAATTTGCAGATTATGTGTATTAAGTAGGTAAAAATAAGCATTCATAGATTAGTTAAAAGAAACTTACAAGTGATTGCCTTGGAGGACAATAATTATAATTGTAAGCCTATAGCAGTTTAATCTATATTCTAAACCATTAATTTTTTTTTATTTGGAGACAATTATTTTAATTTCAGAATTATTATTATTGTAAACAACATGTTTTTGAAATGAAATCTAAAATCAGGCCTTTTTGCTATAACATTGAAAAGTGTTATATTATACAGACTGATATATAATATTTCAACATTACACCATTATTTATGGTCGATTTTAAAATGCTATATTTTTATCAATTTGACCAGTACTGGATTACGACCTTCGTCTCCTGATGTTTCAAATAGCTTTGTGTAATTACTTCACGTTAACAACTTTCCTTATTTAGGTGGTCAAATTGAAATCCTTGAGTATTCGACAAATTCAACAATCTGCTAAGACGCTAGCCATAGGGCCAACGGCTCGATTCTTTTATGTCTTCAATAATTCTTCAATGGAGCTGGGATTCCTAGAGTTATATATTATCATTGATGCAATGCCAAGATGTCTACAGAATTTTAAAGTGTGTCAAAATTTTTAAAATATTTTCTCTAACAATAACTTTCACTTTAACTTTTGTATACCTCTTATTAATTGTCAACTCTTGGTATGACTTATATTAAGCACCTATAGAGGAGAGGTCTAATCCTCTAGAAGTAAATATTTATACTCAAAATTAACATTTATTAAAAAATTATTATAAAAGTTTTACCCTGTAAAAATGAAGTTTAAACAGCTACTGTAAAACCCCTTAGTTATGTATTATAAAAGAGTGTTTCTTTACCAATTGTATTAATTGTTTTATTTATGTAAGCAAATTAAATTTTTGAAATATTTTAATAAATTGATGGGATGCCATAATAATTTGAAAATTTTATTACTACCCTAATACAGTTTTGTTTGAAATAAGCAATCTACAATGATTTTTCTACTTACACGAAGGATGGCATCATGCAGGAAGTATGGTGCAGGTTCGAATCCTAATAATGATGGCCACAACATTAAAATTACTATCTGCCCACTACTGATAAGGAATTTCTGGTTCCAATTCCCAGATGGGTTTGAATTTTTATAGTTTTTTATGCAATGTTTCTTGCTGGCTGTACATACTGAAAATTCTTCATACAAAAGATTTTCATGTACAAAATCACTGGCTCGGTAGAGGTCTAGAATACTAAAATAATTACCTATGTGCCTACCTGTTAAATTTGATATTAAGAATAAATATAACTTTGTAGGTACATAATAATTATGTTGTTACAGAAGAATAAGATCAGCATTTACAGAAATCAAGTCTAATGTCCTTGATGGGGAAGGTATGGTAAATAGATAAAAATGCTATATTTGTGACTCACTTTTGTTGCCTCCACAGCAATTCTACATATTTCTCATACAGACACGCCTACTATCTAATTATACCTACCTATTTACCAATTCAAACCCTCAAACTTTTTAAATATAAGTAATATAAGATTAAAGTAGATCAATCAATCAATTATTCTCCCTTTTTTGACCCTACTTAGGGTCATACTTTAAAGGTACTTTTATTTTATCCAGAAATCAGGTTCTATAATTCCCATTTTTCTCAACAAACTTCATCAATAATTTTATGGACGGGTAAAAAGGCTAGTTGTAAATAATTATATGGTGGTACCCCAACAAAAAACGTTTTTTTTTTTACAATGTTTTTTAAGCTTTTATTTTATACATTTTCAGATAACACCGCAATGTTTCTATCTATGTAAATCTACCTGTGTTTATCTTGGGCATTAAAACTGTTTTTATTAACATTATAAATTGTATTTTAGCCTGAAGCACATAGGTTTTACAAATTCCTGTAGGTAGGTACCTACTGAGTTATTGACGGAAGTTTGGGTGATGGTTAGGATGTGGTCATTAATATCACACAAGATTGAGCTAAGTAAGTACAAATTTCCATAGCACAATGGAAATTTGATACGTTGCATGCTTTGTTGCATTGCGTGTTCAGGTGTACAGGCCATTATGAATTACTCATGTAGATATATGTCTCCTTTTTGTCCCTCATTGGAGTTAAAAAACGAAAGTTTATCTTCTTTTTTTACCCAACTCGTCTGTAATGTAAGGAGCATTACCCTTCTTTCATTCACCAAAAAACCGTCCTTGATACTTTCTTAGTTTTACGTGGTTGAGAAATACGTGTTTAGTATGATTCATGTTGAAAAAAAACACATGAAAAACCTTCTTAATTTTTATTGATTACTAGCAGACACCTGGCATGTGCTACTACGAAACATTACATTTTATTTTTAAAAAGTATGATTCGTTTTTTTATATTTTCTTGAAATATTGCTATTTTCAATCTCTTTTTTCTTTTGGACTATGTACATAACTATGCAAACTGTCAATTTTACAACGGTGAACTGGCCTGGCGCGTTCTAGTACCATCTTACATAACTGCTTCTCTCACGTGTCCTCTAACTTATAACTTATTTGCTGAAAGGAGGCTGAAAGGGCCCTTTGCACCTTTTCAGCCTCGCCAATTAATTTCGATTCTGTTCTGTTTTTCTTAAATCATTGCTTTTGTTGAAAACTTGTTTCGTGTGAAAGCCTTTCCTTTATCTTTGATTTCTTTGTGTTTGTTTTATTTCTTTATTGTATTTTTATGTTAAATATTTGAAAAAATGTTCACATATGTTCGTGACGAGCCACCGCGAACCGCGTACTGTGGAATTTTGATACGTTGCATGCAACGTTACATTGGTTACTTTACCGCGCGTGTTCAGTACCCCTATTCTGTAGCAAGTGTAGGGTAGTCACTTGGAAAAAGTGACTATTAGGCGATACATTTTTTATGAAAAACGTCTATACGTATCGAATGCGAGGATCGCATATAGACGTTTTTCATACAAAATGTATCGCCTAATAGTCACTTTTTTCTAGTGACTGCCCTACACTTGCTACAGAATAGGGGTCCAGGTCTATACATACTCTAAGGATTGGCTGTGAATTCTAAATTTAAATTAATTTTGTTTTAAAAAGATAAATATTTTGTTTATCGATAAGTGTCGTATTTTAATTACATTTGAACATTTTTCGTCATAATGGATATCTACTTTAAAAATGTGTGTAATTATGGAATATGAGCTCCATCGTGGCACCAACGTGGCACAATCGGTGCGTAACATCAATAACGTTTACGGAGAGAACTATACAAACGAACGCTTAATCCGTTATTGGTTTGCCCGGTTCCATTCTGGAAATTTTAACTTGAAAAATGAACCACGTGGTTGTCCGGACACATTGGTCAAGGATGATGAACTAAAGGCGATAGTGGAAGCTGATGATACTCAAATCAGTAGCTGAGCTAGTATTTGCTTTTGATGTTAGCATCAAAACAATATTGGTACATTTGCGCGTATTTACAAGATAAAAACGCTTGACAGATGGGTGCACCATGTACTCAACGATCGCCAGCGCAGCGTTCTCGTCGAGATCTACCTTGCGCTGCTCAACAGGCACAGAAAAAAAGGAATTTTGAACCAAATTGCTATGTGCGACAAAAATTGGATTCTTTTGGACAATGAAAAGAAATCAGCAAATTAGTTAGATCCTGGTTCAGCACCAAAGCAAGACCCTAAACGAAAAATGACCCCTAGAAAAGCGATGGTCACTGTTTGGTGGTCTAGTGTCGGTGTGATTCATCACAGCTTCTTACAAAACAGATGAGCATTACTGCAGATGTATATTGTAAAGAACTGAATACAATGATGGAGAAGCTCGCATGCACATCTACACCAGCTTTGGTCAAACGGTCGTCCCCGCTGCTCCTTCACAACAACACGCGACCCCATACTACACAACAGACAGACTCCAAGCTGCGAGAGTAGTACACCTATCGACTATTAGGTACCTTTTCCAAAATTCGGATAACCTTTTATTCTCGGAAATAGATTTTTTTTTATTTTTTTTTTATTCCAAAAGAAAATTACATAATAAAATATCATTTAAATATTTGTGATGGAATATATTGCCTCACTAGACCTAAGCCTGTTTCGAGACAATACTAATAAAGATAAAATAATGTTCAAAATCTCGCTGAGGAGTACATCTTCAGCAATCTTTTTTTTTTTTAAAGAAAAAAACAAAATATAAAGTTTATTTTTTTAAAAAAAAAAGAATAAGTATAAGGATTAAAAAAAGCAAAAAATAAAACAAAAAAGCAAAAGAGAGAAAACGCAAAATAATAGTGCCCTCCCGTGCAGCAGATTTTTACAAGAAGGGTATCAATAAACTACCGCTGCATTGGCGAAGATGCATCGATTGCATGGGTGATTGGTTTGAATAATAGAAATACAGAAAAGTTGAAAAAATGTCCTTTAAGTTTTTCATACAAAACGGCAATTTCATAGATAAAAACCTAATATTTTATCAAACTATGAAGGTATACCTTGGCATTGCGCAGTCGCCCAGTTAGATTTTTCAATAGAATTTTGATTGTTGATCGAGCATAATGGAGAGCTTGTGTTGCTCTCTATGTTTCCAAGTGGGTCTTAAAGGGAGAAAGAATAGAATGTTGATCACAGAGAAGGATAAATAAACTAACTTGGATAAATATAGAAAGCCTTCTTTAAAAACGTTACATTTTTATATAATAAGATAGGTAAAGCAAAACATCTGTTATTTCCAATTCACAAGAGGCGAGAAAGTCTTTGAAAAAAAAATTGAAAACCAGATAGGAATATTATAAAATTACCAATGTGAAATATTCAAAATAAAAAGAATTCAAAGCTTTGAGAAAAAACACACCTACTTCATTTTCAATGTTCTACTTATATATTTTTAAGGTTAAAAAAAATAACGTAGGTAAATTCAAAATTTCCAAAACGTTATGCTGATGTATTAATAATTATATTATTATGTTAATTTTACAATACATATTTATGGTATTCCATGTGAAGGATTCATGCAAGTACTCTATCTTCTTCTTCTTCGTCAGCCTGTCTCCGTCCATTGCTGAACATAGGCCTCCCCCTCTCCTTCCAATCATTCCTGTCCTGAGCCTCTCTCATCCATGTGCGGCCTTCAATCTTTGCGATGTCGTCCGCCCATCTGGCCTGGGGTCTGCCGACATTTCTATACCAAGTACTCTATACCAACTTCAAATCTCAATTTATTTGACATCGATTGTCTAGCTACGATGATTTTTTTTTGAGTTTCCAAGTTTTTGAGTCTTTCACGCCCCACTTAGGGGCATAAAGGCAACAAGAGCTTTTCATTGCGCTCGATCTTGCGCAATATTTATGACCTCTCCCCACATCATGCCCAAATCCCTCAGCTCTCCTTCAAAGGAGCGGAACACGGTATGAAAAGGGTATTCTACGTCTTCGGGAACCTGATGGGAGGAAGAACAGCGCTCTCCTCGGCCAACTGTCATTCGGCATCCTTAAAACATGTCCCAGCTAAGTCCATTTCCTCTCCATAATGGTAAAAGTGACTCACGCTTGGTGCACTTCATTCCTAAAGCTGAGTAGAGCACTTTAACAGGAGCCACATAAAGCTCTCGCTAGAGATGTCCATGACTTCGTACTCGTACCTACATACCTGAGGTTACGCGGTTTTATGTTTTCTCTAGCTCGAACTCTATTAGACCTGTTCTAGCTGCTCTCTATCTAAAGATATTTGTTTTGTACTGGTACACACGTATATCTAGCACCTTTTGGGATCCTCGAACTCGAAGCCTTGTAAAGAAGAATAATATCCTATCGCCTAGATCGGCTTAGCGTAAGACTATTTTGCCCTAGCTAGAGAAAAATAGGTGTAAACATAGTTCTACACAATCGTCTTGAATGAAAGTAGGTACCTTCTCTAGCTAGATAACTTCTCTTCAGTGTTTAAGCAAACAGCCTTTCCCGACGTTTCAATAGCTGTATACACAGGTAACTATTTATCTTTACGATTTGACCAATAATCGCTCATTTTCCAAATCTTAGCAATAAATCTGCACGTAAGTGGTGTCTGAAAGATCAACGATAAACTGGTCGAATCGTTCAACGATAAATCGGTCCAATTTATCTTTGGTGCAAGAAGACACACGAAAAGATCGATTGGTGGTGACGATGTAAGATTAATAATTGTACCAATCACAGTAGTATGGGACGAAGTCATTAACATTGCGCAAGATCGAACGCAATGGGGAACTCTTGCTGCCTTCCTATACCCCTAAGTGGGGGAAGAAAAAAGATAGTAGGGGAGAAGTGCCATGAAGGAGCCGGTTTTTTATACGGGGCTATAAAGTATAGTTTTAATTTAAAAAATGAGGATTTTTTTTCCTCAATTTATAATTTATTTATTAAAGTAGGTAATTATACACGAAAAAGCATAATAAACAATTAAAAAATCAATGAAATATTCATTTTAAAAAAATGTGTCATTCGGCTCTTTCATAACATTTCGGTATTGAAAGAGCCACCACAAGTTATGAAGGAGCCAGTCAGTATTATAAAGTGCTTAGTTATGAAATTATGCAAAATAATAATTAATACATTATTAAAAAAAGAAACTAAAATTATTTCTAACAATTCTATAAAAACTAAATGACATTTTAAACATATTTTTGAGTCACTTTAAGTCTTTCTAACAAATATTTTTATCTTAACATTTTATTCAGTCATGTATTTTTTATACTACTTAAGTAGGTACCTGATATAGATGATGAGTGATATATATCTAAATCAGGGGAAGGTTAATAAATAAATAAAAAAAAGTACCTGATAAAACTCAATATTTATTACAGACAGATTATAATAATAACAATTTCGAAAAATAAGGAAATTAACAAATAATATTAATATCTTCTAATAAGGCCTAAAGAAAGATTATATTTTATTAAAAACGATTTATAAAGAAATATATTATTATGCAAGAGCCGGCTCCTTTAAGGCCTATTTACCCGGCTCTTTCATAACTTATTCTTAAAAAAAATATAAACTTCAAAATATCAACAATATCAAAACGTTGTCGCCTCAGTTTTTACGCAGCTACAAGGCCAAATATATGCGCAGACTCACTCCACAATCCATACATCTATATTTATTTACAATAAAATATCAAAAAACAACTTAAATGGAGCAAAATACTTACATTTTGGTGGCAAAAACTTTGAAACGACGTACTCGCGTCTATTAATTTCGTCGAACTGTCAAATGTTTGTGGGTTATGAGAAATCAGTGTTGCCGCCTAAAAACAATATCGCCAACCTAATTCGTTCATAAACTACCGAAATAATGCAAGTGGCTCCTTCAAAACCTGGCTCCTTCATACCACTTCTCCCCTATTGCTTGATTGAATCCATCGATAATTTGGAACGATTATTTTTATGATCTTGATAATTTGGAATGATTATCTTTAAGATTTATCTTTACGTGTGTATCCAGCTAAAGTGTATCATAGCATAATCGAACATATTTATAACTTTCAAGAAAACAAATTGATCTAGGAAAAATTATGAATATTATTCGGCATCTTAAGTACCTACAAATTTAACAAACTTGTCTGTTTGAAATTCTAAGAATGATAAAAATTATCACCTCAGTTTGTTTCACATTCATGTTACTCTGATAAACAGAGTGGTGTTATAAATATAAATCTGAATTTTATGTACAAGGATTCTCGAAAACCCATTTTTAGGAGGATAAAAACACAATGTGAGTCTGTATTAGCGATTGTTTACGGCAAACAAAGAGGGTTTCTTTTGTGATATACGTGTGATCATTTTTCTCGCAATAATTTAATCTTATTAATATTATTACTTTGGAGATTTATTTTTCATCATCGTCGCTTAGAAAGTGAAAATTCGATAAAGTTGAAGAAGATGAATGTCCCTTCATAACGAATAATACGGGCGGCGGGTGTGGCATGCGTGAGAGCCTCGATCACCTCGAGATGCTCAGCTTACAATAAAAAATGTCGACAGAATAAAAAAGAAACATCCTTTTAATCATAATTTTGCTGACTTTGTCAAAAAAAATCATCCTCCGATTTTAACACACTTCGTTATAATGAAACACGGGATCAAAAAAATTCATTGTTAAGCTATGTCCACACATCGCAACATTTTGTATCTCCAACAAAATGTTGGAGATACAAAATGTTGTGTCAACTGTATCTGGATACTGTTGATAGCGATGTTGCGCGTCCACACATCGTTTGTTGTTGAAAATCAAAATATGCGAATAATAGGTATACAGAGTGTTTGGTAAAACGTTAGACAAACTGGTATGGTACATAGAGGAGATCATTTGGAAATAAAAATACGTTTTTCTTGTCATATACACACATTTTGTAGGTATACTGTTTGAAAGAGAATATAAACCTTACCCTTACCAACTCACGTTCACTCCCAAGGTACAGCATCTGGTCACCATTAGGTTCCTCTATGCACTTCTGTCTTGTCTGCTTCCTCTCAGATCAGTGCGTTCAAGCCATATTCGGGGGGCACAGCAAGGTGTGCCAATACTTAACCCTGTTTTTCTTCCGTTTTACTGATATTTAAGGAAAAATTTTACTTAATTTGAAGAACTTATGGTGACTTTCACCAACGGTTCATAACATTTAAGTTGCTCGTAGCCTTTTATATAGTGTGGAGTGGAGGACACTAAGAGCTACGTAAAAGTTAGGAACCATTGGTGAAAGTGACCATCAAATTTTTTTCTGAGAATTTTGAAATCTGAAGTAAACTTATTTCGTGGATGTTTCTTTGGAATGTGAAGGGATATAACTTTTTATTAAGCCATTTTCTTGATTATATTACTTATTTTTTCTAAAGATTTGAAATTTGAAAAAATAGTTGGATAAATAAAAAAAGTTACAGAGTGACTTCTAGATAAAATTACGGGATCTCGGAGATTTTTTTTTTTTTAAAAACGCCTAAAAAGGGAGCTCTTTAAATAAATTTTGAGTAGGTAAGTACAATATATTACAAAATAAATTATCTAACTTTGTACCATACCAGTTTATCAAACGATCAACCAAACCTCCTGTATTCCTACATATTCTTCGATCGTTTTTTAAAACTTATCGATGGAAATGAACGACGAGTGAAGCGTTCTGCAACTCGTGGGCTCGAATCCCGGTGCCAACCATTTCCACTTTCACGATACAAACCTTTTGCTTAGTGTGAAAGATGTCAAAAGCGTAATTGTATTCACTTTGACTAAGCTCAGATTCATTTTAAAAAATGTGGAAATCTTTAGAAAATTGCCAGATTTGCAGCTCATGGCGAATAACGCCTGCACTGATTCACATTTACTGAACATCATCGACTGTTAATCAGATATCCCGAGTGGATAAGTTCAAACAACTGGGAGCAGCCATTACCATCTCTATTGACCTGGGGACTGAGCTCCAGATTCGCATCTGTATAGCAAGGGGCGCCTTTAACAACATGACCAATAGGTATATGGAAAGCATCAGCGTTTGGTGTCAAGACGAAAATGTTAATTGTTTGATGCGTGTGTGTTGCCCATTCTCCTGTATGGTTGTGAGACCTGGCACCTGACCAAAGTCCATGCACAAAAAGTCTATTCTTTCGAAACGAGGTGCCTCGGGAGAATTTTTAATATAAGTTGGTTCCACCGCATAACGAACGACTCTATACGCCGGCGCACCCAGCGTAGGCCCATCACTTCTACCATTTTGGAGAGTAGATGGACTTGGCTGGGAAATGTGTTAAAGATGCCGAATGGCAGTAGGTCGAGGAGAGCGCTGTTCTTCCTCTCATCATCAGGGTCCCGAAGACAAAGAAGACTCTCATACTGTGGTCCGCTCCTATGAAGCAGAGCGGGGTCTGAATATGGTGTTGGAGTTGGTTATCGAAACTCTGAGTATGGGATGTGTTTGGTAGACTAGCGGATACGACGGCGACGCCGGCTTTCGCAATGTTTGATATGGAGGTCGTGGGTTCGATCCCAGGTGCCGACCATCTTCCTTTTTCGCGACACAAGCTTTAAGTAGCTTACTGTGAAAGAGTCATATAGTGTATTTGTGTTCACTTTGAGTGAATATATAGTGAACACAGATTCATTTTTATAAAGAAAAAAAACTGCGCGAGATCGAGCGAAGTAGAGAGTTCTAGCTGCCCCCCATTGCCCCCGAATGGGGTCAAAAAAGGAGAATGGTAGCCTAGTGGCAAATGCATCAACTTCAGATCAAGAGGTCCCTGGTTCGAATCCCGGTTGGGTCAGAAATTTTCAATGTATGTGTATTTTCACCTGAAATATCTTCTCGAAGTTGAATCCTGTCTCATATTAGACGGGACTGGTTGACTGGTAGAGGATGCTCCAAGGATTAAGTTCCGCCTGCTATACTGACACTTATGTATTGAAGAGTGTTACTTATTTATGTAATAACTCGGATCGAACACATCGATTCCGTCCTCAAGGAAGCTCAGGTATAAAGTTAGAGAAATAGGAGTGGTTTTATCCGAAATGGTATGTCATTGGGGTAAGTGAAAGAAGAATGCCTGAATAGAAAAAAGTGGAGGTCCGTTCTCTCTGCCTGTCCATTATGGCTTGATGGGTAAAAAGAAAATATTAAATAATTAAATAAGTAGGTACCCATTTAAATTTGAAATTAATAAATACTTGAAAATTTTTCAAAACAAACCTATAAAAATAATGTAGCAAGGTAAAAAAAACATTCACAAATAATAATACCTCGACCAGTGAGATGAACGTGAAAAGTTGACGAGTTACCCGTTTGAAACGGGAAACTTGGAAACATGCAATACGCAACATTTCCATATGATTTTTGGCGCCAAATATCGACGAGTATCTGTCAACTTCACAACAAAAAGTCAATGAAAACTCGTCAACTGTTGATATCAACTTTTTGTTGCCATGTGTGGACAGCCGGGATACACGGATACAAGCAACATGCATAATTTCTCTTTGATTTTTGCATCCAAAAGTCGGCGGTCGACTTAAAGTATCCGTCAACATTTTGCGTTTTTTACAACAAAAAGTTGATAGATACCCGTCAACTGTTGATATCAACATTTTGTCGCTGTGTGTGGACATAGCTTTATACTTACCTACTATAAAAAATTCGTTATACTCTTTATTATATGGGCGGTACCTTATGAGTTTTAAAGTTATTTTGATAATTTTTACATACTTATATACAAACCTAATTGATTTTCCATTTTGTTTCTTGTACTGAGATTATCTTTTGTTATATTGAAATTTATCTGAAGTACCTACTAACCGAAATTTTATAGGAACTGTATTCGGGAACAGTACCACTAGTATAAGTTTTTGGCGATCGAATATCGAAACGATCATCGAAAGAGTTTCGAAAATTTTCCATACAAAAATGATCGAATGATTCGATCGTTTGATTTTCGAACACTATTTGCACGCTAATAAGCGCTTTTTAGCGTACACTAAGTTTTCGATCAAACTCGTACTAGCCCCACGGGTATTAAAGATTCGTTATACCTACCGTTAATTTAGTTACTTCAGTATTCGTTATAATGAGTGGTTAGCTGTATTGTGTCAAAAAGTATCTTCTTCATAATAATAATGTTGAAACGGCTAGCTGTAGTTATATTTCAGACCGTTCAGAAAATGTATTATCTTATTATGTAGTTTCCATGAAATATGTATATTATTTCGTTCACGGCGTGACAATTTTAAATTAATACTTTCTTACTTTTTCTTATCCAAGCACAGCTCCTTTTTCGTATGATGGACCGACCACATTCTATTTTTAGATTTTTCGGTTCATTTTTTTACCTACATTCACCAAAAATATCCAATATAATATTTTTTTATATAAAGTATTTCTTAGCTTTACATTAATTTAGTTTGATATAGATCAATCCGTATCACTTCCCATCTGCAAGTTCATCCTTTTTTACATAGAAAATGAATATGTGCTTACTCGAAGTGAACACAAATTCACTTTTGACATATTTCACACTAAGCAAAGGTTTGTGACATGAGAGCGGCAATGGTCGATACCGGCACCGCGCCGCGCGCCGGGATTCTAACCTACGACCTCCAATACGCTTTACGTGCGAAAGCCGCTGATTGTTACCACTGGACTACTAACCACCTCTTTATTAACTAATATTTATATACTTTAATAATATGGTAATTTAAGTATAGTTTTAGAAAATCAATATTCACATAGACATAGATCAAATTGACAGTTGAATGACAAGTGAATTTTCAAAATACCTAGAATCACATTTTTATTTTTCTTCAATAATACCTACTTTTAGACACTGCACACAAAAACATCAACAACTTTACGTTTACAAATCGTGTGTTGAAAAAAGTTAAAAATACTACTAGAGACCTTAGGTAAATTTTTAGAGCCCTTTCTGCCCTTTCGATCTCACGTGTTAATGGATGAATGAACGATACCTATTTGTACTGAACATAATAAAACCAACACACGTGAAACATTCCATTTAATCATGACGAAAATAGAATAAGTATAATAATAATAATTGTAATGCTCATTTTACATTTCGTTAAATCCACTCTCATTTTAATCTTAATGACGTATTTAATATTAATTCAACTTTGTTAGTACCCACTGGAGTATATTATGTACCTAATGTTTTTTGCACAATATAAGTACAAGATAATTTATCTGTCCAAGTGTAAAGCAATATCCTATTTTGAATCCATCCGGACATGTCATATCTTATCATGTTTGATTCGGGTCAGAGTAGGTACGTGTAAAAAGGAAATCTTTTAATCTGCTTACATCACCATAATATTGTCAAATCCCTATGGACACACTCACATTATATTTTAGATTCCATTTTATCTCATGGCAGTTCACTTTGAAGCACGTGTTTTTCAAGGATATTTTCTTCGCTATACGAATGAATTTTCTCCCAGATTATGTTAGCACTTATTTTTCAAGATGTATGTTTTCTCAACTGTATATGAATGGCATTTTAACCACAATTTGGGCAACTGCCATAAAAAAAGGATTCTTGGTTCAGATTCTTATTTCTCGCATAGGTACACCTTGGAGTTCTCTTACTTGAATACAAGGTTACACAAATAGTTTATAATAGTTTACGAAAAAAATTCTTTCATATTTTATATGAAAAAAAATTTTTTTTAGGTAGAACAGTTGTTTTTTTTTTATTCTTTTTAATCAAAAAATGACAAGTAGTTTTGACAATCCTCTCTTTGTGTTATCCTGACATTTCCTTTAGGAAGTTATTAATAACTAGCGGTCTGTCCCAGCTTCGCACGGGTAGGTCGGTATTAAAAAAAAATAATTCAGTTTTCTTATGATCTTTATAGATCCCTAACTTATATTCTATAGGCCATTTTTTTATCTAGATTACCGGCGACTCATTCGATTGGGAACTTATTGCGCCGTGGTTTTCTATAGGCTATGTTAATCTGGAATAATGTAGCATTCTAATGGACTTCTCCCGTCCGGCTCGTACCCCAGTGACGCCTATATCTCTGCCGCATTTCAATTACATTTTTTTTTAAATAAAGAACACTTATTGTGTCGTAGTACATTATTTTATTCAATCATCAATAGTTTTCGCAGCGCATGCAATGTAAAGAATATTTTAGGTATTTTTTACACCTTGGGTTACATTATTGGAGTTTTAGTAAGGATCCCAATTTTTTTTTCAAGATAGTTATGCTCACCGGAGATAGTGTAGCTTTCCAAAAATGAAAGAATTTTTCAAATCGGTCCAGTAGTTTCGGAGCATCTTCAATGCAAACAAACAAACAATCAAATCTTTCCCCTTTATAATATATTAGTATAGGTTTTGAAGAAAAACAAATGAAAAATAGTCGAAAACAAAATGTCAGCAATGTGTTTTTTTTTTTCAAATTACAAACCTTTTTATGTCATCAAAATCCACCAAACAAGTTTGCCAATATTAGTTCTTGAATAACGAAAATACTATCTAACGCGCTTGCAGTAGGCGTTTTATTCAACGTTCAAGCAACCAATGATGAAGATAAACGACAACGCCTACTAGATACCTTTCTCTTCTCGATTATCTGTTTGATATTTAATTTTACGTCAATTCTCTCCAAGTACTGTTGTGATAGGAACCCATCAAAAAGTTACTCTCAAGTGTTCAATATACCGCAACGAAGCGGGAAAAGAAGAAAAAGCAGAACATAATATACGTCCTTATTCTTAAATATAGCACTTGTGACCCCTTTCTCTCCTTCGCCTCATTTAGCAGGAGCCCTGGGAATCGAGAGTTCCTGTCATAACACGTTACGGTTTCGCTTCTATGTAGATGTCACTCCTACGAAGTGTGTGTCCAGATTTGGGATTAATGTCTGGCATAAATAAACTACTTGTATACCTCTAGATCCTATACCCGATATATTATTTACGTCCAACATATTTACCAAGAATACAAGGCGTGTTTACACCGTAAACAATATATCATAGAAACGTTGTTACGGCAGAATAGCTTGAAGTTTTTTTACTTTAAAACAACTATTTTCTGCAAACAATGAAGAGAACAAGATAATTAATGACTTTATAAGATGTCATTGCTATTAACGCCAAAACATCTTGACCAGCATTTAACGTCCACGCTGTTTGCGCCGAAATGAACGATTTGACAATAGCGCTTCTTATAAGATATCAACTTGCCTTAAATTGACATAACATATATGTAATGCGGTGTTCAGACGAGGCGAATATCGCCAGGACACCAAAATATCGCCAGCCAATTGAACCGTGTGAACAGATTGTCGATAAATCTGAAACGATAAAAATGATTGAAAGCGATATCGCCTCAAGTTGAACGCCTTTCAACTTTCGTTTCTGGTGGAACGATGCACGCATGCGCAGATATGCGCGACGTCCGTATGTTCTGTTTCTTGACAGATGACAGCAGTGCTCCAAATTTATTTCTCCTTAGAATCCGATTCCGCACCCAATATCTGCGTTTTTTTTTATATTTTTCCTTAACTATGAGTGTCCTTATATCGTCTAAAACAACATTTTCAACTAATCCCAAACACTGCGTAACTTCTACCTCGACGTCCGCCATTTTTAAAACTACAGCGCATCTGACAGATTGAATGTATGTCCGTGGACTCGTGTGAACACATCACACGATCAATGGGCGACCGAGCGATATTTTTTTTATGCAAGCGAAATCGTCTGGCCTTATATCGCCTCGTGTGAACACCGCATTACATCTCGATGGAATTCAACTTATTTTAAGGCCATAACTTTCTCTTTTTTCTACTTTTAATGTATAGTAGTTGTCTTCTGTAATGTGTTTTGTCAAAATAAATCTATAATATAAAAGAAATTCGGGTTAGTGCGAAAACTTATAACTCGAGATCGGCTCAACAGATTTTTATCGTGTTTAATTTATTAGATTCTTCTCCTCTCCGGATAACAGAATAACTATTAAAAATCGAAATATAGATATAAAAATAGTACGAAATATAATTTTAAAGTTTGTATGGAACGGACTTCCTTACAACAACGTCATCTGTGAAAAATCCCATAAAAACACAATTTTTATTTACCAACCATTGAGATTCAAAATATCGGTACGCAGATTATTGATAAAATTTACTTCAGGTTTTCAGAAATATTTTTTTAATATTCAAACATATTTTAAAAGTATTTAGTAACTGTTTGATGCGTGTGTGTTGCCCATTATCCTGTATGGGTGTGAGTCCTGGCACCTGACCAAAGCCCAGGCACAAAAAGTACCTATCTGCATTCGAATCGAAGTGCCTCAGGAGAATTTCGGGTATAAGATGGTACCACCGCATCACGAACGACGCACCCAGCGTGAGCCCATCACTTTTACTATTATGTGGAGGAGATGGACTGGCTGGGACATGTGTTAAGGATGTCGAATGACAGTTGGCCGAGGAGAACGCTGTTCTTCCTCCCATCAGGGTCCCGAGGACGAGGAAGACCCTCTCATACTGTGTTTCGATCCTTCGAAGCAGATGTGAGGAATCTGGACATGGTGTGGGAGGAAGTCATAAACATTGCACAAGATCGAGCGCAATGGAGAGCTCTTGTTGCCTCCCTATGCCCCTAAATGGGGTCTTAAGGGAGTTTGGATTTGGATTAGTTGTGCAACAATTTTTATAGTAGGAATCGTCTGACTTATTAAAAATCAATATTATGGATATCTTATATATAAAATAGGTGAGTTTTGGTGCTTTTGAAATAACTGATATTATTTTAACCACATGATTTTTTTATTTTTCCACGATGAGTAGTAGTCATGTATGTTATCTATGTTACATTACCCAGCAATATTTTATTGACTAAGGCGGGACGAAGTTCGATGGGTCAGTCTTCGATACTCGACCTGCTGCCGCATGCGGCCCGCCGAGCTTTTCTGTGCGGCCGGCACACTTTTATCTGAAATATGATTTAAAAAATTCGCAGTTGCATTCCACGAAACTTGAAGAGGATTGTCATTTCATTATGAACCACCTTACCTATTATAATATAAGGTCTTTTTTAACTCTTTGATCGTAAAATAAGCGAAGTTTGGTCGAACAAGATATTTTTTTAGATAAATGCACGTGTTGTTTTTTTTTTCATAATTTTTAAATTTGGCAAAGTACCTAAATAGAATAAATGACAGCCAATTTTATGTATTTCACAACAACAAAATAGCCGTTGTGAACTGTCAAAGTACTAACGTTCCTGTTGAAAAACCCTTGTGGATACACACGCGAAACGACGATCTCAGGCATACCTCACTTGCATAGCTAATATTACAATCAACTATTTTCCGCTAACAATACCCACCATGAGCAGGGTTGCCAGGTGTTCGGTATTTTACCGAACCGTTCGGTAAATTTGCCCCATGTTCGGTGTTCGGTATTTTTACTTTCGGGAATAATATTCATTTTTCCTAGGGATTATTACTACTAATTTGTAACTTCCTGGACAGCAAATCTCGAGAATGACTTTTTTTAGGGGAAATTTCTACTTTCCGGATAGCAAATTTTGAAAATGACCTTTTTTTGTTTTGGTTCGGTATATTTTTGAAAAAAACCTGGCAACCCTGACCATGAGTGATATTTTTTTTTTAAATTAAGGCAGATTAACTAGATTATAAATGCTGATTCATTATGCCCACAATAATATTTTTCATCCTTAACTTATAAAACAAATATGAATTATTAGGGAGGGGGGGTTGTGCGGCCCGTGCAAATTTGATATGTATGCGGCCTGACGACAAAAAAGGTTGAGTACCATTGGGTCAGATAGTAAATAAATAAATGGTGCGTTACGAAAATATTGATGCACTGAGTCCACCGGAAATCTAAATTGTCCAGTCTTAAATATGGGATACAATATGTAAAAATCCCATTTTTTACGTATTTTATTAAGTTATGGCAAATTTTTAGGTCAATTTGAGCCTATTGGGTTGAATATATTATGACATCCATACAACTTATTTATTTATTCATACATAATAATACAATGATAATGGATAACAAATTTAACTGCTGCCCAAATAGGCCAAGCCTGTACTAGGGCAAACATTATATACAGTTCATAAAAAAAGAATATTAAAAGGAACATACAAACACGAACAAAAGCACAACCACCAATTATAACATTAAATAAAATATAAATAAAAAATTAAAATAAATTTAACAACTAAATCCAACCACTATTTATATATTTGAGAAAAAAAACTAAATTCTTAGATTCTTCTTCTTATTTAGGAGAAGAAGAAGAATCTCTTACATAAACTATGATTGATGATTGACTGTTTTATTTATCATTTATTGTTTTTTTATTCCTAACTTAGTGTACTGTACCTATATATTTTAATCTATTTAATTTTTGAGATGTATTGTTTTTAAATCTCTCTTAAACTACGATTGACTAATTTATTTAGCATTTATTGTTTTTTAGCATAAAATGTTCACTTTCACTTTGACTATTGTTAAATCTTATTAGATACCCCCACTAACGGGCATTTGCCTAGTGGGATTTTCGATCGAAATTGGAATCAAATCAAAGGAATGTACCTATGTGAATATCTATGTGTATAATTGATATTATGTTTATTTTATGTATGTTTTTTAAATCGAAAATAAATTAGTATTATTATTATTAAATATAGAACTATAAAGTACCGTAACTGTTGAAAGATATTTTATCTCAAATAGGTATGTGGTTTTTTCTCATCCTCTTTACTTTCTATATCTACGAGTATATGCTTAACCGTGTAACAAAGTACGTAGTTGTTGAATCAAGAAAAGAGCTTCACATTCTGGAAATGTACCAATCAAAAAGTGAAAGTTGATTGTCGTAAGTTGTTTTACAGCATTATTCGCAATCACATTACAGGTTCAATTTATTTTTGGGACAAAGCGTAAAATATAAACCTTATAGTCTAAGGATTAATAACCATCTTAAAAATAAGTTTGCATAAGAAAAAAAAATTGAACATAATTTTGTAGCTAACCAGAGTGTAACTAATACTGACAAGTTGTCAATTCAATTGTGATGTCTATTTCAAATGACTTGTAAACTAGAAAATATTAAGGTGTGGAAATCATTTGAAATGTTTACACTAAAATGATACTGATGGTTTTGTATTAATAATCGATTTGTAAATAAAGTGACTTGATGAAAGGTTTATCTAACAACTGAACAAGCCACTAATGGATTTTACTAACTTATAAGCTGTTCTATTTCACAGAATTTTCAGCTTATGTTAGTAATACTTCATTAAATGAGACTAAACTTACATGGATCTAGCTTTTGATTCGAAATAAATATACAGTTAAATTATATCTAGAAGACACGTCACTTTTACATCTTCAGTGATATAATATTATCCTACCTGACTTCATGCATGGATTAATCTTGTTAAAAAATACAACTAAAAATTATTTTAAAAAATGACTGAACGTATCGAAAAAATAGTATTCAAAAACTCCATTCGACTATGAAAATTAGATACTTACGCCTGACTTATTTCAATTTCGCATGTTGCGCTCATCGATTACATTCTTGGTAGTCAACGAAATATTATGACAATCAAGTTTTCTGATATGTTTTACAAATAATTATTATTATTTTTAGAAGAGTATTTTTTTTATATTACACTAGCTAGTTACCCGTGGCTTCGCTCACGTGTTACTGTATTTGCTTTCTCTTCCTAAACAATGCAGAATTAATTATATTCGCATCAAAATTAATAATAATAAGAAACATCATCAACATTTCTTTTTTTAAATATATGTTCTAAAATTTCCATTAAATTACTATATTTTTATTTATATTTGTCGTTATTAATCTGTATTTAAAAAATATGTGCTTCTTATACAAATAGAATCAGCCCGCGAACTTAAAAATTTCGCTACGCTGTTCTATGAGAATCCCAAAAAATAACTCGAATAACTTTTATTCCATCAAATGACGTTATTTGAAATCAATTTTTATATTGCTGGATATGAATAGAAAAATATTCAGGTCTCGAAAAGCAATGAAATTAGTGATCTTTAAAACACTTATTTCTATCTGCTTTGGGCATTTTTCAAGCTACAGACGTTTTTTTAACATTTCAATTTATATCTTTCACGTTGATTTGTTGTTGTTTGTCTGGTCGTAGGTTCGAAATTTAGTTCATAAATATCTTATCCTGAGCAAACACGACATAAAAAGAATAAACGATATCGGTCCAGCCGTTCAGGTCGAAATAAATAACGTTAAACGTGAAAACTGTTAACGTTCCGAACGTTAACGTTTACCAAATTGAAAATTGTTTCCAAACAAAAAAAAATGCGTTTCGTCTTCAATATAATAGCAGCGTCGTAATACTTCCAAAGATTTTGAGGTAACGTTTAACGTTAATTTTGAATAACTGACAGAATTATTTTTTTGACTCGGAATTTGGAACAACATCGTTTAACGCACGTTGAACAACAGTTTTTACGTTATCTCTATGGAAATAACAACAAATTGTTAACGTTGGAGCTGTCGTTAATATTTCGACTTGGCCTCCAGGCGTGATGCGATGACCACGTAAAGTAGGTCTCCATTTTTATAATAACGTAATATTCTCCCTTTTAAGCCCCCCCGCTCACCGCAAACCAGCCCGGAGGAAACTAAACTGAAGCAAACCCGATCCGCACAAAGCCAAACCCTAGCCCGATTGCCAAAAAGCCAGCCGCACACAGATCAAGCCCGTGGCGGTTCCCCCCAAACCACCCCATAATACGGGAGGCCTTGGACCCACTCAGGAGAATAGGTTAGGCATAAAGAACTCTCCATTGCGCTCGAAGTCGTCCGAGGCTCATTGTGCCTTTTCTAACCGGTTGAGGTTTAAGGAAGTGAGGTGGTCAACCTCAGTATTCTAATGGTATAAGTAATTGGCGTTCGACTATAAACGAATTTTCGACAATGTAGAGTAGGAAGAAAATTAACTGTCCACTGTTTATATATTTTATTAGATGAAACGGATATCGGCAACTGTCCGATATCCGGTCTATCCGGCGGCGTAAATAATATCCTGCCGGATACCGGATAGTAAAAAGAGGCATGTTTGGATAACTCATTGATTTGTTTATTAAAGTATCACTTAAGAAATACACCTTATAATCACAAAATAAATTCTACAACTTAGAAAATTGATTATCAAGCATAAGGTAAATAATTATGGAGAGTAATTCTATATAATATTTCGTTATATAGACTATTAGACTATATAGAGGAAAACAGCAGCTTTGCTGGTCTTCGTAAGTAAGGGAAGTTTAATAAAACAACGTTTCGTCATATATCATCCTGGCTGAAGATGCAGATAGTTTCCGTGATTTTTGGAACAATAACGTTCCGGCAACGGAGTCAGTCCAATTGGTATATACCGCCTACGTAAGCGTAATTCATGCGTTGTACCCATGGTAATTTACGCACTGTCCGGGCTCTAGTAAGGACTTCTTTAGCATTCTGCGAATTTTATAAATTTTTGAAAATAAAAACACCGATATTTTAAGGGGAGCGCTTTTCTTCCTACCGCAAGGGTTCCGAAGACAAAGAAGATCTTCTCATACCGAGAGGGTCTTCCTCGTGTTCTGCTCCTTCGAAGCAGAGCTGAGGGATCTGGAAATGGTGTGTGAGGAGGTCATAATATCCGGCTAACTGCTATCCCTTTCGTCTCTATTTTTTATACGTTCCAGTGGACAGTTAATTTTTTCGCACTATACAGTGACGATGATGTGGTCATTGACTTGCCAGTGTTTTCAAAACAATTATTTACGATCTGTCCTAAAATGATGTGAGGTTTTGTAGATAATTTTAAAATTTAATATTTTGCACATTGACTACATTTGATATAAAATAATTTACCTATTGACTTCATAATACTATTTACCTTTTTTCAACATATTATTATATCAACTTGCTATTCATGGTTTAGGCTAAGAACACGTAGAAAGCGGATTCCGACCCGCGCCGACCGGCTCATAGATTGTTGTCTATGGTTTCAATGCATTTAAATGGGCATACCGGAAAGCGGGTTCCTGCTTTCTCTGTGGGTATCCCCATTCAAATGCATAGTAACATTCTTTGCGCCGGTCGGCGCGGATCGGAATCGGCTTTCTACGTGTTCTTAGCCTTACGCAATAAATTCAAAGCAAGATTACTCACATAGTTTTTTTTTGTTGCTAGTGTTTTTATGAAATGGCTTCAAATATTTTGACAGATCAAGACATAAAGAATTGCAATACAATCCAGATTCTTTTCGTGAACTTACCGTAAATTATTTTAGTAGAGATAATAAATTACTAAAATAGGTAGGTACCTACATAATGATTTTAATGTCGATCGTAAAAAAACAATTCAGAATCGCTGTACAGGATGCATGGTACGAAAAATATATTGAAGTAGGTAGGTACGTAAAGTGTTTCTCTGAATTCACGGAAAGTGTATTATCTCTTATATAAAAATCGAACGCTAATTTGCGCGGTCATCGTATGGGTAAGAACACGTTGAAAGCCGATTACGATCCGCGCCGACCAGCTCAAAGATTGTTGTCTATGGTTTCCATGCATTTAAATGGGCGTGTCGGAAAGCGGGTTCCTGCTTTTTCTGTGGGTTTCCCCATTCAAATGCATAGTAACATTCTTTGCGCCGGTTGGCGCTAGTCAGAATCGGCATTCTACGTGTTTCTTACCCTATGAGAACAGCTGAACTTATATCGCCCATTTTTTTGTCGTGTGTGCTTTTGTCTGAAGGGTCTTATGAAAGAAAAAAGTTGCACGGAATAAAAATAAAACTTCCATTATACATTTTTTCTAATTTTGAAAATAAATCAGGCGTTTAACAGGAATCAGTTGTTTGATAAATGATACGATTCACGGAATGCTGATAGAAAATAATATAATGATATGTTTTATAACAGATGCATCGGTTACAGTACGTAGTTAAAAAGGTATTAATGAATGTATCATTATACTGATTCATATTCAATAATATAAGGACCACGTCGTCGTCTGTGTTAAATAACTTTAAACTGAAATCAACTTAAATTTATACATAAAATCTCGAACATATTATTTATATTCCAAGACGGGACGAAGTTTGACGGGTCGGCTAGTTCAAAACTATATTAATATTATAGATTACGCAATAGTTTCGACACGTGTATTGGAGAAAGTAGGTTGGGCTGGGTAGGTACCTACCTACGTATATATTCATTGGGTAGGAACACGTAGAAAGCGGATTCCGATATGCGCCGACCGGCTCATAGATTGTTGCCTATGGTTTCAATGCATTTAAATGAGCATGCCGGAAAGCGGGTTCCTGCTTTTCTGTGGGTATCCCCATTCAAATGCATAGTAACATTCTTTGCGCTGGTCGGCGCGGGTCGGTATCGGCTTTCTACGTGTTCTTAGCCATACACCGCGGCACCACACCGGCCCGGCTCGCCGAATGATGGTCGATGGCCTGAGTCGGTATGTTTATTGTATGAAACGATGTCGTCAATAAATTAAATTTTTACAAAAATTATTGTTAAGAAAAGTTTGAGATGTACTGCTATGATGTATGTATTTTTTATAGAAAAATAAAATATCTAGTTGTAGCGTTTCGGCGTTTTTCGATATTTTTATAAAATTCTGAAATATAGGCACTGAAACTCGTTAATTTGTCATAAAAAAAATATTTTTCTTTAAAAAAAAAGTTTGAGAAATCCTGGAACTTCTTCATTAAATTATATTTTAGATATTGTATTTTTCTATATACATACACAATTTTAGGGTTCTAGATTTTATGGTTTTCGAGATATATGGAAAAATTAAATAAAAATTCAAAGGTTGATAACCCCTGACTGAAAAAAAAATTCAAAATTCTGAGTATACAAATTTTGTATGCTTAAAGTATTCAATATTTTCTGAAATTTTAGGATCTGTGCATCAAGCGAATCAAAAGTTATAAAGAGGGGACGGATACACACACATACATGTTGGAAAAGTGCCCCTCACCCCCTCCCCTCTAATTAATGATGTCTTTTGAAAACGAAATTGTATAATTTGACTCTTTCTGAAGAAATCATTTTTTTGAAATTTCGATAAAACCAGTTTTAAACTTTTTAGGAGGCACTTAAAACTCATCCCTTTTTATATGTGCCCTTTTTCGTCCCTTTTAGTTAAATTTTGGAAAAATTGCCGAATATGCTAACACTCATTTCTATAGAAGAATTCATATGCCAAATCTCAAGTTCGTACCATGTCTAGTTTCCGAGATATTCGCATACTTTGAAAAACATTCAACCCTATTTTTCACCCCCTTAGGGGTGGAATTTCCAAAAATCCTTTCTTAGTGGAAGGTTTTGTATTGAGACCTACCTGATTTCCAAATTTCACTTCTCTACGATTAGCCGTTTGGGCTGTGCGTTGATGAGTCAGTCAGTCAGTCAGGCACTTTCCTTTATTATTATAGATAGGTGAGCTATATTTTTGTAATAATGGCTGCAATCTTAAAAACATTATATTTTAATTTTGTTCGTATTTTTTATACTTTTTGTTGAACAAGAAGAGATCCTCCACCATCATGATCATTGAGCATTCATTGAACGTTTTGTTTCCAAAATATGTCGCTGCGTCCTACTGGTGAAACATCTCTTAGCAATAAGTGATTACTTATATTAAAAGTTATTTGATTTGTATGTTATCACTTAATATTGCACCGCTTTTATTTTTTAAATAAGGTATTTTTAAAACTTTTCGTTGACAAAATAATAAATTAAACTACAATACAATTACGAAAAAGTGTCATTTAACGAAAGCCCGTGAAAGTTGTGTCCGCTAACCGAATTAGGTACATATAAGTACGTGTTTCTTATAATGATTCAGATACAATATTCTGAAGCTCATTCGATCGATCAACCTCACAGTTAAATTTTTCACAATATTTTTAAGGAAAGAATAACAACTAATGATTCTAACAATTCATTTCTAATGTTCGATTTTTAAATGGAACAAACCACTACGGGGTTACGACCGTCTTCTACTGTTATTTCGAAGGCCGGCTTAGTATTTATATTTTTTAGCTCGAGCACCATCACGCTTCATGCTGATATTATAAAGAGACGCTTTCACAACGGATATAAACAATGATACAAAATTTCAAATGATCACTTCACAGCATACCATGTGTGTACAAAGGCTTAATTGAACCAACCTGAAATACAGAAAAAGTATATGAACAATAGTTCGTTAGTATGAATGGCAATATTTTAGTCTCCGATACGTCATACTTCATGAATGAGTCTAATGTGAATGATTTTTCTTTTAATTAGAAAGACTTTTACTCGAAAACTTCTACTATCTCTAAAGTATGTAAAAAAAAAGTTTATTTCTTTATGTCAAATATCAGTATGTCAAATATCTACTAGATACTAAAAAAAATGTTACACCATATCTTTTTTTTTTTTTTTAAAACAAATAAATATTTACAAATATAACAAATTGAGTCACGCCAAATCTTATAAGATTTGTCGGCGTGTTCTCTTTCTATGTTCATTTTAAAATATAAACTCAATAATAATATACTACATTAAAATAACCTAATAATAATAATAATACTAAGATAACTTATATTAAGAGCGCCGTTTTGTGGCCTAGAGGTCACCTCAAGGGCGCTGTACAAACTATACAAAGGCAAAATTTACATTAACATTAATGGATTCAATAATATTATCTAATTTCATAGACAATCGTGCATATTATGAGACATACAATAATTATTATTATTCAAGATGAAGGATAACCTGGATATGATTTTTGGAACAAGAATGTTTTTAATGCCTTCTTAAACTCGTCTAAGTTCTCGCAGCTTCTGATATTTACGGGAAGTGAATTCCATGATTTTGGTCCAGCAACGCTTAAAGCTCTATTCGTGTAATTTGGCTTATTTGTTACGTTGAGTTCATGGAGCTTATTAGTTGCTTGTGATTGAGACCTAAGCGAAATATGTCTGTCATTGGGAGAAAACAAGGTGAAAAGTTCTGATATGTATACTGGGGCCATATTATGGAGTGCTTTAAAAACTAGGAGACATATTTTGAATTCAATGCGCTCTGGACCTTTCAACCAGTGAAGATTGTGAAGAGTGGGTGAAATGTGGGAAAAGCGGTGAACTGGATGAATAAAGCGAGCAGCAGAGTTCAGGATAAGCTGTAACTTATTGAGTTGGTATTGCGGTAGATTCACAAGTATTGCATTGCAGTAATCTACTCGGGAGACGATCAGCGCATTAACTAAGGTTTTGGCCGCATCTGTAGAGAGACAGCGCCGAATGGGTTTGAGTTGCCTAAGGGAGTAAAAACAACCTAAAATTAAATATTCAGTTTATTTTTAAAACATAAGCTACTATATAACGATGCTTCGTCCCACGGATTTATCATATTGAGCCTTTTTGGAAATTTAGTACACGTCTAAAATATATACTTAATTCATATTAGCCCGTAAATATCCACTGCATGACGTAGGCCTCCTCACGCTCACGCCACTCGGATATCGGTATTCCTGATGCGATCACGTATTGAGATACCCAGCATTGATCTTTCCATAGCGCGCTGTGCAACTCTCATCGTATGCATGGTATTCTTTGTAAGAGTCATTACATTAAGAATATTTCAGACTAGTATTATCAATAAACCGTAACCACAATGTGTCTCTTGCCCAATATAATTAATAGTAAACGTACGTTAAACAAAACATCGAGCGCTGCCTTCCAACTCACGAAGACATTATCAAGAGGACAGTTAATTGCCTTCCTACTCTACATTGACGAAAAATTCGTTCGTAAAATTCTAATTGTTCAGGGCTGCTGATATATAATGTTAAAATAAATCTAAAACACCCATATTTCATTCGTATTCAAAGCTCAGGCGGGAACAACGTGAGAATATATGCACACGCACACATTCTACCTCACCTATGAAGTACCAAGACGAATGTGCCCGATAATTTTGTTGACTTTGTATGAAAATTTTCTAAAACGCTCGAAACGGTGCGGTGGAGTAAGTGGGATGGGCTACTGTAAGAGCGGCAATCACGTATCCGAGAATGAGAGGGAACTACCGGCTATGGCGATGGCGTTGGCGCGACGCAGATGATCCGTTCCATACTATAATAATAATAATAAGTTCTTTATTCATTGGGAAAAAATCACATTAGATACATACATTTTCATATTTCCCTCCACTAGGCATACTAACTTAAATATTATATTTTATATCATTTCTCATCACCCGTTTTTTTTTCAACTTTTTATTAGTTATTCTGTTATCCGTAGCGGAGATATCCAATAAATCAAACTTGAAAGAATATGTTCAGCCGATTTCGAGTTATAAGTGTTCGAACTAACCCGATTTTCATTTTTATATTAGAGATGTCTTAATTGGTGTTTTGTACCCTACCATCAGAATCCTACACAAAAAAGTCACACCAGAAGTAAAACTAACTGATATGCAATGTTTCTCTAAAATTTTGCCCATAAGTCGCGCACAGTTGAACCATAAAATGTATTTGTTTAAATACCTAGTAGATTAAACTTAAGTAATCTTTATTACAAAGTTGGTTTTTATTCTGACTAAGCATTTGTAGAGTGCGAATAAATTGTAATTACAAACATTTCAAACAAAGGCGTTGATGAGCTGGGGTTTTGAATAACATGACATTTAAGTAGGAACATAATATTTACATTGTACAAGTATGTGGTCACCATCTATTTGACATCTCCATTACTGATGGCACATTGATAGCTCAGAGCCAACCTTCCTTGTTTGATGAAAAGTGATTTCAAACTTTTTTATTTATTCAAGATAATTAATGCACTGGGATGTATTACCGGAAACACACTGCGTGATCGCATAAGGAATAATACCATCCGCGGCATGTGCAACACGGAGGACATCGTCAAATGGGGAAGGCAACGAAGGCGACACTGGAACGAGCACGTTAATAGAATGTCAGACGACAGAACTCCTCGTGTCGCCCTTCAAGGCAACCCTGAAGGAAGAAGACCCCCAGGAAGACCACCAAAGCGATGGAGAGATAGTTGGCAGTCGACCTCCCAAGAGGCTGAAACGGCGGCACAAACAGATCCGCAGGATCTATGAAGAGAGGAAGAAGAAGAATTAATGCATTTATTTTTTTTATAAAAATGAATCTGTTCTCACTCGAAGTGAGCACAAATACACTTTTTGACATCTTTCACACTAACCAAAGGGTTGTGCCGTGAAAGCGGAAAATGGTCGACACGGCCGGGATTCGAACCCACGACCTCCGCACGAAACAGTGCTAAAGCCGGCGTCGTAACCGCTGGTCTACCAACCACCATTTAAGTGGTATTCGGAATAAAAATTGCAAAATTTTACGTCATTTTTGGTTTATGTTGTACGGAGTTGTAGACACGACGAGAGGAACGTAGAGAAGAACCCAGTGACATAATATCTAATTCTGTGATTATCTGTGATCGACTGCAGTCTTTAAATTTGGTTGCTCTCTTGTTCTCAATAAGTTTCAACTTTTATATCTATATTTCATTGATTATTATAAATATCTACTTGTTGCATACATGAGATTTTTCGACATGTTGAACATGTTGAGAATTCTCATGATTAGAGTTTCGAAAACTTAAAAAATACCACCTATTGGCGAACGTTGTTAACGTAAAGTGATCACACTAAGCCAGCCTTCGAAATAACAGTAGAAGACGGTCGTAAGCCCGTAGTGGTTTGTTCCATTTAAAAATCGATCATCAGTAATGAATTCTTAGGGTTTTTATTTGTAATATATTCGTTAAATTAAAGATTATTTTTATAACTATGCTAGTATAGTGACGACTTTCTCCAGTGAAATTCGATTAAAATCTCGATTCAATAATGTCCATATAACAAGTCGTGGGTCGGTGATAAACATTTCTATCTTAATTCGATCACATAAAATCTGCCGAAAAGGTGAGAGAGTAGAGTAGCCACAATCCTTATTTATCGACTATAGACAGCTTCCTTGGAGTAGAGGGTCTTGGCCTTCAGACCATAATGTATCGCATTACACCTTAACGGCCGACCAGAGACATATTAACGTTTTACTATCGCAGAGCCTCACAAGTCTATGTTTTTTTTTCTCAGAGTGCAATCTCGGATCACCCCAACGATAGAGAACGCTCCAGGAAAGCTTACATTTGTTTTCTAAACTTTCTGTTCGATATTGTAGCTTCGTTTAATTTGTTGATAGGAATACTTTAGTTTTCAAATAAAATTAATTTTAGAATTTTGGTACTTACTTGAAAATAATATAAATAGAAACACAATGTATGTACATTTTATTAAATGTATGTGTCCCTATCTAAAAAATAAAAGAACTTTTTCAAATAGTTTTCTCATTTTTTTTGTCCTGTCGTTTATTCGCACATTTTGTTTGATCAAGTGTCAACAACACACACGAAATACCAACACAGCGTGCTGCTGGAGATTCAGACAGGTAAAACCGTCACGTTGTTTCCTTGAAAGAGAGAGCACAGCTCGACTAGTCTTTAGGACACAGTCCAGAGCGTAAACCCTTATTACAGCCTTTATGTTCTTCAACAAGGATATTGTTTCATTTGTACATATGTCGCTTCCGGCTCTGTACTCCTGTTCTAACTTTCAGTGACATTTACGCTGGTGTAAAGTAACAAAATTTTGTATGGAAACGTGTAAAGCACCCCTACAGAATACTTCGGAAAGCTCCATAGCCCATGCAAAATTCCTGTAAGTTTCCCTTTTATGTTAGTGAGTAAAACTCGGAATACGGGTAATCACCGCCCACGCAAATACGAATACGACAATCTGCCAACCTACGTTTTCCGACTTATTTTAAATATCAAACATCCTCTTTAAAGGAAATACAGTTAATGGATGTACTTTCGCCCACCCTTTCAATGTACATACTGTAAGTAAAGAATTTTGTAATTAAATAATTCAATATATTTTTTTTCAAATTTGAACGCAGCCAATGTAAATCTTGATTTCTTCAAATCACGTTGAGTTAAATAAATTACTTTTCTCATGTTGAAAAAAATATTAAAGTGTATAAAACAAATGAATTTAATGTAATGAAAGGAAAAACATTTATACATAAAATATAGAAATTCAACTCAAACTAATTCCATGCCTTTAGCCCACAGGCAATGTGTCTCAATCAATCGGTCACGTCACGTCATTGCATCCCTGATTAGAAATTTCTCATGGAAAACAAAGTGCTTGGTTAGCCTAGTATTCAGTCACTCACGCCGACTTTTGTTCTTAACATCCACGGCGCCAACACGTTTCCGGCATAGCAGCTTTTCTTTCCGTGAAAAATGTCTCGCTTTCACTTTGGGTGAACCCAGATTCATTAAAAAAAACATTTCTGATCCTATCTATAATCGAACTCAAGATCGCTTTGGTATTGGTCCCTAGAAAACAACATAGATTGCCAATGTGAGTAATTTACATAAATAATATGAGTATCAACTAATGTACCTTTGAATCTTTTTTTTATTCTGTACTTGATTAAAATCATACAAAAAAATAATCAAAACCTGTAAAAAAAATAAAAATTAATTCATTTTATTGTATTTATAAGTGTTAATATGTACCTAATTATTATTTTAAATCAACCTTTTGAAATGAGCACTTCCTTATTTACATTATTAACATCGGCTACAAAAGATGTCGTTAGAAAATTATGATCGAAATTTTAATTAATTTAAAATCACCAGCAGCGCGAGAATAATCGTTAATAAATTTCAATTTCAAAGACACTCTGTAACTTTGTGTACCCACCGTTATAATAATATAGCTGTATAACATAAGTTTTTCACTCAAAAAAGTGTTTAACTATTGATTACTTGTGCAGTTTTATCTATAGTGGTGAAACGTGTTAAGTAAAACAAATTGTGAGTTAGTGAGTTATCAAATGTTAATGATAAAGTAGTACAATGAGTGGTTCGAGCACTCCCGGTGGCAATAATGCCACTCCGACCCAATCGCCTAAAATAAGGCATATGAAAAAGTGTCAGTTCGCTTCAGGAGCTACGGAATGTGGTGTTAAGTTAGAAAAATGTGCCGGTTGGCTATGCAGAAGAGGCGGACAGGATATGGATGGAGTCATACCTGAACCGATAAGAGCCCCTAGTCCACCACCCCCATCGACAGCGGCTTGTGATGACTCGCAACCACCTCCGAAGAACTGCTTCAGACTAGTCATGTTAGGGTAAGTCTTCCGATTTTTTTTATTTTCTAAGCTAGTTTTGCTTGTAATGCACTTTTTTATTATCTGTGGGACCGTTGTATTCTGGGATAAAATGTTTAAAAACAAAATCTTCACACAGCTAATTATAGTTTGACCTTAATATTTATATTTTCAAACGATTCTTCTTCTTCGTGTGCCTCTCCCAATGGAGGTTGGCGAATATCACTTTTCTCCTCGTCCTGGAGCCGTCTATTCCTGAACGTAGTCGACCTCTGTGTACTTTTGTTATTTCACTCGTGCATTTTGTACCCTCAGCATCCATGCACCATTCGCAAAACTTAAACCTTAAAGTCGGATTAGTGCGAACTAGCCTTTGTTAGTTACCAAACTACCCGTTAATGACGCATCCTTTTGCACGGGTCGAATGGCACCTTGGGAAAAATAAGTATATACTTAAGTGAATTGTAATGTAGATCTATAATTTAAAAGAAAGTCGGTTAGAGATCGGATAAACAGATTTTTATGATGCTTGGTTTATTGGATTCTTCTCCGCTCCGGATAACAGAATAACTAATAAAACATCGAAAAATGGATAGAAAATAATATAAAATATAATATTAAAGTATTTATGGAACGGATTTACTGACAACAACTTCTTAAAAATACAATCTTTATTTACCAAAACCATTTTGTGTTTCAAAACATTTTTTTATATAATGTAAGTTTTTTTTTTAAGATTAACATATTTTTGTATAAATTAAAATTCGATATCATTATTCATAGTGATGACTACAGGACAACGTCTGTCGGGAAAGCTAGTATTACATAAATGAAAGCGAACCGTTTTCGTCATAAAGTTATTATTATTTTTTTTTATTTTATTATTTTAACATTAATATACAGACAGTGAAATTGATACAAAAATAAGACAATACATAATATACATTACGAAACATACACCAGTGAAGTATATACATTTGAACTTATACACCAGTGAAGTATATACATTTAAGTACTCGGCTCAGATACTGGAAAAGGAAAAGGGGAAAGAGGATAGGGTAAAGGTAATGCACTGTTTCTGCTTGTTCTAAGAAAGAGTAGGAGCACTCTCAAGTAGGTTTGCTCGCACTGGTCGGACTCTCAATGTGATAACAAATGCTCAATCGCAGACCTTTTAAAAACCTGTTGGGAAGAATTGAATAAGTTGACGTCCTTAAAAAAAGCATTAAAATTTGTACATGATCTTTGAAAAAATGAACTTTGAGCGTAGTTAGTACTACATCTAGGCATTCTGAATATTAATGTTATAAAATACTGTAAGTACGTCACTGTTATTAAATGAAGAATACCGTTTTAAACATCAATTTTCATCTTCCGTTGTTGTAATGAAGAGAGAATTTAAGCTTAATAACTAATGACTCATCCAGTCAATTTGTTTGAAAATTAATACCCTGGGATTAAAATATAACAGTGAAGTCGTAGTGGTAGGCATCAACTTATACTCGTACAACTTGATTGTTAACAGTTCCCAAGATTAAACGACTGAATAAAGACGAAGAACACGTCGCTGATATTATTAAATAGGGTTATTTTTATTAATTTATACCATTCTTATATTATAATTATAAAGCACAGTTTGTTAATTAACAAAATTTCAAAAATGGTAATTAGGGCAGTCAGTCGCAGTATCGATAACAAGTACTGAAAAGACGGTCTAAACAATTTTATGCATGTTTTCGCAACTTTTCGCTGTTTTTTTTGTGGCAGATATTCCATAGTGCGCCGTCGATTTTTTTTTCATTGACTTATTATTATTATGCTAGTATTATTTATTTTATTATTGTTTTTATTTTATTTATGCAATATTGACCCCGTTTCTAAAGCGAAAAGACGCTTGTTCTTGATTATACTTTGATTGCTACTTTTGAAAGTCTGGGTACCTAAATGAAGGTCAATGTACGATAAATATGATGTACTTATTCCTTTTTTTTAATTATACCTATCTACTCGTATTCGTTCAGGTAGGTAAGTATATGTGACAAAACCAAAAATATAAAATTTACCTAGTAGGTAGTTCTTCGGGTGCAAGTCAGTTAAAAAAAAATGGGTAGTTCTAAAACTAAAATATATCAATGAGACCCGAAATCTCCAGTTTTAAATTTGTAAATAAGGAAGGAGGTTTTACCCTAACCCATATTAGTCCATGAAATACATATTTTATAATGGTCTAGCGTATAAAGTATTAAAATATCTGTAGCATCCATCATAATACAACTCCTAAAGGTATGTATTTGAAAGGTATAGCTGTCAAAGAAAATCGATAATTGGATACGAAGTTGCAACGTCCTATATCTTGACAATTTCATTTCCTTTACTCGAAGGACGTTTCAAAAAGCTAGTCACGTACATCACCTTTTTACTATTTTCTTTTTTGTATCAAGATCACTAAATAATTTATCTTTTACAACCATTAGGTACATGTTCAAGTAACCTACATAGTACATATTATAATAATTATTCTGTTATTAATATTGATTCAAAATAATGAAAAGAAAACATTGTATAATTGCTTTCCGAATTGGTAATGGTATAATAAAATATCATATTTATAAAAGCCAAGAATCGAAATATGCGCTTGCTATTAAGCAAATATATATCAGAGAATATATTGTTTTATACTAGCTTTCCCGGCAGACGTTGTACAGACAGTCCTTACCATGAATATTGATTTCAAACTTGCAATGTATACAAAAATACGTTTAAAATATGTTTGAATGTTTAAAAATTATTTCTGAAAGCTCGGAAAAATTTCTATCAAAACTCTGTGTTTGTTCAATGTTTTAAAACTCAACAGTTTGTTGTCAAGTAAATAAACATTGTGTTGGTATGGAATTTTTCACAGATGGCGTTGTTGACAGTAAATCATTTTCCTAGTCATTTTTTATCATATTTTGTATCAATTTTTAATAATTATTCTGTCATCCAATGAACCAAGAATCATAAAAATCTGTCAGCCGATCTCGAGTTATAAGTGTTCGCACTAACCCGACTTTATGTAAGTACTAGCTTATACCCGTCTTGCTTTACGTTTTTGATTCCGATTGTCTCATCGATCTATCAATCTCCAATTATTTTATTACATTTTCATACGGTAATAACAAGATTCAATTCAACGTTTATATGAGTACTTTTGTTTCCTGGCTTACTGTTTTTTTTTTTTTTGAAAAAATTGTATGAATAAGATCCTAAAAAAATAGAGTTTTTTAAATAGCTCTAAATATATTAAAGTTAATGCAGCAAATAGTATTGAAGAACCTCCTCCAGCATTTTGCACGGTTCTGCGCAGATTCATATCTGACGTAGCATTTGTATTTTTAGCGTGATGCTCCGACATACGATAAAAAGCAAACATACAAACATTTCTGAATTATTATGTAGATTTATTTATTCTATTTTATTAAATCAATATAAGGTAGATCGACCAAATAAGGCCCGTGTCCTAATAAGGGCCACAAGTCATAATTTCGCTGCAAAAAACACATATCGTTATTTCACGGCAGCACAGTCGAAAGACATCTTCCTCCCTTCGTACTCCCCGAGGTACGGAGTCCCTGCGTTTGCGCATGTCAGTGTCAGTACTATAACGACGTGTTTGATCAGGAGTGCTCTTGGTTGGCGATATTATAAATTTGTGCACTCAAAATTCAAAGCTTTTTTTCATAATTACTTATTTTTAATGCAGTGTTCTTTATTACCTGTATTTGTGAGTTACTGACATTTATTTAGACATACAGTCATATGTTTTTAATGAATATTTTTTTTATGGCAGGAGTTTTATTTTGACATTGCGTATACCTATCTTAATAAGTTCCACCAGCGAAGGGCTCATCAACTAGTGACTGTACCACCTCTATCGAATCTACAAGCTGTTGCAAATTTTTGGTTTTGCGCCACATGCAAAAATACTTAGTTTAGGACATGTGCTAATGTCACAAGTTTGGTACATGGTATCATGTTGTCGGATTATCTAAAGACGATTATTATTTTGATTTTCCTGGAGGCTGTGAGTAATTACTTATTGTCGCCCAAATATTACAAATTTTATATAATAATATGTTACTTTCGATTATAAAATTGTATTATTTTTACTCTTTTTATGTGGGCCTTATTATGAGACCATGTTCCCAAGGTAAATTTTTCTAAAAGT
The DNA here is from genome assembly GCA_963576905.1 of Mystacides longicornis. Taxonomy (NCBI): domain Eukaryota; kingdom Metazoa; phylum Arthropoda; class Insecta; order Trichoptera; family Leptoceridae; genus Mystacides; species Mystacides longicornis. Next base: position 16,378,758 of record OY756431.1, read on the forward strand.
CAATTGTTTTGGATATCTTTATTTTTCAACTATTAATATTTTATATTTTCTTTAAGAATAAATATTCTAAATCACTCAATAATGAGTGGAAGGCTAATAAAAAAAAGAATTAATATTGAATTTTAACAACTCTTTAAATTTCATCCCCATTATATACAACAAAATAAAAATATTAATAAAAATGATAAGGTGGGCCTGATTTGGTCAACCTACCATAGACCCCGTTTCTAAAGCGAAAAGACTCTTGTGTGAAACGTTCTTTTTTATCTACTATATAAATTAAAGTCGGGTTAGTGCGAACACTACTTATAACTCGAGATCAGCAAAACAGATTCTTCTGATGTTTGATCAAAATCTAACAACATATTTTCTGTTGGCGGACATTCTACTAATTGATAAAAAGTAATGAGGAATAGGATAGATTTGTCAATATGGGTATGTGAAGAAGCTTGTCAGGTGATTGATCGACCAAGAAAACTGTTGGTTGAATATACCTACCGATGCGATAGCGTTCTTATTTAAAATTAGGTCACGAGTAACAGATAGGAAAAGCTGCACAATTATTTTTTGGCAAGAAAAACGAAGAATTCTTACCCCTAGAGGAACACAGTACGTAAGGTAAAAATATTTCAATACAAGTTAAGCCCTGCCATTAAAAAAAATATTAAAATGATTGTATTGGTTCGTCGGTCTTTAAATAAAAAATAACGAGTTTTCTACCACAGGACGAACACTCAACCTAAATAACTGCTGATTGGAAAAATGAAGAGAATTTTTGCGGTTTGATTTTGTAATAATGGATGTAATATACATACAAAAAGTCATTACACTTTGAATAGGGTCAAATGAGGTAATACCATTATCAAGCCCCTTCCAACACACAATGGGATTGTATTTACACGGTAACATCCTGTTTGTACTGAATATTAACCACCACACCATGTCGATTGCGGGATAAGCAAGTGAAAGGGACCATCGTTCTTACAATTGAAATTCAATTCACCCTAAGCCAGATACAGAATTGTAAATTTAAGTATAATAATGGCTTGTTTTCAATATCAAATCTCGTGGCTTCCTTAGTTATAATTTTTTAATTATTAAATGTAAAACAAATCAGTATTGATTAGATTTTTCTTTTCTTTTTTCTTCGAAATTTCTTTTCTAAGAACTAAACTGTTCACAGAACGAAATTTTATCAGCCAATAACTTAACATATGCAATTTTTTTACAGAAATTCCATAATCTCTTGATTTCTCAGATTTATCCGTGTATTTCAATGTATATTTATAATGTATAATAAACTTTATCTATGTTTCATTCGCATAGGTGCTTACACAGCGGTGATCAGTAAAGTAGCCTCATAATTCAGGCTTTTAGCTTCAGCTGAAAAGTTGCAGTAGCCGATAAGAGTCTGCAACATACTACATAAAAGCTCTTACCCGCTACAAGCGCTTACCACCCACCATTATGAAATTAATTTTCTCTCATTATTGTTTAAGCATTTTTCATATTTATTATTAGAAGTGTTTTCACTTGAAATTTCTATCCGGGGTTGGCCTGTCTCAGATTGGACGGGACCGGTTGACTGGAAAAAAAATCTCAAGCAATAAGTTCTACCGGCTATACCGACACATTTGTATAGAAAGTGTGATATTTTCATATTTATTACTCTTGTTTGTATATATTCACCATTGTATGCTAGTTGCCAATACTGTTATGCACTCGAAAAATGATTATTCGAGGTTGAAAAATAAAGGATTTCGATAGTATTCATGGTTTAATCTAATCTTTTAACCTGTATTAAGCTATGTATATTTTAAGATTATATGTCCATTATGGCGGTTTGATATTGCACATATTTCTTATTATTCAATGATGTTTGCACTGTTTTTGTGGGCCTCGAGAGCAACAATGTCTAAATGAAAAACTGTTTTTGTACTATTTTCTGTTACACCTAATGTATTCATTTTTGTTTGAGTATAATGTTAAAGTAACTTAGTTGCGTATGAATCTTATACCATAATAATTCAGTAAAAATTAGTTTAAATGGAGTCCATTATTTAAACAATGTATACAATAAGTAAACAGACATCACATGTGTTGTATTTCCTACTAAGCCGCCATCTCTTGATTTTTTTTAAAGTAAAGCAATTATAGAGGAATTGTTTTGATTTGAAACTTATGACCCATCGAACTTATATCCCGTCCGAATCAACGATAACTATTACATAATGCAATAAATTATTAGCTAAAATGAATTAAGTTTTAATGTTGTAAATCACATTTTATTCATGTAATAAATCAAATTTTTTTTTCTGGGTTCAGTCGAAAGTCGACGAGCTATTGAATAAATAAATCAATTAATATCAGTTTATTCCAAATTCTAGCTATGGATTATGGACACTGGACAGATCTAACTGGAACATCGAAAATCTTTTGTCATGTTTTGTTTTGTGTATGTTTTATGGTTAATGTTTTGTTGGCGTCTTCAAAGAGTAAAAAAATAAATAAAAATAAATTAGTTTATGAAACTTCTCATAACAATCGACCAGATGCCTCTTATAATGTAACGATGTTCAATAGAATAGCCATAGCCTCAACCAGAGTATGTCTAAATATATTTTTCTGGTAATAGAGTAAATTGGTTTCCCCTATTAATAATTGGAAGACAGCTTCCTCGCATCTTATACAGAGTGATCGGTTATTATTTATAGTCCCGGCATTTCTACATTTGAGAAGATATGTCAATGGTCTATTAGTAAATAAGTCATTTATTTAAACTTAATGTAGATAGTTTAATAGTTGTGTGGTACTTTTTTACACCGTTAAAATAGCTTAAATGTGGTCATTTTTGCTTGCTGTGGTTGTTTATAGTTGTTCGATTATATGTATTATAATTATGTTTCAATTATTAAAAAAATAAGTAGGTATCTTTCTTCTAGGAGAAAACGAACCTGACATTCAAAATAAACATAGATATTCTCTATTTCTAACTTTCTGACTTCTGGAGATAAACCAAAAAATATATGAAATTGAAACTTTTAAGAGTGATAAGCGAGGTTGACCCACCTTCATTTGCTCATAAAGTTTCTCAAATTCAAAAACTTTTTATCATTCTCTCCAGAAATAGAGTATAACTATTATAAACATAATTTGGTTCAGGAAATATACCTTATAAAAATTGCACAGTTGCAGTGTTCGAGGCCTCCCATCCGGCATTCCATGGTGTTGCACGATTATCTTCAACGGAAGGTTTCTTGTTTAAAGCCTGTTGCTGCTTGCTGAGAAGGTTTCCAAGATCAGGGTTACTCGGCTGCTCAGGGATTTTAAGAAGCTTCACACATTGCTTCAGAACAGCATTTTGTCTAAGCAGGTCGTGGGGTTCAATATGACAATAGTTCGGGGGGACGATCTTAGTGTTCCCAAAATGATTTTATTGGTTTTGTTAAGCTGGACGTCCAGAAGTCAATACAATAAATTAACAGAAGAAAAAGGAAAACTATTCACAGTTCAAAATATTAAAAATACAATTTCCTTAGGCATTTCAAAATATTCCCAACCCTGTATATTTGAGATGGACTCCCTACCAACGTACACAATAAGGTATGATTTCCACTTTGCGGGTTGGTGAGTTTAGTTTACGTAGCATGTACCACTCCACTCCGCAGTCTTAAGAGGTTTACTCTCAAAGTGCAAATACAAAACAACTCGAAAAAGTAAACACCGTGTTGACAAGCACACGGGGAGATGCTTCGGGTACAAAAATAAAGTACAAGAACGAATAATTAAGTTTCCAAGCAAACTTACACGTGTCTCTCGACCTATATTTTTTGTATGTTTAAGTTTTATGGAAAATTATATTATATCGTCGTAGCAAAAAAAAAAGTTTATCAATGTACAAAAAATGATTGGGATTCATTTCAACAAGTTGAGAATTCAAAGACTAATGAACAATTACTTTTAGTAAAATTAACGAACTGAACGTGCATTCTTGGTAGAATTTTTCAAATACGGTAATTTAAATAAAACAATTAATTTGTTTTTCCACAAATTAAATAACTTGATTAGTTTCGCAGGCACAGGTCCTGCATGGTCACAGGTGACTTAGAAACTGTTTCTAAGTCAGGAACTGTGCCTGCGAAACTAGTCAGGTTATTAAATTTGTGGAATATCAAATAAATTGTTTTAAATTACCGTAATTACTTTTAGGTTCAAATTATTCTTTTATAAAAAATTGTATTTCATGAAATCGAAATTAGGTGTATTTCTGGTACTCGTAGTACGAAAATCTTGTAAGTAAACGCCTTAAATTTGCTCTTTAGTGAAAATGTCAAAATATTCCATTTTCAACTACATAGTTTTTAAACAACATTTAACAATACTGGGTTTTCACATTTTTTACAAAAACGTTAAGGCGTTTTCTAACACTTACTCGTCCATTTAGTCTGAACGTACAAATACTTTTTTTTCTGCCATCAGGTTAGTCTACATGCCTTTATTTTCGTTGACTTACCAAAAATATACCATTTTCGGTATATTTTTAATATGATGAAAGTAGATACATCGTTATAGAAAACTAAAGATTTTTTAGTACAAAATTGTTTGAATAATAATTTTAACAAGACTATGAGTTAGAAACTTCATCTCGTAGTAACACATTCATCATTGAAATCTGACTGACCAGCAATTATATTGGACAAATTCGTAACGACCTGCCTTTAACATCCAAACTCCCTTAAGACCCCACTTAGGGGCATAGGGAGGCAACAAGAGCTCTCCATTGCGCTCGATCTTGCGCAATGTTTATGACCTCTTCCCACACCATGTCCATGTACCTCAGCTCTGCTTCGAACATAAAGTTTCGAATTCGGATATCTTTTTTCATTTTCTCCAGAAATATTTAATAGATGAACCACGATGGAATTGTGCAACTAGATATGATATGAAACACGTAGAAAAATAATTTGTTTCAATTTTAAAATGCGATTCCACCAAGAAAGTGCGTCAAATTCAATGCAATTAGAACAAGTAAATTTTTCTAATTTTTATTATTTTGACCCTCTTCAACGGGATACTGTTTTAATCCAAAAAATAAAACATGCAATCCTAAAATCTCCTAGTGGAAGAAACGTATATTTTTATAAGGTTACTAAGGTTCTACGAAATTTATTCAAAAAACAAAATGTTTTATTCAAAAGTTACATACCTACCTAGAATTTATACAGTATTCAAAAGATTTTAATTACTAGTTTATCAGTATTTCTTGCAAGGAAAAAACAAAGCTTGAGGGATGTTAAGTGAAGCGTAAACTACAAGAAATGAGGTGAGAATAAGGACGAGATAGTTCTCGTTGAGAAAACAAAGCTGAAGATTATTTTATACTGGAAGTTTTCTTTGTTCACTTCGAAGAGATTTTCTATTACAGTTTTTATAACGATACTTCGTTCGTCTCTTGAGAAAATACAAAATGCATACATTTATGCAAAACTTGTAAGAGCATTGTTATATTATTTAATACTAGCTAGTTACCCGTGGCTTCGCTCACGTGTTACTGTATTTATTTGCTTTCTCTTCCTAAACAATGCAGAATTAATTATATTCGCATCAAAATTAATAATAATAAGAAACATCCTCAAAATTTTTTTTTATATATATATTCTAAAATTTCCATTAAATTACTATATTTTTATTTATATTTGTCGTTATTAATCTGTATTTAAAAAATATGTGCTTCTTATACAAATAGAATCAGCCCGCGAACTTAAAAATTTCGCTAACTTGACTGACATTGTTCTATGAGAATCCCAAAAAATAACTCGAATAACTTTTATGCCATCAAATGACGTTATTTGAAATCAATTTTTATATTGCTGGATATGAATAAAAAAATATTCAGGTCTCGAAAAGCAATGAAATTAGTGATCTTTAAAACACTTATTTCTATCTGCTTTGGGCATTTTTCAAGCTACAGACGTTTTTTTTAACATATCAATTTATATCTTTGATTAGTTGTTGTTTGTCTGGTCGTAGGTTCGAAATTACGTTCATAAATATCTTATCCTGAGCAAACACGACATAAAAAGAATAAACGATATCGGTCCAGCCGTTCAGGTCGAAATAAATAACGTTAAACGTGAAAACTGTTAACGTTCCGAACGTTAACGTTTACCAAATTGAAAATGGTTTCCAAACAAAAAAAAATGCGTTTCGTCTTCAATATAATAGCAGCGTCATAATACTTCCAAAAATTTTGAGGTAACGTTTAACGTTAATTTTGAATAACTGACAGAATTATTTTTTTGACTCGGAATTTGGAACAGCATTGTTTAACGCACGTTGAACAACAGTTTTTACGTTATCTCTATGGAAATAACAACAAATTGTTAACGTTGGAGCTGTCGTTAAGATTTCGACTTGGCCTCCAGGCGTGATGCGATGACCACGTAAAGTAGGTCTCCATTTTTATAATAACGTAATATTCTCCCTTTTAAGCCCCCCCGCTCACCGCAAGCCAGCCCGGAGGAAACTAAAGCGCAGCAAACCCGATCCGCACAAAGCCAAACCCTAGCCCGATTGCCAAAAAGCCAGCCGCACACAAATCAAGCCCGTGGCGGTTCCCCCCAAACCACCCCATAATACGAGAGGCCTTGGACCCACTCAGGAGAATAGGTTAGGCATAAAGAACTCTCCATTGCGCTCGAAGTCGTCCGAGGCTCATTGTGCCTTTTCTAACCGGTTGAGTTTAAAGGAAGTGAGGTGGTCAACCTCAGTATTCTAATGGTATAAGTAATTGGCGTTCGACTTTAAACGAATTTTCGACAATGTAGAGTAGGAAGAAAATTAACTGTCCACTGTTTATATTTTTTATTAAATGAAACGGATATCGGCAACTATCCGATATCCGGTCTATCCGGCGGCGTAAATAATATCCGGATACCGAATAGTAAAAAGAGACATGTTTGGATAACTCATTGATTTGTTTATTAAAGTATCACTTAAGAAATACACCTTATAATCACAAAATAAATTCTACAACTTAGAAAATTGATTATCAAGCATAAGGTAAATTATGGAGAGTAATTCTATATAATATTTCGTTATATAGACTATTAGACTATATAGAGGAAAACAGCAGCTTTGCTGGTCTTCGTAAGTAAGGGAAGTTTAATAAAACGACGTTTCGTCATATATCATCCTGGCTGAAGATGCAGATAGTTTCCGCGATTTTTGGAACAATAACGTTCCGGCAACGGAGTCAGTCCGATTTGTTTATACCGCCTACGTAAGCGTAATTCATGCGTTGTACCCATGGTAATTTACGCACTGGCCGGGCTCTAGTAAGGACTTCTTTAGCATTCTGCGAATTGTATAAATTTTTGAAAATAAAAACACCGATATTTTAAGGGGAGCGCTTTTCTTCCTCCCGCAAGGGTTCCGAAGACAAAGAAGATCTTCTCATACCGAGAGGGTCTTCCTCGTGTTCTGCTCCTTCGAAGCAGAGCTGAGGGATCTGGAAATGGTGTGTGAGGAGGTCATAATATCCGGCTAACTGCTATCCCTTTCGTCTCTATTTTTTATATGTTCCAGTGGACAGTTAATTTTTTCGCACTATACAGTGACGAAATGATATGTATATTGGAAATAAAATACGCACTAAACGCCAAAAAAAAAATGAGTTGAAAACAATTATTTACGATCTATCCTAAAATGATGTGAGGATTTTGTAGATAATTTTAAAATTTAATATTTTGCACTTTTACTACATTTGATATAAAATAATTTACCTATTGACTTCATAATACTATTTACCTTTTTTCAACATAATATTATATCAACTTGCTAATTATGGTTTACGCAATAAATTCAAAGCAAGATTACTCACATAGTTTTTTTTTTTTGCTAGTGTTTTTATGAAATGGCTTCAAATATTTTGACAGATCAAGACATAAAGAATTGCAATACAATCCAGATTCTTTTCGTGAACTTACCGTAAATTATTTTAGTAGAGATAATAAATTACTAAAATAGGTAGGTACCTACATAATGATTTTAATGTCGATCGTAAAAAAAAACCATTCAGAATCGCTGTACAGGATGCATGGTACGAAAAATATATTGAAGTAGGTACTAAAGTGTTTGTCTGAATTCACGGAAAGTGAATTTCGTGGATCTCTTACATATAAAAAATGGAACGCTAATTTGCGCGGTCATCGTATGGGTAAGAACACGTTGAAAGCCGATTACGATCCGCGCCGACCAGCTCAAAGATTGTTGTCTATGGTTTCCATGCATTTAAATGGGCATGTCGGAAAGCGGGTTCCTGCTTTTTCTGTGGGTTTCCCCATTCAAATGCATAGTAACATTCTTTGCGCCGGTTGGCGCTAGTCAGAATCGGCATTCTACGTGTTTCTTACCCTATGAGAATAGCTGAACTTATATCGCCCATTTTTTGTCGTGTTTGCTTTTGTCTGAAGGGTCTTATGAAAGAAAAAAGTTGCACGAATAAAAATAAAATTCCATATTATTATTAGATTTTTTCTAATTTTGAAATTAAATCAGGCGTTTGACAGGAATCAGTTGTTTGATGAATGATACGATTCACGGAATGCTGATAGTAAATAATAAAATGATATGTTTTATAACAGATGCAGCGGTTACAGTAGTTAAAAAGGTAATAATGAATTGTATCATTATACTAATTCAAGTTCAATAATATAAGGACCACGTCGTCGTCTGTGTTAAATAACTTTAAACTGAAATCAACTTAAAGTTATGCATAAAATCTCGAACATATTATTTATATTCCAAGGCGGGACGAAGTTTGACGGGTCGGCTAGTTCAAAGCTATATTATTATTATAGATTACGCAATAGTTTCGTCACGTGTATTGGAGAAAGTAGGTTGGGTTGGGTATACCTACCTACGTATATATTATTATTCATACACGCTGCACCGGACCACCTCGCGGTGTATGTATGTTTATTGTATGAAACGATGTCGTCAATAAATTAAATTTTTACAAAAATTGTTAAGAAAAGTTTGAGATGTACTGCTATGATGTATGTATTTTTTATAGAAAAATAAATTATCTAGTTGTAGCGTTTCGGCGTTTTTCGATATTTTTATAAAATTCTGAAATATAGGCACTGAAACTCGTAAATTTGTCATAAAAAAAATATTTTTCTTTATAAAAAAAGTTTGAGAAATCCTGGAACTTTTTCATTAAATTATATTTTAGATATTGTATTTTTCTATATACATACACAATTTTAGGGTTCTAGATTTTATGGTTTTCGAGATATATGGAAAAATTAAATAAAATTCAAAGGTTGATAACCCCTGACTGAAAAAAAAATTCAAAATTCTGAGTATACAAATTTTGTATGCTTAAAATATTCAATAGTTTCTGAAATTTTAGGATCTGTGCATCAAGCGAATCAAAAGTTACAAAGAGGGGACGGATACACACACATACACGTTGGAAAAGTGCCCCTCACCCCCTACCCTCTAATTAATGATATCTTTTGAAAACGAAATAGTATAATTTGACTCTTTCTGAAGAAATCATTTTTTTGAAATTTCGATAAAACCAGTTTTAAACTTTTTAGGAGGCACTTAAAAATCATCCCTTTTTATATGTGCCCTTTTTCGTCCCTTTTAGTCAAATTTTGGAAAAATTGCCAAATACGCTAACACTCATTTCTATAGAAGAATTCATATGCCAAATCTCAAGTTCGTACCATGTCTAGTTTCCGAGATATTCGCATACTTTGAAAAACATTCAACCCTATTTTTCACCCCCTTAGGGGTGGAATTTCCAAAAATCCTTTCTTAGTGGAAGGTTTTGTATTGAGACCTACCAGATTTCCAAATTTCACTTCTCTACGATTAGCCGTTTGGGCTGTGCGTTGATGAGTCAGTCAGTCAATCAGTCAGTCAATCAATCAGTCAGTCAATCAGTCAGTCAGTCAGGCACTTTCCTTTATTATTATAGATTACACCGTGAATATTGAAATATATTTTCAACCAGCAGCAAAACTGGCGCATAACAGGCATTGGAAAGTATCATTAATTCTATGATTGTCCTATAAATTAATTAAGTCCCAATTTTACTTTACCATGGTAAAACGTGCACGTTTGTGACTGAGGGCAATTTTGAAATTTATTTTCTTTCCGTAACGACAGTGGCAACTTCTAATCAAGTGTCATTATATTTCGCCAATATAGTATTTAACGAATAATATAAGTATGAAATTTTTTTGATTATTTGGATCGGTTTAGTCAAAAAAAATCACGTGGGGTTAAAGTGCGACTTTAGTATCATCACTCTTTATGCCATCCAACCTAAAATGAAAATTTAAATAAAGTGCCTTGAAAAATGAGACTTAATAAGTAATTTTTTGAATTATAACTGGTCCAGTTTTGAAGAAAGAGTACCTACGCTAATAGCCGATTTGCACAGAAGAAATGTACTTTTAAAGAGGAACATTCACAAACAGAAAGGGTTTATTCACGAAACGGTCTAAATACAATCTAGTTGCGATGTTATTCAAATCCTAGCCCTTTCAGACAGCATTCATTTTTACCAAAATCAGTGTAGATTATAAAAAAAATATTTGAAATGGGCTTGAGTGATAAATATTTATCGTTTCTAAGTTGACGAATGAAATTCAATATCAAAACGGAACGAAACCATACGTTTAACCTGAAATATCATCCACATGAACTTATTAATAAAAATTATTACCTATGCCTTCTAAATGTCAATCAAGTTGAGCTCTGCCAATTATTGTTAATGGCAGTAAAATACATTTTTTATTGCATTGTTTTCTTTTTTATTATGGAATATAAACCTTACGAACTTTATTATTAAATGCGATGTCCCTCAGAGGACATCAGATTTCGTGACCAAGATAACTTTCTCTTACTTCATTATTTGGATTATGGTGTGAACCTTTTAGATTCTTACAAGAAGCCAGCAAATGTATCATAGTTAAAAAATTAAAATATATCAACATTTCCTCAACGAAGTCTCAACAAATTTTAGAGATCACATTTTTTATTATGTTTTTTTTTTTTGTAAAAAGATCTCCAACGAAACAAAGGTCGACACAAAGTTACCTGTCAATGTGGTTTAATAACATTCATGAAACACTTATTCATGAATGATATTTAAAACGAGTTTATATGAATAATAATTTTAGACCTTTACTTAAAATTTCGATTGATTTTGTGTACATTATGATACCTATATTATACCTTAAGATACATTAAAATTATACACAGATGAAGGCAACACTCCTTGTGAATATTCGTTCCAAGAATTCAAATTCGCGTATTTCTTAATTCATTTTCTTTGAACCTCAAGTGGGTTTTGTCAATACCTCTTTAACGCCCACAAGAAAATCCTGGCAAATCCTGCGAGGCAGCGGGTGGTGTCGGCTTGTATTCACTTAAAATTCTCCTCTCTCTTCATTCTATTGTGTTCTTCTTTACTCCATTTTCCTCCGTTTTTTTATCCGCAAAATCATTATCTCCCTCGTCATTGTTTGGTTGACTCGATTAAGGTCTCTTATTGAATATCACCGTTAATTGTTGAATATAAAATTGTAACCTTATATTTTTCCTCCGTAATTTAAATATAACTAAAAAGGTTACATTTATTTATAAAGAATAAATTGCTTTTGAAGAAGAGGGAGTGTTTGGTATTATTTTTCAACCCATTTTGCCATATCCGTAAAGCCTAGCTCACAATGGTTGAGTATTTTAGTCGAGTGGCGAGAAATATAGTGCTTTAACGTGTCTGAACACCTTGGTCGAGAAATGTAGCCAGTATATGGCCAAACCATTCCCCTTGTGTAAGAAATGACAAAAAAAAGCCAGTGATTTAGTGGAATTAATCAATTTTTTTCCATTTTCTTGGTCACTGGCCGTGGGGGTGGGGGGAGCACTGAACGCATATGTGAACCTATATAAATAATTTAAAACCATAGAAAATAGTACTTATTCTATGTACAATATCATCATACCATAGATTTTTAATGAATAAAGGTGCGTTTATACCAAACGGACATATAACCACAGCTGGAAAATAGAGTATTAGTTCTTGATCGTTGATACAACACCACCTATATAAGAAGGCCTTAGCGCTGGCGGCCATTTTTTCCTCTCGCGTCACCAGGCCGCCGGCGTGTAGACAGATATCAAAGCGTACAGGTAAGTACATACATATATTGGCAAGCGAATGCTGGGCCTCACGATGTGACGCAGCACTAAGGCCTTCTTATAGGTGGTGTTGTCGTTGATAATATGGTCACCAAGGAAATAAATAATTGTCATCGCCCATTAATTACTTGTTATTTCTATGGTGTCCAGTATAACGAGAATGAAAGTAGGTACATAGGTACCTACTCTAACTCCAGCTCCAGCACTTTGTTCGTTTTGTTTAAATGCATTTTAATACGTAATAGTTTCAACAATAAAGAACTGCTCGGCTATAGCGTAAACAATATTTGGTCAAGTAGCGTGTAGTGTTGCTACTAAATTACTCGCTACTCGATCCAGTCTGAACGAGGCTTGAAGGAGGAGCTACACAGTTTTTTCCAATGCGACCTTGATTTCTGAAACACGAGTGCTTAGAGCGTGTTGTTCCAATAATACATTTTAAAATAACTTATTTTTATTTAAATATTTTTTATTCTGTAAATAAAAAATTACTGGCCGATACAAAAAAAATGTTGTAAAAATATGCTTGTTTTTGGTATCCGTAAAAAAATCTAAATACCTACCTAACAAAATATGAAACAATATAAGTTCTATTGAAACTTCGCATTATGGATTTCTATTCCTTTTAAAAAAAAAACATTTTATGGATCAAAGTATCAATCAAAGTATTTTTAAATGTAGTTCCAATTTTAGTATATGTACTGCCGAATGAATCGTAATAAATTTGTATAGGTACACATTATGGAAAATTTGAAAAAAAAAGTGTTTTGGATCGCGAAATCGGATAATTTAATGAGCAAGTGGACGAGTTGGCTAAGTCCGCCTGCAGCTCGGGCTTACCTACGGTTCTTGATGCCACTCCCGTGGGAGACGTTGATCGTGCGCTGAGAACTCGTTGCAGGAGTAGGTGGGAGCAATTATGGACCATTGATCCAAAAGCCTCACACTACAAATATATACAGCCATCGTTGCCAAGCGTCCCCTGGTTTTTGAACAATGAAGGAGTCTCCAGATTTGTGATCTCAACCATATGCCGCATCAGAATAGGTCACACCTGTTTAAATTCTCATTTACACCGGATCGGAGTGTTGAATTCCCCGTTGTGCTCATGTAAAATGGAGGAGGAAACTCTTGATCATGTTCTGTTTAATTGTCCTCTTTTTGATAACACATTTTTAGTAAACGGTCTCCATAGTTCAAAAATTCTATTTCCGGTAAATACGAAGTTCTTATTGGCCCAACAATCTTTCAAACTTAATATACTTATCGCTAAGACTCTCCAATTGAATAATAGAAAAATTTGATTAGGTACCTCAAAGCTTCTTAAAATTTACGCGTGAACTCGATATTCTTAACATATAGCTGAATCACTCGAAAACGAGTGCAGAGCTAAAAAAAAACTTCATAACTTGACTCAATAAAACGTATGTAGTTATTATAGGATTTATAGGCACACATTTTTCTTTTGAATATATCAAAAACATATTGGTAACTTTATTCCTAGAAAACCCATAGATTATGAAAATCCATGGAATACTTACTTTTAACTTACTCTTTGACTCAAGTTTTACAACACTTTGTAGGTATATCAGAGACAAATTAGTTTATGAATTAGGTCCTGGGTCACCCTATGGTAACAGGGTTGCCAGGTGTTCGGTATTTTTGCACCGTGTTCGGTGTTCGGCATAACAAAATACCGAACCGGTTCGCATAGCACTTAGTAGCATATAACCATATTTCTAAGGAAAGATCTTTGACCCGAGCCATTTGAAATTATCAACCATCAACCTTAAAGTCCAAGATCTTGCAGACTCAGTGTCTGTATAATATTAACAATAATACTATGGGGTTATTTTACTGTTCATTTATACCAACTTAAATTTTAACTAAGATAAAGAGAATTTATCTGGTAATGTTTCAAAAATGAGATAGTGACCATACCAACCTTCTAAATGAGGGGCAATTATTTTAAAAGAAACAATTGAAGTTCTGTTAGTTTGAGTTCATAAATATATTTTTATTACGCTCAGCTTCTCTGCTATAAATCAAATATTTTGTTAAATTCGATAATATCGAAACGATAGTGAAAAAAGATTCGACCTACATACTTACCTACTTTGTTTTTTGGAATTAATTCTTTTATATCATTTTGCTCTGTCAAATTCAGTCTGTAAAAGATATTTTTTAATGTTGTGCTTCGTATAATTGTATTAATATAATATATAATTCTATAAATAGAATTTTATAATTTTTGTACAAAAATTATAAAATTCTATTTATTTTTTTTCTATTTTAAATATCTAGTTTAAAAAAAATAAAGATGAAAAATCTAACCTATTTTTCGCAGTGTTGGTTTTTCTTTGTTTGCTTAATTTACAAATTGCTTACACGTTGCTTTAAAAAAATATGTATTCTTAAGCTGTCAGTATACTCGGTCTCCACTTGTCAACCGGTTACTTCTATTGAGTATATTATATAGTATGCCGCAACATTTTTACAATCTTGACATGCGAGAGTTTTTAAATGTCGTTTGCTCCACTTTTTGCCGTGACTTCTTTCTTTAATGCATACCAAGGCCTTTTTCATCGTCTTTTGGCCATTGGATCAGCATCACAACGCTTCGAAGGACAATTCAAGGTCCAATGTTTTGACATTCTCCTGGTCTAGTTGGCTATAACTTGGCTACGTATTTTGCTAGTTGTTTAGTTTTTGAAGGAGCCTCAGAAAATCAACGATGGATGTTAGTCTTTCAAAATATAGATAAAAAGCACTCAGAAGTGGGTACAAATTAGCATATATCACGTTCTCTTAGATATGAGAACTGTATTTTTTGTGGTATATTAATGCTTTTGGGAGTATCAATTTTTAAAAATCATATTGATTTTTTTAACATTAATAGATAAAGTTAATCTTAATGAATTCGATAACAGTTAACTTTTTAAAGCTCGGTACTCACTCGCGCCGCGAACGTGTATCGTTACATCAATTTTATGAAAAGGATGCACGTGTTCCGCTCGCGTTCGCTTTTCGAATCACTTAGACACTTTTAATCTTTCGATTAAATTGATGCAACGTCACACGTTCGCAGTGCAAATGAGTACAGGGCCTTACTTTAATCATGTAGATTGATTTTGTTTGTCCGTCAGAATTAATTATTCATTTGCGTTACAATAAAAGCAGTATCTAATCATTTAGCATTTCATATGTTTAAGAATATTTTTTCATAAAAATATTCTTTACTATTTTTGTAACAAAAAGGATCGGTAGGAATGGATTGAATCATATTTTTCTCACAAAATAATTTTCCAATATTTCGTATCCACAAAGGTACTACATGTAGGATATGAACGTAATCGTGTAACTCTGAAACATGATAATATTTTATGAATATTAATGAGTCTAACCGCCGAAATCCACGTAACTCTATTATTGGTTCTCATACAACACGATCGGAATGAATATTCCTTACTTCTTGTGTATGTACATACAATAATAATAATATATCAGATTATTACATCTGCCTCTTCCTACTCTCCCAGATAAATACAATTTAAACAGCGGCGTATCCACGTATTTACCCACATTACGGTTTTCTCTATTTATTTACCATAAATTTCAACCTACTTCAGCCAATAAATCATACTTCTCTGTTCGCCTTAATCCGATATTAATCGATCTATGTTGTTACCTAAATAATATAGGAAAAAGCTTTACGAGTCCAGACTTAAGATTTTCCAACTCTAATGTGCAACGACAGATATCACCTTGTCACTTGCAATTTAAAGATCTTCCTTTTCAGAAGTTACTTGCACCGACGAGCACGTCAAAAAGTGCAAATCGTCTTGCTGCGCCCCACAGTCATCCAATCTAATCCAAACTCCCGTTACACCCCACTTAGGGGCATAGGAGGGCAATAAGAGCTCTCCATTGCGCTCGATCTTGCGAAATGTTTATGACCTCTCCCCACACCATGTCCAAATCCCTCAGCTCTGCTTCAAAAGAGCGGAACACGGTATGAAAGTGTCTTAGGGACCCTGATGCGAGGAAATGTCATTCGGCATCCTTAACACATGTCCCAGCAAAGTCTATCTCCTCTCTATAATGGTAGAAGTGATGGGCATACGCTTGATGGTGCGGTGATACCATCTTGTACCCAAAATTCTCCTGAGGCACTTCGTTTCAAAAGGGGAGACTTTTTTGCCTGGGCTTTGGTCAGATGCCAGGACTTACGTACACCCATACAGGAGAATGAGCAACACATACGCATCAAACAGTTTGCATTTCGTCTCGACACTAAACGCCGACGCTTTCCACACTTTGGTCCCACAGACATAGCTAAAATTATTCAAATAAACTAGATGACCTGTTAAGTTTGTATCACCTTCATTCCAAACCTATCTACTTCATTTGCAGCCAATTATAATCACAAAACAATGATCCTTTGTTGTTACAATATATCTAACAGGTAGGAACACTAAGTATAAGAAAATTAAATTGTTTGTTTTTTCTGCGCTCCTCGCAATTATTCCATATTTTTGTAAGAGTCGATGTAAACCAAACGAACATACAGCCAGAGTTGGAAAATAGAGTATATTTTCTTGATGATTGTCTTGATATGGTCACCAAGGAAATGACAAAAAAATAACTGTCTAATAACTTAGAAATGGTATGTCGTTGGAAGAAGCGAAAGAAGTGTGCTTGGATAGAAAAGAGTGGAGGTCCGTTCTCTCTGCCTACCTACCCCTTACGGGACACGGCGTGATGGGTAAAACAAAAAAGTTTCCATTGTGTCCAGTATCAACCATCAAAAAAGAATGCTCTATTTCTAGATTTGGCTGCATGTTTGTTTGGTGTAAATGCACACTACACACTTTCTGTTCACACAGTTTTATATTAGGTATATAAGATAAGTCAGTATAATCTGTTTCTATGTTATTGATTCATATGTATTGTCATGACTGTGACCTCTCAAAATTGTAAAAAAATCTCATTTGGGTGAAAAATAAGCCATTAAAAAGTCTGAAGGTTTCCCCGTTGGCGCGGGTCCTCGTGGAATTTTTCGAGCGCGGGCTATGAAGTGTTAATAATATTTAAACTATGACAGAGTTTGTAATTGCATTGTTTTTTTACATATTTCAGGAAAAAACATGTAGTAAACAAAATTCTTTAGATAGGTACCTATGAAAATTTTAATTTAACAAAAATGAGTGTGGTAAAGCAAATCGTTCAGATGTGATTTTAAACGACAATATACTGTCATTTTTTGGATAAAATTAGATTATACGCACTTGTATAAAGAGGACCGGGGATTCGAACCCTCGACTTTTTATACGTCGATGACAAAATTATTCAGCAACGGCTGTTGATCACTTTTTACTTCCGATTAGTTAAACCGCAACTGAACGTATAAAAAACCAATTAGTTTGATCTCTAAAAATTCTAAAGAAAAAGTTTTTTTTTCTTCTATAGATGAACATACAAATTACAAGCCGGAAGATCTTGTAAACATATATTTGCATATTTACCCCGCAAACAATGTTGAGACTTCCTACAACAGTTTCCTATTTCATGTTATCATAAACGATAAAAAATAACAAAAGGAATAGAAAAAATGTTATTTTACGCGTATGTTATAAATTTGCAATTTAAATTTTATTAAATATTATACGAAAATACAATTGAAATATTATATCTCAAATTATATTTTAATAATATTTCAATAATAATTAAGGTTTCAGCATAAATTTATAGCATGAAGAATAATGATTTTTCTTCATATAATTTATTTTGTAATTTTTTATAAGTATACGATGTTAAATACTAAGGTGATTATTACTGATTGAAAGGTTCCACCTTACTATAAAAATTATTCCTTAAAGTTTTCAGTTGTGACAAAAATACTAACAATATCTTCATATTCTATTAGTATCCCAAATATATTATAGTATCCCAGAAAGTACGACTAAGCTAAAGTCCAGAGATAAACATCTTTAGGGCTATCCAAATACCTCAACATATATAAGGCTATTTTTGGGGCTTGGGTAAAATTTTAGAATAAAGTACTTGAAACAAGATATTCTAAGATAAGGCAATTCAAAAAACTTTTATTCCATACTAGCCGGCGCGGCGTGGCGTATGTTACTTCGATCGATGCGGCTTTTCGAACTTATTGAAATTAGTGATAGTCTGTATTATACTCTCTCACACAAATTATAAGAAACGTGATCCGCAAATTGAACAACTTCTCTTTTTTATATATTACTAGCTTTCCCGACAGACGTTGTCCTGTGTTCTTAATCAGAGGCGGCCCGTTCATATTATGTGAATACATAATTATTTCGATTGCGAGAATATATTATACGTGCGCAGACATTCGTCCTCGCCTATGATGTACCGATGCTACGTGAGCACATTTTGAAAGTGCCCGATGATTATTTTGTTGACTTTGTATGACAATTTTATAGAACGTTCGAAACGGTGGAGTAAGTGGGATGGGCTACTGTAAGAGCGGCAATTACGTATGCGAGGAAACTGAGGTGCAGTAAACAATAATGTTGTTTTTATAGATTTTTCATAGATGGCGGAAGTGTCGCAGGAAATCCGTTCCATACTAACTTTAATATTATATTTTATTTCTTATCCATTTATCAACTTTTTATTAGTTATTCTGTTATCCGGGCCGGAGAAGAATCCAATAAATCAAACATCGGAAGAATCTGTTCAGGCGATCTCGAGTTATAATTGTTCGCACTAACCCGACTTTAATTTATATTATAAGATATATTACGTGACAAACAGAGCAACGCTACCACATTTCAGGTTCGAACAATCAATACCCGTCGTGTGCATACTACTTTAAAGAAAGACTTTTTCATCGTTTAGCGGGCTAAACCCATTTTTGCTTGATTATCTTTCTATGAGAATTTCTGTTCTAATCTGAGAATGGTCATTTTTATGCTAACTTTAGTTCATACATTGTAGAATGTTGTACCCTCAGATGATTTATTTTGATTAACCGTATAGAAGCATTTGAAATAAGACTTCACCTTATTAACCTGCGTCTATAGAATATGCTGATATGGACACTAACACGGAGGTGTTGCGAAGACCTGGACAAGAAAGTATATACCTACTAGTTAGCCATAAGAATTTTTCAGAAACGTTTTTTGTGTTTTATTTGTATGTACAGTAATTTAAATAAAATAATTGATTATGAACTTAGAAATAAGTCACCTGTGACCATGCAGGACCTGTGACCGCGAAACTAGTTAGGTTATTAAACTTGTGGAAAAACAAATCAATTGTTTTATTTAAATTACTGTATTTAAATAGTTCCACCAAGAATGCACGTTCAATTTGTTAATTTTATTATTTATTTTGTATGTATTTACAATAAAGACATATAGAAAGGTACCTACAGGTATGTATTCTGCGGGTCAATAGCTATGTTCAGAATTGCGGTAAAATATTTTAAGACGCAAAGTTAACAGTACCTTATAAAATGACCGTGAGGTTGACCACCTCACGTCCTTAAACCTCAACCGGTCAGAAAAGGCACCATAAGCCTCGGACGCCTTTGAGCGCAATGGAGAGCTGTTGGTGCCTCCCTATGCCCTTACGTGGGGTTTAGGCCTCCTGCATTGCGGGTTGGTTTGGAGGGTGTCTGCGGCGGGCTTGATTTGTGTGGGATCGGCTTTTTGGTTTGATTGCTTCGATCGAACTAGAGGGCTGGTTTTGTGCAGGTTGGGTTTGCTGCGGATTTGTCTCCTCCGGGCTGGCTTGCGGTATTCTGGGGGCCTTAAAGGGAGAATGTATGTATGTATGTATAAAATTACGGTGTCAATTACCGCTTTCTAGGAAACCAATACTTTTATTTAACAATGACAACGATAAAAGTAACATTGTGCCCCGCTATATTATATTCCTAGGAATTCCTACAAACCATATTCCTAGGAAATGGGAGCTTTACAGAATACAACGCACTGATTTTGTTCATGGGTTAATGAGCTTTTTTCTGTGAATTGCTCTCGACTTTTTTATGAAACCATTACATAAATCATTATTATATAGTTTTTTTTAGTGAAAATGCGAACTTAATGCATCTAAGAAAGTCGGGTTTGTACGAATACTTATAACTCGAGATTGGCTGTACGGATTTTTATCATTTTTAGTTTATTGGATTGTTCTTTGCTCCGGATAACATAATAACTAATAAAAAATCGGAAAATGGATAGCAAATAATAAAAAGTGTAGTGTTAAAGTTAGTATGGAACGAATTTCAACACAACAACGCCATCTATGAAAAATTCTATTGAAAACGATTTTTATTTAGGTACCTGACAACCATTGACATTCTTCTTCTTTGAGTCACAATCCTAGGATTGGTCTGCACCAATCATGCTGACTCTTCTTCTCCACTCCTCCCTGTCACTGGCCAACCTTTTCATTTCTTGGTAGGTGCTGCAGCGTATGTCTCCGATCACCTGGTCTATGTGGTTATCCCTGGGGCGGCCTCTGTGGTTTCTGCCTTCAATCATTCCTTCGACGATAGTAAAGAGCAGACCCGGGTGCCTGATGTTATTGACATTAAATATATTGAAACGCAGATTTTTGATGGATTTTTTAAAGAGTTTTTCTGATTTGTTAAAATTGAAGCGCATTTAATTTTAATTAAAACGAGATAAGTGAATAAATATAATTTTCAGTTTGTCTAAGTGAGTGGTTTAATATTTGTTACACTTTACGGAATTCGGATATAAAATAATATGTGGATTAAAACAGTTGCATCGCTCGGAATGAAATTGGTTAAAAGTAATTTTTATCATTCCTTTAAATTTTTATGCAATATTGATAGTTATACCACAGGTCAACGTCTATCGGGAATGCTAGTTTCAAATTAAAAAAAGCGTCTACCCGTGGCTTACTATAACAACAGGTAGGTAAAGATCTGTTCAAATATTTTCGGTGAGTTACGTTTGTAAATAAACTAGAACAAAACAAATATTTTCTGTAACAATATGTACCCATATAGGTACAAGTACATATACCGGAATTTCATTCAAACGGGACACGTGCTTCGTAGCCAATTTCTTAAGACTACTCAGAGTAATATTACTGATAAATCTATTTTAGATGATATTATTTATCATTGTGATTTTTACATCTTCAATACATATTACATAATATCTCATTTCGTTGGAGGAAGGCTTACTCAATCGATTCTTTTATCAGAAACGAATGAATGAACAAAATACTACCGCGAATATATATATAATTAAGTAAGATGTTAGAGCGTTAAACTTTTTTAAGCCTTTGATTTATGATGGTTTTCGGTGGTTGTATGAGCTGACCATTAGCGTTGAAGGATATCAAATAATGAACTTGAGAAACGTTTCATAATCTACAACGCTCCGAATTTCCAAAACAATCATAATTCAACTAAATAAATTAATACAATCTACAATGAAGAAATATCTATTCCGAGGAACACCATCCTATAAAATCTGGATAAAAAATGGGACAATTCTATACTTGGTTTACAAAGTACTTCATTCGCTGACTACGTTTCAAGTCATAATATACACGTAGCGATTTTATATTAATTTCTTGTGTGAACATACGTGATTTTCGTTACTGGGGTACAGAACTTCATACATTCCATTTATATTAGCTAAATAAATTTATACAAAATATGTGTGAAACATTATCGCCTTTCGTGAGAAGAATAAAAATTTTAACATAAATTTATTACAGAGAGTTTAAAAAGTTTAATGTTATGATTTTTTCGTATTAAATATTCATTGCGTCCGTGTAGGGGTGGAGTTGTTAATTCTATCTCTAAGATTGCGTCGTTCCAAGAACTTTGTAACAAGTCTGCTCCACAATATTATTCTCTCGTGGTTAATGTGCGTACTGCGCCATCAAGAAACTTTCACCGCGTGCTAATGTGAAGGCACACGGAAATATGGTGAATAATGTAACATCGGCGTCGCCCCAATACGGTGGGTGTGGTATATCGTCAAAATCTTTTCGTTGTCACATCTCTTATGAGCCAAATGGTCGTATGCGTACCAGGACAAACGTTCGAATCTCGCGAAGTTTCATCATACTTTATACAAACAAGTTTTTTTTTTTAATTCAAACTACTAGTCACAACTTATAGCTGTTCACAAGCTATACATTGTTCAAAATTAGTTGACAAATATTCTAATCCTCGAAATTCCAATCGTGGGATTCTTGTGCATATCGAAAAATCCCTAACTGCCGACAAGACTTAATAACTTGTTATGACTAAAAATATTTTTGAAAAATTTAAGGTGATTCTGTGTGTATCTTTTTCGAAAAGAAACAAAAATATTGCTATTTAGATAATTTGTGAACGTTGGAAACGTAAGGTGATCACATTAAGTCATTCGCAGAAGATGATCGACAGCCCTTATTGTCATTCAAATTTAAAGTAATCTATTAAAAATCACACAATTAAGATAGTAATACGTACATTAACATTCATACAATAAGATAATTTTACTGATAATTAATTTTGGGAGAAAGTAATAAGTTTCTATAATTATCTAATATAAATTTTAAAGAGGCTGTCTTTATTTAATTGATGACGATGCTTGAAATCAATTTTGATATTTTCAAAAATTAATAACAAAACATAATTTAATAATATGAAGAATTTCAAACAGATTTTAAAATTCTGTTAAAAAATTGGTAAAGTTAAATTGTATAGTGGAAATAAAATACGCACTAAACACCATAAATGAAAAAAATGAGTTGAGTATGAGGAAATGTTCTATAAACCATTGTCAATAGCCTAAATATTGCACTAAGTCCATATCGATGATCCAAAGGCGTAAAAAAACAGATCCAAAAATCATCATAGTACTATTTTTGTATGGGGGAAGAATCAGTTTTATTGGATTATCTCAAAATGAAGTTTTTGGCGTTTAGTGCGTATTTTATTTCCACTATACGTTTTACCGTAAGTGGGAATTCTTATGTTGCTAACTAAAAAAGATTCTTTCGATTTTAATAACGTGTTGACATAGCTAATTTTAATTAAACTAGCAGTGTTTAACCACTTGAAAATAAATTTAAGCACAAGGATGAAAGTCTGTGTTCTGCTTGTGATAATATTATAAGCTTCATCGCTTGTCTACGTAAATATTAATAAATGGTTGAAATAAATCTAGCTTAGTAAAATGTTAGGGAAATGGAACTCACTCTCAATAGCGGGATTTGTAATGAGAATCTGCCACGATATTACCAACTTAATGGGACACCAACCTAACTACATTTTGTTATTTAGAAAATTATAATTTAATGTAATTTGTGTTCTACTTCTTGTAACTTTACTCCTTATGTGGTTGCCGCGACGTTGCTCACACTTTTCCACAAACTTACAGCCGATTTCATAAAAAATAAAGGAGACTTTAAATTTCCTTTAAAAAATATCGCGTTTCATAACAACAAAATGACACTTTATGTTTAAGTCCCGTTCTTGGGACTTTAAGTCGACTTTAGTGTAGTTCAATCTTTTGCCGTCGGAGTTCATAGAAAATTTCGTGGCGCTTACTACCAGCTTTCTCTGTCACAAAGATGAACATTTGTATGCGGTAACACTGTGGACAAAAATGACTAAAATAGGGTGGAAAACATGATAAAACGGGAACAATATTATTGGTTACAGATTTCGGTTACTAAATCATAAACCATAATAATAAATTAACACAAAAAACGGCACTTTGATGCTGTACTGAGAAATGAAATTGACAGATCAACAGAAATTCCGCGAAATTATTCGTAAACAACCTATGTTTTCCATAGATTTTCATGGTAACAATACCAACTGCTACCAACTTTCAAATATTTTTTTTGACATTTCAAACTTTAGCTAAAGTACGCGGGAATATTTTTTATGAAACCCGTCGACTTAAAGGAAACTTTAAATTTTAAACGTTCCTTTACCTAATGTGTTCTTTTGCGCTTTTTATGAAACCGGCTGTTAACGTAGGTTTTTATCATGTTAAAATATATCCATTTTTTTCTAATAAGTTGTAGAATGAACCTAATAATTAAATTACTATCAAAATTCAAAAGGAAACCTAACGGTTAAATTGCTCATTGAAGTGAATGCACATCGGAGAGATTTTTCACCATTATAAAAAAGATTTTTCTTCAATACAATCTCGAAACACCTTTTACGTAATTCTTAAAGTGTTTTCTTTATAGAGGCATTAATGTGTGGGAGAGATAAAGCGAGTTTATTGATTTGAAAAATAAACTCCATAAATTTGTATTTAATCGTGCTAAACTTAAAAACCTTCACGTTATATTATTATAAATCTTATTCTAAAAAAAAATGCATGGTGAAATATATATTACATACGGTGGTATTTAATGTTTTATTACTGGTTTCTATCGATAGAAAATTGGCAAACCAACGTTTTAAAACCAATTTTAAGGACTTAAAACTAGGGGGACCATCAACACAGAAAACAAAATAAATGGGTCAGGACAATGTAATGCATCTGGTGCGACCTTTTTGACCGAGAGATTTAAATAGTTAACATCTAAACCTCTAGCCTGGTGTATTTGACTCAGGGGATTCTAAGCCCAAAGAGTTACGGACTAGACTCACCCGAGGTACTCTAGTCCGCGTCTGTCTATTTCATTTCTTTCCCCTCCTCAACAGCTTAGTCCATAAACCCACATTTCCTTTTCCATCCAGAATTTCTTTCTACCGCTCCCCTTTCCCTTTTTCTATCTCTCAAAACGGTACCTAATGACTAGAAACGTGATCGTGGTTCAAGTGTTTACGCGTGTTCACAACGAACTAGAAACATGTTGTCAAACAACTCTCAATAAGATAATATGTCATTGTGCGTTTACTTTTTTAATACGAGTACATTCTTTCAAGGTAATCTCTAATATAAATAAAATTCGGGTTAGTGCGAACACTTATAACTCGAGATCGGCTGAACAGATTCTTTCAATGTTTGATTTATTGGATTCTTCTCCGCTCCGGATAACAGAATAACTAATAAAAAGTAGAAAAAATGGGTAAGAAATGATATAAAATTATAATATTTAAGTTAGTATGGAACGGATCACCGCGACGCGCCAACGCCATCGTGGATAGTCCCCTCTCATTCCCGCATACGTGATTGCCGCTCTTACAGTAGCCCATCCCACTTACTCCACCGTTTCGAGCGTTTTAGAAAATTTTCATGGAAATTCAACAGAATTATCGGGTACATTCATGTCGGTACCTACTTCATAGGTGAGGTAGAATGTGTGCGCGCGCATAATATCTCACGTTGTTCCCGCCTGAGCTTTGAATACGAATGAAATATGGAAATATGTTTTAGAAATATTTTAACATTATTATTTTATAAGTAGCTTTATCGGATTAATTATGTATTTTTGTACACATGAAAATGATCCTAATATAGTCGTATAGGAATTATCTTCATACCTATGAGGTATATTTTATTATTAATAATAATAATAATAGTGTTTATTTTTCGATTAAATAAAAATACATTCTTAAAATTAACTTAACAATTAAACATTTCGAAAAATCCCACAAGGCATAGCCTGTTTGTGGGTGTAGCATAATGAAACAACATTTTAACAAAATCAATATCTAGAGCTCCTTGTCTGGAAGAACTAAGGTAAAAATAAACAACAGATAATAAATCAATTAAATGAGTACTTAGTTTTTAAAAAAACAAAAAAAAAAAAAAAAAAAACACTTGATTAAAAAAAGGTCTTAATTAAAAAATAATAATAAGTAATAATAACAAATCAAATATTGAAAATATTAAACGCCCTATAATAAATAAATCCACAAAATAATCGCTGGTAATATAAATACCCTATACAACTATAAAACTATAAAACCAGACACAACAGCAATGACCACAGGATTTTGAGAAACTTTACTTCAAATAGACAGCAATGTCCAATCCCCGCAGCCACAGCTTGATGTGCTTGAGGAACGTTAGGTACTTGTCCTTGCTTCTCAGACCCTCTGGGATGTCGTTGTATAGTTTAGGGCCAATATATGATGGTTGCTTTTGAGCGTGTCTACTTCTGCATAGCGGAACCACAAACGTGTTTCCCAACCTAGCACTAGCCCGTCTTTCAGTGTTTATTCGATTAAAAATCTCCGGCTTTTTGTAAATTAGTTTAAGCATTTGGAGAAAGTATAGCTTATTGAGATCAAAGAAACCGCTTATCTCAAATAATTGTTCTGTATTGAATCTTCGAGTTTTCCTATAAATTAACTTAAGAGTGGTCCTTTGCACAACATTGAGTGATCTTTTATGTTTGTGATATGCCCCTCCCCATGCTAGTATTCCATAAGTGAAAGCAGATTGTGTTAAGCTAAAGTAGACCATTCGGATCGTTTCCATTCCGATAGTTTCTCTCAATCTCTTATACAGATAAAACTGTCTCCTAATTTTCCTAGTCAAGTAATCTAAATGACGAGTCCAATTTAATTTGGAATCTATATATACTCCTAAACACTTAACGTTTTCTGTTCTTTGGACCTCTTTGCAACCAGTGCAGCGTTCGTTACAAGATTCGTCATGGAATCTCAATACAATACAGTCTTTAGGGGCTTTGCGTATAGTTAGTGAGTATGGAATGTAGAAGGTTTTATCACAATTAAGTGATAGCAAATTGTTTCTCAGCCAAGACTTTATTATTCTTAAAGCGTTTGATGCATTATTGTAGGCTTCCATCCATGTATCACCACATACAGTTACTGACGTGTCATCTGCAAAAGTAACCAACAACGAGGTTGCAAGGGTTATAAAGGGAATGAAAGGTGGATGTGGCGGTGGTACCGATAATATAGGAAGCGACATATTTAAGATTTATACACACTCGTTGACTAGACCAATCTGCCATATAATCAACTGTAGTTATAAAAGCGGCATCTTCCCTCAACACTGTAAAAAGGCTGCAGTGATCCCTATCCACAAGGGAGGCACTAAAACGGATATGTCCAATTATCGACCCATTTCAATTTTAAACACACTATCAAAAATAATTGAGAGTGTTACAAAAATTAGATTAATTCAATATCTGGAAAAAAATAATATTTTATCAGACAATCAATATGGCTTTAGAAATGGTCGTAGTACTACTGATGCAATATTGAGGGTCACGGAAAAGGTTAGTAGAGGAATTGATTGTGGTAAACGTGTCCTGGCAGTTTTCCTCGATCTAGCGAAGGCTTTTGATACCGTGTCTCATACTTTGTTACTTGATAGGCTCACTGATGTGGGGATTACTGGTCCCTCTCATGATTGGTTCAAAAGTTACCTCCGGGATAGAGTGCAATATACGAAAATTGGTGATGTCTGTAGTGATGAAGCTTGTGTGTCATTTGGAGTGCCACAGGGGAGCGTGTTGGGGCCAATTTTGTTCATAATCTATATAAACCAACTTTGTAACATTGGCTTGGATGGAGACGTCATAACCTTCGCAGATGACACGGCTCTGATCTTTGAGGGAAGTACTTGGTCTGAGGTTTGGGATGTCTCCGAGAGGGGATTAAGGCGAGTGAAAGATTGGTTGAATGACAGTTTGCTTACCTTGAACACTAAGAAAACACATTTTATGACTTTTAGTCTGAATAGTAGAGGTCAGCCCACTGATGGGAATTGCATGAGAGTGCATCAGTGTAGAGGGGTATGTGCTGAATGCAGGTGTGATTTTATTACTAGAGTGAGCTCGGTAAAATATTTAGGAATAATAATAGATTACAGACTTAGATGGGAGGAACACATATTGCATTTATCGAACAGATTGAGAAAATCTATCTATATCTATAGAGAGCTTAGACGCATATTGGATATAAAAGCATTGAGAGTTGTCTACTACTCTATGACCCAGTCTCTCTTGCTATACGGGATTCCTGCTTGGGGTGGTTGTACTGAGTCGATAATTGAAATGTTAAATGTGGTTCAGAGATACATATTGAAAACTCTACTAAAAAAGCCTCGAAGATACTCAACAGATGAGATGTTCAGTCAATTTCAGGTTTTGGATTGTAGGCAGTTATTTATCAAGTCCATTTTAATAGTTATTCATAGCAAAAAGTATTTTTTTAATGAGAAAGTGTCAATAGTATCGACTAGATCGGCCTTGAGAATCAATATGGAGATTCCATTCATGAGGACTACAGCTGGGCAGAGACATATGATTTTCATTGGGCCTAAAATATATAATGAAATGAGTGAGGATTTGAAGGGTGTAACTGCCGTGGTAGAGTTTAAGAGAAAGGTAACAAAGTTTGTCCTAGGTCTCGGCAGAGAGTACTATGGGTCGCTGTTAGGCTGAGGCCATGATGTTGCATGATTGTTTGTGGGGCTTGTTGAGTGTCATTATATTTATTTTTGTTATATTATATATTTTATGTGTGTTATGTGCATGTTATATGTAGATATGTGTGTTTAATTAATTTATTTATTTCAATTTTTATTTATTTTTTATTTATTATTATATTACATATATAAATATATTTTCTTTTTTTTTTTCTTATAAAGATATATGCTTGTGAAATAACTTATGACTAATGATTTACATATATTCATTCTTTCATCATTTTTTATTTTTTAAATTATATTCTGACATTATTATTATTTTTTATTATTAGGTATTACTATAATCTTTGTTTTATTTTTACTCAATTTTTTTTTATTTTTTTTTACACTATGTACAAACATAATATTGTGTACCATAGTCTTTTTACCTTATTTTTATCTATGTCGACTAATAATATAATATGTATGCTTATGTGACATCTCCTCTCTAAGACAGGCTATGCCTAGTGGAGGGAGATATGAAAATGTATCTAATGTGATTTTTTCCAATGAATAAAGAACTTATTATTATTATTATTATTATTCCCGAAACTTCTAAATCACAGAGTTCATTTATATATATTAAGAACAATATAGGACCCAATACTGTACCCTGTAGTACACCATGTTCTTCTTTTAAGTATGAGCTGTTGCACTGATTCACTTTTGTCGACTGCATTCTATCACTCAAATAGCTTTTAAGTAATGACAAACAGTTTCCATCCATTCCCACCTTTTTTAACTTATGTAGTAGTATTTTGTGATTTACAGTGTCAAACGCCTTCTTTAGGTCCAAAAATATTGACAATACGTTTTTTTTCTGCTCTAACTTTTCACTTACATATGATGTCAGCTTATACAAGGCATCTTCGGTTCCCATTTCAGATCTAAAACCGTATTGATTTCCCGAAATAATGTTTTCTCTATTAAAGAAATTTAACAAACGACGTTTGATAGCTTTTTCAAAAATCTTCGCGATCTGGGACACTAATGTAATAGGTCTATAATTGTTCATCGAGAGGGGTGAACCAGTCTTAAATATAGGAATCACTATGGACCGTTTCAGAGGAGTGGGGAAAATTCCGACGTTTAGAGAAAGATTGATTAGATAACGCAAGGGTGCCAGAATATGACACTTGGTTCCTTTCAGAATTTCGACACTTATCTCATCTGGCCCCACTGCTGTGTAATTTTTCAACTCGTCTATACAAAGACCCACTTCTCCCTCAGTTATATTTTCGAATTTGGTTAGACGATTAGATCTACTATTAATCGTATTCAGCGATGTGTCACTTCTCTCTATAACTGCGGAACAGTTCATTTCCTCCACTAAACTACTGGCGATATTTGTAAAATATTCATTGAACATGTTAGACATCGTCGAGCCATCCGTCACGATTTCACTTCCTAGCTTTAATCTATTTATGGGGGCTTTGATGACCGAATTTCTTGCCGTTATTTCATTCACAATCTTCCATATATCTTTAGCATTACCGCCTGATCGCTTAAGTTGATTCTCATAGTACGTCTTTTTACAGTTTTTAACTAGCATATTCAGCATATTTCTATAAGTAATGTATCCACCTCTCAATGTTTCATTAACAGGCAGTCCCATTCTATTACAAAAACTTTCGTGCTTCTTAAGATTGCTGTAAAGTCTACTACGTTTCTTTATAGATATAACGATTCCACGTGTGATCCAAGGTATAATCTTCCTAAATTTATTGCTATTCACTACCTTCATTGTTTTACTTTTACTGATGCAATCATTCAAGATATCGTAAAAACCTTTCATAGCCTCATTGGGATCAGTCTCATCAAACACTCCAACCCACAACTCTTTCTCCAAGAGCTCATTAAGCTTATTTATATCTACCCTATACTTAACTTGTTTGTCTTCACTGGAATTATCATTGTCGATTCTTCTCAAGTATTTGAGTCCCATAAATGTTGGTAGATGATCAGTAATGTCTGTGCAAAGGGTCGCAGTCTTAGTTTGAATTGGGGTTCTAGTCCGGATCATAATATGGTCCAAAAAACTATCTTTACCGTTAGTATTAAGCCTAGTGGTTCCATTTATAAGTGAAATGAAACCCTTCGAGTATAACATATTTAAGTAGGAGCTTTCATCTAGTGTTAAGACGTCTTTATCATGGATATTTATATTTATATCACCCGCAATGATTAAACACTCATAAGGACCTGTGTTTATTGTAGCCTCAACAAAAGTATCAAACTCATCTATGAAACCAGTTATTGAAAGAGAAGGTGATCTATAGTTTGCTATAAGAGCATACTTTCTACATTTATAAATAAACTTCACAGTTATTGTGTTAGAAAATTTCATCACAGGGCATTCATGAATGACATTAGAGAGGGTGGCATTGTTGTAAAACACGGCCACACCGTCGTGCGTTGTGTGATTCGCAATGCGAGATACAAATGTGTATCCCGGTATTTCAAAAGGAGACTCAACTGTCAGTTGTGTTTCCGTCAAGACTATCATATCGCATCTGAAGGACAGAGAATCAAGGAGCACACAAATATCATCAAAATGCTTTGACAAGCTTCTCGAGTTCAAATTCATAATTTTAAATTCACAGTCAATAAGTTCACAATTAATAACACTCATAGTTTCAAGTGAAAAGTCCATATTCGGAAATCTTTGGTAATCCTCGCAGGCCATGTCTTCCGTAATCACTCCCTTATCGGCACGGAATGTCATCCACGTCCCGTATGATAATTACATCGGATCCCTCCTGCTTCTTCATATAAATTGTGCCATTTTTTGTCCAAATGTATTTATAGCCCAATGTTCTAGCCGACTTTGCCAACCAAAGGAGGTGCCTGCTGTGAGGTGTAAGCTTTTCGTTTACATATATTTTTCCACCTTCGCAGTTAACATCCTTTGCCTGCATCTCTCCCATCTTCCTTCTGCCAGACAGCACCCTATCTCTCGCTTCCTTATTGCTAAACCTAACTGTTATTCTATGTCTCTTCGAGTGAGTATCCTTTGTAACTGTGAGTACATCCTTGGCCACTTCCCCGCATTCCATTTTCGCCAACAAAGATTGTACCACAGGCTGTAGATCCACACCATCATTGACATTGAGGCCATGTATTTGAGCCTTAAGAACCTCATCCAGTGTTGATGGAGGTGATGTTCCTTTGGGAGAGACTGACCCAATCTTACAACCAGCACACTTCCATTTCATCTTATTCATTTTTAACATATTTCTGAAATTAGTCTCATTGAAACCTGCGCATCTGAAATCAAAGCCATCTCTACACCCAGAACATACAATGCAGTCATCGCAACTTGCAGAACGTGAACACTTTGAGCAGTTCATCTCGATTCCTGTGTCCTATATTCTTTTTTATTTATACAAGTCACTCGAGGCTTCAAGGTTGCCTATAAATAGGAGCAAAACCAGTTCAAGGACACGCTAGTTAGACGGCAGCTTCCTCTATTCCTCAACAGATGTCGATAGTGAGAATGATGGGTTGAGAATTGTATATTACTGATTAATCCACCGTTTCAGAGATGGCGTAGTTGAATTATAGTATTGTTACAAGATATTCCTGGGCAAATTCGACAGAAATTTGACAGATCGCTGAAGTTATTAATTGAGACAAAAATATTAAATTCACTCACTTTTTTGAGAAGTGGTAATATTTCTAAAAGAGGTCCAAAAGTTGATGCTTCCCCTCAAACACTTGGTTTAGGTAATCACTCTGTATTTACAATTAAAAATTAATTTAAACGCCGAGGAACAAATTTTTCAACACTTTGACAAATGACCATAGATACTAAACTTTTCAATTATTATTATTGTTTGTTAATTAATATTGTTTGTTAAATTTATTTTTATTCGATTGTTCGTTTTTTTTTTCTTTTTCTTTTCTTATGAAAGTATGCTTTTCGTGATTAAATAGGGCCATAACATCCATATGGATGAGACGCCAAAAAAATGTATTTTTGTTTCTGGGGGCGCAGTAAACATTTGAATGGGCCGCCTCTGTATAGGACTACAGGACAACGTCTGTCGGGAAAGCTAGTTTCATATATATTTTCTAGAATCAGTAGTTAAAGAAATTATTTTTTATACTTGAATACGTAGAATTGTTTACATTTCAATATTTTCTCATATTTTTCTATATAGTGAAAATTCTGACAAAAGTCTCAGACATTTTTATTGTTTGGTGAATAAATATTACGTTACATAGAATCTGAGACATAAACGATTGCTGTTGGCAATCCTACTTTCATTCAAATGACTAAAAATCTGTGACGAATAATGTGAGAATAATAATAATATGTAATCGTGTATTTTACAAAAAGAAATCATCGGTATCATGCAAAAATCCATAAAAAGGGAGTAAAATTGCGAATTTCAGATAAGCTCCATCATAATTGGAAGCCTTATAATCTAATTAATTAGATTTTTAATATGCATTTACTACAAAATCATGTCATTTTTCTCTTTTTCCTGGCGTAAGACTTTTCAGTTTGTTCTCGGATTTATTCTGAGACACGGATGTCCACTGTCCAGCTATCTCCTCATCGTTTTGAGAGACACCGTATCTCGTCTGCCGCTGTAAGTTTAAAAAACCATGTTCCGATTACCCGCAAGGTTAACCTTTCAATACTTAACGGGCTGATCAAGCTGCATTTCAGAGTATTATCATCTACCCTGATTCGGAGAATTTTTCTTCAGTTCAGCCTCTTAGGAATCTGAGATGATCAGTTTGATTTGGCTTTGGATATTTGGATGAATGGATATCTTTCAATCATTGTCCATGTCATGTCGTATTTATGCAAGTTAGACTCATTCTGAAAAATGTTGAACAATTGTCCGAAATTCAATTATGTCAAATTTTTGCAAGCAATTACGCAAATTCACTGTAACGTAATAAAAATAATATTCACTCAGCCACGCTACATAGATCGTCTGCTATATTGCGTGCACTAATGTCATGCTTTTTGTCTTGCTGATAATATTCCTCTCCCAGAATTCGAGGGAGTCACCAAACACAATACCCTGTATAAAAAAAGATATTATTATTTGGATCGTAGGACGTGTTTCTTTGCTCAGCACGTAGCAGTTTCTTACTGTATAGGCACCTTTCTCCACAGACGGGACTCGTTATTGCTATCAAATGTATATTTTGTGTAAGCCGCAATGTGGGGTTTTCTCGTTTAAGTTCAATGCGATGTTGCTATGAGAATTCAAAAGGCTAAGTGTTACGTCATTAACACTGAGAACTTTCCTCGCACTTTATTATTTGATTTTAGTGATCTCGGCAAATAGGCTTACAGCACCTATGTACTTGTTTCAACGTATATAGCTTGTCTCTTTTTATTAAAGGTATTCAAACCAACCCCTCCAAATAACCTTTTTTGACTGTTACTCCTGCTAAATTCGACTATTGTCATCATCATCAGCCCTCCTCAATTCAGTATTGGACATAGGCCTCCCTTCCCGACTTCCATTCCTCCCTGTCGGTCGGCAGCCATCCTGTGCCTCTGGTGTCCGTTCACATTCTTTATATCGTCGGGCCATCCCTTCCTGGGTTTCTGCTACCGGTTCTCGGTCTCCACTCCAGGTTCTTTTGGTCCACCGGTCATCTATTGCTCTGACCACGTGTCCAGCCCAGCTCCATTTCAGTGATGCTATTATTTGGAACACTTTTGTCACCTTTGGCCTGTCTCTAATCTATTCGTTTCATTTTCTGTATCGCAAACTAAAACCAAACATCCCTCTCTCAATTGCTCTTTGGGTTATGCGGAATTTTTGGATGGTTCTTTTTGTGAAGGTGGTAGTTTCAAATCCGTATGTCAGTACTGGGAGTATACAAGCATCTAATACCTTTTTCTTTAAGTGGTTTGCGAATGGATTGGACTTCAGAATGTAGGACAATTTTCCAAAAACAGCCCACGCTAACCCCCGTCTATGTTCCATCTCCGCTTCTTGGTTGTCTCTACCAAGCTTTACTAAATGCCTTAGGCATAAATATTAATCTTCTCTACTATGGCTCTATTTAACTCTGCAACACTCTGTTAGTCCTTTTCTGTAGTGTTTTGTTGTGTTATAGTTATACCTTCACCAGTTTGGGGTATTTCAGAAATATTGATGCCAGTACTGACGCGACGACTTGTTTTCGACTCCATCTCAAATATTTTTTGGGTAGAATATTCTTTACATAATCAGTATCAAACAGTATCCTTGTCTCGAATGTGAAAGTGAAAGCTTTTTATTTTTAAAACAGCTGCATCTACTCTTGTATTTAATCCTTACCCTATATTTCAGGTGAGGTTATAAGTAGACCCTGTTAGTTATACCTGTTACATTTCTGATCAATTCTATCCCTATATGTGCACGAGTCTATTTTTGATGTTCTTGGGTTAAAAATATGGACAGTTAATTATTGCTCAGATAGGTTACCCCAGTATGCATATGCAATCTTCCAACTTTTAATTTCATTACAAATTTTATCTGAATGATATTCAATGTTGGTCCGTTTATAAGCTATAGTAAAAAGTTGTTAGTGTTAACACCCACCTATAAACGTCATAAAGTTATTACTTGCAACCTTGCTGTTCGCGAAACACCTCATAACTCTAAACCCCTCGAGGCAAGTTATTTTATTTCTAATAACTTGTTTCGTGTCAAGCGAATGTCTTGTTAGCCCGTTGTATTCATCTTACTATACTTTTCCGATTCCGCTTGGGAGTCAAAAAAGTCAGAAAGTATTTTTCCCACGGATTTAGTGGCAAACGTGGTGACCATATAGAAATATATGGAGACATAATGAGGTCTCTTGTTATGGTCACAATATAGTAGATACGTCACAACAAAAAGGCAATTAGAACAATTATGTTTGTCAAAAAGAATAAAAAAATAAAATTTGAAGTCAAGGTTATTCAGATATTCAGTTGTCGCTTCACTCAGGGTCATGAAGTCGACAGTACCACCCTCATACGCTCTGAGGGCACATTCAGACACAATATGACCAACAGTCTGTCTCTCCGCCCCACAGTCACACTCGGGGAGTTCAGCCAACCGCACTTAAAGAAGAAGTCCGTGCATCTGACGTGCCCAGTACGGACTCTGTTCATAGCTGTCCACAGTCTTCAGGGCTGATCAAAGTCAGGTGGTCTACCAGAGATGCAGGGCAAGCAGCGAGCCACTTGGTCCGAAACATCTTCCCATCTGGATTTCCAGTTCTCGATGATGTTGAAACCTCCATCAAACAGGCTTTTCCCCGTTATTAGTGATTTCAGCCTGTTATGAGATAGGAAGCATTCGAGATTTGAGCAGGATAGTAATTCGAGGTTTTTGTGTACTCGAATCAAGGCGCCCTATCGTCGGAGATCATCAGGATGGATATGACTTAGAACTGGTAGCCAGTGTAATGGCGTGGATCGAAGTGCACCCGAGATATCCGTAAGGTGATGTTTTGTTGGACATCAATCAATACCGTGTGGGAGCTTTTGAGCCACACCGCAGATGCATACACATTCAAAAGAAAGTGTCGCGACCAATTTTATAACGCATCCATCGGTTGCATCATTTTTCGCGGTACATTAGCGGCACGGAATAGCTAGTGACAGTAGGGAAATACCCTCATTTTGTTAACCAAAAATGTTTTTTTTTATAATAATAATTTATTTCCCAATCCCCGGGCCCTTAAGGGCACTTAGTGGTATCAAATTAATACAGTGTACTTATATTGTAATGACTGTATTATTTTTTCGTGAGGTCAGCTACCAACGCTCTCAGTGCTTGGAGTATGCCGGATTGCTTTTTTATTTACAGATGGCACTACACATTCCTTGTTTGATTGTTATCAGTTGCTCTTGTTTATCATAAATTTTTCGTTAAAACCCGTAGGTACCTAGTTTGTGTTTTATGATCCGATCTTTAAATTTTCATGGTGTTTTAGAATATTTTTATCGAACAGAAATCTCAGAAGGCATTTTTATCAAAAAATATCTATGGAAAGGTCCCTTCTAAAAATTTGCCACTGGTCTCAAAGGTTATAGTTACGCTACTGGGCTAGTACGAGTTTTATCGAAAGCTAATTGCACCCTAATAAGCGCTTATTAGCTTGCAAATAGTGTTCTTAAATCAAACGATCGAATCATTTGATCATTTTTGTATGGAAATTTTTCGAAACTCTTTCGATGATCGTTTCGATATTCGAACATCGAAAACTTATACTAGGGCTACTGTTTTTTTTTCTACCTGCCCCCGTAGACTAATTCAAACTGGCGTTCGACTACAAACGAAAATTTCGCCAATGTATAGTGCGAAAAAATTATCTGTCCACTGGAACATGTAAACAATTATTTAAACCAAGCAATGACACTTGTATAAAAATATAAAAAGTGGACAGCTAATTTTCTTCCTACTCTACATTGTCGAAGAATTCGTTTGTAGTCGATCGCCAACTGTATTTTGTCTAGGCCCACTGATTAGAATTCATTTCTTTTTAATAAAATATATTCATAGAGTATAAAAATGGAATAAACTTACATAGATCAAAGTTTCATAGAATTTTTATTGCAATTTTATCATGAAAATTCTCGGGATGTCTCGTTACGAACAATAATGGGAATCTAAGCGAAGAGACGTCCATTCGGTCTACTAATATTATTATGTCCGAGTGCTCGTATGAGGAACGTTGCTGGAGAGAATGTTCGCTCCGTACACAGGAAGATCCATTATGGTTTAATTGATTTTATTTCATTCCATTTCCGCTCTATTTCTAGTTTATGGAGTAAACAGATTCCAATAAAAATAAGTTCCTTAAAACAACTCAGTATGCGTGGGGGTTAGCCAATAGAAATACATTTGTTAAAATGTTTCCATTAGACAGAAAAAGGACATATTATGTTATATTGGATCATTTTACGTTAACCTTAGACGACAGATTTCTAATTAACAAGTCCCTGGAGCTATTCCCAGTTATGTATTTTTCTTTAAATTTTCTATATCTGGGCCTGTTATCCAGTCTTCACTTTGACGGGACCGATTGACTGGGAGAAAATGTTGTTATGAATTTCACAAACACCGTTGCGTTAATTCATTTTTTTTTTAATTTTATTAATTTAAGATTGATTCTTCCGTTAAACCCCACATAGGGGCAACAAGAGCTCCCCATTACGCTCGATCTTGCGCAATGTTTATGATTAGGGGATGTCCATTAATCACGTGATATTTTTTTGCAACTTTCAACTCTGGTGATATTTGGTGATGTTTCAGAATACTCCCCCCCCTTCCCCCGAAAATCACGTGTACTTTTTTAGTACAAAGAATTAAGAAACTTATGATTTTATTTTCGTCCATTTTTTTATTTTTGAAAGTGCAACTGTGTTTCTTTAAATTCATCATAAAAAATAAATGCACGTGATTTTCTCACTAGACCCACCCCCCTTCGCCCTACGTGATTTTTTCCAGACCCTCCCCCTTTTAAGCTCACGTGATTAATGACACCATCTGCCTTAACCCCCTCCCCCTTAATGGTTCCAGGCGTCCGAGGCTCATTTCTTGCAATTAATAAGTTTTATTTATTTATTTACACTTCACTGTACATTTATTCTAAAACAATATTAATTCTCACATTAATACAAGCACAACATAAACAATCATTATGCACAGGGCGAGCTTACCTCTAACAACTAACCCAGCGTTCGTACTAAAATTATGGGCTAGGTCCCCAGTGCCGACATCTTTAATGAAACAAGCTTTGCGTAGTATGAAAGAAGTGAATATTCTGAAGATACGTAGGTATATTAAAAAAAATCTGTGTTGGAATTTTCGATTATAATATTCTGTTGATTTTCCTTTTGAAAACTCTTTGATAAATCTAATAAAGAAGATAAACAATATTATATTTGGTCATAAACTGCTGTAATAACCAAACTTTAGTATCACCCAATGGATATAACAGAATATAATATATGATTGATTCTTTATATCTCTTTATTATTAACACTCTTTTCAGATATCATATTCGTTTTACTTTCACACCCATTAAAATTCTATTATAGAACTCTTATTATTTTTACTCCTATTCGCAGCAACTACTACATTTATTATATTATGTTTTAAGGGCTGTAAATTCATTTTTGTGATCTCCAGGGACCCTAAAAATAGTACACAGTCAGATTATTATTTTGTCAATTAATCTCAAACAAAGGCATAGAAGTATATGTATTAGGGTTGTGATAAGTATCAACAGTTTGAAAAACCTTCAAACTATGGAAAGAAACGTTAAAATTTAAGCACTTTATAAATATTCTGTTTAAGTCAATTCCACCAAGAGGAAAATGCATGTTCAACAACTTTTATATTTTAATAGCTTTCCCGACAGACGTTGTCCTGTAGTCCTAACCAGAGGCGGCCCATTCATATGTGCACTGCGCCCCCAGAAACAAAAATACATAATTAATCCGATTGAGTTACTAATAAAATGATAATGTTAAAATATTTCTAAACATCCATATTTCATTCGTATTCAAAGCTGAGGCGGGAACAACTTGAGAATATATGCGCGCGCACACATTCTACCTCACCTATGAAGTAGGTACCGAAACGAATGTGCCCGATAATTTTGTTGACTGTATGAAAATTTTCTAAAACGCTCGAAACGGTGCGGTGGTGTAAGTGGGATGGACTACTGTAAGAGCGGCAATCACGTATGCGAGAATGAGAGAGAACTACCCGCGATGACGTTTGCGCGTCGCAGGTGATCCGTTCCATGCTAACTTAAATATTATATTTTATATCATTTAATACCCATTTTTTTTACAACTTTTTATTAGTTATTCTGTTATCCGGAGCGGAGAAGAATTCAATAAATCAAACATTTAAAGTATCCGTTCAGCCGATCTCGAGCTATAAGTGTTCGCACTAACCCGACTTTCATTTGCATTAGAGATTAAAACATATTAGTACGGCCCATTTACATCTACAATAATATCTTCGCGCATGCACGTCTCACTACATATTCACACAAAATTTATTTTTCCCACGTAAGCAAATTTCAATGCAAACCAAAAAGCTATCCCCAAGATAGTATGTACAGTTAAGGAAACTTATATTATCCACTTTAAACAGCTTGGTAAACCTTCCTCTGAAGTTGTGTTTCTTGTGAAAGTTTGACAAACATTTATTGAACTGTCATATCTAATATATTGAAGTTGAATAAATTGTCATTCTTGAAAAAAACATTACAAACAAACTTGACATCCTTGAATCTCATTCCATCATACTTTCATATACAGTCGCATCTTAAAATTGTTTTTGGAAATTTGGAAGTACCATGCTGAACTATATTTTTTTATCGATTATCGTCGAAATATCACTAACTTTAATTTTAAACTTAATTTAAGCGAAATTTTCTCGAAGTCGACATGATAATGCCAGAGTACTACAGTAGCACCCTACCAGGGTCTGTATAAACAACTCTTAAAAAAAAGGTTAACATTCAAAAATGAAAAGTCGGCTAATAAATTGTAGGTAAAATGTTTAATAGTGATATGAAAAAGAGTCTTCACCCATAAGGCATAGCTTTGTTGTTAAGAAATGTATCTATAATTAATATGACAACAATTAATGATCGATTTTTACAAAATACCGGCAACATCGTGGTTCCATCAAATAAACTTTGTTTGAACTCTCAAATTTTTGTGGATTGAGATTGAGTAGGTAAAAGGGAAATAATCATTATAATTCTTTTTAAAGCTTGCTTTTTTTTTCAAAAAAATTACAATAATATCAAATATGTCATAAATAATTGGGTATTTTTAATTAAAGTAAGTTTATATTTTTAGACATTACAATCTTTTTGTGTCACCATTTTTGGCTTAATTTGGCTTTACAAATGTAAGATCTTGTGTCTTGTGTGTTGGAACACAGTTTAATGTGAATTAAGCACTTTTATTCTTCCCTTACGCTGCAACTTATGTACCTACTTAAAAATGCTATCTTAGTATACATATTGTGTAAACTTTTTATTCCATTCATTAATTTTATAAAATATCGATGAAGCGCATGTAAACTATGGAAAAAAAACAAGAAAGGCAAACGTTGGCCTTGCGTTATGGCTTTAAAATTAATTGAATCCTTTAAAACCCTACGTAAAAAGTGTTTGGAGTTGCCATTAGCGTAGCCACGTGATTATACATACACTCCACTATTACACAAGGTATTGACTATTATTCTGTAATGAAAAACAGACGATTGAGTTGCGTCGTATCCAATTTTTATTGAGACTTTTGACATTTCTGTATTCTGAAAATGTTTTATCCAATACATTAGTTGCGTAACTACTGGCAACCGATTAAGTTCGAAGCAAGAGCTTCTTGCATTGAGTTGGAACGTGAATTTGAGAATACTAGTCATTGAATGGTATATCTAAAAGATTCACAGAATACATCAGTTAACTATACGACAATGCGGTCACATTTATTACGTATGATTTTTTTTCATACACACGTTTATATTATTCTCCTGTTATCGGAATCGTGCTAAAAAAATAATAGACGTATCGTGCGACGTAATGTTTCGTATTCAGCAGTTCCATTGCTGTCCATAAAACCGCAATAACAATAATTAGGCAAGTATATTCTTTATCTGCTGGCACATTATGTCATAAAAATGTAAATTACCTTTGGGTGTTAACACTCGAACGAACCCATAAATATGTATATAAGCCCCTATGCTTTTTTCACAACGCAAAAACTACTGCCTGAATGTCTTTTTCTATGACATACCAGTCTGTTATTCGAATAGACATTTTTATTTTCTATCGCAGACGAAAAACACGAACTTTTTCTCTCTCAAACTATGAAAAAAACATCTTCTTTCTGGTTACAATGCTAGGATTGGTTTGCACCAAGCATATTTTTTACTCCTTTCTGCACTCTTCTCTATCACTCGCCATCTACATAGTTATCTGTGGGGCGGCCTCTGTGATTTTTGCCCTCAATTATTCCTTCGACGATGGCTAAGGGCAGACCCGGGTGCCTGATGTTATTGCTCATCCATTAAACGCTTACTTGTTTTCCTGGCTCTACTCTGTACCTCGTCATTTGTGGTATTATGGGTATGGTAGTTAGTAGAGTGAGAATGCACAGGTTTTGTATAGTGGATCGGTTTATTGGCGAAGTAACATGTTAAAAAGGAGTACAGATTATAGGTACTATTCAGCGGGCGCCGTGTGGCGCACCGCGATGCGCGTCGCGTGATAGAAGATGCGTGTTGACTGTATGCAGACTTGA
Organism: Mystacides longicornis; assembly: GCA_963576905.1. NCBI lineage: Eukaryota > Metazoa > Arthropoda > Insecta > Trichoptera > Leptoceridae > Mystacides > Mystacides longicornis. The sequence goes on from OY756431.1 coordinate 16,420,662, forward strand.
TGGTGACTGTTAGCTGTACGGCTTTGTGCGATGTGGCAGGCTGCTACTGGATGTCGACATCATGGAGAGACGCTATTGAGTATCTGAGCAAGATTAAAATTTCTCTTCATAAGAAAATTCCCCACGCCAAGTATTCTCTTATTTTTATTGATATTTTTATTGTTAAAAAAAATTTATAAGTTGTCGAACATGCATTTTTCTTGGTGGAGGTAATTTAAATAATCAAATTTAAATAAAAAAACTTTTTAACTATTCCACAAAATTTATTGTACCTGACATGTTTCGAAGGGGCACGCCCTTCATTGTCACAGGTTATTTGTTTCAAATCATATAAAACATGTTCTATACAGAAAAAATAACAACTAATGACACTAACAATTCAATACTAATGTTCGATTTTTAAATGGAACAAACCACTACGGGCTTACGACCGTCTTCTACTGTTATTTCGAAGGCTGCCTTAACGTGATCACTTTACGTTAACAACGTTCGCCATTAGGTGGTAATGTTTGTCTCCGAAACTCCTAATCATGAGAATTCTCAACATGTTCAACATGTCGAAAAATTGTTCTATAAACATTTAAATGAAAATGAGTGTAGTACATTTTCGGATTACGTTTCGATTGACATTTGAGGTCGGAAAAACTGCCGCCGTTATCATTAGGCATTTCACATATAATTTGTACCACACATAATTAGTTAAGACTCAAACCATGTGAGAGTAAAATACCTACATAGTTACAAAACTTGTATATTCTTATGTAAGAAGGTTCGTATAATATTATTATTAAAGTATTTTTTTACCCTTCGATTGAACAGTGAAATTGAATCAAGTGTGAGATGTAACATAATATTATGAAACATGCAGTTTTTTTTCCATCTAAGTGTCAGACAATATTTTTCTTCTTTTTTTTATAAACATAAAAAGTGTTTTTCTTCTCACTTTTTATGAATTGTGAAAGTGTCGTTCATCTCCTTTTCTGTGCTTATGTCAGTTATAGAGGACTTTCAAGCAATGATAATGTACCGGACGGCATGATGTTACGGGCAATATGTGATTTGTGTTGGACTTTTTGTAAATATGACTGAAACAAGAACATTGCCTGCGACATTGATTTATACCTATTAAGGGTGGGTGCACGGGGTCTTCTAACCTATGACGACCGCGGAGTGTGTATGTCAGTCCGCTGAGACTGACGTATTTTCACTACCGCGGCCGCCGAGTATTATGGTTTACTCATGAATGCGACCTCGTGCCCCCAGCCCGATGATTGATTATTATACGTAGATTAAGTGACCTTGATTATGTATATATATTTTGTGATTTGGTTGTGCATCCCGCCTCGGACAAGCTAATAAAGGACTGGTTTGTCCCTGTAGAGCCGAGGCGGGGGCCAACATATTGTAAATAAAATCCCTTGTATAATGTTTATGTGAAACCTGTATATCTGGGGATATTATAAGTGCATGCCAGATGCTTATTCTGGCATGACACAGCATGCTGCGTCGGTGGCTCGGCTATGAGAGGCCGAGTAACACGGCACATGCAGATGAAAGGCGTATGTGTACGCTGAGTGAAGGCACCCCAGTGCTGAGACACTGGGGCGGCCAATACCTATTGGTATGACGGCAGGCTCGCGAGATGCGAGGCCTGTCGCTTGTAAACTGGGGTCCTGCTAGATGAATCTAGCGGACCCAGCATAGTGTCCGCGTGCTGACCCGAGGTCTGGCAGAGCGGCCTATGCATATGGGGACATCATAAGTGCATGCCAGGTGCTTACTCTGGCATGACACAGCATGCTGCGTCGGTGGCTCGGCCGTGAGAGGCCGAGTAACACGGTACATGCAGATGAAAGGCGTATGTGTACGCTGAGTGAAGGCACCCCAGTGCTGAGACACTGGTGCGGCCGGTCATGGAGCGAGGCTCATGACAATACCTTTTGGTGGTATGACGGCAGGCTCGCTAGATGCGCAGCCTGTCGTATGTAATCTTGGGGTCTCGCTAGGGAATCTAGCGGGCCCAGCATAGTGTCCGCATGCTGACTAGCCGTCTGGCAGAGCGGCCTATGCATGGGGAATTGTATGGGGCATGATGATGGGTTAGAACGGGTGCTTTCCGGACACAGGGATGTCTGGCGAGGCTCGGCATTGCGTGTAGGCCTGCCAGCCGTGGGTTTTGCGCGGCTGGATAGAGCAGCACAATGTGCAATATTATATAATTAACTAGGTTGTTAATTTGATAAGCACACCTCGGTGTATCATGACGAGACGAACTCATCGATACCAAATACACCGAGGTGGGCATTTGAATATGTGTAATTGTTCGCCTCTTCGCGGATTTCTGATATTTAGTATAGAAAAATACTAACTCCCGCTATTTTGAAGATAGCGGATTCTGGTGAGCACGTCCCGGTCGGAAATCGCGTGGCGATTCCGATGATACCAGATAAGCCGGGATGTGCCCCAGATTCGCGATGATAATCCGCGGAGAGGCGAAATTATGATTAATTATTTCCCCTGCCACTCAGCACTGCGATGCGTGAGATGGTGGGGAGCGCTTGCGCGCGCATCATGTGTCCGCGCCGTTCGCCGCAGCCTGCGAGCTGGGGATCGACGGGGCAAATTTGTATATAAGCCCATACATTCCAATAAATTATCATTCTATCTTCGTTTACACTTGGTGTTTGACTTGACTACCCTGCCTGCTCTCTACTGGACTTCTCTACCTGGACCGCGCTGACTACTTGGACTTCTCTCTGGACTGTTTGGACCCTTTCTGGCTGGCACATTGGACCGTGGACTCGACCCATGCAATTGGACCCTGACTACGGCTGATACCACTGGAGCGAGACTTCCCTCGAACGCGCGTTGAGACCCGAACTGAGTACGGTCTTACGTGACTATTAGGGGATTTACTCGTCGAGGGCGCAGGGCGCAGAAGAAGACGTCGGAGCTACAACTCTCTCGAAAGCACGTCGGCCCGAAATCAAGTACGGCCCGCGTAGTTATTAGGAGAGCTCCGCCATCCAAGGAAGCGGCCGGGCGTGTCCTCACTGCGGTGCCTCACGAAAGCGACGCTCAGACCCGAAGCTAGTACGGTCTGCGTCGTTATTAGGGGGCTCCTTCGAAGACGCCAGCGGACGACGATTGACGTGTGCACGTACCCCTCGGCGGCTGACTGACCCTTAGAGCCTGCGCCTGCAGTCCCTTGTGCCGCGCGCGAGTCGTGTGGTACAAATTGGTCCTTCAGAGCCGGATCAGTTGCTGCTGAGGTGCACATGTCATGAGGTCGGATGCTGGAACATCAAGCACCATGATGGACGAAGCGGTCATCCGGGTCCTACAGCGACACATGGATGACCTGAGAGGAGCGCTAGCCGCCAGCCAGGCAGAGCTAGCGTTTCTGAAAGCGGCAAGCCGAGACAACGTACCCGCGAGTGCTCGAGTGACCCGTGAGTCAACACACGCGTGTGTTGACAGTGAACATTACGAACAGTTTGTCAAAAGTGAACATTTGTGGCCAACTGGCAGTGAACCTGAACTCACCGAGTCAGTACCCGCGAGTACTGCCGGAGTGAACCGCGATTCGAAATTCGCGTACAGTGCTGCAGAAAACACGGGTAGTGCATTAAATGCCCGTGTAAATTCGGCCATCCAGAATCCACCTAGCGGGCGCATCGGTGATCCGATGACGTCTGCGGTGACCGGATGGCCACCTAGCGAATGCGCTGAAGCGACATTTGCGGTGGTTGAGCGGGTACAGCCCGCGGGCTCCTCGCAAATGACCGAACTACACGATGCCTATGGTGCGCGTGACGTCATCCACGGACGGGTGACATCGGGAAGTGGACAGCCGGTGCTGTCGTGTGCCCGAACAGTGAACGCCTGTGGGGGGCCGCCTAGCGAGTGCGCCGGTGAACCAGTGACATTTGCGGCGGTACGACAGGTTGTAGGCGCCGACATTACCGTTTGTCGGCGTCTTCCGTGTGTGGGGACCGAATGTCCCGTGATACGAGCGAACCTCACTGCTGTGAGGTACTGAACGGCTGTGGCGAATCGCCTAGCGGGCGCGTATTGACGACGCCTGCGGCAATGGGGCAGCCGTATGAACAATTGGGAGTACAGTGCTTGTGTGCAGATAGTGTCTCAATCTTAGAAATAAAGGACAAGTGTCAAAATGTCCTGAATGTGAAAAGTGGCCCTGCTGGGCAATTATTACAACGAGTAAGGCGAGACCGAACTCGTAGTGCTGAAGTTCGCACAATAGCACGCGTCGTGACTCCTATGATCTGGCTGAGTGATGAACAAACTCGGCCAATGGGGCGACGCAGTGGGTCTCATGGGCTGAAGCCGGTGACCCAACAACGTGACCAGATGTCACAAAGGGAGCAGAGAAACTGCTTCCTTGAATTGAAAGCTGTGTGGCCCGTTGTAGACTTACAACCTGCGCGGGACAACAGTGATTGCGACCGAGCAAGGAGAAACTTTGCTCGATGCACGAGAGCCACTCGACCCTCAGAGGTCATGGCAAAGTGCATTCTGACGGGACGACTCGATAGCTTGCGAGTCAAAGTCAGATGGAAACTTGCGGGGAAAGGAGCAACTGTCAAACTGCGACCCGAGATCCGCGAGCATGCCCAATGGGTGCCGAGCAAGGGCCCACGGCAATTTGAGGTGGGTTTATTGGGCGTGATCGCCACCCACCACCCCTCACACGCCAGAAGGCGTAAGAAGAAGATGAGGGGAGGACCTCCAGAGACGATGAAAGTCAAAACACGGAGGACCAGGCCAATAGGTTGGCCGAGAATTGACGGCTGGATGCCGACATTGAAGGCTGTGTGGCCCGCTGCAGCCTTACAACCTGCGCGGGCAACCGGTGAATCAGAACGGGCGAGGAGACGCTACGTTCACGGCGCGAGAGCCTCCCGACCCTCAGAGGTCGAGGCAAAGCGCCAGCTGACAGAAATCAGCATGAAGTCTTTGGGCGTGATCGCCACCCATCACCCCTCACACGCCGGAAGGCGTAGGAACAAAATGAGGGGAGAAACTCCCGGTACCAGGCCAATAGGTTGGCCGAGAATTGACGGCTGGTTGCCGAAACGGAAAGCTGGGCGGCCCGCTGCAGCATTACAACCTGCGCGGGCGGCCAGCGAAACGGAACAAGCGAGGAGACGCTTCGTTCACGGCGCGAGAGCCTTTCAACCCTCAGAGATCGGGGCAAAGCGCCAGCTGACAGAAGTCAGCGCGAAAATATTGGGCGTGATCGCCACCCACCACCCCTCAGACGCCAGAAGGCGTGTGAACCAGACGAGGGGAGTACCTTCCGACATGACTGAGGTCAGAAAACGGAAGGTCAGGTCATCGATGAAGAGATGGCCATTGTACAACAGCGGCCTACCAAGCGTGCAAGCTGAGAAAAGGCCAGTGCGGAAGCTGCAGCCACGATTTCTAGGTGTGAATCAAGTGAGGTGCAGTACAATGAAAGTACGTGACACTGACGAGGCGATGGACGATACCACCCACCTGCAGAAGCTCACGACCGAAGCCGAGGAGGTGCCGGGTAGCTACCTGGGCCCGCGGCTCATTGAAGCGGCGTCCACGGCATCAAGTGTTGACGCCACCCACCACCCCCCGTCAAACCCCAGTGGGCGTGTGCTACACACGGGGGGAGAACCCTCCTGCTCCACTATCTGTGAGAGCTGGGAGGTCAGGCCACCGGCGAAACAATCGGTGGCCAAGAAGACATCACAGTCACTAGTGTGGCATATCAACATATGGGCGGTTAGAACAGGGGGCGTGACCGCCACCCACCGCTCATCAGACAGCAGCAAGGCGGCGAAATCACGAGGGGAGGAGCTAGCCACCTGCAATAATACGACGCCATGTTTAGGCCGTCGCCCCGACGCTAGGCGTCACTACAATAGGATGCGGGTCTGGGTATCGGCCAGGGGGTACCAGTCTAGTGACTGGGCGTCTCACCCACCTGTGCCGGCCGCCGCATCCACTAAGGAGAGGGCGAAGTCCCTCAAATCAACGGCAATGCAGTGGCACCGGGCACGCAACAAGGCCTGGCCCACGAACACCGCATGCTCCAGCGACATCGAGTGGTACGAGCAACGACAGCACCCTGAAGGGAGGACTGGCGCGGAACATCACGATGACGTGGAGGTGCCGACCCAAGATCCACAGCGTAGCAGCCATGGGATCGTCCGGTGGATGGAATTAAAACCCCTCCGGAATTTTAGAGGGGAGTGTACCGGACGGCATGATGTTACGGGCAATATGTGATTTGTGTTGGACTTTTTGTAAATATGACTGAAACAAGAACATTGCCTGCGACATTGATTTATACCTATTAAGGGTGGGTGCACGGGGTCTTCTAACCTATGACGACCGCGGAGTGTGTATGTCAGTCCGCTGAGACTGACGTATTTTCACTACCGCGGCCGCCGAGTATTATGGTTTACTCATGAATGCGACCTCGTGCCCCCAGCCCGATGATTGATTATTATACGTAGATTAAGTGACCTTGATTATGTATATATATTTTGTGATTTGGTTGTGCATCCCGCCTCGGACAAGCTAATAAAGGACTGGTTTGTCCCTGTAGAGCCGAGGCGGGGGCCAACATATTGTAAATAAAATCCCTTGTATAATGTTTATGTGAAACCTGTATATCTGGGGATATTATAAGTGCATGCCAGATGCTTATTCTGGCATGACACAGCATGCTGCGTCGGTGGCTCGGCTATGAGAGGCCGAGTAACACGGCACATGCAGATGAAAGGCGTATGTGTACGCTGAGTGAAGGCACCCCAGTGCTGAGACACTGGGGCGGCCAATACCTATTGGTATGACGGCAGGCTCGCGAGATGCGAGGCCTGTCGCTTGTAAACTGGGGTCCTGCTAGATGAATCTAGCGGACCCAGCATAGTGTCCGCGTGCTGACCCGAGGTCTGGCAGAGCGGCCTATGCATATGGGGACATCATAAGTGCATGCCAGGTGCTTACTCTGGCATGACACAGCATGCTGCGTCGGTGGCTCGGCCGTGAGAGGCCGAGTAACACGGTACATGCAGATGAAAGGCGTATGTGTACGCTGAGTGAAGGCACCCCAGTGCTGAGACACTGGTGCGGCCGGTCATGGAGCGAGGCTCATGACAATACCTTTTGGTGGTATGACGGCAGGCTCGCTAGATGCGCAGCCTGTCGTATGTAATCTTGGGGTCTCGCTAGGGAATCTAGCGGGCCCAGCATAGTGTCCGCATGCTGACTAGCCGTCTGGCAGAGCGGCCTATGCATGGGGAATTGTATGGGGCATGATGATGGGTTAGAACGGGTGCTTTCCGGACACAGGGATGTCTGGCGAGGCTCGGCATTGCGTGTAGGCCTGCCAGCCGTGGGTTTTGCGCGGCTGGATAGAGCAGCACAATGTGCAATATTATATAATTAACTAGGTTGTTAATTTGATAAGCACACCTCGGTGTATCATGACGAGACGAACTCATCGATACCAAATACACCGAGGTGGGCATTTGAATATGTGTAATTGTTCGCCTCTTCGCGGATTTCTGATATTTAGTATAGAAAAATACTAACTCCCGCTATTTTGAAGATAGCGGATTCTGGTGAGCACGTCCCGGTCGGAAATCGCGTGGCGATTCCGATGATACCAGATAAGCCGGGATGTGCCCCAGATTCGCGATGATAATCCGCGGAGAGGCGAAATTATGATTAATTATTTCCCCTGCCACTCAGCACTGCGATGCGTGAGATGGTGGGGAGCGCTTGCGCGCGCATCATGTGTCCGCGCCGTTCGCCGCAGCCTGCGAGCTGGGGATCGACGGGGCAAATTTGTATATAAGCCCATACATTCCAATAAATTATCATTCTATCTTCGTTTACACTTGGTGTTTGACTTGACTACCCTGCCTGCTCTCTACTGGACTTCTCTACCTGGACCGCGCTGACTACTTGGACTTCTCTCTGGACTGTTTGGACCCTTTCTGGCTGGCACATTGGACCGTGGACTCGACCCATGCAATTGGACCCTGACTACGGCTGATACCACTGGAGCGAGACTTCCCTCGAACGCGCGTTGAGACCCGAACTGAGTACGGTCTTACGTGACTATTAGGGGATTTACTCGTCGAGGGCGCAGGGCGCAGAAGAAGACGTCGGAGCTACAACTCTCTCGAAAGCACGTCGGCCCGAAATCAAGTACGGCCCGCGTAGTTATTAGGAGAGCTCCGCCATCCAAGGAAGCGGCCGGGCGTGTCCTCACTGCGGTGCCTCACGAAAGCGACGCTCAGACCCGAAGCTAGTACGGTCTGCGTCGTTATTAGGGGGCTCCTTCGAAGACGCCAGCGGACGACGATTGACGTGTGCACGTACCCCTCGGCGGCTGACTGACCCTTAGAGCCTGCGCCTGCAGTCCCTTGTGCCGCGCGCGAGTCGTGTGGTACAGATAATCTAAACTAGAACCTGTTTAATTACCTACCGATCAAGCCTGACAATCTGAATTAAAAACGTAAAGCAAGACGGGTATTAGCTAGTACTAAATATTTAAAATTAAACAGTACGATTCCTGCCGAGAATATCTCAAACACAGTACCCGTAAAAGAATTTTAATTATTTTTCTCTCCTTGAAGTCGTAACTTTTATATGAGGTCAACCAACTATGTATGTAGGCTCGCACATAAAATTTGAATATGAAATATTTTGTGAATTAATCCAAATGACCTTTCTAGTGGAAAATTAATGTTCTGTCTTTGTTTGGTTCAAGTAAAAAGCCTCCAGTGTACCAGATGTCACACAATGGACATACGCCGTACAGCCTTAACGACTCTGAAGTACCTATATTTGTTCATAATATTGTGCAATAATATTTTAAACACCCTTGTTGGTAACTTTTTGTTGTAATATGGTACGTATTTGTTTACTAGGTTTTTTAGGTCCTTTGAGGAAAACAATAGATAGATTGTAGAACAATAAAAGGCTTAATGTCATAAAAGAAGCCTTTGTGAGGCATAAGGAGGCTACGACGAGTGGGTCCATTGTTGACTGGAGAAGCACCATTATCTTTTTTTAACTGCACTACGGGCTTTTTTCTTCCTCTTTTCATGAAACTTTCGTCTGTGTGTTCCACTGCATGAACTTCATGGAACCTTGGAACGTCGACTCCCAACTGTCTCTCCATCGCTTCTGAGATCCTTCCTAGTGTGTATTTTTTCTTCAGAGATGCCTTGAAGAGCAAAACGAGAAGTTGTGATGTCGTCTTCGTTGCCTTGTTAATTTGACGATTCTTTTATTTTGCACATGCTGCGGCAGATAGTATTTGTAGTGTATGTAAAAGTAATTCACCCCCTTCCCCCTCTCACACAGACTCTCACCGTTTCCCGTACACCGCCTCAGAAGCTGTTAGCCACTGGCTAGAGCGGATGTGTCGTGCGAGTGAACCGGTGTGTACCACACGAGCAGGTCTTACAAGTGGCGACGAGGATATCAAGGTAGCGTGTTGATATAATTACTATAATTGTTTTTGTTGGAAAAAAATGATTCCTTATAATATTTAATGGTTGTTTTGAAAAATTAACAATTTCCTATAAAAGGAGTGGTTGGCGATAACTGCATAATCAAATAAACATGTGTGACCAAATCATAAGTGCAGATGGTCGATAGCTAATATTTGTATGAAATCGAATTTCAGTGTTAAATATGTAAAGCTATAAATAAATTCAATAAAACTCCGAATTGAATATATTATAGAAATTCACACCGGTCGTATTATAGACATATCAAAGTTACGCAATATTATTGTAATGACTGTGTGTTGTATGGCATTTCCGCGTTCGAAGGATGTCTTGTGTATCATACTAGAAATAATGTATAATATAATTTATTTCTTCGAGAAAATATTTGATTGAAAGATAGTACAGTTACTTTGTACCAGTAAAATAAACAAAATAATAAAAATATATAATATTTGATGAATTTTGAAAAAAAAAGATGAAATGTGCATTTGGTTTGAACATTAAATTGGTAGATCAGAATTCACTTATCCAGAAGGTCTGGAAAATTACTTACCCAGAAGGTCTGGAATATTGCTGCCATTAAATTGGTCGATAAGAATTCACTTACCCAGAAGGTCTGGAAAATTACTTACCCAGAAGGTCTGGATATTGCTGCCATTAAATTGGTAGGAGTGCTGCCATTAAATTGGTAGATCCAAATTCACTTACCCAGAAGGTCTGGAATATTGCTGCCATTAAATTGCTAGGAGTGCTGCCATTAAATTGGTAGATCAGAATTCACTTATCCAGAAGGTCTGGAAAATTACTTACCCAGAAGGTCTGGATATTGCTGCCATTAAATTGGTAGGAGTGCTGCCATTAAATTGGTAGATCCAAATTCACTTATCTAGAAGGTCTGGAAAATTACTTACCCAGAAGGTCTGGATATTGCTGCCATTAAATTGGTAGGAGTGCTGCCATTAAATTGGTAGATCCAAATTCACTTATCTAGAAGGTCTGGAAAATTACTTACCCAGAAGGTCTGGATATTGCTGCCATTAAATTGGTAGATCCGAATTCACTTACCCAGAAGGTCTGGAATATTACTGCCATTCAATTGGTAGGAGTGCTGCCATTAAATTGGTAGATCATATTTCACTTAACCAGAAGGTCTGGACTATTGCTGCCATTTGATTGGTAGGAAATCTGCCATTAAGTTGAGAGATTTGAACACTAAGACTTGAACAGAAGGTTTGGAATATTGGTGCCATTAAATTAGTGTTTGAATAGTTGCTGCTATTAAATTGGTTAGTATTATGCCACTGAACTGACAGGTTTGGAATCTTGCTGTCATTCAATTGGCAGTTCGAACGTAGGTTAAAAAAAAATAAAAAAAAAAAAAAGGTAAGAATCGTAGGTAAAAGAACATTGATAAATTTTATGCCTGGACTTGAGAAATTTGATCTTGAAGAAGACAACTCTTCTATCGGAGCTCGATGGGAATACTGGAAAAGATCGTTGTTAATTTACTTTATGGCGACCGACATCCAAGATCCGGTGAGGAAAAGGGCCACCCTTCTGCATTTTGGGAATCCAGGACTCCAATTAATTTATTCTAATTTACCTGGTACTAACGCCGATATTAGGGAACCAGTTGAGACACCAGATGCCACAATAACGGGTCTAGATGTATTCACTCTTGCATCGGAAAAGCTAGATGAATATTTCCCACCGAAGCAAAATTAAGTTTACGAATGACACGTGTTTAGAGAACTGAAATAAGAAACGGGTGAGAAGATGGAGAAGTTTTTTGTAAGACTACGTAACCAAGCAGATAAATGTGGATTTGATAAGCTGGATATTTTTATCATCGATCAAAAAAACGGAACCACTTCTAATGAACTACGCAAGCACATACTGATAATGGGAGATAAAGCTACTCTAGATGAAATAAAGGAAAAAGCAAATACTTTGGAGTTAGTCGGTCATCAATTAGACGTATGTGCAAATGGAGGGACCGTAGCAAAGAATCTAGAATTAAACCAAGTTGTAAACAAAGCAATTTTTAAGAAAAGTCAGAGCCATTATCGAGGAACAAGATCACGTCCAAATAACAGCTCATATTGTAGAAGATGTGGGAGCGAATTTCATTACGCCACGGATGAAAGCTGTCAAGCTAAAAACAGAACTTGCCATTCTTGCAAAAAGAAAGGTCATTATTCATGTAAAAACCCAGTTTTCTGAAATATTTGTACAAAAAAGAAAGTGGAAATAGTGGAAATCTTGTTAGTAATATGAAATATTATGGAAGCATGTGACAAAAAGGAAAGTAGAATGGAAGGCTGTAGTTGCAGTGGAATGAAGGATTATTTTGTTTGGTTTGTTTTGTTCTATAGTTTATAGAATTTAAGATACCTAATACTCAAATCCAAGTGTATTGTTGACATAGTCTTCTTCATAAGTTCATATTAGGTTAACATAATTAAAAATGTAACAAAGGGAGGGATGTAGTGTATGTAAAAGTAATTCACCCCCTTCCCCCTCTCACACAGACTCTCACCGTTTCCCGTACACCGCCTCAGAAGCTGTTAGCCACTGGCTAGAGCGGATGTGTCGTGCGAGTGAACCGGTGTGTACCACACGAGCAGGTCTTACAGTATTCATGGATGATAATAGGTGACTGGCTAACACTACTGACACAGTTATGCCACAAATTTGCCATCTTTTCTTTTCTTTCTTTAATAAGATGTAACAATCAATAGGTACCTAAAATCCTCTGATTACATTTATAATTACGGTAGGTAAGCATGGTTTATAACATATTGCATGGTAAAAATATATTACCTTCAAGTTAATCATTACTACTTATTGCGTAATATTATGTTTCATAATATTGCGTAATATTATGTTTCATAATATTGCGCAATACTATTGTGGTCACTGCTTTATATAGTGTGTCCAGTGTCCACCACTCATTGTGTCTTTCAATTTTGTATGTATTCCATGTATTCATGTCATAAAAATGAAACCCAAACTAAGCGATACTCATTTCAACATAATATTTTTTTTTTTTATTTATTTATTAGATTTAAAACGAATTATTACAAAGTTAAGGTACAATAATGAAGTCGCGCCAAATCCATACAAATGGATTTGTCGGCGCGTTCTTCTACAGAAATAAAAACAATAATGTTATTACCGACGAAAAGGACAATAAGTAGCAGGACAAGTGCTTACAGTTAACTTTAAGCAATAAAGATAACAATAGTAATTGTGATGTTTGCTGACAAAGGCTTTGCAATTTAACTATGTTGTATTTCTTTCGGTTTCTAGGCCCATTGTTTGAGTGCATAATTTTTAAATGTTTAAAATCCATTGAATTTTGTTAATTTTTGTAAACATTGGACATAAAATCTTATTTAAAAAAAACTATTAATAATTATTTTGCGTGGGGTATATTTCGTTTGAAATATTAAATACAAACTATATGATATAGAATGTACATTGTAGATACTTTAAAAGGCTCCGACAGGCGTTGAAATAAATAATCCCAACTCCTCTTTAAATGGAATTCTGAATAGAATAAATCTTACCCACTATCAAAGGATTTCAACAATTTTGCTACCAGCATTACTAGCAGTAGAATGAAACCGAGCGGGTCTATTTGATGGGAGACTGGGATGGATTCGTACGTTCATAAATTTACCTATAAAGTAAATCCCTCTTTATATGATCGATAAAAATTTCTAAGACGATTTGAGATTTATCTGCTCTGGAAATTAAATTCGTCTCTACAAATACTCAAATGGTAAGTTTTTAAAAATGAAAGCACGTCATCGCGAATATTGTGAAAGAATAAGGAGAAACAAGAATATAAAAATATGAAAATGAAAATGATCATGAAATTGAATAATTTCCACCTATCAGTTGATTACATATAGATACTAGCTATACTTTTAACAGTTTATATTGAGTATGTCATAAAAATGTTGGTTTCATACTTCAGTTAAAAAGACCCATGTTAAGACAACATAGATAAACCTTAGTTATTTTTAGTTTTGCTTTAACATCCTAGAAGACCGTAAACGTGGTTAATTGTATATTATGATACACATATCCAGTAAAGACTTACGATTCCGTTAGGAGCATTCTTGACGATGGGTCATTTCTGAAATTCTTTAGAGAATAATATGTACTTTGTGAGTGTTTGATCATATAAAATACACTCTACTGTCATTCATTATTCTTCTTCTTGTGAATTCTTTTGAAAATCTGTTTGCACTTTGAATATTGGTATACATGAGAGTACAAATATTGAGAGATTGAAAGCACTTCTCTGGTCTTGAGACATCCTTCAGCATAGCTTTCTCGTAAAAGAAGAATTTGATCAACTTACTCGAATTTTCTATGAATAAATATATATTATAGCTTTAACTCTCATGTTATGTGTTGTTCTGCCTCAAGGGACTCTCTAAGCCCAAACAGTTATAGGTATGATGTAACCGAGGTGGCCTAGTCCAAGGCTGTCTTTTCCTTTTTATTTCCTTTCCTCGACAGCTTAGTACTCACATACCCTTTTCCTATATCTATGTCATTTACACTTTTCTGTACTCTTCTGTTCTGTTCTGTTTTGGGTTGGCTGGAAGAGATCCTGCGGGATAAGTCCGCCCTTTGACTCTCGTGAATGGATTGTATCAGGACTGCATTTTTGAAACAATAAAGCATTATTTATTTATTTATTACTCCAGTCGTCCAATCACTTAGGTGTGCTCTATTGAATACGGTGCTGAAAAGTGGCCAAGTGTATCTAAATTATCTGATTGAACAGCTTCACTCCCTATCTTTGAAGACAAAACTCGCAGCGATGAACTGTCAGCGGTGGGGGCAGGCCTGGCTGGCTGATGGAAGCCCTTAGTTTTCAGTTTGTATCAGATGGTGTACACCAAAGGCGGTGACTGTTTTGGGATCCTCGAACTCGACTTTTGTTTAAAGCAACAACTCTTGTGTTTGAATAAATAAATAACACACAGCTAGTTAGAAATGTATATTTAACTAGCTGTGTGTTAAACTACTTAAAATTTAAATAATAACACTGATTATTTTAGTCTCAAAGAAAATCTCTTTAGTTTTGTTACACAAAGTAGTTAGATAAGATGTCCAAATTACCCAGATCTGCGGTAACGTCCCATTTATAGAGTTGACCTAGTGCTCTCAAAGGAAGGGTTTTATTTGGAAAACCTTTTACACGGTAACGTATACTACCTGAAGTTATGTGGGCATGTGTGGCTCCCTGTTCATACTGACGATATATTATTACCTACTACTTACACAAAACACTGTCGTAAAGTGGTGACTTTATTAATCACACGACTTTTTACGAATCAAAAAACTAATGGAATGGAATGTCAGTTTTTTCATTACTTACACATACACATCGAATTTTTCTATACTTTCTCGTACATCAGCTTTTCCTTTACTTACTCCTATGTCATTCGGTTTCGTTGTAAAAAAACTTGTGAATTTTTTCAGCTTAGCACGCTCCGATAATTTTTTTTCGCTGACAAGTCGGCCTGTTTATGACGTTCGTTTTATTTTTATGTTGTAATTTTCATTTCTAAAAGTGTGTGTTTTAATTTATTTTTAGGTACTTTATATCTTCTGTCAAATGAATGGGATTTTGCTTTCATATTTTGATTCATAGTTTGTGAAACATTTTAGTTTTTTTTTTTGCTATTTCCCTTTATAAACGGCGTAAGTTCGTTGAATCTTAACGATTCCGTACGCATGGATTGAAGGTTAACGCTAACTAGGCATTAACTTATCGAGCATTTAATCATTATTTATTGTCCTTTTATTTACGACTTCCACCTCTTTGATTCATCGTGCTGACCTATTGTTTCCTTGTGATATTTGAGAATCATTTTTTATGGAAATGGAAGTAAGACACTTTGCTAAACCTTATATTTTTGACTGGTCATATTCGTTTATGTTTATTTATCCTTATTTTGAAAATTATTTGTATTAAAATAATTTAGGCACTTGACATATGCGACAGAATAAGATGACTCTTGCAATCAAGTTGCTATTTTTAATCAGTCAAATTATTTAGATGCATTACCTATCAATGTTTCATCTTCCCTATATTTCAAGATTTCAAAGGATTCTAAGCGTGTTTTGAAACAAAATTACAATACATACGACAAAACAAGTGTCAAAAATCACAATACCTATCACGTTAAACGCTTTTTTCAAATTATTTACTGTATTTGTGAATAGGTTTTTACCTCGCCGTTGCATTTGGGTCCTAGTTTTAATCTCCTGTATCCTTTTAATATTTGTAACTACTTTGCTCTAATATAAAATTTCAACCTGCAGGTTTATTCTTACCTTTTAAGGTGACATTTTACATAACTACCCCTGTCCTTACACGTCTTAAACTTATGGGCTCGTAAAACTAAGATACAAATTATTATTAAAATGTTAAGCCCCTTGTACACAATTGTGGTTTTTTTCCCGATGGTCCATCAGCATTGTGTACAACGAGCAGTAGTGTATGCTGTCGATTTAATGTATCGTAGTGCATAATAATAATAATAAAGTTTATTTTCGATAAGTAATGAAAAAACAATACAGTAAGAAAATCACAAACAATTACAAAACTTGAAATATACAAATTTGAAATAATATCGAAAATCCCACGAGGCAGGGCCTGTAAGTGGGGTAACACATAGAAGTAAAACATCGATGTCAAAGTGAATAATTTAACAAATGATTCAATATAAAATAAAATGTTCAAATAAGAAACTGTCAAAAATATAGATGATCAAAAATATAAAAAAATCATATATAAATAAGCTCAAAGGCACTAGAAAAAGTTAGCAATAGATGAGTTATAAAAAAAGTACATAAATAAATAAAAACAATATATAAAAAATACAAATAAATAGGAGATTTAATAACAATACAAGAATAATAATTTATGTATATTAAGAAAGACATGAATGAATGGTGAGTTAATTAAGCATGTTAATGAGTTAGTTAAGCATGTCGGTAAGCTAGTCAAAACATAAAAAAGATAAAATCATTCCACATTATACCGAGTCAATAATAATTCCTCTTGATTGTCATTTAATGTCAATGTAACAAAATACGAATAAAATAGTCAATAAAAACACAAAAAATGAACAACGAGAAAAAAGAAAAAAGGAAAAAAAAATTTAAAAAATTAGAAATAAAAAATAAATAATATATAATATAAAAAAGCACAAAAATCAAATCATTTTTCATTAGGTAAAGTAAAAAATGGTACTTAAATCATTCCAAATGGCATGCGACCAAAATATCACAACAGGCAATCAGAGCACCACACACACGAAACAAAAAAAAAGATCATTAATCATCATACCGGTTCAATTATTATCATTCTTCATTATACAGGTTCAGTCATATTCAATCAATATCAAACACTCTGCAAAAGGAAAGGGAAAGAAAAAAGAAAGAAAAAAAAAAGCATACCCGAATTATTTTAAACTACATGTAAATGAATAGGGGGGCTACAACAGAAAAGAGGAAGCATCTACACCAGTAAGCCATAATTTAATATATCTCAAGAATGTCGCCATACTTGCAGTATTCCTGATTTCATCTGGTACTTTGTTGAACAATTTTGGTGCTACATACTCAGGGTGTCTTTGCCTCTGTCTTGTTCTACAATTGGGTAATGTAAAGACATTCCCTAGCCTTGTACTCCTTCTGCAATTCGATGAACGTACAAATAATTCTGGCTTTTTATAGATGAATTTTAGATTTTGCAGTAGATATAGCTTACGCTGTTCGAAGAAGCCACTCAAGTCATACAATTTGATAGTATCATATCTCATAGGCTTCCTATAAATTATCTTTATAATAATCCTTTGAACAATATTCAGATATGTGGTTGTCAAAAGCTCCTCCCCATACCAAGACACCATAAGTTATTATGGACTGGGTAAGGCTATAATATACCATTTTGACAACATCCAGCCCCACCACATCCATCAGTCTTTTATAAATATACTGCTGTCCTCTTAACCTTCTCATCAGCATCATCTCAATGTTGTCAGTTTTTCATATATGTACCTACCTGACTCATTTCAAATAAATCGTAGCGTTAGGCTTGGTACTCACTTGCGCCGCGAACGTGTAACGTAGCATCCATTTAATCAAAAGGTTTAATTTTTAGTGATTCGCAAATCTAATAAAATTGATGCAACATTACACGGTCGCGGCGCATGCGAATACCGGGTCTAACGTTGCTTGTACCGTTCACACAATGGTTCATTAGTTTGTCACCTTTTACCCTTCCTGTAGCCCGTACGATGTAACATAATGGTTTCTACGCAGATGGTTTAACATGACCAACTGTCATAATTTATTTATGTTGACTTGAAGTTTGAAACATTATGACGCTTGTTGACGGTAACTGCCATTTTCTTACATCTTACTGATGGTATGTGATCACTGATGCAGAAAATGTGTCAGTTTAGAACATTGTCAATATTGTTACCGTAGTAACTAAAAACATTGTCATGATTTTAAAAGACTGCCGTCTTGTCAGACGGCGCTCAGCTTCATAGGAACTTAGTGCATTAAGTTGTGCATAATTGACGTCCTTTACAAGTGCCTTTCAAGACAGAAATGAGCCGTTTATTGTACTCGTTTGATGATGCTGTTCATCATGGGGTATTGCGATGAAGTGTACAAAGGCCTTTAACGCCTTAAGTCGTCGGTGTTCGGACAGTGTATGCGGTAGTAGGCTCATGAAGATCGTAAAACATAGCAATTCGCCGTACACACGTAATGATATTTTTGTAGTACGGAATTTCATTAAAAAGATATGAAGTGCGTAAAAGTTTTTCCAACATTAATCACCAAATCCATTACGTTATATGAACTAGTAAACAAATACACAGAGTATGTTCTCTCAGTGATTAATTTGAATATTTAATACGTGTTTGGTTATGATAAATTACACACTAATGGCCCCCCACTTGATAGCGACACCACTGAAGATTCTTATTGTGTGTTTGTTCTTGCTGTATGAACAAGGGATGATCATCACGTATGACTTTCAGGCGAAGAAAGACTATGTATCTATGTACAGGAATTAACCACAATATGGAATAAGAGAAGTGTCTGGGGTTTGTTTGATTAAATAAATTTAGAATTTTAGATTCTTCCTTCCTCAGGCATTTTGCCCACTGATGAACAAAATACCTGTTCTATGTGTTCTCTTCTAAGTTCTGATTAACAAGAAAAACTTTTTGGAAAACTAAATTCGTTAGTATACCACTATAATCACTTAGCAAAAGAAGTTTTCACTGTGGTAGTTCTATTTAGTACAGGCCCCGTAAACAAATTTTAATTGGCGTTGGACTACAAACGAAGATTTTGCCAATGTATTGTACGAAAAAATTAACTGTCCACTGGAACATATAAACAATTATTTAAACCAAACAAGACAAATATAAAAAGTGGACAGTTAATTTTCTTCCTACTCTACATTGTCGAAGAATTCGTTTGTAGTCGTTCGCCAAATGCATTTCGTCTAGGCCTACAGTTTTGAAACCTAGTATAACTGAATTATTTTGACATTAAGGTAACGTATGTATACGAAAACAATAGAATCGTTTAAATAACTGTTTATAAGTCAGTTTCCTTTCTATTTTGAGTAGACAGTAATTAAACGTTGTTTTAATTAATTGTTAGATGTTAGAAGTGACCTTTTCGTTGACATTTAAATTATGATTTAGTTTCAGGTGATCATTATTTTATTGCAGATATTGAAAGGTTTTTTGCTACTTAACTCTAGCTTACAAATTTAAATAATGATACCATATTATATACTTAGTTGGGAGTGGGAGGAAGTCATAAACATTTCGCAAGATCGAGCGCAATGGAGACCTCTTGTTGCCTCCCTATGCCCCTAAGTGGGACGTAAAAAAAACTGAAATAGATTAGATTAATAATAACTCACATTGGACACAGCAGGTGCGTCGAATTCGAGCGCAAAATGTGGTTGCGCAGATCACCATTATTGCGATTGAGAAGACGAGAAACAGCTCATCAAAACTATAGTTACAGATTGTTAAAGAAGATCATTCCAGGGCAGTTTTCAAGCTTCCTCGCCTTAACCGACAGAGCGATCGAATTTATTGGTACTTTCATCTAACATGCAAGAGACTTGACCATATCAAGCCAAATCCATCTCCTCTTCAAAAGCTAGAACCGAAAGTAAAACCAAAAAGGTAATAGGAAATTGATTGATTACTATAGCTTTCCCGACAGACGTTGCCCTGTGTTCCTAACTATGAATATTGAATTCGAATTTGCGTAGTGGTAAATAATTAAATAACCCCGACATATGTTTTAAAACATAATAGGTATAATTTTCATCCACATTTTTTGAATCGCACCAACTCTCAAACTCATCTATTTATCAAGCTGACTGTTAAATAACAATTTAATTTCAAAATTTGAAAAAAAATATTGTGTTAAAAGCACTAATATGGTTATATACCTACTTTGAATTTCCTTATAATCGGCGCAACTTTCTTAAATAGATATATAGATTTATGTAAAAATAATGATATTTTATTTTTTATTATATTTTATCTTTTAAGAACCCACGGCATTCTAAAATTGAAAAATAAATCAATTTTTAAGGTAAGTAGGTATATATAATATAAATGTTCCGCGTTTAGGATTCAGGCAATCAGTTTTGAATTTCCAAAAATAATCACGCACCAAATGTAGAATACGTGAGCATATAGACAGAGGGACATAAAAGTATCGAATGAATATCAAAGTAGGCTATATTTCATTTTTTTTTCGGGGGGAGCATATGGCCAGCGAGGGTCATATATTTTTATCTCCGGTCGGTTTATCAAAAAATCATTAGGTGCGATCATATTATTATATACGTACCAGCTGACCCGTCGAACTTCGTATCGAAATAAATAATATGGGTACTCTAGGTTTTATGCAAAAGAGCTCAAATTCGTTTGTTACTTATTTAACACGAATGACTATTTACTTGCATTAGCAAAACCTGCATACCACGCTGCATTCATTGGGTCTGAGTTTATTTTTTCATCAAAAACTTTTAACCTATGTTAATGTGATGTGGGAGGAGGTCATTATTGCGCAAGATCGAGTGAATGGAGAGCTCTTATTGCTTCACTTTGCTCCTGAGTGGAGTTCAAAGGGAGTTTTAATTTTGATTGATTTGATGTTAATATGTAAAAAAAGAATTTAGGTTTGTCATTATATTCGATCTTTAATAGTTATTTAGCTCAGTTAAAATAATATTGATTGATTGATCAAAGTACGATAAGGAATATCTCCGTACCGATTCAAAATACGCATTGAGGTATCAATACTTTATTTACTCATCACGCTGATTCCCGAAGGAGGTAGGCAGAGAGTATGGACTTCCATTCTTTCCAATCCAAACTCATTCGCTTCTTCCAAACGCATAACATTCCACATACATGCTCTTATATTCCTTTTCTACGTCATTCAAGGTCGGCCTCGTCTGCGTACACGTATTCTTTCAGATTCATATATCCTTTTAGTCATTCTCTCTTCGTTCATTTTCTTTACATGCCCAAACCTCCTTTCTTTATTCACTTTCATTCTAGTCACTACACTAACATCCACTCGACATTCCTTTCTAATATTATCATTCCTCACCTTATCAATCAGTCTCTTTCCACATATCCTACGCAGTGATCGCATTTCCACAGCATTTATTCCAAACTCCAAATTTTTCGTCCATGTCCAAGTTTCACTCCCAATAAACAAGAATGGTATCAAGATTTCATTGTGCATCAACTGTGGTTTTAAGAGATACCTTCTTAGAGGTCTTTCACCGCCAACCGTTCTCCCAGCCAATTTCCTTCTTTCAATCTCTTTTTCACACCTTCCATCTCTTCTAAATAAACTACCTCAATAGACATACTTCCAAGTTCTCAACATTCACTTTCACATAACATTGCGTTCTTAAAAATCTTCTCTTTCAAAACAGTGGAAATAATTAAAACGCTCATTTAATGCAGTATCTGAGATTTTTTTCTTTCTTCTATTACAACATTGTGGAAGTGTAGCAATTTTTATTTTCAATTAAGAAAAAAATGCTAGCTCATTAGCAAATAATATCCAGCTTTTTTACATATTAACGATGCTGATTATATTTACGTTATATTTATGTACCTACTCATCCCCTGTGAAAATCAGCCGATAAACGAAGAAAGAATTCATCGTTTTTATTAATAATTTTTTCACCATAAATAATGGAAGCATATAGTTCAAATTCAAATGACATTGATTGATCTGAAATAGTGGGAATATATAAAAAGCTTATTTAGTGTAGTAGGTACCTACCTATAATTTTTTCATACATTTATTCTATTGCAACCTTGTCGGACGTGTTTTAGTTTGTTTTTTTTTTCAATTAAGTTTATAATCAGTATTCCTTGTCAATCATGTAAATCATGATTGACAAGGAATACTGAAGAATGTAATCAACGCAGGTTAAGAGCTATTGAAAAAATGTGGAAAGTTTGTGGGATATGCAAAAAAAATGAGAATATTAGAATGGAATGTGGTATGGAATGTAGTGGTTTGACAAAGATGAAAGTCAGTGAGTTGAGATGGTTTGGGCATGTGGAAAGAATGGACGCAAATATAATTACCAAGAGAATTTATAAGGCTGAAAGGAAAGGTGTAAGAAAGCGTGGCCAACCGAGAATGACGTGTATCTCTGTAAACAAACAAAAAAATATTCTACTTGTTCTTCATTATACCTAATAATATACTCCTTGAGTTAAACTTACCAAAACTCCTTATAAAATGAACTTCGATTAAGTATAACTCCTTAATAGCAATGTTTTATAAACGATTTTGTTTGCTGGTGGTTTTAAAAATCTATGTAAATAAAGTATATTTTCGAAACTCCTTACGCTTCATTACAATAATGTATTCCTTGAATTAAAACTTACCAAAACTCCTAATAAAAATTAACTGCAATGAATATAATATGATTTATCCAATCAATCTTTCTCATACGATTTATTTTACATTCGCATTCTATCAATCGCAACAACAATCAATCCACTGACAGTTCTTTCAATTGTCAATTAATTAAAATTGAAAAGTAGACCAAATTATATTACTAAAAAGATTACCTACTTTCTGTGTTTTCTTAAATTTTCTAATTTTCCATGCATTTTTCTTTTTTTTCTTCTAATTCAACCTTCTTCTGATAAGAGCCTACACGACAAAAAAAGAATTATTAGCGAAATCGGTCCAGCCGCTTAGGCGCTATTCGATGACCACGCGAAATAGCTCTCCATTTTTATATATAACGAGCTTTCCCGACAGACGTTTTCCTGTGTTCCTAATTATGAATATTGAATTCGAATTTGTATGGTGATGAATTAATTATCATTTGACCAATGTAATTCCGACAGATGCATCTGTTTTAAACCATGTTCCATCCGCGTTTTGTCAATCGCACCAATTGACAATTTCTGTCAAAATTTCAAAATTGGAATAAAAATTATAAGGTAATAGTACTAATAAGGTTGTCTACGTAGAGTTTTGTTTAATTTTCTAATTTTCCGTGAAATTTTCTTAATTTTTTTCTTCTAAAAGGACATTCTCCTGATAAAATCCTACACCACAAAAAAGAATTAGCGAAATCGGTCCAGCCGTTTAGGCGTGATGCGATGACATCGGGAAATTGCTCTCCATTTTTATATATAAGATATTCAGGGTCCGCCGGCAGATAACCACGTGTTCACTACAGAATTTTTAAAACGAAATTATTGTAAATCATTTTCCTAACGAGTTTAAGGTGGGGTCCTAAGAAAGAAAAAAAAAGACACTCGAAATCTTCTTGATGTAAATTGAATATAAATTTAATATGAAACAGTATTTTTTAGCCGTGCCGGTTATTCAATTTTTTATCAACATTTGATATGGAAATCATTACGTCCAGTTATTTATATTAGTCATTTAATATATTTCTATTGATTTCACGGAAGATTCAGTGTTGATTTTGTGGATATTTGACGTTATCACATTTTGATCTGGCATCAGCCAATACCGTGGTGCTTACTATATGCGGACGATATAGTACTTATAGACAGGAAAGTATCTGACCTTCAAGATACCTTTAACGTGGGTAAAAGAACTAGAAAGACACGGTTTGAGGGTAAGTCGCACAAAAACAGAATACATGGAGTGTGACTTTGGAGAGACGGAGAGTACGGGCCATGATATACTGATTGATAATAAAAATAAACTACCCAATGTATCACAATTCAAATACCTAGGATCAATATGTCGACGAGCAATGCTCATGTTGAGCCTGATGTCATCCACCGAATCAGTACTGCATGGTTGAACAAATATCTCCCGGTTCCTTCCATCTCATTTTTGCGATTCCCAGGGCATTCAACTTCATCTTTTTCATTATTTCTTGTTTCAGATTGTCCAGCTTGCTGTTTTGCAACAATCTTCTTACATTCCAGGTTGCGTAGCGTCCGTAGCAATTGCTGCATTGTGCTTTTTAGTCGTTTTTGTGTGTTTTGTGACAGGGTCTTGAGCGGTCCCCACCCGGAGATCCAAACTATTTTAACTCCGGCCGGAACATTTTACTAAAGATCCGTTCATGCTTGGTGTTTCTTAGGAGGCCATCTTGGGCCTTTAATGTGGTAATTTCCCTTTCCATTCTATGCCGTTGACCAGGAAGTTTGCAGGACATAAGAGTGCCCTTCCAACTTAACCGGAAGGAAAAGTTGGTGGCCAGCTTATACCGACCAGCTTCTATGTACCAGTCACTATGTACAAGAGATGAAAAGAACGCAACAGAACTATGTGATAGCAGTTGTATAACGGAAGACTTTTAGTAATTTCTTTTTTTATATATAACATTCCATAAATATTTATGATTTCCATTATTATTCCCTTTTATTGTATAATATTATAAAGATTTTATCCTCAGAAGAAGTGGACGAGATCAACCGTAATATAGTACATATATTTTACTACTAGGGTATTTCGGAACGCCAGATAACAAGAAGATACGATTTTACCCTTTCAATATAAATATTTGTCCGTCTTTTAACCTAAACGATATACGAATACCTTTCTTTATTCGATTTAACTGTTAAAAGGGAAATTGGATTAGCTGTATCTATTTATTTGAGTAGAGTAGGTACGTACGTAAATATAATTTCATATTATATTGACGTATGGACTATTATTCTGAAATGAAAAACAGACGATTGCGTTGCGTCGTATCCAATTTTTATTGAGACTTTTGACATTTCTGTATTCTGAAAATGTTTTATTTAATACATTAGTTGCGTGACTACTGGCAAACGATTAAGTTCTAAGCAAGAGCTTCTTGCGTTGAGTTGGAAAGTGAATTTGGGAATACCAGTCATTATAGGTATGTCAATCTACTACACATTCATCTTTATTCATACCCTCTTTTTACTTAGGTACATATAAATCGGATTCATTAATTCGTTACACGTATATTATTAAAAAATATAAGAAAAATATGTGTACATAAGTAATTTGATTTAAAAAAAAAGATGCTCTAGAAACCTTGAAGCTTTTAGTCAAATTTCGGTTTAATTTAACTGTACTGTACGAATGTCAGCTAACGCGTTTGCTAACACGTTTATTTTTTTTATTTTATTCGTTTATATACTCTGTATTCAAAATCAGCTGTAGACTATTCATATACTTACATAATATTATGTAAGCATCTATCGTACAACGCTAACTCATCATGGTACCAAATCTTAGCTTTAGTTTCAAATAACCTGTGATCATGAACGGCGAGCCCCTTCGAAACATGTCAGGTGTAATAAAATTGTAGAAAAGTTAAAAAGTTTTTTATTTAAATTTGATTATTTAAATTACTTGCACCACAGAAAAAATGCATGTTCAACAATTTTATTAGAATGTCAGTTAGTCATTCGCGAAATGATAATTCGTTTGACTATTCTATGTTTTTGTACAAATTTTTGCTTATTTAGCAATTTCTTATTCTATTGATATAGAGTGTTATTTTTATGTTTTTTACTGTGGTCAATTTACCTCCATTAAGGTATATGTACTCAGACTCGTCAGATGCAGCAATAAAATACTATTCTGTAGACAAGTTGTTGACAAAACATCGACGGCGCAGTATCATCATTAACCCTTTGAGGACCAAGGGAAGCATGCTTCCCAAAACTATTAACTCATTTTTTTTCTATTTAGGATTTTATTTAATTTATTATATAACACAAAACATGTTATGGAAGGTTGAATTCATCGTTATTTATTAAAACCGGTAATAAAGTATCACTAAAAGTGTCAAAATATTTACGTTGAAAAAGTAAAATTTCATCTAAAAAAACTTCGGTTTTTCTGCGGTATTGTGGGAGTAACTATGCTGTGTTGTTCGTGTATTTTTTCATCATTTGATAAGTTGGCCTTCTCTTAATGTGTAGAAATCAAAAGTTTATTCCAAAATATTGACAAAGGTGGAAAAAAATACAATTTTCCAAAAGGGAAGTATACTTCCCTATGGTCCATAAAGGTACTTTTTATGTTTTTATTAAAAGTTTTTAATTTCAAAATACTTAATGTTTTATGTATGTAGACTAATTTTATTGATTGAAATAGCAATAAAAGGGTACATAATGTTTTAAATTTATGATAATTAGAGAGTTTAGTAGCTAATATCCGATAACAGGGATGGAAAAGATACGTAATCATGTCGTATAACAGCACTTGGCAACTTCTAGTCAACGATGGAGAACTGTCTAGATGTACACATTATAGCAAACATCATGTCTAGGGAATATTTGAAGAAACTTGATATGTTTCACATTTTTTTATAATTATGTGACCTAAGATTTTTGAGAAAAAAACTTTAGAAGAATAATATAGGATTTTATTTCAACTTTTCAAGCCTCCACGATTATAGAACTCGGTCAATTGATAAACATGTGCTGAAATACAATGCCACTATATCACAAAAAGTATACATAACATAAACAATACCCATAAATTTATAAAAGATGGCCCAGCGGGTATTCAAAAATTGTTATGGGGCCAAGCCATCAAATGGATATCTTTTTCAGTTTGGTGTGTAAGTACATGATCAAAATCTCACAACTGTCATGATTCTTGACCAGGGGATCCATAACATACAAAATAAGTGTGAACGCAATGAGCTATTTAGGTATTATATCTATTTTTCTTCTACAAAAAAACTTTTTTCTTGGCTACTATTCTCAACAGTAATATACATAATATATGTATTATATACTTACTATATAAAAAGAAATGACAAGTTAAAGTCATTTTCTATCTTTTATGTTTGAAAATATTGTAAATTTTGACATAAAAGTAGTTAAAATAGCATCCAAAACATAACTCAATTTTCAATATAAAGTTACCTTTAAGGACCGTAGGGAAGTATACTTCCCAATCGTTTTCTAAAAATCTGAAAAAAAAATTCGAGTTATGTTATATTTTTCTATCATGATACATCATTTTTGATAATAAAACCCACTTCAATGCTTAAATTTATTTCTAGAAACCTTACGGTCTTCAAAGGGTTAAGGCCCAACGCATCAATGTGTAGATAAATGTTCTTGGTAGCCATCTATAAGATAAAGTTATGTAGTGGATAAAGTGGTGGATAGAATCTGACGACCGCATCAATTGAAACTATCTAATAGATGGATACCAAGAAGATTGAAGTGTTGCTATGCTGAAATCTATTGATTTTCGCGCCAGATTTGATGTCAGATGAAGTCTTGTTATGACAATATTAATGCGTATTGATTGAATAAGATATTTAGGTTAGGTTCTAATGTTGTTTTTTGTTTCCTCCCACACCAAGTCCAACTCCCTCAGCTCTGAGGAACAGAACACGGTATGAGAGGGTCTTCCACGTCATCGAGACCCTGATGGGAGGAAAAACAGCGCTCTCCTCGGCCAACTGTCATTCGGCATCCTTAACACATGTCCCAGCCATGCCCATCTCCTCTCCGTAAGGTGGAAGTGATGGGCCTGCGCTGGGTGCGCCGGCATATAGCATCGTTGGTGATCTGCTGGTACCATCTTATACCCAAAATTCTCCTAAGGCACTTCGTTTCGCATGCAGATACTTTTTGTGCCTGGGATTTAGTCCGGTGCCAGGACTCACACCCATACAGGAGAATGGGCAGCACACGCATCAAACAGTTTACATTTCGTCTCGACACTAAACGCTGACGCCTTCCATATCTTGGTCATGTTGTAAAAGGAACCACTTGCCATACCGATACGTATCGGGAGCTCGGCGCCAAGGTCACCATAGGTGGTAATGTTTGGTCCCAGGTACTTAAATTTATCCACCCGGGAGACCTGGTGACCGTCGATGGTTATCGGTAGCTGTTTATCGGGGCAGGCATTATTCGCCATGAGCTCTGTCTTACTGGCATTGACTCGAAGGCCAAGGCGTGCTGTTTCGTCGCAGAGTCTTGAAATACTGCGCTGTAATTCCTCCACTGTCGTACTGAACTGAACACTAGGTCGTCCGCGTACTTCAGATCGCACAGTTCGCCCATTAGACCATCTCTCTGTGTTATCGGTATACCTCTTGCTCCTTGCATGGACTTTCTCAACAGGAAGACCATGACTATTATAAATATAAAAGGAGCTAGTACGCAGCCCTGTCTGACTCCCGTGGTGATCCTAAAAGCTTCAGTAGGACCACCTGGCGTTTTGACGCTACACTCGGAGTCTTCATACAGGGACTGCACCATTGTAACTATTTTTGGAGGTATAGCATACAGAGCAAGTATTTTCCATACTGATGGTCTATGTGGGCTGTAAGGCCGTTTCAAAATCTATAAATCAACAAGCGACTGGAGAGTTAAACTGCTGAAAAATGCACAATTATTGGGTCCGTGCAGGATTTGCCAGGTACAAAGAAATCGGGTTGTGGATGATCGTGAATTGCGTGAACACATAGATTCTGTTCTCAAAAAAGGTCAATAAGTCATAAGCAAAACATGTAGGAGAGGTTGTATGAATTATAAATCTTTAATTCGGTGAATTAAGTTTGCTCGGATTAAAAAGAGTGAAGATTCGTTATTTAGAGAAACATCGTTCAATTTAGGGAAGCAGAACTCCTTAAATTATTCAAGCAAACCTAATTTTTCCAAAATATATAATTCTGATATGGATTATGTACAGGAAACTAATTACGATTTAATTAGTAATGCTTTGAGGCCCACTAAATTGGATGAGCGCGGCAACCAATCATTCTTTGTAGTCAAATAATATTAACGAGCCGCAGTCTGTACGAACCACTAAATGCACAGAGAGGCAAAGGCAATTTGCAATCAGCTAACCAATCATAAAGCACACTAGAAATTAAATTATCCAAGGGCCGAGCTTGTTAATTAAAGCAACTATCTGCAGCCCTAGATAAATTGCATTTGGCGATCGACTACAAACGAATTCTTCGACAATGTAGTGTAAGAAGAAAATAACTGCCTATCAACTTTTTAATATTTTTATGCAAAATTTAATAAAAAAAATATTAGCATTCGCCACTCTTTCTCTATATAAACTTTAAGTGTGCGAAATTTCATACTCCTCCGTCCGCGCAATTTTCGTAAAAATAGTCCCAAAGTTTTTCCTTCACATATTAATATATAGATTACAATATTGACAGACTTTGTAGTCTCATATATTTTAATGAGTTATTTGTTTTGGTAATTTTGAAAAGACTCAAACAACGTCTCAGAACAAGTTAAAAACTCTAGTTCTTAACACAATCAAAGGCAATGAAACGAGAACTCTGTGGAACACGGAAAGAAATGAGAATATTAAATATTCTCAAATCTACCCAAATTTTGGATGAAATAATGTGGTATGGAATATGAAAGCAAAAAAATATTTTGTGATGATTGGGTATGTTGAAATAATGGATGCAGGTTCAATTACCAAAAGATTTCATAAGGTTGAAAGGATTCCGAACACTCGAATTCCGCCCTTCAAGAATTTCAGGGAAAAGTGAAAAAAGTTTGCGTGGAAAGAAAAGAGTGGAAGTCCGTTCTATGATTATCACTCAAGGGACTAGCCGGCATAAAGACATCAAATCACTTAATGGCGAACGCTGTTGGCGTAAAAGTGGCCATATTATGTACTAGTCATATTCATTTAGCGTATGCCAGTCACACTTCAATTTATTGGAAAGGAATACGTGCGAGAAACTGCCTTAGTTTATGCCACTCGACAAAATTCGGGAGTGGCACACAGAGATATCTGCTGACCAGTTTTTGTGTACGAAATCGGCACACCGAGTATTGCACTTTTGTAAAATGCTAAATGAGTATGCAATTTCTAGCATCCAGATACTCGCTGATCTTCTGACTAATTTACGTCACATTTCGAGAAAATCAGTTTCAGGAGCAAATTTGAAGACGGTCATTTATACTCAGCTGCTTATCATAACGATTGAAAATTTCAGGCTGTGCAAGGCTGATCATATTAATCTATTCCTTACAAGAATAATTCTCGTTGAAGTAAGTTGTAAGCCCATAGTTTTTTTATGCAAATTCCGATTTATGAACTGTTTCATTTTCATTCAAACCTATATACAGTAGTAGCCATCCACTGCTTTTTACTAATGTTTTAAAGGCAGGCTTAGTGTAATCGTTTAACGTTAATTCAATTCAACTTTAGGCCTCAAAATTGAAAATTTGTTGGTGTGTTGATATCATGGTAAATATTCTCAAGGTTGGTTTGGATTAAATATTGATATTGAAAGCCTTCTATTTCCTAAACAAACAGTCAAAACTAATAATTGAGGCAGATACCGAGCACTGATAAACAATTTGAATAAATTACAATTAATTTATATATACAATAATTCCAACATTCATAATCAATCCAAAGCTTTTTACGTATTCCTAGAATAAATCAAATGTCTTGTTGAAATGTTACATATTAATATGATGAAAAATTGGAAATGCAACATCGGATTTGACAAACAGTTAACAAATTGGTGGAAACATGACATCAAATTGCTCCAAAGTCTCGATTGAATGATGCCATCAGGCATGTTGCTACAGAAACTAGTAAGATTGTTAAGGTAAGTTTACAAGAGGAAGAAAGTAGTCTGCATCCTTAACACATGTCCAAGGTACTCCAAATTATTCACCCGGGAGGTGACCATCGATGGTTATCGGCAATTGTTTATTCGCAATAATCTCCGTCATCCTGGCATTAATACAATTTCAATAATCGTTCCGGATGTGTGTACCTCAAAACATTTTTAACCTTAGCGCACACACACATTTTTCCGGGAACCAAACCTATGTGAAACCACTTTTAAAATTAATTAGGTGCGAGTCCTCTAATAAAATGTAATTACGCGTATCTTTTGCGTCAGTTAGAATTTAATTTGAGTGGAACGGTGCCTGGCAGTATTGTATCTGTCTGTAGTAAGGATGTACCAACACCATATTATTATTATTACTACACCCCCAAACACTTTGACCAAAGGCAACTTAGTATAAAGGCTGGATTGGTTCCTAAGCCATTAAGCTTTATTTAAATTACTTTTATAATGCTCGTTAAGGTCAATTTTAATGTCTAGCTGCTACAAAATTAACTCCATTCATTCAAGTTTGTTCAGAGATTTTGTTATTTATTTTATATTAGCTTGAAGTGCTTGTGGGTTTTTACGCATAAATAATAAACGTAATAGAAATTCCAAGATCGAATCTGGAACAAAGACATTCAAAACCTTGTTATGTTATTCTTCTTTTTTCGTCTAGTTAATTTATGCTTTGTGGCCTGTAATTCTAGAGGTGGGATCAGTGAATAATGTTGAAAATATTATGTTGAACAAGTCTCTGGGTGGGATTGACCTCTTGCGACGTTGATTCCCAGTTATCCTTCCACCTTTTTGGTGGTCTGCCTAGGAGAGAGCCTGGTTGAGTCCTTGCATACTAGAGCCTTCTTCGTTGCCTTCCCCATCTTAGTATATCATCGACCTTGTATATCTTTCGTACCCTCGAATATCTGAACTATCTCTGGGCTCTTCCCGGCTTTGCTCCTGAAAGTTTTCATTTCTGAACCTCTCAGCGTTTTTAGATAGGAACCTGCTTTTAAAAGTGGCATCATATACATATATATAATAATATAATATAAACAAACTTACAATCATTAAAGAAAATATTACAACAAATATGTAACAACTAATGACTCCAACAATTCATTAGGTACTGATGTTCGATTTTTAAATGTAACAAACCACTACGGGCTTACGACCGTCTTCTACCTACTGTTATTTCGAAGGCTGGCTTAGTGTGATCACTTTACGTTAACAACGTTCGCCATTGTTTTTTTACATACCTAATATTGATCGGCGACTTTTATTCCAAAGTTGTAAAGTTTAATTTTCACGATAACATTTGAAACTTAATTCAACGATAACTTTTACACATAAAATATACAAATGTGAAAAATTATTCACTCAAGAGAAGACATTTCTAAAAAAAAGAAAAAACCATCAATGTTCATTTGTTGTCTCACAACCCTATTAATCTTGACCTAAGAATCGGCGACCTTGAATAACAGATGTCAATAATCTAATGATATTTCTTAACTGAATGTTTCTGGTTCTATTCCTCGAAAAGCAAGAATTAATTGAAAAGGTGTTTTGAAATTTCATCTCTTAATACTATGGGATTTGGAAGGCTGATTGGATATACATTGTAGCGCTCGACTACGAGAGAAGCTGTTTTTTTTTCAGTAGGTACTCGGAAGTACTTTTTAATTAGGCACTCGACCGATATACTTTAGGTTTAACAACGCTGAATGAGATGTGATCACTTTACATTAACAACGTTCGCCAATAGATGGTCATGTTTAAGCCTCCGAAACTCCCAATCGTGAGAATTCTCGACATGTTCAACATGTCGAAACATCTCATGTACACAACAAGTAGCGGATATTTAATAATTAATGAGATGTAGAGATAAAAGTTGGAAATAAGTGAGAACAAGAGGGTAACCAAATTTAAAGACTGCGACTGCTGTCATGTATTTGGCGCCAGAATATGAATATACCCATTTTTTTTTTTTATAAAAATGAATCTGTGCTCACTCAAAGTGAACACTCCTTCACTCTTTCAAAGTGAACACAAATACACTCCTTCACTCTTTCACAGTAAGCTACTTAAAGCTTGTGTCGTTTTTGTCTTATCTTTATTGCCTATTGGCTTTGTTGGTGCACAACGTTCTAATTATGTCTAGATTCTAGTGACCATTTTTCAGGACTAGATCTTAACGAATATGTAACAACTAATGACTCTAACGATTCATTACTGATGTTCGATTTTTAAATGGAACAAACCACTACGGGCTTACGACCGTCTTCAACTACGACAGTCTTAAAATATTACATGTTTCATTGAATAAGTAAATAATAGACCATTTAATATATCGTAAACATAATAATATGCGATATATCAACACATTGATGCGGCAAATATCTCAAAGAAAGGCTTTTCTTTAAGGTACCTAAATATATTTTTCTACTTATTGATGTATCCATAATGATCACTTCCATAATACTTGTACCCGGATTCATTTTGATAAACAAGTATAATTTTTCATTGTGCCATTTGAAAAAAAACTGTAGTGTTCTCTGCTTAAATTGGCTAATGTGTTCCAAAATAGAAAAAACATCAAGAATTGTAATCGAAAATAGGAATGAAAAGTTTAAATAACTACCTATATTAAAATACCACCTTTCTTCACACTTTAAGAATGTATTATAAATCTTTTCCAACAAGACTCCATTCATTCATTCCTATATATCGTAATTTTTATCTTCGAGGCACACTTAATTATTATTATTTGTCTGTAAACATGCTAAGAGATGTTTTCTTCGGTATCTTTCTAATCAATTTCATGGCTAAATCTTCGTTGAATAGGAAACAAACATCCTAATTCTTTTCGCTATTAAGAGCCCAGGGGAAATTATTTCCATGGAGTACCTACTGGCTTTTTGTATTTTTTTTATTTTGTTCATTAACATGGTCCGTTAGTGCTTACAAGGATTTGTTCTTGTTTTTCGGACGTCCCCCACAGTTTTGACCTTGGATCAAATATCCCAAAATAGGGTTGTTTTTTGCGATTTATTTTCTCTTTTTTTATAAATATTATATTCATGTTAATAAATTAAATCTGATTCATTACTATTATTTTATTAGTGCCGCCTTATAGATGCGAACTCTCGAGACTTTCGTCACCAAACAACCTATAGGTTTCGTATACTACCTACACACATTATCAAGGTTAGAATTTCAAAACATATGACTTCATATTTACCAAAAAATTACACAACATAATCGTAACATCACATTATGTGACGTAACATTAAATGCATCGGTACATAAACTTGACGTTTTATGACATAGCGAAAGCCTTTACAGCATGCAACTTAGCGTAATGTTCATATTAAGTACAATATATTACGTAGATAGCGTAATAAAGTGGTTAAAGCACATGATAAACCTAACGTAATGAACACATTATATAATATGATATTATGTTGCGTAGGTATTAGTGACATCGTGCGATATGGCGTAATGATAACATAACATGATATTGCATGAATAAAGTATCGAAGTCGTTTCCAATAGAATGAGTCGCCGGTAATCTAGAAAAAGAAAAGAAAAAGGAAGTAACGAAGTGATTAAATCCTATCATTAAACAAAATATAAAATAACAATGACATTACGTTATATGACATAACGTAATGATAACCTTATATAATATTGCACAAGCAACGTAACGAAGCGTTAGATCCCATCCTTAACCATAATATAACATAATGATGACATTACATAATGTGACAAAACGTTACCCAATAGTCATCTTACAGCATGTATCGTAACGTTATGATAACATTACTTACCTAAAATGGCATAAGTAACGTGACGTAGTCATAACATTACATCACGTATTGATGGCATTACAAAACTTACTTAGAGACCTTACACAACATTTCATAATACGACATAACGTTAATATTTCATAAAATGATTTAAAGTTACCTAAAAGTAATAGTATATGACAAAACGTTATGATAATTATATAAACTGGCATAAATAACGTAACTGATTAGGCAGGTATATTACATAATATCATAAAATATTACATAACGTAATTATAACATTACGTAATATGGTATAATACTACTTATCATGTACTATGTAACGCAATGGTAACATGCATAATATGACATAACGATAGGTACATACACTAAAAGCATACGACATAATTTACCTAATGGTAAAATTATGTACATGAAATGACATAAATAAGGTAATGTGGTTATTTTATCAAATCATAAACATAACATGACGTAGCAACATTACATGACTTAATAGTGACATCATAGCATGCGACATAACGTATTTATGTTTATATTACATAAATTACGTAATGTAGTGATTATAATACATCACAAAACGTAACACAATGTTATATAAGCATTACATCATAGGTATGTCATAACGTTATTTAATAAGGACCTAATGCACTGGGTGAGCGGTCCGTCCTTGGACAAGACGGCAGTCTTTCAAAATTATATGACAATGTTTTCTGTTACTACGGTAGCAATATTGACAATGTTTCAACTGACGTATTCACCGCTATTTATAGTAGCACCGTATTCGCAGGAAAACAGATAATAACAGCAAACGACATGACTTTATAGTTACGTAACATAAAATGTCCTTAATAACGTAACGAAGAGATTTTATTCATCATAAAACATAACGTAATAATGACGTAACGTTATATGATAAAACATTGCTTATTAGTTACTTCACATATACGACATGACTTAATGGTAACTTAACATGAATTGTATAAATTCGATAACGTAATTGTATAAAAATACTACATACATTACATAGTATAACATAAAAAATCACCTAACACAATTTGAATTTTGCGAACGAATTTTTCGACACGTAGAGTAGGAAGAAAATTAACTGTCGACTTTTTTTTATATGAGTGTCTTTGTTTGGTTTAAATAATGGGAGGTTTTCTAGGGAGCTTCCGACAATACACACTGGGTGGCAGCGCTTCTAATCCGGTCTATTGTCAAATTATGTCAGCTGTCAAACATACCATCTAGCATTGACTGATGAATATTATTCTAATATATCTCCTCTCTTTTTTTTCTCAATTGCACAATTTAACGTTTTAATTATTGATGATTGCAAAAGTGGCTTTTTCTAGAAGGTTTAACCATAGTGTGTCCTTTTACACTACACACAAACAAAAGCACTAGGTATGTATTTGTCTTCAAGGGTGGATTTGCAGTGCTGTTCTGTATCTTCTTGTTTTATTGTTTTCTGTTACGGTATTTTTTCATTTGTATTTAGGTAGGTATATAAAAAATAAAATAAGATAAACAATTATTTTATTTGTAATAGTATGTAAAAAGAAATGTACAATGATTATTCTAAACATATGGTTGAGGTTATAAACGTTAATTTGACCAGTGTTGCCAATGCCGTTTTTCAAACGCAAAGTAGCCAAACTGAAAATTTGGTATACGGTCATTCCAAAAATTTTAGTATCAATGTTGAAGCTTTCGTAATTGCAATTAAAAAGTAAATTGCAGTGATTTAATACAATTTTAAATATTTAACATTATCCAATTCTTTTTTATTTATTTAAGTGAAAATTAAACTAAAGCGCCATTGACACCATACGCATATATCTATAGTAGATGAATAAGTATTTCTACGTTTTCAAGAGATTTCACCGCATTGAAATTTATTGATTGATTAATAGATAAATTAACCATTATAATTAATGAATGAAAGTGCATGTATTTCCCAACTAGCTTTCCCGACAGACGTTGTCCTGTGGTTCTCACCCGAGGCGGCCCGTTCATATGTACATAATGTGCACTGCGCCCCCATAAAAAAATACATAATTAATTCGATTGAGTTAAGCTAATAAAATATTAACATTAAAATATTTCCAAAACATCCATACTTCATTCATATTCAAAACTCAGGCGGGAACAACGCGAGAGTATAATATGCGCGCGCAGACATTCTACCTCTAT
Source organism: Mystacides longicornis (assembly GCA_963576905.1). NCBI lineage: Eukaryota > Metazoa > Arthropoda > Insecta > Trichoptera > Leptoceridae > Mystacides > Mystacides longicornis. The sequence goes on from OY756431.1 coordinate 16,457,393, forward strand.
GTGCCCGATGTTGACTTTGTATGAAAATTGGAGTAAGTAGGATGGGCTACTGTAAGAACGGCAATTACGTTTGCAAGAATGAGAGGGAACTACCAACATAATTTTGTTGTTATGGCGTTGCAGGGAATCGGTTCCATACTAACTTTAATATTATATTTTATACTATCCATTATCCATTGTTCAACTTTTTATTAGTTATTCTGTTATCCGGAGCGGAGAAGAATCCAATAAATCAAACATTGAAAGAATCTGTTCAGCCAAACTCGAGTTATAAGTGTGCACTAACCAGACTTTAATTTTTTTTTTTATCTTAAGCCCTGCACTCGTTTTCGAGTGATTCGGCCGGACTTAACATTAAAATAATTCATTAATTAGCCGGACTTTAATTTATATTAGAGATAATTACAATATGGGAGTACGGTGAAACGAGTTCCCCGCTGGACGTGTTTTGTGCTGCGTGAATTCAACTACATACTATTGGAATTTGATTTTTTCTACACTCGATAAGCTTTTTTTTTTCTATTTCTTTTTGACTAATTCTTACTATCTTTTTATTTATTTAGATATTATTTTGGTAGTTAGTTTAACACCATATAAATTACTGTACATTTATTTTTTTATATTATTTTGTTTTGTTTGTCCCGTGCGACGTTATTGTTGCATCGGGACGGCACGGTACGTAAATACGTCATTATTATTTCTTTATTATTTTTGTTTCTTTATTTTGTATTTAAATCACATGTGAATATTATTATATGTGACGTTAAAAAATGGAGGAACGTGATGGAGGTAAGATCTCCCCTGACATTGGGGTGATTTCATCGGTCTCTGACCCTCCAGAGTCGGGGAAAAAACGTAAACTTGCTCAAACTAACTCTGAAAACACAATTAAAGACAAGGATGTTTCTCTTGCTCAGAACACGGGCAACATAATCCAAAATGAATTGTTATATACACCGGATATTCCCGGGCCGTTTGTCGTGTTTGTTCAGAACGCTGATGACACTCATTTGCATCCGCTAACATTCGGGAATTTCTTATACAGGAGAAACTTTCTCTGCATAAAACCTGAATGCATTAGAGCCGAAAACAGATATAAAATTTCTCTAACATTTAATAATTATTTATCTGCAAACGAATTCGTTAAATCGACCTTTGTCTCTGAAAACAAATTGAAGGCCTTTATTCCGACTTATAAGTTGGTTAAATCAGGACTAGTAAGAGATATTCCCCTGGAATTATCTGAATCTGATATCGTTGAAAATTCTTCCACATTTGGATCCTCGATTAAAGTTTTAAAAGCCCGCCGACTTAATAGGAAAAAAGTTGACAAAGACACTAATAAAATATCATGGGTCCTTGTACTTGTATTCTGACTTTCCGCGGGCAAATCTTGCCCAAAAACATTTACTTATTTTATAACTCCTTACCAGTAGAACTATACTCTGAACCAACTATAATTTGTCACCTTTGTGCTAGATTTGGGCACTTAAGGAAAAATTGTCGATCCAAACCCAGATGCGCAATCTGTAGTTCCACTGAACATAACAAGGATAATTGCACCTCTAAAGAGGTGAAGTGTCCTAACTGTCATGGAGATCATAGTGCTCTGCACTCTAGTTGTCCCGAACTAAAAAGGCAAAGAGACATAAAAAAAGTTATGGCTGCGGACAACTTATCGTTCGCCCAGGCTGTTAAGCTCTTCCCGAAATCTAGCAAACCCTATAGTGAAATCGTCAAGCCCTTAGAAGGGAAACTCCCCTCAGTCCAAGTTCCTAATAATTCCCTAAACTCTAGTCGACGAGTTACAATCTCGACTAAAGCTAACTCAGCTCCTCTCAAAAAAGTTTCACCTCTGTATAATGATAAATCTTACATAGATAACCTTTTTTACACTAACGGGCAGGCTGGGAATCTAACTCCTGGATGTGCTCTTATAACTCCAGAGTCATCCACTTCATCACCATCTGATAACGAAATCTCAAATGAGAGTTCCTCATCTCTCAAAAATTACATTTCAAAATCTTCTACCGATGAGACAAATTCTTTGAAATCAGCCTTAGAGCTGTTGCTTGATATTATTTTTAACAAATCTGATATGTTTACTTCAAAAATACTTCCTCTTATTAAAACAATTATAGAAAAAGAATAAACAGACAATATTCTCAACATTTCGTTGGAGAATGCTATTTGTTATTTCGAATTCAAACTATTTATTCTACTAAACGTTTATTACCTACTAATAATTCAATATGTCAGATAATAATCAATTGAATATTCTTCAGTGGAACTGCAGAAGCGCAATCTCCAACAAATCAGATATTATACATATGTTAAATCAATTCTCTATTCACCTTTCAGCTTTAAACGAAACATGGATCAAACCACATTATACCTATAATATTCCTGGTTACTCTGTCTTTCGAAATGACAGAGTTGAGGGCAGGGGAGGTGGAGTAGCCATATTGGTGAAATCATCTCTCCATTGTGATCTCATTCCAATTCCAAGCAATCCCTTCTTAGAAATAATTGCTGTCTGCATTGACGGTATTGGATACGTCTCTGTATATATTCCCCCAAATGGTGGATTTGACAGTAATTATTTCAACTCGATTGTCCCTTTACTTCCAACATCATTTTTCCTGCTCGGAGACTACAATGCCCATGCCGTTGCCTGGGGAAATACCCTAACTGACAGAGCGGGTAACCAAATACTGTCATTTGTAGATAAGCATGACCTATGCATCCTGAATGACGGTTCACCAACCAGACTGTCTCCCCCTAATCAGAATCCAAGTGCAGTGGACTTAACAATTTGTACTGGCAATTTGGCTTGTTCATCAAGCTGGAGTATCCTAGACGACCCATTTTCTAGCGACCACTACCCAATTTTTGTTACTCTATCCGTAGCTCCATCCAGAAAGTTTTCTTACAGCAGACAATTGTACAGTACAAAAAGGGCAAACTGGGCGAGATTTGCCGAAATCGTAAAGGAATCAATGTCTAAAATCGGAGATACGTCCAAGTCTCCTGTCCAAAAGCATTATGATGACCTGACACAGATTATTTACGAGGCGGCTAATAACAGCATTCCCTCTAGAAATAATTCCAGCAAAAACACAAAAAATGCCCCTTGGTGGGATCAGGAGTGCTCTGATCTTATCACTGAAAGAAAACAAGCTATGCGAAACTTTAGGAAAAAATTTGATTCAGACTCCTTTATACAGGCAAAGGCCATACAAGCCAAGGTAAAAAAAAAACTACGAGCTAAAAAGCGACAGAGTTGGCAGACCTTTTGCTCTTCTCTGTCCCCAAATTCTCCCCCTTCACATGTTTGGAATATGATCAGACGCTTCAAGGGTTCCTTCCAGACCTCCAGAGCTTCTGCTCCTCTTTCTGACTGGCTTTCAGAGTTTTTAAATAATCTAGCTCCTCCTACTGCCCCTAACTTGGACCAACTAATTCCCCCTTGTATAAATAACAGAAATCTTCCTCAAAATAACAATAGATTGTTAGAAAAAGTAAATATGTATGAACTAAAGCTCTGCCTACTATCGGTAAGGCACTCATCTCCTGGTGAAGACAAAATCCCGTACGCTTTCTTTCAGAAAGCTCCTGACATCTTTATCGAATCCTTTCTCGACCTTCTCAACAAAATACTATCTTCGGGAAACATTCCCAACTCTTGGAAACACCAGTTAATTATTCCCATCTTAAAACCTGGAAAAAATCCTAAACTCGCTTCCTCCTACCGGCCTATAGCCTTGTCCGCATGCGCCATGAAAATTCTGGAACACATTTTGAAAAGCAGACTGGTTTGGTATATAGAACACAACTCTATACTACCTTCTACACAGTTTGGTTTTAGAAAGTCACTGTCTTGTGTAGATAATTTGAGTGTATTGATCACGGATATCCAGATTGCTTTTACTAAGAAAAATCCGATGTCGGTTGTATTCCTTGATATAACATCTGCTTTCGACAATGTCTCTATCCCTCTTCTTTTCAATAAACTTGTAAGCCTCGGTATCCCTCACAAAATTGCCACATTGATCTTTCGCATGTTTACGGAGAGAAGCATTTCAGTGAGCGGAGACCACAGGGTGGTCTGGAAGGGCCTTCCTCAGGGGTCAGTTTTAAGCCCTATCTTGTTTAACGTCTATTGTTCAGACCTCCCCAAGATACCTGATGACTGTCAATTGATGCAATACGCGGATGATATTGCAATATATACTACTAATAAAAATAATGTATGTGCTGAAAGAGCTTTGAGAGGAGCCTTAAATATTGTCAATTCATTGATGGAACGGAATAACTTATTCCTATCCCCTCAAAAGTCGAGAGTTGTATCGTTCTCCAGAAAGCACGTGAATCCATCTATTTCTGTAGAGCTTAACGGAAATATAATCCCTCAGTGCGAAGAGGTTAAATTTTTGGGTATGTCTTTAGACAGGAAATTGACCTGGAGCCCTCACGTAACTCATACACTGGCCAAATGCGAAAGAGGTTTAAATATACTTAGAGCGATCTCTGGCACCTCTTGGGGCTCCCAACCTTCCTCTATGAAGAACATATACAATGCATTAATTCGCAGCCACTTAGATTACGGTAGCTTTTTATTGACTCCAATATCCAAAGCCTTGGTGAACAAGCTGGACGCTGTACAAACAAAATCTTTAAGGCTCTTGGTTGGCGCAATGCCCTCCACTCCAAACAACTCTCTCCTGGTGGAATGTGTTGATATGCCACTAAAGATTAGAAGACAATATCTTTCTGATTCCTTCTTTATTAAAAAACGGACTTTCACTGATCATCCATTGCTGAAAAATTTACCCATACTACGTAACCTATATCACGTTAACGGTTACTGGAAAAATAAATCGAGTCCTTATTTATGCAACAGTTACAGTAATTACATGACTCAGTTTGGCGTTAAACGTTACCCCTTTCCATCCGCTGTTTATGACCTTCCTTTAGAAGTCTTGCAATTCTCCCCAACCGTCTTTGTATCGGTATCGGTAAAACTCCTAAAATGTTCTCCAATCGAATAAATCAGACGTTCTTTTCAAAAGCTGACTCTTCTTGGCCAAATCACATCCAAATTTTTACCGATGGCTCCAAATTTTCTACCAATGATCATTCTGGATCGGCGGTTCTCATCCCCAAACTCAAAATAAAATCAATGCTAAAACTTCCTCCGGAAGCCTTCGTTTTCACGGCAGAGTGTGCTGCTCTGCACCAGGCTCTCACTCTGTGCGATCACCATGAATTGGAAAGAGCAATCATCTTCACGGATTCCTTATCTCTAGTAAATGTACTTGCGTCCGGCTCAGGTACTGATAACTGTATTATCTTAGACATTAGGAGAAACCTATATAGTCATAAAGTAAAAGGGAGAGATATTGTCATCGCTTGGATCCCGGCTCATTGTGGTATAACACCCAATGAGGACGTAGACGCATTGGCAAAAGAGGCCACCAGCAATGGATTGGTCCCTCGAAACTTTGAACTCCCCCTGAGTGATATAAAACGTTCTGCCTTTCTCGGAGCAATGTCGGCCTGGACCGATCATTGGGATGAGGTAGGTAGAGCTAAGGGGTCGATTTATCGGGACATTAAGGAGTCTATCTCCAGAAAGCCATGGTACCATGAATTCAAATTCTCAAGATCAGAAATAGTCACACTGACTCGAATGAGATTTAATCACCACAGACTGGATAGTCATCTATTTAAAATAAATTTAGCCCCGTCTCCACTCTGTGAGTGCGAACTCGATATGGAGACATTAGACCACGTCTTCCTCGGTTGCCCAATAAGAGATTCATATGAACTTTATTACGAAATCGATGAAATTCAGTTCCCCATTAATATGTCTTGTCTGTTACACTCTGAAAAGCTTTCTGTCTACAAAAAATTTTTAAAATCAGTAAAACAGAATTATATAATTATATAAACAGTAGGTATGTGTGTGTGCGTGTATGTATATATTTTTATATAAATGCGTGAATGTATGTATGTAAGGGCGTGATTGTAAGTATGTAAGACCGTGTGTGAATGTAAAAATAGTAAGTCTTTATATAAAATAAAAGAAAAATAATAAATTAGAGCATAATATTTTTGTTTTGCAAATCATCAAATATTTGAAACTGGCACAAATCGTCCCTCTAGGGATGGGATGCCATAAACATAATAATAATAAAAATAATTAAATAATAATAATAATTCTTCATCTGTTACAAACATTCCTCTTTTAGATAATCAAAATTACAAATATCTTGGCTTTCAACAAAATCTAGTTTTTGACCACAAAATTATTAAAAATAACATTAAAAATGAGTTTATTAAACGATTAAAAAAAGTTTTGAAAAGTTTTCTCTCCGGGAGAAATAAAATTATGGCCATTAATTCATGGGTTGTACCGAAAATTTTGTATTCTTTTGGAATCATTAAGTGGAACCAAACCGAACTAAGATGGATTTAAAGGTACGTAGTTTGCTCACACAATATAGGATGCATCATCCAAGATGTTCCTTGATGAGATTATATTTACCAAGGAAGATTGGTGGTAGAGGCATGTTAAACATCAAAAACATGAATAACAAAGAGATAAACCTCCTCCAATCTTATTTTATCTCATCGAGGAATAAATTGGGTTATGAAGACCTCATTGCGTGTGATTTGAAGTACACGCCCTTAAATTTATCAAATCCTGTTTCACCACCGATAATTGGGGTACAAGATCGGGTTGACATATGGAAAGGCAAGTCTCTTCACGGTCGATTCTTCGAAACTTTAAATTCATCTCATGTAAGTCTTGAAGATTCGACTGGATGGTTGAGGTTTGGTGAACTATTTAGCGAAACAGAAGGTTTTGTCTGTGCAATACAAGACCAGATCATCGTCACTAATAATTATAAAAAATATATTATTAAAACACCTGATATAATTGATAAATGTCGTGCATGTGGCCAAACAGGAGAAACACTCAGACATATTTTGTCTGGGTGTTCTCTCTTGTGTGGTTCTGAGTATCTGCACAGACATAACGATGTGGCTAAAATAGTTCATCAAAAACTTGCCTTGAAATATGGTTTGCTCGATCTTGAAGTACCTTATTATAGGTACACCCCAATTTCGGTAATGCAAAACAGTAATACAAAGTTGTATTGGGATATACCAATACAAACTGACCGAACGATTAACGCAAATCGTCCGGACATTGTATTGGTTGATCGTAGGAACGGGATAACGTATCTCGTGGATATCACTATACCGTATGACGAAAATTTGAAAAAAGCCGAGCAGGATAAGATAATTAAATATCTTGATCTTGCTCACGAAATCAAGGATATGTGGCATACACCAACCACCCACATAATACCTATAGTGATATCGACGAATGGAGTTATTCCTAAGTCTCTTAAAGACAATCTAGGGAAACTTGGCATCTGTTGTGGTCTCAGATATGCCATCCAAAAGGCAGTTCTGTTGTCCTCATGTAGGATGTTAAGAAGGTTCCTTTCTCTGTAGTTCGAAGATCTCTCATGATTACATTACATCGTGATGTATCATGAGAGATAATACCGATATTTTTATATTTAGTATATAGCATTGTATTCAATTTTAATTTATTTTTATTAATTTTTTTTTACAATGATGTATACTTCATATGATATATTGTGATTTAATGAATAAATGATTTGAAATAAAAATAATAATTACAATATGAAGTTTACAATAGGTACAAAAAAATTATACTGCCTCACTGGAGATTGTCTCTTCTGAGGCATTACTTAGTAATAATTAATTAATACAATTAGAAAATATTCGCATAACAATCGATTAAAAGAAAAGAACATGATTTAACATAAAGAGTAATATTTTTCATACTTTGTTCATCCACTCCTTCGATTACAAGATACTTACATAAAGCGCTGCCGCATAAAGTGGTAAATCTCATAATATTAATATATTATGCAAAAAAAAAATACATTTACAAAGATGGCTACATCAAAACAGATGACACAATAGCAAGCAAGTTACCGGGTAGGTTATATCATTTCGTTTTTACTGTAACGTTCTCACTCGTTCAAACTTTTCCATAAAAAAAGTTTTAATTAATTTTGTAAGTTATCGCAGAACAGGTCTGCTACATATTTCTTCTTTTCCCATTAAAACAGATCAACCTCCATAATTTTAGAATACAGGTTATGCTAAATAAACTTTTTTACTATTCTCTTACGTAGAATACAAAGTCGTATTATGTAAAAGGAGATTTATAGTGCTTCACTTATTATTAATTTTCATATACATAGACATTGTTTTTTGGTCCAATTAACCTTAAAAAATAAACGACATTATTTGAACTAAATTTCAATAGAACCTACCCACTTGTTCAACATGTATTGTCGAAACATCTCATGTACACAACAAGTAACTGATATTCAATAATTAATGAGATGTAGAGATAAAAGTTGGAAAGTATTGAGAACAAGAGGGCAGCCAAATTTAAAGACTGCGACTGCTGTCATGTATTTGGCGCCAGGATATGAATATATCCATTTTTAGTTAATGTCTCATCTTTATTTCCTATTGACTTTGTTGGTGCACAACGTTGTAATTATGTCTAGATTCTTGTAATCATTTTCAGGACTAGATCTTAACGAATATGTAACAACTAATGACTCTAACAATTCATTACTGATGTTCGATTTTTAAATTTAACAAACCACTACGGGCTTACGACCGTCTTCTACTGTTATTTCGAAGGCTGGCTTAATGTGATCACTTTACGTTAACAACGTTCGCCATTGTTTTTATACATACCTAATATTGATCGGCGACTTTTATTCCAAAGTTGTAAAGTTTAATTTTCACGATAACATTTGAAACTTAATTCAACGATAACTGTTTTTTTTTTTTTTTTTATTAAATCATTAAAATAAGAAAAAAATACAAGAAAATTACAAAAATACAGAAATACATTAACTTAGAATGAACATTTGGGATACCCGACCAGTGAAAACATGTTACACATAAAATATACAAATGTGAAAAATTATTCACTCAAGAGAAGACATTTCTAAAAAAAAATTAAAAACCATCAATGTTCATTTGTTGTCTCACAACCCTATTAATCTTGACCTAAGAATCGGCGACCTTGAATAACAGATGTCAATAATCTAATGATATTTCTTAACTGAATGTCTCTCGTTCTATTCCTCGAAAAGCAAGAATTATTTGAAAAGGTGTTTTGGAATTTCATTTCTTAATACTATGGGATTTGGAAGGCTGATTGGATGTACATTGTACCGCTCGACTACGAGAGAAGCTGTTTTTTTTAAGTAGGTACTCGGAAGTACTTTTTAATTAGGAACTCGACCGATATACCTACTTTAGGCTTAACAACGCTGAATGAGAACTATACCCGAGTATTCCAAGGAGTACTGAGGGAATCCCTTAACTTTGGTGACTCACAACACAACTAGGTTCTTAATTTTTTTTTTCATAGGGAGTTTGAGTGTTTCACTTGTTGTTGAGCTTTCCAAAGTAGATATTCTGTAGGCCGCTATTTATACACGTTTCCATACAAAAATTACCCAAAAACAAAAACACACGACAGTTCGAGAAATCTAAAGATAGTTGAAGACGATATATTACAAACTCCCATTATGGAAATAGTCAAAACAATATATTGTCATCACGAAGGAAGGTATTAGCCTTCGAAAAGTAATCAGGACAATATAATTATTATTATACTCGTTACTATCCATAATATTTTATTATATTAAAACAACAAAAAATATATATTTTATTCATTTGTTCATTAAATTCCGTTTCTAATCAGTTTTAAAGTGCAAATTAAATAAACCACCGATAAAAATTAATTTTTGGATAAACCCTCGTATCCCATTTCGTGTTCAAACATATTATGTCGGTAAATATTGTCGCTACTTGCATTTGCGATACAATGTTAATATAATTAAATGTCAGTAATTTGTTAGCAAATATACAATATATACATCCTATCTTATACACGCAGTATTTGTTCCCGCAAACAACGAACACGATGGTGCCGTGGAAAAGGGAGTAGGTATTTAAGTTTTGTGTTTCAGGACCCGCCCACTCCTAGGAGACTTATTAATTTTTATATTTTATGTGAGTCATTTCCACTTTTTCATTAACCATGCGGTTTAAGTGAGGTACGGGTGAATATATTTAAAAAAAAAAAGTATGAAACAAATTAAAAACAGTACGAAATAAATTGCGGTGGACATAAGTTGGGTTTAACATAAGTATTTCCATTATTTTTAGACAACTGCAAATGTTCCAAAGAACACAGATGGTTAGGAAAGACTGTCTCCTCAGTAAAAACATTATTGGATTTTTTATAAACTATTATTTAATCTGATTTGTTACCACAGAAAAACCAGCTAATATGGTAATCAAATCAATCAAAACTCCCTTTACCTTCCTTTTAGGTGCGTAGGTAGACAATAAGACCTCTCCATTGCGCAATCTTTAAGACCTCCTCCCACACCGTGCCCAAATCCCACATCTCTACTTCGAAGGAGCGGAACACGGTATGAGAGGGTCTTCCTCGTCTTCAGGCTCCTTATTGGAGGAAAAACAGTGCTCTCCTCTCCTCGGCCAACTGCCATTCGGCATCCGTAACACATGTCCGAGCAAAGTGCATCTTCTCTTCATAATGGTAGAAGTGATGAGCCTACGCTGGGTGCATCAACGTATAGCATCCTACGTAATGTGGTGGTACCATCTTTTAACCAAAATTCTCCTTAGGCACTTCGCATCAAACGCAAAGACTTTTTGTGTCAGAGAATTTGGTGATAGAGGACCTATTTTGATGATAAATATCATTATTATGTTATTCTTCATTCTGGCCTAAATACACTGATGATCGATTCCAAGGATCAAAACCGCTCTTCCTATAAGCCACAGCGCATATCGTCAACCACTTCCAATGGTATAAAATTGCGACATATTCCATAATGCGAGTAGGTATGTGACAGTCATTGTAAATTATCAGAGAAGATTTCCTTTTAATTTTATTGAAATTAGAGACCTTGCCTTGGAGCAAAGGTGACAAAACAAACCTGATTACTCTAAAAAGATGATCCTGGATCTGATTAATCAGGTACAATCATGATCTTTATTAAAATTTAATATCTATACATTTAATGTAAAAGGCGTAAGCTGGGCTGTGTTTTACCAACAAGTTTTTGCACAAAAAACTGTGGAAGGGGTTCAGGACAACCGTAGCTGTCTGGATGGCGCTGTGAGTTGGTGACTATCGCACAATGACAGCCTTGAGGGTGACTTGGAAGAGCCTACTGAGGGAAGCTAAGACCCAGACATGTTTGTAGCGATACAGATTTATGTAGAAACAACCCTCATATTTCGTACCTCAGCTACCTTTACAAAATTAAGCACACCCTATAAAATGTACTCACAAGTGTATGAAATTGTATTAATACAACTTTTAATATTTAGTGTATTACCTCAGAGTACTGAAATATAATATTTTAATACAAATAGTCACATATTCTATAATATAAAAGAAAGTCGGGTTAGTGCGAACACTTATAACTCGAGATCGGCTGAACAGATTTTTATTATGGTTGGTTTATTGGATTCTTCTCCGTTCCGGATAACATAATAACAATTAAAAATTCGATGAATGGAGAGCAAATAATATAAAATATAATAATAGTTAGTATGAAACGGATTTACTAACAACAATAAAACCATCTGTGAAAAATTCCATAATACAATTTGTATTTACTTGACAACCATTGAGTTTCAACACATTGGTTTCAAATAATTATTAAAAATTCGAAAAATGGAGAGCAAATAACATAAAATAATATAATATTAAAGTTAGTATGGAACGGATTTACTGACAATAACACACCATCTGTGAAAAATTCCATAACACAATTTGTATTTACTTGACAACCATTTAGTTTCATTTAGTTACAAAACATTTGTAGGTACGCAGATTTTGATCTTTCGAACTTTCAGAAATCATTTTTTAACGTTCAAACAAGTTTTAAACGTATTTTTGTATAAATTAGAAATCAATATTCATAGTACCTAAGGACTACATGACAAAATGTTTATCGGGAAAGCTAGTTTGTTCATAAAAACTGCTTACAGATTGTTAAATACACGTTGGTTAATATAACTTTTCGCTTCATATCGCGTTTCCAATTTTTTCCATCCTTGTGTAATCGACGAATCTTCCTCGCTTTGTTATTATTTGAATGGTAATGTTCATTCCTCGTTTTACAGCGTTATTTTCTTATGCACGTTTTATTTTCCAATTAGGTACATACTGATTTTCTTTCACTATATAGTATGAATGTTAAAATTACACCCAGATTCGGAAATCGCGGACGCGGGCGTATTCTCGTAAGAATGTAAGAATACGCGGACGTATTCTCAATATTTGATGTTTCCAATTTCCATTTATTACGTTGTTAATTTTTTCAGAGCAATATTTTTTTATAGAATAACTTGCAGTTAAACCTGTCTGACGACAGGCATTGAAAAGGGTAATGAATTTCTTGATTTTTCCACAAATTAGACCATCCCTTCAAGGGTCCCATTGTTACATTACCACGTTGAGGACAATTATTGACATTTTGTAATGCTGGAGCTTTTAGACAGTTCGTTTGTAATTTAAAGGTTATTTTATCACTTTACAATTGGAGCTAAGTGTCGCTATCTTAGTGACCTTATAATACTGTGCAAAAACCCTCATTACATATTTCTTTCTCCAGCAAAAATTATATATAGGAACCACTGAAAATTTATTTTGTCGATGTAATATTTCCCGCACACACCTTTTATTACTGTCTAGCAACTATCGACTTATAGACGAATAATATGAGTATGAAAAATATTTCCGTAGTTCTATCGGTTTTGTCATTTGTATGAAAAATACTTCGCATGCGATTGAAGTATTTCAACGAAAACACTGAGTTAAGGACCAACTTACAAATTATTATATACTAGCTTTCCCGACAGACGTTGTCCTGTGTTCCTAAATATGAATATTGAATTCGAATTTGTATGGTGATGAATTAATTTTCATTTGACCAATGTGATTTCGAACGATACGTCTGTTTTAAATCATGTATATTCCATCCGCATTCTGTCAATCGCGCCAATTGACAATTTCTGTCAAAATTAGAATAAAAATTATAAGGTAAAAAGTACTAATAAGGTTGTCTACGTAGAGTTTTCTTTGATTTTCTAATTTCCAATGCATTTTTCTCAATTTTTTTCTTCTAAAAGGACATTCTCATGATAAAACCCTACACGACAAAAAAAAAGAATTAGCGAAATCGGTCCAGCCGTTTAGGCGTGATGCGATGACATCGGGAAATAGCTCTCCATTTTTATATATAAGATAAACTAAGGTATTCAATTAAATGAAAAATTGAAAAAAAATATCTTCTTCTTTATGTTTCATGCAGGTCGCCCCAACGTTGACTATCACTCTGGAGAATGCATCCCGGTCCTGTGCGGCACGAAATAGTCCCTCAACACTCGTGATCCCCGTCCATTCACGAATATTCCGGAGCCAGAATATCACCACCCCTCGTCGACTCTCTATTTTTCCATTAATAATAAATGCAGCAAATAGTATTTTTCCCCTGTAAGTAGGTACATGAGCCAAGTAGGACACCTTCCAGACTTTGATATTAGTCAAAAAAAGTACCGCTTTTTATAATTAAACGTTATTTAATTTACACTAAAGAGGTGGTTTATATCTCTTCAAAGCGGAACAACCCATTGTGAGGAGTCGTTGAAAATAATTAACACGCGTTTCACAATGATAATAATATTCAACTCAATGTTCACACAACACGATGTAGGGACGCTGAACAATCAGCTGTTGATGTTGCCATTCTGCAAACATTCGTAATTCCTGGTATGTGTCTGTGTGACATGTTTGTAAATTTTCAACATCATTTGTGATTTCATCAACAATCGACTATTACACAACGTTCAATTGTTTTATAAATTATTGTGTCGTTTGGAAATTTTTATTAATTTCAATTACATTTCAATAATTAATCTTTTTCGATTTTAAATGGCAAGAGTTATCACTACGGACTTACGACTGTCTTCTACTGCTGTTGGAAGTATGTAACGATTGCACCAAATATTTACATAGTTGTAAAATGAGTATTACGGAATCTTCTTAAATTTTTTGAAAAAAAAACAAAATAAGTCTTCTTTGAAAAATTCTCATCTGACCCAAAATCTATTCATGGACGTCTATAGACATTTATAGTATGACAAAATTTACTTAGTTAAATTATTTTTATAATACCAATTTAACTATTAGATAATATTTTTAATGGTCAAGCAAACATTTAAAATATCATTTTTCTTCCCTCAAGTCAGCGGTAAGTCTTTTCGAATTCAATTTCATAAATTAGTATGTAATTACAACCACTTTCCCAGCGCCAATATACCCTCGTAAGATCTAGAAATAAGCTCAATGTGTTGCCTTTTCTAACTACTGATGGTCAGTTGGTCAAACAAAAATTAGTCAAATTTATACCAAGTTGATCAAAATGAAACTGCATAGAAAAAAAACAGAATGAAAGCTATGTAAAAAAAGGATTAAGAATGAACTGAATTCTCTTTAAATATACCTAATATTAAAAATACCGGAAAAACCCTTCGCGATAGAGTCAGAAACACAGAGATCCGAAGGATCTGCGAAGTCGAGGACGTTCTAAGGTGGGGAAGACAGAGGAGACGGTTTTGGAACAACCATGTCTCAAGAATGGTCACAAGGAAGCAGACCTCCAGGACGACCGCCTAAATAATGCTGGAGGGACAGTTGGCACTCAGCTTCTCAAGAGGACAACGTAGCAGGAACAACAGGCCAGTAGGCCTAATTAAAAAGGAAGAAGAAGATTTGAATATAATTATTATGGTTAATTCGACCTCAAAAATATACCCTTACTTGAAAACTCTTGTAAACACGTACGATATGGTTGGTTAAAAATAGATTATTATTAAAAAAATATCAGTTGAAAGGGGTAAAAAAGGGTTTAGACTACAAAATAAAAATGAAATCACGCAGATAATCCATGCTGTTTTCACTTCTGACACTACACGTTGCTCTTAATTCCGTTTTCCACGAAATGATTTCTGTTTTTCCCCCTCGACACCTTTTCACGAACGAGTGTTTTTGAAATGAAAATAACAAGATCAAACGGGGAGAAAAAAATAAATATTCAACGTAATATTATTTTTTTATCCTTGGGCTCTTGAATTATCATCGACTTTATAATAATATATCGATGTGTTGGTGTTGAATTAAGTTCACTGTAGTTGGCTTTCATTATCTTCACGAAACTAGGAAATCAGTCTTTTGCCCACGCTTCTTCAACCGTTTATTTTGGCGCTCAAAATCATATTGCATAGCTCGTACTTCATTACGTGCTTATGTCCCAGATAGGTTTATATATTTACCTATTGTTTTGTTATGTTTATTTCTCACAGCTATTCATTTTGGACATTTTTAGAAACTCATCAATTATACATATAAGCCAATTTAAAATCCACGGGATTTAAACCTATCTTTAATCAATAATTTATTCCGGATAAAAACCCATATTTGCTCGTAAATTTTCAATACACCTGTCTATATAAATTACCTATAAATTCACTGTGTGAAGCTCTTCTTATTTCTTCATGACCCACCTGTAATCCACCTCTCTGATTTATTATTGACTAAATTTAAAGCTTTTGTTTTTCTCTTTTTTCAGAACGGCCAGATCGGGAAAAACCTCGCTGGTTGCCAGATTTTTGGGCTCGAAATTCGAGGATAGCTACACGCCAACTATTGAAGACTTTCATCGAAAACTGTACAGGATACGGGGGGAGATTTACCAATTAGATCTTCTGGATACTTCGGGGAATCATCCTTTTCCAGCTATGCGAAGGCTCAGTTTTTTAACAGGCAAGTATCGATGCAATACTTATAAAAGATAATTAGCAATATATCCACCAGGCAAGTGTCAATGTACTACTTTGAAAAATCTATCAGCAATATCCTATTTTTAACAGGCAAGCTATTACCTAATAAGCAAATAACAATATAACACTCTTAACTTAACCCCTCGCGGTAAACCATTTTAGGAATCCCCTCTTGTTTCTTTTATTTTGCCTTCCTTGAGTCAAGCTATCGTTGTCCTCAATCTACGTCACTATTATTTCCAATACTTTATAGCTTAGCGGCACAGAAGGCTCTTGCCGAGACCTTCTTGATGAGGTACTGTCTCTTTTGCATAAGGCTATAGAACCTCACGCAAATTCTTTCACATCTAGAGTGCTACTTGGGTAAGAACCAGTACCATACCATATTCATTCCTAATATCCTCATTCTTTACCGTACTTCTCAATACCTATATGATATAAAAAAAAAGTTTAAACTTAGACATTGTGCTCTGTATCTACTTATTGAGATTCTTTATCTTTATTTTATCCCAACTTTTTTGAACGACAAAAACAAAATCTAATAAACATTTTTATTAAGTTTTTATACATTTATAGATCTAGATTACCTCGTTTACTTTAAAGTACACCTCTACTCGTATCTGGAACGTAACGCTAAAACTAGTTAAAATAGCTTCGCTGTCTCTCCAGTGTTCAATTGACCTAAAATGATTAAACGAATATAATATAATACAAGCAGCAACAATCGATAAATTCATTAGCATTAATTCGTCATTCTATCCCACATCATTACGATTCTCTATTGAGCCATTCAATGGCGGCTTTCGTATGCAAATGTATGCCGATTAATCTATCATTCCATTGTTAACTAAATCTCACTTAGATGAGTGGTGGATCTTATGATTTCTAGTATTTAGACTTAATGAATATTTTATAATATTAGCAACATTTAAAAAAAAAAACAGTTTTTTTTTATTATGATTTTTTCAAAAAGAAACCACTTATTTCAAACTATGGATATTGGATTTTTTTACTCTAGTTGACATTTTAAACACATTTTTATATCACTATCCGAATTCATATAATGGCTATTTTTCCCTTTCTTAAGATGAATTTCTAATATTTTTGCTTGGTTTTGTTGTTAACAAATCTATCAATTTGAATTTAACTTATTTCCAAACAAAAACGAGATCTACTCAACATAATAAAACTACATGTGTACCATATAATATTATATTGAATTAGCCTTCGTTTTCACCATTTTCCAACAGATGTCTCCACATTAAATTAATTTATACATGAAAGAAAGTCGGGTTAGTGCGAACACTCGAGATCAGCGAAACAGATTTTTATGATGCTTGGTTTATTGGATTATTCTCATAATAATTATTAAAAAATTGATAAATGGATAGCAAATAATATACCTAAAATATAATATTAGTTGATGTTAGTAAAATTAATAATGAATATAAATACTATCAACGGCGCTTTTGTACACGTAGTAGTTGGCCTTTCAGCTTGATAAGTTTAGGAACGGGGGTTCGAGTCGTACTGGGGCAGTCTTGTCGAATAGTCCCATAATTTTGAATATCGACTAATTCGATCATCTAAACAACGATAATCAAATTTGGTCAGCCCGATTTGGTTCAAATTTAAAAAAAAATTCTAACACTGACTATATAATTTAATGCAAAATTCCTTGTGATGTGGAATTTATCATTTTCTTTTGTTCATTTTTTTTTTTAATTTCATATGCCATTTACATGCAAATGCCATAATTTATGTTCGGTGTATCGATTAATAAGTATGAGGTTAACGGAACGGTTAAACGGAAGATTTATGAGCCGTTGTGTGATAACGATGTGTGTTGTGAGAAAACCTCGAAAAAATTATCTTGTCATGTCATAAAAAAATATCAATTTTCACGGGATGTAAAGTTGCCATAATGTTTGACATTACAAAAAACATATTGCGATTGATCTTGAGAAATAATTCGTCTTGTAGTAATGTTGATAGAAATTTTTCGTAAATAATAAGGCGGTAGAAAAATACCGATAAGTGCCGATCAGATCTTCGCTCTGCGGATGATAACGGAGAAGCTTTTGAGTAAACATCAGAAGCTTTTCTGTGCATTCGTGGCATTGCTTCGCTTTATTCGGAAAGTACTGCGTGTGTGAAGAGTCACCTTTCACCGGAGTTCTATCTTACGAAGGGCGTGAAGCAAGGGTGCGTCATGTCACCCTGGTTGTTCAATTTGTTTTTTGATTTTTGCGTCAGTGGGTTAAAAGATATAAATATAGGGGTTGAATTGAATGGTATGAAGGTATGTGCGCTTATGTATGCAGATGATTTAGTACTTATGGCTGAGTGTGAAAATAATTTACAAGAACTTGTGTCAAGTGTGTTTGAAAATTGTGCAAAAAACGGTCTAAATATGAATGTCAGCAAAACAAAGGTTTTAGTATTTGAAAGGGATGAAGCAAGAATGAATTGTAAAATAACCGTAGAAAATGAATGTCTTGAGCAAGTGAATGAGTATGTATATTTAGGAAGCATGTTTAGTCGGGATGGAAAGTGTGAAAAAGAAATCGAAAGTAGGAAGTTGCTGGTTGCAGGGTGGGCGGTGCACTAAGACCTATAATGAGAAACAACAACGTCTCACTACAAGCAAAGAAACTAGTGCATAACGCAATCCATCGATGATTTATAGATGTGAAACGTGGACATAGAAGAAAAAAGAAGAATGTAGTATAAATGCAGTAGAGATGAAATCTCTACGAAGAATATGTGGAAAAACTTTATGGGATATGGAAAGGAATGAAAATATTAGGAAGGAATGTGGTATGGAAGTAAGTGTTGTGACAAAGATGAAAGTTAATAAGTTGAGATGGTTTGGGCATGTGGAAAGAATGGATGCAAACAGAATGACAAAGAGAATGTATAAGGCTGAAAGGAAAGGTGTAAGAAAGCGTAGCCGACCGAGAATGACGTGGATCGAACACATCGATTCCGTCCTCAAGGAAGGCCAGGTAAGAAGTAAGAGAAATAGGAGAGGGTGTATGAGAAATGTTATGTCGGTGGAAGAAGCGAAAGAAGTATGCTTGGCTTGGATAGAAAAGAGTGGAGGTCCGTTCTCTCTGCCTACCCCTTACGGGATACGGCGTGATGGGTAAAAAAAAATACAGCTTTCACTCATTTTTATGGACATCCTCATTATGTCTCATAAACAACTAACTCCTGATGAGCCAAAAATGTTACTTCCATTATTGAATTTCAGTCACTAACTCTAGTATAAGTTTTCGATGATCGAATATCGAAACGAAATAGGTATGTAATTCTCATACAATAAGACTTGTCAAATAATTCGATCGTTGAACGAGCCATTCATCAATCGACAGAATCTCCATACAAAAATTTCGAACGTTCGAGAGATGCTAATAAGCTCTTAAAGTGTGCAATTAGCTTTCGGTAAAACTCTTTACTAGTCCCACCGATTTCTAAACACTCTTATAAAGAATAACGAATGAACCTAAATGTAAAAAATATTTTTTAGGTTTGATTTTCATTTTATGGTTTTCTTTTTGTCATGATTGGAACCGAAACCACTGCGAACAGGGACAACGGGGTGCGCTCACGTATGCTGCGAATATGGGGAGGAGGACGGGGAGGGTACTCGTAAAAACAGAACCCGCTTCTATCACTGTTTGCTTATAACACCTGTTACTCGCACCCGCACACGCACTCGCACATGCTACTTAACAATGTGTACACCGGCCTTATGATCCGTTGTTTATCTTGACATAGT
The DNA here is from genome assembly GCA_963576905.1 of Mystacides longicornis. Classification (NCBI taxonomy): domain Eukaryota; kingdom Metazoa; phylum Arthropoda; class Insecta; order Trichoptera; family Leptoceridae; genus Mystacides; species Mystacides longicornis. The sequence continues at coordinate 16,477,206 of OY756431.1, forward strand.
GATATTTTGTAGACAGCACCATTCTATTTGTCACGCTGGAATGGCGCAGTGATCTATTGCACATAGATAACGTTATAGTTCCGAAATTGGCCACCGCGAGCCAAAAAATATTGCGCGGGCTATACACTTTTTGACAGCGCATTTGACAGGACTGTTTTGTTGTGACCATAGAAATACCATAAGCAACTCAACAGCTCGTTCAGAGTAACCATTTAATTGCTTATTGAATTTTGTTTGTCAAGTCCCAATGAAGCACCATTCTATTTGTCACTTGGGGATAGCGCAGTGATCTTCTGTACATAGATAACGTTGTATGTAGTTCTGAAATCTACCACCGCGAGCCATAAAGGATTGCGCCGGTTATACACTTTTTGACAGGGCTGTTGTAATTTGACCATAGAAATACAATAACATATCATTGGTTCTTTCATAATAAACATTTTATCAACTATTGAATTGTGATTGCCATGAAATTGGACTTGGAACGACAATTTGAGAATAACAGTCAAAATGTTATCTAATTTCAATAACCATCTTGTTCAAGGCTTGACACTCAAGATATAAAAATGGATTATAACATCATATCTCCTATCACTTTAAACGTGTTTCCGAAGTCATTATGAAAATTAGGTCTAAAAGATTATTTCCGCGAGAGAGTTTTACAATTAACTTTTATTGACAATCTTAAATATGACAGTTCTTTTTCTTATAAAAAATATTCGAAATCTAGGTAGAAGATATTTCTGTAACTTTAATAAATATTAGTAGGGGGCGTAATTTAACGAAAATTCGACTGAAATGAAAATGTCCTGAAGGAAGGAAAATAAAATTGGCCCATGCAATTAGTTTACGAGGAATATATTTCAATATAAATAATATAAAAATAGACTTGTAGAAACTAATTTCAGGTATAGGTGTTGAGCCAGTGGCCATCTTTTTACAGGGTAATTAAGATTTCCATGATATGAAACCTCGAGGATTTGAATTTGAAGAATGGATGGCCTGTACAAATCTGCGCTGCGAACGGTAATAATTAACGAATGCAACGAGCCAAATTTCTATAGTACGTCTATAGTGTATATAATGACTGTTATTCTGAAATGAAAAACAGACGATTGAGTTGCGTCGTATCCAATTTTTATTGAGAGTTTTGACATTTAGCTATTCTGAAAATGTTTTATCCAATACATTAGATGCGTAACTACTGGCAACCGATTAAGTTCGAAGCAAGAGTTTCTTGCGTTGAGTTGGAATGTGAATTTGAGAATACCATCTATAAGACAATCAAACAATCGAATTATTTTTGTATTTTGTAATAATTATATAAAGAACCTGTTGACAAGGCTTGTAAAAGCCTTAACAGGACTTGTATTGTTTTTTTTTATTATTGTAATGAATAAAGAGTATAAAAAAATAGACTTGATGAAATTTTTCAGCGTTTACTCCATGTTATGAAGTATTCGATCAATTGGACAGACTTACAATTCTCATTGAAATCACTACTTGTTATTAGGAATATTGATTTTAATAGCAATAAAATATTTTTTTACTCTGAAACAAATCGACAAATTTGGGGTCACTCGATGTATGTACATATTTGCCTTGAGAGAGAACAACGGATAACAAAAGCCCGAGAAAAACAACGGAAATGGGAGGGTTCGTGGGAGGATACGAATACTTGGAATCTCACAAAGAGGACAAATATTTCCCTATTAAAAGATCTAAATATGGATGAAATGCATATTATTTGTATTTTCCTTTTAAATGGAATCTTGAGTTTTTGTACACATATCCTTAAGATAAGAACTAATAATAAACCTTTGGCGTTCACTTTTAATATAAATAAAAAAGTCCAAAGGGAGTTTGAGAAGATCCTAGACGACCAGATAACGGTTGTTACTCAAGTATTTGGGAACACACTTAGACTATGCTGAAGACAAGGAAAGGGTGATCGGCAGGTCGGCGAACACAACTCTCAGATAACAAATAATATTATCATATTTAAAATAAAAATTGCCTACAAAGCTTTTTTTGCTTAAATTTACTGAACATACATAAAAGTTCCTACCAACAGAGGATAGGTTACGTGAGAATATTACAGATCGCGAGTATAAGGTTTCATTTTAATGAATCGTTAACTTTATACATGACAATTTGGCTTGGATCTAGAAGGAAAGTTCATTTTTCTTTTTCCATATTTTAAACTTTAACCATTACTGTTTAATGTTTATGCTAGTGTTGATCAGCTTTCGGTCATTGGTATCAAGAGCATCATACTATTCTGAATAAAATAATGTGGAGGAATATAAACTAATCGAAAACAGCTTCTTATTCATCATCTTAATTCAGGCCTTGCAGTCTGTAATTAGACTCCCAAATGTCCCTCCGCCTCTTTGGTGGTCTGTCTAGGAGTCTTCTTTCATGAGGTTAGCCATGAAATGCTATTTGAGGAAGTCTATAGGTACCTACATATATAAATTGAACTTCACAAATTCAGAGACATATTGAAAATATCGCCTCATAGAAAATGTGCATTGTTTCATACCTTGGTGCACATATAGGAAGAAACGGTGCATATGTTTAGCATTTATGGAGAGGTATTGGGTCAAATTGGAAATTCAATGTTTTTAAAACGAGGTAAGGTCAGACTGACAATATCTGTATCTTACCTGCTGTTTTCTGTGGTTGTGAAACTGAGCACTCAATGTGTGTGTATTCAAAATACTCATGTACAGTAGAGTTTGATATGCCTCCGAAGAATGATGGATGTCTATCCATGATTCTTCGAAGGCATTTACCGATATTAAAATACGACCATTAGAGACTAAACAGGTCAACTGCATGTCACCTCCACCAAAAAGTTCTTTGACTGAACTGACTGAAACCCACAGAAGACGTAAACTATTTAGGCGTCATGGAGAAGAAGAGAAAATACTGTAGAATCTTTTATAGGATAAAAATAAAAACCGAGCCAAATTGGTGACGCCTAGGATGAAGAGGTGAGGGTTGCAAAAGACAGAAGGACATGACAAGGACTTGCAAAAACCATAATAATATACTTTATCTGCGAGGTGATAAAAGTGATCTAACACTGAATACATAAAGAAAACCGACTCTGCAGATTATTTCAAAATACGCAAACTATGTGAAAAATACCATTTTTAACCCATTTTTGTAAGCTTTCGTTATTCGGAGCACCATTTCCTCAATCCATTCTGCGAACGTGACTTCCGCCTAAAGCTATGTCGGTAGATATACACATGTCACCTCTCCTATTCAAAACTTGGATATTTTTTTCATTCATCTGCTGTATTTGTAAACAAATCCTTCAGCAATGTTTCGAAAATAGAATCAAATCACGTGTTTTCTTGCCAATATTAATTATTTTAATTAAGAAGTTTATTCATGAAAAGCTTTAAAAAGCCATTTTTATACTAGTAAAGTATAACGAATTTGAAAAATAAAATAATGAAAAATTATATAATCCTATCCAATCTATTCAATAATCCTCTATAAGCCGATAGATTTGAAAGGGTACCTACTTCGGTCAAAACCGGTAACTACCGAATATATATTTTCGTTTATATTTTTTTCTTTAGTTCTATAATATACGGAATAACTGACATTCACAGACAGTTTGGAAGCAGAAAAAAATAAATAAATTTATACTTCTCTATACAAAGTTGTCAGTATAGCCGTGGAACTTGCCTAAGGCATTTTTTCCGTCCAATCTGAGAAAGGCCATTCCGGGTTAAATTTTCAAGTGAAAAAACAGGTCAACCTCCGGTAGAAATTTCACCAAAAGTGAAAAAAAACTTTGAAAAACTGACCCGACCAGGAATCGAACCCAGGACCTCTTGATCAAAAGCCCAAGCTTATACCCCTAAGCTACCGAGGTCGGTCTGTTGGAGTTTTCGAAAAACAGGCCCAGGAATATTTTCCAAACATTATTTTATAATTTTTAGTAAGGAGGCGCCCATAATAACCATGTGACACAATCATAATTTCAATTCGACTCGTAAATGAAAGTTGTTGTAGGTAGGTTCCTAAAATGTATGTCAACACAAAATAATTGACAACATTATTGTCACGGTACTTACCTGTTATGTATTGTCTCGAGTGTGTTTATCTGCCAGTTGCAAACAACAGAACTCGCGTAATACTCGTATTACATAGATAAATATGAGTAGGCGGTGTGCGTTAGTCGATTATCAACGGCTATTCTAATACAGATATTGGAAGTCCACCACATTAATGATTGAATGTAATGTGAGATTGATCGTTTATTTTGAACAGACAAGTTAAATGTAGAAAGACTGGAAAATGTTGCAGAAACACATTAAAATTGGAGTGTGACTTTCTGACCGCACTCTTATGTAAGAACCCGTTTTTTTGTTGAAGATGAATATAAAGATGACAATAAGACGTAAATAAAAAAGTGTGAAATTCATATTGTTATGATTTGCTCTCAAGGGACGTTGCATGAGTATGTTTGAAAGACTTGATATGGGCCTTAGAATATGAAACTTGACAAAAACATGAATAAAAACATACATGATAAAGTTCGAAACGTCTCGTTTCTTTACACGTCCGTTTAATCGATATGGAGACATCCGAAATATGTGATAAATCAGGGTGTATAGGGATTCACGTCTAATGTACCGTAAAGGAATTGTTTTGCCATTTTCAAATCTTGGGATATCTCTATGCTTGACTTGGCGCGATACTGTTTTTCCCAAGTACACATTTGTATTTATTATGTACCTACTTCTGTTTAGTTTAGTTTATTTTCGAGTTGTGTTTCCTTTTAAGAAATAACAAAAATTGCTGTCTTCTAAATTTGTACGTGAACTATATTAAATCTATGCGTGTTGTAGAAGTCCATATTGAACATTAAACAAATACACTTCGTAATAGGGCGCTCGAACGGGCCATATAAGCTTGCCGAAATATTTGGCCATAACATTTTCAACAGTGTCCCGGCCATGTAGAGGTAGGTACCGTCGTTTTCTTTGTGTTTCATACCAAATGCAAAAACTCCGATATGATGAACAATGGTCAAAGGGATTATCTTTATCTGGCGGTTAAGTTTATTTAACATAGGTGCAACAAGGTTTTTCAATCAAATACATAAAGTTGACAAAAGTTGCCGAATAACAGTTGGCCGAGGAGATCGCTGTTCTTTCTCTTATCTGATTCTCGAAGACGAGAAACACCCTCTCATACCATGTTCCGTTCTTTCGGAACAGAGCTGAGAGATCTAAATATGATGTTGGAGGAGGTCATCGAAATTGTGTAAATCTAACCTATGCCTCTAAGGGTCTGTACATATCTGAACACGCGTGGTAGCGTAACCATGTAACGTAGGATGCAACGTATCAAATTTCCATAGAACTATGGAATTTTGATACGTTTCATGCTGCGTTACATTGGTTACGTTACCTACCGCACATGTTCATACGTGTACATGCTATTAATGATACCAGAAAAGAAGAACGGCGAAGTTTTACACAAACAGGTTCTAATATCCCCAAAATAGACCTATCAGAAATAGAGGATTATCCTATACTACTGGGGAAATACCCTTAATTATTAAATTTAATTGTTTTCTGCAGTCTCTTTTCTAGTCAAAAATTAAAATTATTATGGTCTTAAAGACTATCCAGAGAAACTTAGACAATTTATACGGTTGGTGTGTCACGAACCAGCTATACCTGAACATAGAAAAGTGCCAATATATACAATTTGGAAGAGGGAAAAACAAGTTAAGCTTCGACTATACCATAAATGGGGAGAAACTGGAGAAAATCACAGAGGTGAGTGACTTGGGCGTGATCTTTGATGACAAATTGGCATTCATAGCACACATTAACGAAATTACCAGCTCAGCAATGAAGACTCTCGGTTTTGTTCTGCGAATTGTAAGAGATTTTAATAACATTAATGCTATCTTACTTCTTTTTATCTCTCTTGTTCGCAGTAAGCTGGAATATGTCTCTCCCATATGGTCTCCTGAATACCAGGTCCACATAAATGCCATAGAACGCATACAAAATAAATTCCTCCGCTTTATAAATTACAAACTTAAGATACCTAAGAGCGATTTAAATTACAATCACTTGCGCGCTTTTCTCAATATAGAAAAACTGTCCGATAGACGCATACTCCATGACCTAACACTGCTATACAGACTAACCAATGACTGTTTCAACGACACTGATCTGACCCAGCTCATTCATTATCACGTCTCTGCGCGAAATTTGCGAAGTGCAGATGTTTTCCACTGCGATAATAAATTTACCGCTAACTACCTGAAAAATACAGTTGTGCCGCGTATCCATCGTCTGGGTAATAAATATTTGCAGTGCATAGATATATTTGACTGCAGTCACGAGGCACTCAAGTCTCATGTATTATCTGCATTCGCCCCGGTAGAATAGATCTACGTGTGTTGGATCCATCGTTTTGAAAGACCTCTCTCTCTTTTCGCCCCGTTGAAAGTTTAAAATGACATTTTTGTTCCTCTCAAAATAAATATACAATTAACTCAAAATTATTATAATGCTATTTATCGGTTTTTCAGGAAACGTATGTACCTGAAAACAGAAAACTTTTGTTGTTATTTCTGTTGTGGTGTGTTTCATGAGGTGTATTGTTGTTGTTTCTGTTGCTTCTGTTTTTACTGCTGTTGTTGTTGTTGTCATGTTGTGTAATTTTTATACCTCCGTATAATTGTTATTTTTTTTTGTAAAAGGCATTATCGCCGTATATTGTGAAATAAATAAATAAAGAATAGATGCATGTGATAAAAGTATTTTTAAATATAAATGTGATAAATAAAATTGTGTAACCACGTTCTTTTTTCTCGTATACATTCGAATTAGATTGAAATGTGAGTCTGATTGCAACGCGAAATAGAGTTGGTATTTTTACGTAGAAACTAAATTGGACTTGTCTGTGTGGTGATGGGAGCCCATTCCTATCTCTGCTACATCCCCTTTATTGTCTTTCTAAATCAGGCCCGACGGAGTGAGATTCTAATGAAACCATTCCAAATTTCCATATCAACATCACACCCCGACATTTTCCGATTTTCTCAGAAGGTTTCGGTGCCAAATTTCTCGATTCAAAAACGATTTATCGAACCTACTACGAGCGTTCGCTCATCTGCATAATCACGTTTTTAACTAAAAGTTAACCACTTCACAGGATCATTTCAAATGTTTTATCTGAATATCTTTTTTCAAAATAAACCTACGCCTGTTTTTTTTTTAAATATTCAAATGAATTTCTTTTTTTGTAAGATTTCATAATTAATTTTACAACATTAAGTACTTTCATTTGTATATAATATACTTATACACCTGTTCCTCATTTGTAAAATTTCACAATTTAATATGTAACATATACGTATGTAGATTGCTTAGAGCCAAATTCATATGTTTATATTCAATCAATGTAAAATCAAACGTAAAAAGTGAGTTTTCCATTAATGGTCACCCGATTAAAAGTTATATTTAAGTTATGCAAAAGTCTATTTTGATATTATATAGGTATTTTTTTTCATTAGGATTTATTTTTATTTCATTCAAGAGACCCATTAAAAAATAAACCATTTTACTGTTTATTTAAATGAACCCTCAATGCTATTTTATTTCATCGAAGCGAATACCTGACTACTACTACGATTGTTTGATATTCTCGACACAATAACCACAAATGATATAATTTTTTGATGACAATTATAGATCAGTGTTTTTGTGTTTAAAGTCTTAAACTAATGCGGTCAAGATAAGTTTTAGTGATTTAAAACCATTTTCGCATTAATATCGTTCAAATTAGGGTACATTGGAAGTGGTTGGTAGCCCAGCGGTTACAACGCCGGCTTTCGTACTGTATCGTTCGGAGGTCGTGGGTTCGATCCCAGGTGCCGACCATCTTCCTCTTTCACGACACAAGCTTTAAGTAGTTTGCTGTGAAAGAGTGTATTTGTGTTCACTTTGAGTGAGCACAGATTCATTAAAAAAAATCATACTACAATATTATGAATAAACTTTTTCCTTCATTTTCAAAGTAACAGTTCTCTTGTTTTTTTTAACACAATAATATCTGAGTTGGTTACGATGATAGATTCAATGAACTCAAAATCATTTACATACCCTTGTATTACAGACACATGTAGGCAAATCACAATTTAATTCTAGTTTATTGTCTAGACAGAATGTTAATTAACTCTACATATTGACTGTTATTCTCGAATTCACGCACCCTGTTCGCAGTGGTTTTGGTTCCGGTGGCGAAAAAAAAAAATAAACAACACATCGAAATGGGCATAGCACCATTGGACTCGCACTTCACAGAACTGGACACTCACTTCTTACCTGCAATTTTTACTGCGCAACTCGCACATACACTTGATACTTAACAGCGTATTAATGACCGTTTAATTGAAACAACACGAAAAAAGCTCTTGCGTATAACTCAATTATTGGTTGCCCAATAATTGTTGTGTTGGATAAAATGCACTCAGAATAGAGAAATATCAAAAAACGTAGATAATAATTATTGGATACGAGGCAATCAATCGTCTTTTTGTCATAGTAGAATAAAGGCTCTTGCTTAAAACTTAATGGGTTGCTACTAGTTACGCAATTAATGTGTTGGATAAAATATATCCAGAATATAGAAATGTCAAAAGTCTCAACAACAATTGGATACGACGCAACTCAATCGTCTCTTCGTCATTTCAGAATAATAGTCATTATACACGGTGTTAAGTTGGTAGTGGATAATCCGAAGCAGGGAGGTAGAAGACCTCAATACCTATCGATTTGACCCCCATATATGTTCAGCGATATTGGGTGGTTCAAAAGTTATTAACGTTTTTGTGAAATTTGAATAAAAACCGGATTTCTGACTAAACTACGTAACTGTGGCTAAACTATTTAGATTACGATCATGATTTTTTTTTTCTGAAAATAGTCCGATAGTGACACTTACGCAAGGTGTTATTGCTATGAGTCAGCACCCGATAGCTTTTGTTCAAAAAAATTTTTTTCAAGAAATTTTTCCCAAGCACAAATTTTATGAAATCTTTCAAAGGCTCTAGACAAAAAAAATCGCGGAACATTTTTTTTTAGAAACTATCTTAAAAACTTCTACTATTTATGGAGAATTATTCCTACAAATTTCATTTGGCTGGTATAATGGGATCATGCTAAAACGCTCTCATAACTTGTGCAAGTATCAATATTTAACATTTTTTCATTAACACACAGCTTTGTTATATGGGTGGTAAAAGCCAGTTTTTAAATTATTTGAGGTACCTAAATGCATAATTTGATGTGATATTTAAATTAAATAAATTATTTATTGAAATAAAGATAAAAAATATTGTTATACACTCTTAAACCTATAATTAAAATTGTAGTACTTTAGCATGAACTGATGGTTGTTTTGTTTAGCCTGAAACCAATATTTCCCGTTATTGTTCAATAATATAAGGTATTTATTTTAATAAAATAGTTCTTAAAAAGAACTTCCAAAGACGAAAGTCCATCGGATTTAAGCTAGGGACCTTAGGGGCTAGCTTTTGGACCCCCATGGCCGCTCCATCGGCATGGGTAAATTATGTCGAAAAATGTTCTCACTTATTGGTTCTCAATGTGGTCCCTTTGAATCATTAGGGCACTCTAAAATCATTCAAGGGGTCCATATAAAATGAAAATCCATTTAAGGGTCCCTGAAAAACATTAGAGGGTCCAAACAGAGGGCAAACAAATTAACATGCGCATGTTTATTCTACCACTAGGAATGAACCTGTGCTTGGACCCCTGACGTTTTTCAGGAACCCTAAAATGGATATTCATTTTATATGGACCCCATGAATGATTTTAGAGTCCCCTAATGATTCAAAGGGACCACATTGAGAACCATAAAGTGAGAACATTTTTCGACGTAATATACCCATGCTGATGGAGCGGCCATAGGGGTGCAAAAGCTAGCCACTAAGGTCCCCAGCTTAAATCCGATGGACTTTCGTCTTTGAAAGTTCTTTTTAAGAACTATTTTATTAAAATAAATACCTTATATTATTGAACAATAACGGGAAATATTGGTTTCAGGCTAAACAAAACAACCATCAGTTCATGCTAAAGTACTACATTTTTAATTATAGGTTTAAGAGTGTATAACAATATTTTTTATCTTTATTTCAATAAATAATTTATTTTATTTAAATATCACATCAAATTATGCATTTAAGTACCTCAAATAATTTAAAAACTGGCTTTTACCACCCATATAACAAAGCTGTGTGTTAATGAAAAAATGTTGCATATTGATACTTGCACAAGTTATGAGAGCGTTTTAGCATGATCCCATTATACCAGCCAAATAAAATTTGCAGGAATAATTCTCCATAAATAGTAGAAGTTATTAAGATAGTTTCTAAAAAAAATGTTCCGCGATTTTTTTTGTCTAGAGCCTTTGAAAGATTTCATAAAATTTGTGCTTGGGAAAAATTTCTTGAAAAAAATTTTTTTGAACAAAAGCTATCGGGTGCTGACTCATAGCAATAACACCTTGCGTAAATGTCACTATCGGACTATTTTCAGAAAAAAAAATCATGATCGTAATCTAAATAGTTTAGCCACAGTTACGTAGTTTAGTCAGAAATCGGGTTTTTATTCAAATTTCACAAAAACGTTAATAACTTTTGAACCACCCAATATCGCTGAATATATATGGGGGTCAAATCGATAGGTATTGAGGTCTTCTACCTCCCTGCTTCGGATTATCCACTACCAACTTAACACCGTGTATATCGTCTGTAGATATCCAATATATTAAACAGTATCTGTTTAGAACAAACAAAGATGTCGATTAGCAGTACATCGCGAATCGATATAGAATCTCTTCGTCTCGCTGCTGTGAATCTTGTTTCGTCTCCACCCCTTCGATGTTCCGTTGTTTGCTAACAAAGCACACCGCATGGAGACATGGTGTCTACGTGGGACTTGTTACCTGTCCCGATAACATGCAATCTTCTTCTTATAATATTTGCATATAAATCGAATCCGATGTGTGACACGAAACTGTACCTTTTAAACTATAATTATTACAATCTTGAAAAAAAAAAGCTTAACTAATTTAGAACCAGTCAAATATTTGAATTTTAAGAGTGCTTTGCACCAAAATATGCGTTTTTTTGAGTCCTTAACACATGCTAACTTCAATCAAATAGTTTAGTAAATTCAGCAAGCTTCGTGGCTTTTTTCTGGAACGTATCTCAATTTTTTCTCGATCCATTACTAACAGATCAATTAATCTCTATAAAGATAAGGAAAAAGGGCTTCTTATACATATTTTATTATTAAAGGTATTTTAATGAAAGATCTTTGCAAATATCACTTAATTTTTTATTTTTTATTGCCAAAATATTTTCTACCGCAATGCGGTCATCTTCAGTGGCTGTCTGAGTGAATACTGACAGCCACTGAAGATGACCGCATTGCGGTAGAAAATATTTTGGCAATAAAAAATAAAAAATTAAGTGATATTTGCAAAGATCTTTCATTAAAATACCTTTAATATGGAGAAGTATCACAACGTTGTTGAAAAAACATTCATTGAATATTTTATTATGTTTTTTTTTTGAGATTGTCAGTAAAAGGTTCTCATGATAGAAAAAATTCATAAATTTGTGCAGAACATTAGACAAATGAAGAATAATTATGTAACTTCTTAGTGCTTTTGACAATATAACTTTCAATTTTCTATTTTAATTGGCGTTTCATTGGAGTGGTTTGATTATTGGTACGATTGTCAGAGTATGACGTCGTTTAAAACAGATCATTCGGTATTTAATTCATAAAAAAAGGTAATTAATTTATCATTTTATGAATTCAAATATTTGTAGCCAAGACAACATCTGTCGGGAAAACTTTTAAGGTAATATTTTTGGCCATGTATCACTTCCACGGACGTTTTCGAATACTCGTTTATTCAGTTCCCCACAAAGATTTCTCTATTGTATTTGCGTATTTATGAAAGGCCATTTTCATGTTTAAAACTTATGAAAAGATTCCACACTGCACAAAAATACTTGAAAACTCTCACGCAGAACAATACTTGCGAACTCTCATGAAATGATTCTACATTGAACGGCAAGTTTTGCGTCTATTTATCTCGTAGATATAAATGATAACCGCAAGATAGGCCTCCAATTAATCGTTTTGAAAATAGCTGTACTTAACTTTTATAAAAATGCAACAACGTAAATAATTTTCATTGTTGATGTATAATACTTTGCATAAAACAAGGTGTTGTCAGTGCGTAGTTAGTTATATACCCCGGACATCAGCAAGTTATGCATTACGTTGAGTTAATTAATGTTTTGAGATCCACAGCTACAAATAGATACACCCAAGGGTGTGATGTCATCCAATATTTCAAGCAACTTATACGCCCATCACGTATCCCTTAAGGTGTAGAGAGAGCGAATTGAAAAGAGTGTTTTATCACGTATATACTTCAAATATTTCTCATCTATATATTTGCAATTTTTATTGTCAATATTGTTATTGTCAATATAGTTATTTTGAAAACGATTCGGAAAACGGTTTTCACGTAGAAATATAAATTGCAACGTCAAAAAACTGTTGGACGTATACACCATTCTTATGAGTAATTTCTACTAGAAATGGTAATATTTTTAAATGATTCAGACAATGGTGAATCTTATTATTTGTTGTATTGCTGTCCATTAAAATGTGTTTAGAGTTCAAAAGGCGTTTACGCCGTTTATGTTTAAATAAATAAATAAATAAATATTGTGGTTGATTGGTAGACTAGCAGTTATGACGCCGGCTTTCGTATTGTTTCGTTCGGAGGTCGTGGGTTCCATCCCAGGTGCCAGCTATCTTCCTCTTTCACGACACAAGCTTTAAGTAGCTTACTGTGAAAGAGTCAAAGAGTGTATTTGTGTTCACTTTGAGTGAGCACAGATTCATTAAAAAAAATGTAAAATGAATCTATGTAAACCAATGTTTCTTTCCGAGTAATAATCACTATTTTATATGTTTCTATATTACTACATACCTCAATTATCCAGTTGTTTTGGAATATCTATAATATATATGTGTAATAGAAACTCCCTATATATATATATGATAATATTACCCATTGTATTTGGATAGTAAATATTATTATTTTTAACATATTTTTACAATCGGAATCCACAAGACATCGAACAACATGAAAAATTCCAAGTATCTACTTACATCGAATTCCTGATTCCCTAGTAAGCTCGAGGTAGAACAGAATTCTTACCAAAATCAACTTCATTTCTCTCTTTCGATTTTATTCAGGTGACCTCTTTGTGTTGGTGTTCAGCCTGGACTCCAGAGAATCTTTCGAAGAAGTCATTAGGTTACGAGAACAAATCCTAGAGACGAAAATGAGTGCTGCAGTCAACAGTGGTGGTAGAACCAGTAAAAAGAACCTACCTAAGGTTCCAATGGCCATAGCTGGAAACAAATGTGATAAAGAAATTAGGTATGTTGAATTATTTTTTTCATCCCATGTTTTTAAAGGTGTCTCAGAGTGCGTTTTTTAAATAACGTGTATTTTTTCTGTATATGGCAGCACTGAAACTTTCAAGAGTAGTTGTCACCCATGTGTATTTTGATCATTACAAATGATGCGCTTTACAAAAGAATAACGCGTTGGCAAAACTTTTCACAAAAATTGAGTTTCACTGAAATTCCTCGCAAATTAGACGAAATACTTCTCAATCGAGAAATTGCACCTAATTTGTCTACCATTCGAAGAGTGGTCAAATTTTTATAAGAAACTGGGTCGATTTTAGATATCAAGAATCTTTTTTGTCAACTTATCGGCCGGTCTATTGATAATATTTTTGTCGGAGTAGCGAGTTTTATTTGGCGAATATTTAATTCCATACTTAATCGGAACTTGACTCTAAATGAGTCACGTTCCGATTCCGACATTAGATACCAATTAAAATGTGATAACTGTCTAAAAATGTTGTATTTTTATTACAAAATTGCAAAGTGCATTGTACTGAGACATGTTTAGATTAAAATTAAAGATATTTTTGCAATATAATTTTCTTTTTTCTTTTCTTAAGGGTGGTCCAGCCTGAAGAAGCTGCTGCGTATGTCGCCACTCAAGACTCCAGCTGTGTATTTGTAGAAACTTCAGCCAAGAAAAATGTTAAAGTAGATGATTTATTTTATGAGTTATTCGTTGTAGCAAATCTACCTTTAGAAATGGCTCCCAATCACCATAAAAGAGTAAACACAGCCTTTGGGAGTCCTTGCACCTTACCCCCGCACGTTCCAACGCACAGGTCCAAGATGTGCACTCTGTCCATCAAAAGAAGACTGTCTGACGCCTGCGGAGTTGTGGCCCCCAATGTTAGGCGGCCCAGCATAAGGACGGACCTGATGATCATGAGGACCAAGACTTGTTCCATGGGAGACGGCGAAGGTTCAGGAGGGAGTCAAGGGTTCAGTTTCAATAAGTTAGTTAGAAATGGCAATTCTAGTGATGGAAGAGTGTGTGTTATACAGTAAATTTATATTTATTAAAAATATGGCTTAATCTTTTTTTACTCATAATTAATAAAAAAAAATGTTGAAAATATCGACAATATTTTCTTAATAAGAAGCATAAAAATATGTTTTGTATGTTGTTTACTATTTAATTTGTTGCACAATTCAGTGTCAAACATTAAAATTTAAGATGAAGTAAATTAATTGATTGATTAAATAATATAAAGTTGATAATGTTAAAAAAAACAAGTATATATTCCAATACCACCTAAAAAGAGGAAATAAAAACTTTTCTTCAAACAATTAGGTGTATTGAAAAATCCCGAAAGTGTTCTGCATATTATTATATATTGGTTTATAAATTTGGGGGTACCTTCCAACCTATCGCCCATTATAAAGTCAAGTAACTTCTATGATATACAAAAGAACACTGAGCAAAAATATTGTGTATTAATTAATAGTTGAATCTCGTCTGTGAAATTTTGTTTAATGATTTACCCAAGATTGTTTTACTCTATTCGAAATATCTTGATAAAAATTAAATAAATAGGTTATTAATTCCTGAAGATTTTTCTATAAAGAAATATCAGCATAGCTAGTCGAACATGTTTCTTAAGAAAGAAAATCTGATCCGACTGAAAATAAAACCTTGGACCTCCCACACAAAAATAAAATTATCTTTAAAGAACATACTATTACCGAATACCATGATTTAGCATACCGATTTTTAAAACTTTCATCTTATAGGTATTGAAGTTTTCATAATATTTTTAACCACTCTGCAAAATTTCAATAATATTTTTATTTGTAGTTACCGTTAGCACAAATTGTGCGAAATTTGCGATTTTTACGTTAAGTCGATTCAGATATCAGGTAGGTACCGACTGATGTTATTTTACTATTTTAATATCTTGAATCCAAAAATTGACATTTCAACGCTGAATATAAGGAATTACACATATCTGAAATTATATTTTGGTTGGACGAGAAAAAGGATTAAATTGTCTATTTAGGAAGCATATATGTTCTTATAATATTTTATGTTAAGAGCCAAATAATGTCAATTTGGCACCAATTTTTTTGACATTCAGGTATCACTTCGTAGGTAGATTTCCGACCCATCTTCTCACAATTTTATGCTTTCTTAATTAAGTACTCAAACCATTCTATATTGTACCTACTAAAATAAAGTTGTAGCTGATAAAAATTGTGTATATTTCTAGAAAGAATTACAAACAAATATACGAATTTGAAACTTTTTTAGTAAATAAAGGTAGGCTACACACACTCATGTGACTTACAAGCATTTTTATTGGACGAGGGTGCAATGACGAGCCTTTATTTGCTTAAAAAAATATTTCGAAATAACACACAAAACACATACAAACTTAATGAAAAATTATATTAAAAATCATTAAATTATTTGCTGCCATTTCCGAATCATTTGGATTTTCTGCCAGTATTAACATTTTGTTTTCACTATTCAAGGCTGTGGAATACGAAATTTCTACACCAACAAACAACTTTCAACCTTTTGAATATTCATAATATCAACTCCTTTCTGATAATCAAATAATTTCCGTTGTGTCGTGCAATTCCTAACTAAAGGACAATATGAATATTTACAAACGACATACAACCCAGCGCTATCAGGTCGTATGTAGTGACACCCAACTTCCCTACTTACAACAAAACCCTATTTACATTGTTCCAAGTGAGAAAAAATCTATTGTGTGAAGTTTTACATCACAATATTCTGAACAGTTTTCGTTGAAGATAGTCACCTACTCGTCCTTACTGAAGTAAGAAATGCGGAAGTTTTTTTTCTTCATTACCTCTTCTATAACTTTCCACTTGTTATTCTTTCATTGCTAAATAGTCAAAACAGATTTTTTTTTAAGCCCTGCACTCGTTTTCGAGTGATTCGGCAAAACAGATTTTAGAAGGTCCAAAAACTAGATAAGAGTCTGATTGGACAAATTAAAGTCATCTATCAACTTGTATGATATATAGTAACCCCATTACTGGCCATTTATATTAAAATTTACACACAGGTGCCATGATATCGGAGAATTTACTGCGACAACTCGTTTTCTTCAAATACACTTATTATATCATTTTCTTCTCTTAAATAATACTTTCATATTTTTGGTCATTTTATTGTCAGTAGAATCTTATTCATCCTTCATTAGCCTCATATATTCAGCAAAATCTCTATGTTATGAATGAACGTTTACCACATACATAAATATTTTGTTAATGTATAACGTCAAAGTGTCCCTAGATTCTCAAATTTTACGCAACTCGTTACAGAGGATTGTGATTACTTCTCAAAGTATCTTCGATATTTCAGTCCATTTTATCAATCGGATTGATGTTTCGTCTAAGATGTGTTTGCATCGCTTAACATAAATGAATGAAATGGCCAACAGACCAATCTACACTATACCAAATTTAGTCCCCAGGGCGTATTGTGACCATGGAAATAAGTCTCTCTTCCAGAAGATTAATATTCCACAGTTTATCTAAGCGATTTTGATCCAACGGATGAGGTCAAATAGGCACAACTCTATGTAAGTTTATTGCTTCACTGTTGGGTAAATGTACACTTACTTTGTATGGCTCAAAGGAGCCTTTTGGTGGTGTATTGTAAACTATTCGACAGTTTAATCATCAATTCATGGAGGACAGTGGCTTTGTTATTCTAAGCCTTGAGAATATAGCTAAAGCCTTAATCGCACGACATCCCCAGGAATGTTTCGTTTAATTGCAGTGGTTACGAAAGGACTCTCCATTAATCACAAGTAATACAAGAATAGCAGGACGAATTGTAGATACGACTAATGCTAATGGAACTACGGCGTTTCCTTCTTCCCGACGCTGATGTGCTTCAATCAATCTTAAAATTTCACGGACCAACGCCAACGGCTCTGTTGTAGAAATATACACGTTTTATTACCAAATCCTCCATAATGATTTTGTTAAATCTTTTCG
Source organism: Mystacides longicornis (assembly GCA_963576905.1). NCBI lineage: Eukaryota > Metazoa > Arthropoda > Insecta > Trichoptera > Leptoceridae > Mystacides > Mystacides longicornis. The sequence goes on from OY756431.1 coordinate 16,494,779, forward strand.
TTAAGATATAAATTTGTGTACCTATCATTATTTCCGTCGGATATTATACAGCTTGTTTGTATTGGCGATTGTTTGGCTTATTACCAAGCACGAACTGATTTATTTAAAGATTTACAAACATAATTGCCCTTTTTAAATCAACAATTAAAAGTTCTTATTATACGAGAATAACCACAAAATTTATAACATCCCACATCCATTTATAGATAGCAATGGCAAAGGTTGAAAATTTTGAAAGTTTGGTTGAAAAAAGTTAATGAGTCATCGGATACAGACACTTAAAGCGTAATTTAAGTGAAATTTTTAGATTTTTCTGATTATTTAATAAAACTGTTCGAACACTTCGCCACTGATTGATAGTAAGGTGCATAATTGTTTAAGTACCGTACTAGAAATAATCCCAGCTCACAACCTCAGATACGATGGATAATGGGCAAGCAAATCACCAACGAACAAAACTTTTTTTTATCTTTTTTTAACAAACATACCATATCTAATTGTAAAATTATATTTCAAACAAAATGTTACCCTGTGTTACAACATTAACCAGGTCTATTTGAACAGACTTTAATTTTTTCACCTCTGGCCATTTTGAAAATACGAGTAGAATATTATGTATCCGCACTCACAGAATCAGTGACACAAGACAACATTTTCATCCCTTCGTAGAGGGAAGCTACCCCACTTAACACATTTTGCTATTATCTCACTAGTCGCACCTACACTCTGCACTCCTTATATTTATGTTCATTTTTTACAGCAATTTGTCTGTAAAAATTGGTGTAGTATCAGAATTAGTATCAATATAAAAAATAAAATTAATTAATCTAAATATTTTAAGTAACAAAAGAACCGCTATAAATAACAATAAAAATGTTGACAGATTGTTTTTTTTTTTTGAAGTAATGTAGTTTTAATGCACTCGAACAAATTCTATAATTATTTTCAATATATAGCGTATTTTGTAAATGCATACTCATCTGAAAGTTATTCTACTTTGGCACATATCCTTTTACCGGTCTATTCTTTCTGGTTACAATCCTAGGATTGGCCTGCACCAATATGTTAATTAAGTTCCTCGACTCCCCCTAGCCAACTTCTTCAGTTCTTGGTTGGTGTAACAGCGCATGCCTCCGATCACCTGTAGGTTGTAGGGCTATTCTCGTAATCAATCGCTTTTAAAAATCACTTAACGATAATATTAAGACACGATCGCAAGCAGTCGTATTCACAAAACTATCGGAATCTTATGTTAATCCTATCTTGAACTGGATAATTTTCATACTGATATTTCAAACATAACTAATTTTTAAGATATCTACTAGATATCTTGTTTTGTGAATACCAATCCGCCATTTTATGATTGTCAATCAAGATAAGAGCGTATTAAGACCGCTACGAGAATAAGGGCACTGGTCTACATAATTATCTTGTAGCCTCTGTGATTTTTACCCTCTGATGTATAGAGCAGACCCGGGCGCCTATGCTATGGCTTATACATTTGGCAACTCTTTTTAGCAGTTTCCATGTTTCCCCGGCTCAGTGCCTTGACATCTAATCTATATAATATTTTAGAAATGTTTGTTTTTTTATTTGCCTTTTGTCGTTGCTTTACTGTATATGTGATCATCACGCCTAAACGGCTGAACCGATTTCACTAATTCTTTTTTTGTCGTGTTGGCTTTTATCAGTAGAAGGTTCTTATGAAAGAAAAAATTAAGAAAGTTGCGTGGTAAATCTACATAATAATTCAGAAATGTTTTTTTATTAGCTTTTTACCTAATGTCATCGCATCACGCCTAAACGGCTGAACCGATTTCACTAATTCTTTTTTTGTCGTGTTGGCTTTTATCAGTAGATCTATATAATATTTTAGAAATGTTTGTTTTTTTATTTGCCTTTTGTCGTTGCTTTACTGTATATGTGATCATCACGCCTAAACGGCTGAACCGATTTCACTAATTCTTTTTTTGTCGTGTTGGCTTTTATCAGTAGAAGGTTCTTATGAAAGAAAAAATTAAGAAAGTTGCGTGGTAAATCTACATAATAATTCAGAAATGTTTTTTTATTAGCTTTTTACCTAATGTCATCGCATCACGCCTAAACGGCTGAACCGATTTCACTAATTCTTTTTTTGTCGTGTTGGCTTTTATCAGTAGAAGGTTCTTATGAAAGAAAAAATTAAGAAAGTTGCGTGGTAAATCTACATAATAATTCAGGAATGTTTTTTTATTAGCTTTTTACCTAATGTCATCGCATCACGCCTAAACGGCTGAACCGATTTCACTAATTCTTTTTTTGTCGTGTTGGCTTTTATGAGTAGAAGGTTCTTATAAAAGAAAAAATTAAGAAAGTTGCGTGGTAAATTGGGAAATTAAATAAAACTCGCATTAGCCCCTCCTTCTCTATCTACATAATAATTCAGAAATGTTTTTATATTTACTTTTTACCGTATGTCATAGCATCACGCTCAAAATACAAATGCTACGTCAGGAATGAATCTGCACAGAGCCGTGTAAAATGCCGGAGAAGGTTCTTTAATACAATTTGCTGCATTTACTTTAACATATTTAGAGCTATTTAATAAAGCCTATTTTTTAGGATCTTCATACAAAATTTTAATAAACATTCAAAGTGTCATTCTTCTTTTTCTGTGCTTATTTCAGTTATAGAGGTCTACAAAACAATGGGAAGCTAGACTAGAACCTGTTTAATTACCTACCGATCAAGCCTGACAATCGGAATCAAAAACGTAAAGCAAAACGGGTATAAGCTAGTCTATATAATATTTTAGAAATGTTTGTTTTTTTATTTGCCTTTTGTCGTTGCCTTACTGTATATGTGATCATCACGCCTAAACGGCTGAACCGATTTCACTAATTCTTTTTTTGTCGTGTTGGCTTTTATCAATAGAAGGTTCTTATGAAAGAAAAAATTAAGAACGTTGCGTGGTAAATCTACATAATAATTCAGAAATGTTTTTTTATTAGCTTTTTACCTAATGTCATCGCATCACGCCTAAACGGCTGAACCGATTTCACTAATTCTTTTTTTGTCGTGTTGGCTTTTATCAGTAGAAGGTTCTTATGAAAGAAAAAATTAAGAAAGTTGCGTGGTAAATCTACATAATAATTCAGGAATGTTTTTTTATTAGCTTTTTACCTAATGTCATCGCATCACGCCTAAACGGCTGAAGCGATTTCACTAATTCTTTTTTTGTCGTGTTGGCTTTTATCAGTAGAAGGTTCTTATAAAAGAAAAAATTAAGAAAGTTGCGTGGTAAATTGGGAAATTAAATAAAACTCGCATTAGCCCCTCCTTCTCTATCTACATAATAATTCAGAAATGTTTTTATATTTACTTTTTACCGTATGTCATAGCATCACGCTCAAAATACAAATGCTACGTCAGGAATGAATCTGCACAGAGCCGTGTAAAATGCCGGAGAAGGTTCTTTAATACAATTTGCTGCATTTACTTTAACATATTTAGAGCTATTTAATAAACCCTATTTTTTGGGATCTTCATTCAAAATTTTAATAAACATTCAAAGTGTCATTCTTCTTTTTCTGTGCTTATTTCAGTTATAGAGGTCTACAAAACAATGGGAAGCTAGACTAGAACCTGTTTAATTACCTACCGATCAAGCCTGACAATCGGAATCAAAAACGTAAAGCAAAACGGGTATAAGCTAGTAACTTACTAACTTCAAAAAGACAATGACGACAGAACCCATACAATGTATATTGGTGTCTACTACGCCTGGACAATTCTGAACTGACGGGCAGAACGCACTGATTAAACGTGCGCCGATGATGTTGGTGCCGCGCCGTATTACGCTCCACTGAGTGGTATTTGCAATTTCATTTATTACAGGGACAGGATTAAAATGACTTTATTATAACTCGTTATGGAGTCTTGTTATTAATAATGAGAAGAAAAAATGCATGGTTGCTTGTAGATACGATAAGAGAAGAAGTATTCGCAAGTAGATATGTTTATGAATGGAGTTTCTATCGGGTAGGTGAAAGAATTTGTATATTTCAGCAGCTGATAGTCCCAAAACGCTCAAAAGCAAAGACCAAGAGTAGAGTTTATCAGACAAGGGTTGCCTTCAACAAAAGATCTAAAATATTTGAATCCCATAATATTGATATCAAGTTTGATTAAAACTCTTGCGTGGGGTGTACTATGGGAGCGAAACATTGACAATTAGCCAGAGCGAGTCCGAGCGTCTAGCAGCTTTCGTACACAGAATTCTATACACTAACCTAAAATCCCGACTCGCGTTCAAAAGTGAAGCCGAAATATTGCAACTTTTGACAGTTTGATTCCCAAAAGAACGTGGTACGGCGTATATTTATTCAGTTGTTTTCTCGTGTATTTTACAATATAACGTATTTTTATGTTGTAACTAGCTGACCCGTCGAACTTCGTATCGAAATAAATAATATGGGTACTCTAGGTTTTATGCAACAGAGCTCAAATTCGTTTTTTTTTTAGTTATTTAACACGAATGACTATTTACTGGCATTAGCAAAACCTGCATACCACGCTGCATTCATTGGGTCTGAGTTTATTTTTACATCAAAAACTTATAACCTATGTTAATATGACGTGGGAAGAGGTCATCATTGCGCAAGATCGAGTGCAATGGAGAGCTCTTATTGCCTCACACATGCTCCTGAGTGGAGTTCAAAGGGAGTTTTAATTTTTATTGATTTGATGTTAATACCTATGTAAAAAAAAAAGAATGTAGGTATGTCATTATATTCGATATTTTAATACTTATTTTGCTCAGTTAAAATAATATTGATTGATTAATCAAAGTACGATTAGAGAACATCTCCGTACCGATTCAAAATACACATTGAGATGTCAATACTTTTTTGCCCATCATCGCTAGGCAGAGAGTATGGACTTCCATTCTTTCCAATCCAAACTCATTCGTTTCCTCCAAACGCATAACATTCCGCATACATGCTCTTCCTTTTGCTCCTGACTTGGCCCTCCCGTAAGACGGCACCGATATGGTCGGTCTATGTCATTCCAGGTCGGCCTCGTCTGCGTGCACCTATTCTTTCAGATTTATATATCCTTTTAGTCATTCTCTCTTCGTTCATTTTCTTTACATGTCCATGTCATACTAGTCACTACACTAACATCCACTCCACATGCCTTTCTTATATTATCATTCCTCACCTTATCAATAAGTTTCTTTCCGCATATCCTACGCAGTGATCTCATTTCCACAGCATTTATTCCAACTTCCAAATTTTTCGTCCATGTCCAAGTTTCACTCCCATAAATCATGGATGGTATCAGGATTGCATTGTGCATCAACTATCGATTTCAGAGATATCTTCTTAGAGGTCTAATTGCACCGCCAACCCTTCTCCCAGCCAATTTCCTTCTTTCAATCTCTTATTTTCACACCTTGCATCTCTTCTAAATAAATTACCTAAATAGACATACTTCCAAGTTCTCGACATTCACTTTCACACAACATTGCGTTCTTAAATCTTCTCTCTCAAAACAGTGGAAATAATATTTAAAAGCTCATTTAATGCAGTATCTGTGATTTTTTTTCTAACTTCTATTACAACATGGTTCACCACTTTCAAGTGTAGCAATTTTTATTTTCAAAAAAGAAACAAATGTAGGTCATTAGCAAATAATATCCAGCTCTTTTTTTAATTAACGATGCAGATTATATTTACGTTATATGTATGTACTCATCCTCTCTAAAAATCAGCCCATAAACGAAGAATTGATTTTCAAACATAATAGCAACGTTATATATACGATTCTGTTTGCTGGCGGTTTTAAAAATCTATGTAAATAAATAAAGTTTTCAAAATTCCTTACACTTCATTACAATAATATATTCCTTGTATTAAAACTTACCAAAACTCCTTATAAAAATTAACTGCAATGAAAATTATATGACTTATCCAATCAATCTATTTCATACGATATATTTTACATTCGCATTCTATCAATTGCAACAACAATCAATCCACGGACAGTTCTTTCAAATGTCAATTAATAAAAATTCAAAAGTAGAACAAAATTATATTGTAAAAAGTACTAAAAAGATTACCTACTCTCTGTGTTTTCTTAAATTTCCTAATTTTCCATTAATTTTTCTTAATTTTTTTCTTCTAATACAACCTTCTTCTGATAAGAGCCTACACGCCAAAAAAAGAATTAGCGAAATCGGTCCCGCCATTTAGGCGCGATGGGATAACACCGGGAAATAGCTCTCCATTTTTATAGTGTTCTTAAATTTTCTAATTTTCCATACATTTTTCATAATTTTTTTCTTCTAAATTAACCTTTTCCTGATAAAAGCCTACACGACAAAAAAATTATCGAAATCAGTCCAGCCGTTCAGGCGTGATGCGATGATGTCGGGAAATAAATCTCCATTTTTATAGTTTTCTTAAATTTTCTAATTTCCTATGCATTTTTCTTAATTTTTTTGTTTTAAAAGGACACTCTCCTGATAAAAGCCTACACGACAAAAAAAGAATTAGCGAAATCGGTCCAGCCGTTTAGGCGCCATCCGATGACAACGCGAAATAGCTCTCCATTTTTATATATAAGATAAGATAAGTGAAATTTGATCATTTTTAAGTTTCTTTATAAATGTTAACATGATTTTTTAAGTTCCGTTTTGACTACCGTACCTACTGTCAAAATTGCCGGCCAAATCGGCTTCACTTTTTTACTATGAAGAGATATAGGAGTTCTCCATCTAGGTAGTTATATATATAAAACCTATGCTTTCGTAATGTAGTGTTGCAGACGCGTGCTAGAGACCCATCATTGTTCGGATCATATTACAAAATAATGACGAGGTACTGAGCAGAACCGGGAAATCAGGCCTATTAAATGATAACAATTTGCAAAAAATAACGATAAAAAGTTATTTTACATTTTATTAATTGCATACCTAATTACTTAAAGTCTTTTTATATCAGGTTAAAAATATCATGGCAGCTACCTACTTACAAAACAAACGACATTTTGATATTTTTATACAGAAGATTATTCCCATGTAACTTATTCGGGTAAATTTGATTTATGTGTCGGAATTTACTTCTGTACTCGGCCCGCAATATTAGTGGAGGGTGTTTAGATAAGGTGAGCACTTCCAGTTACAGGTAACACTGGTTTACATAACCTCCTATTAGGTGTGCCCACGTCCAACCCCACTATATGCATAAGTACATACGCGCACACGTAATTTCATCAGATTTCCCAAGTGCCGCTCCGACTGTAATGACATCCCTTGATGACACCAACGATTGAGGTTCCTCCTGTCTGCTCCACCCGTTACCCACCCTGACAGGTACCACCATAATAATCATCATACGGACCCATTACTCTGGCAGAAATCTGTATGATATGTTTCCAAATTAACTTCTACAAACAGACACTTTTCTCAATAGCACACTCAATTTCAGCTAAATTCAAGAATATTAGGGTGCATTTAAGCCAAACGAACATAGTGCCAGAGCTGGACGTAGAGTATGCTTTATTTTATCGTTATAGGTACTGGACACCATAGAAACAACAAATAATTAATGAGCGATGACAGTTCTTTCTCGTTGTTATTTCTTTGGTTAACATTTCAACGATCAAGAAAATTTACCTTATCTATTTACTAGCTCTAAAATTGATTCATAATACTCCCTTTGTCACCCAACTTAGGGGCATAGCGAGTCAACAAAAGTCCTTCAACTCCATACACACCATATCCAAATTCTTCAACTCTTCTTTGAAGGAACAGAACACGGTTTGAGAGGGTCTACCTCGTCGTGCTAGTAAAAAAATCATAGTTTTTTATAAACTTTTTTTGTAAAATTTGTACTATATTACTGGATCTATCCTTAATTTTTTAATCTATTCCATCTATGTCTAATATTGTAACATATTTAATATTTGATGTCTCCTTTATCATCTGTGAACTTAAATTGCACACATATCTAAATTAATATCAAATGAAATAATGTCATTAATTTTATTTTTAGAACCATTATTACAACACTATACTTACATAAAAATAATATTATACCTACATGTATTTTAAATCAGCCATATTATAAAAATGATGTATCTCTTTATCTAATTTCTTCAAATAATAACTCCTAAGAATCTCGTTAAATTTGTTTTAATTTTCATTTTAAACAAACCATATTCTTACGTTATGCCAGATATTGAAACTTGTTGCCAAATTATTAAAAACCTCTAAGTACCTAATTAATTAGATATCGTGTAGGTGTATATCAAATTTTCTCTCTTGGCAGCATAGTCTATTTTAAGATGAATTTAAATTTAATGAATATTTTGTTCTATTTCATTGTTCCTTATTTGAATTATTTTTAGAATAATTTGTAATTAGTGAATGTGAATTTCAAAACTTGTACTACGGGACCTTTTTTATAAATTTTTCCTTAGGTATATATTTTTAAGGTTACCAAAAACTTTTATGAAACGTCACTACCCATACTATGTTCCCTTCTCCTTTCCATCCTTTCCCCTTTCCCCTCCCCCATACTTCATGTTTTGTTTAGCTATGTATAATAATAATACTGTGTTGAACTTTTGAAAAGATGTTAAGATACTTTAATTGGCGCAGTAAAATTCAAATTGTTTTTTGTTTCTGTGAAAAATTGTAAAAGCTGTTGAATCTTCAAAATAAAAAAATAAACATTTTTGAAAAGTATTTATGTTACAGAATTCAGTCCATATTTCAATTACGCACCAGTTTGCGTTTTTCTTTTATTTTTAATATTCCAACTGACTGTATGCTTTGAAATTGCAATTTTATTCTAATATTAAATTCATCAACATGAACTTTTACTGCATAAATTGCATTGCATAATATGATACCCGGCAGCTATTTACATAATACGGATATATGAAAAAAGTTTACAACACAGGTTTCAGGCATATGAAATTTTATGAAACCATAGTTTTAAGGGCATATTGTTGTTGCACTTAAGGGTGATAATATATAGGTAGCACGCAAAATTACATTTTTATGTAAGTAAAAATTTTAAGACAATTTGAAATATTTTACTATGTATCAACATCAACACATAACTCATATTTTGTGTGCAACGACGATATGTTTATAAATCTGTAAGTAGGACCAACCTGTAACGATAATGTACTTATTTATAAAATATACCTTTTGGTAAAGGTAATATGTAACTTTCACTAAATTTGAGTAAAACTGCTGTTTACGTATTATACAAATTATAACGGAATTCGTTCAATTGGCATAATTCTAAATACCAGCTTTTGTCCACATGGATTATGAGGATTGCATTCATACACAATCAAAAATTTTAGTCTGTTTTTAAGACATAAGATATCAAAATTATTCATATACTTAAATAATTGGTGAGGTGGTTGATAGACCAGTGGTTACGACCCGGCTTTCGCACTGTTTCGTGCGGAGGTCGTGGGTTCGAATCCCGGCCGTGTCGACCATTTTCCGCTTTCACGATTTTTGCTTACTGTGAAAGATGTCAAAAGTGTATTTGTGTTCACTTCGAGTGAGCACAGATTCATTTAAAAAAAAAAAAAAATTAATTATTTATACATCAAATTATTTATATATTTTTTCGTTTATGATCAATGTCTGATATCCTTTACCTATTTCAACTCTAATATACTTCATCGTTGTTGTAATTTTGTTTGTGTTATTGTCTTCAATCTTATTTTAATTAATTATATTACTTTTCTATTAGATATTCATTTATATTATTACTTGATTTTTATTTTGTTGCTCAGTAATGTTCTCAAAGTCCTCCATAATTGATATCCTATGTACTTATATTTACTAAGCCCTTTTTTGTTTATTTTTTTTTTGTGTAAACTGCTTTACTTGATATTTATTGTAATTGAAATTAACGTTTATAACCTGTTAAAGGCACAGTGGTGCCGTATGCGTATAAATAAATAAATAAAATAATGATAAAGTTCAAATAAAAGACTTAAAACGTTTTTTAGTCTCCTGTGACCATGTAGGACATGTGCCTACGAAACTAGTCAGGATAATAAAAAAATGTGGAAAAGTTATACAATCTTTTATTTGAACTTTATTTTCAAATAAACTCCACCAAGAAATGCATGTTCATCTAGTAAATTTTATAAATAAAATCACAAAGCTCTCGGTTTCGGGGAAATGCCTATTTTTCACTAAAACTGGAACGACTTCAGAAGACGATTTAATAAAATAAACAATTAAAATAGGAGTAGTCGTGGGATCCATGCCTGGATCAGATCATTCTCTCATTGATTACATAAGCTTTGCTAACTTTAAAAGATATTAAGTAAATTTATTTTTTATTGTTTCATATTATATTTACTTACTTTTCAAGTCCGTTTGGTCTAATATTAAACGATTTGCCAATTTTACTTATTCTATTTTACTGAATTCACGTAATCAGCAGTAACACAAAATTCATGTAAAATATGGTGTACCTAACTACTTTTATGTATAAGTTTTATATTTCATATTTTGAAAAACTCTTAAGAATCCAACTCTGTCTCCACCAGCATTATTATGACGAAAGTGAGAATATCTTCGTCATTCTTCGTCACTGCTGAGGGTCGTGATGTCCCACTGCTCACTGCCCCAAAAACTTACTGCTGTTTCAGAAACAACCCTGACTTGGTCTGTTCTCATCAATGGGTAATCTTTCTTTGTTTTTGGTTCCCTCAACACCCCCAAAGACTACCAACTTTTCCAGGCCGTCTTCATCTCGTCTGGCAATATGTTCGAAAAACTGAAGAATTTTTCTCTGCTAGAGACATTGAGACTGGGAATTGTATTTTTGTGTGTTTGAGGAATTTGAGGCCGTATATTATGAACTGCGGGCTAAAATTATCAGCTGGCTCTAATGATGAGTTCTAGATTTCTTGAAATGAAAAATTGGTCTTGCGGCCTTTTATGGCTTTACAAAAAGTGAAGTGTAGACTATTCTAGATTCTTTCAGAATTGAACCGTAGATTCTTCTTGAAAATTTATTCAAACATAAAATAAATAGTTAACATTCATAATATATAAATTTACACATATGTTTAGGAATTCAAAATTGACCAAATTTGATAATAATATCATTTTATTGTATAATAATGCTGTATTGAATACATTATAATAAGTGTGTGCTTGCGCTGAAAAGTAAGTATTGTATTATATATTTTAAATAAATATTATATAACTGTTAATAGGTAATAATTGTTAAAAAAAATAATTGCGAAAAATGGAAGTATATGGGATATAAGAAAATTTATTTTAAAGAATGCTTAGTTTAAAAACATATTAAATTATGTATATCTAGCAAAAAAAATGATGAAATCATTGCTATACCTACCTACTAGTACATAGTTCTTCTTATTTGTAACCATTAATTCTTTCTTATTTTTTTATTACATATTATTTTCTGTCTGTGCATGAAGTACTTATTATTTTATGATCTCATGTTGTATTGTATTATATTAAATTATTGATTGCGATTAAAAATTTGTTTTATTTAATAAAAAATAAAAATTATCATCTTCAGCATTAGAACCAGTTGTGGGTCTTCGCTGCCTAAAAAACTTCTGCATCATGATATGTCACTTGCTGCCACTTTCCAATTAAGTATGCTACCATAGAGCCCGAAAGTCACACACAGCGACAAAAATAACAACAGAAAAATGTTTTTGTCTTCAGATTCAGACTTGTGAGAGTAGGTAGGTAAGGATAAGTTATGACAATTGAGTATTCCTTTTGGACACTTATTAAAGTGCAATAATGTTCCCTGTTTCTGTTATAACTGGTTAGGAGTTTCGGAGACAAACATTACCACCTAATGGGGAACGTTGTTAACGTAAAGTGATCACACTAAGCCAGCCTTCGAAATAACAATAGAAGACGGTCGTAAGCCCGTAGTCGTTTGTTCCATTTAAAAATCAAACATAAGTAATGAATTGTTAGAGTCATTAGTTGTTTAATTTTTTCATTAAGATCTATTCCTGAAAAAAAGGTCACAAGAATCTAGACATAATTCTAGAACGTTGTACACCAACAAAGCCAATAGGCAATAAAGATGAGACAGTAACAAAAATGGATATAGTCATATCCTGGCGCCAAATACATGACAGCAGTTGCAGTCTTTAAATTTGGTTGCTCTCTTGTTCTCAATAATTTCCAACTTTTTTCTCTATATTTCATTTATTATTAAATTTCTACTTGTTGCATACATGAGATTTTTCGACATGTTGAACATGTTGAGAATTCTCATGATTAGGAGTTTCGGAGACAAACATTACCACCTAATGGCGAACGTTATTAACGTAAAGTGATCACACTAAGCCAGCCTTCGAAATAACAGTAGAAGACGGTCGTAAGCCCGTAGTGGTTTGTTCCATTTAAAAATCGAACATTAGTAATGAATTGTTAGAGTCATTAGTTAGTTGTTATTTTTTCTTGTATAAAATATGAATACATCTGAAAGTTTAACTAAAGATTTTATGATATTTATGAAACTATCTCAAGACTCTGATACAAAACATAGCTCATACTTCGAACACATCCTTCAGAATGTAAAATATGTTCTTCTAGATTCTACAATTTATTAATCGTGTAGCGGTAAAGGGCATTTCTTCAAGCATATAAAAAATAAGGATTACAAAACATTATAACATAAAAAATGCTGTGTTTCTTAAGAGGTATACAGAGAAAACGTAAAAAAATTACTCACTACCAAGAACCTTCTGGCCGAAAAATCGAATATTTGACACTTCCAGCTTGACTCAATTGCTTTTTTTCATTTGTCACTTCGATTCTGCGATAAGCTATCGTGAAAGAAAATTTCTAAATCAATAAGTTGATAAGTACAATGGAACACGACACCCAGAAATATATTTGTTAATAAAAAGAAGAGATGTATTTTTTTGTTGATTGACAACTCAATAATAACAGCTATTCTTATTGAATTTACACAAAAACCATTTAAGAGAAATACAGCAGCCTACGCATACATAATATTATGGTATTTATGGGTAGGCTACAGCGATAATATCAGCTATTGATTGGAAACAAGGATGCCTCTTATTTTATTTATCAACCCAATTAAATAAAAATAACATTGTTCATAAATATTTAAAAAAAAAAACAATATTTTCCTCTACTTCATTTACGTGACGCAGTGATAACAGCCCTCCAGGGGGCAGCAAGCCTATATCAATAAATATACATTATATATTTAACTTATGGACAATCCTATATTTTTAATATAAATTTCATCATTAATATAAAAGAAAGTCGGGTTAGTGGGAATACCTACTACTTGTAACTCGAGATTTTTAGGATGCTTGGTTTATTTCTTCTCCGTTCCGGATAACACAATATTACTGACAACAACGCCATCTGTGAAAAATTCTATAACACAATGTTTATTTACTTGAGTTACAACAATTATTGAGTTTCAAAAATTTGGTACGCAGATTTTTGATAGAATTTCTTTCAAGCATTCGGAAATAATTTAATTTAACATATTTAAACGTATTTTGTACAAAAATTACAAATTCAAAAACAATATTCATAGTAAGTACTTCGTGACAACGTCCGTCGGGAAAACCTATTTTTTATAATATGCCTACGTTCTATTTGTTTATTTTATTAACAACTAGCTTTCCCGATAGATGTTGTCCTGCCTTGAGGCACTATGAATAGTGAATTATAATATACCTACGTTCTATTTGTTTATTTTATTAACAACTAGCTTTCCCGATAGATGTTGTCCTGCCTTGAGGCACTATGAATAGTGAATTATAATATACCTACGTTCTATTTGTTTATTTTATTAACAACTAGCTTTCCCGATAGATGTTGTCCTGCCTTGAGGCACTATGAATAGTGAATTATAATATACCTACGTTCTATTTGTTTATTTTATTAACAACTAGCTTTCCCGATAGATGTTGTCCTGCCTTGAGGCACTATGAATAGTGAATTATAATATACCTACGTTCTATTTGTTTATTTTATTAACAACTAGCTTTCCCGATAGATGTTGTCCTGCCTTGAGGCACTATGAATAGTGAATTATAATATACCTACGTTCTATTTGTTTATTTTATTAACAACTAGCTTTCCCGATAGATGTTGTCCTGCCTTGAGGCACTATGAATAGTGAATTATAATATACCTACGTTCTATTTGTTTATTTTATTAACAACTAGCTTTCCCGATAGATGTTGTCCTGCCTTGAGGCACTATGAATAGTGAATTATAATATACCTACGTTCTATTTGTTTATTTTATTAACAACTAGCTTTCCCGATAGATGTTGTCCTGCCTTGAGGCACTATGAATAGTGAATTATAATATACCTACGTTCTATTTGTTTATTTTATTAACAACTAGCTTTCCCGATAGATGTTGTCCTGCCTTGAGGCACTATGAATAGTGAATTATAATATACCTACGTTCTATTTGTTTATTTTATTAACAACTAGCTTTCCCGATAGATGTTGTCCTGCCTTGAGGCACTATGAATAGTGAATTATAATATACCTACGTTCTATTTGTTTATTTTATTAACAACTAGCTTTCCCGATAGATGTTGTCCTGCCTTGAGGCACTATGAATAGTTAATTATAATATACCTACGTTCTATTTGTTTATTTTATTAACAACTAGCTTTCCCGATAGATGTTGTCCTGCCTTGAGGCACTATGAATAGTGAATTATAATATACCTACGTTCTATTTGTTTATTTTATTAACAACTAGCTTTCCCGATAGATGTTGTCCTGCCTTGAGGCACTATGAATAGTGAATTATAATATACCTACGTTCTATTTGTTTATTTTATTAACAACTAGCTTTCCCGATAGATGTTGTCCTGCCTTGAGGCACTATGAATAGTGAATTATAATATACCTACGTTCTATTTGTTTATTTTATTAACAACTAGCTTTCCCGATAGATGTTGTCCTGCCTTGAGGCACTATGAATAGTGAATTATAATATACCTACGTTCTATTTGTTTATTTTATTAACAACTAGCTTTCCCGATAGATGTTGTCCTGCCTTGAGGCACTATGAATAGTGAATTATAATATACCTACGTTCTATTTGTTTATTTTATTAACAACTAGCTTTCCCGATAGATGTTGTCCTGCCTTGAGGCACTATGAATAGTGAATTATAATATACCTACGTTCTATTTGTTTATTTTATTAACAACTAGCTTTCCCGATAGATGTTGTCCTGCCTTGAGGTACTATGAATAGTGAATTATAATATACCTACGTTCTATTTGTTTATTTTATTAACAACTAGCTTTCCCGATAGATGTTGTCCTGCCTTGAGGCACTATGAATAGTGAATTATAATATACCTACGTTCTATTTGTTTATTTTATTAACAACTAGCTTTCCCGATAGATGTTGTCCTGCCTTGAGGCACTATGAATAGTGAATTATAATATACCTACGTTCTATTTGTTTATTTTATTAACAACTAGCTTTCCCGATAGATGTTGTCCTGCCTTGAGGCACTATGAATAGTGAATTATAATATACCTACGTTCTATTTGTTTATTTTATTAACAACTAGCTTTCCCGATAGATGTTGTCCTGCCTTGAGGCACTATGAATAGTGAATTATAATATACCTACGTTCTATTTGTTTATTTTATTAACAACTAGCTTTCCCGATAGATGTTGTCCTGCCTTGAGGCACTATGAATAGTGAATTATAATATACCTACGTTCTATTTGTTTATTTTATTAACAACTAGCTTTCCCGATAGATGTTGTCCTGCCTTGAGGCACTATGAATAGTGAATTATAATATACCTACGTTCTATTTGTTTATTTTATTAACAACTAGCTTTCCCGATAGATGTTGTCCTGCCTTGAGGCACTATGAATAGTGAATTATAATATACCTACGTTCTATTTGTTTATTTTATTAACAACTAGCTTTCCCGATAGATGTTGTCCTGCCTTGAGGCACTATGAATAGTGAATTATAATATACCTACGTTCTATTTGTTTATTTTATTAACAACTAGCTTTCCCGATAGATGTTGTCCTGCCTTGAGGCACTATGAATAGTGAATTATAATATACCTACGTTCTATTTGTTTATTTTATTAACAACTAGCTTTCCCGATAGATGTTGTCCTGCCTTGAGGTACTATGAATAGTGAATTATAATATACCTACGTTCTATTTGTTTATTTTATTAACAACTAGCTTTCCCGATAGATGTTGTCCTGCCTTGAGGCACTATGAATAGTGAATTATAATATACCTACGTTCTATTTGTTTATTTTATTAACAACTAGCTTTCCCGATAGATGTTGTCCTGCCTTGAGGCACTATGAATAGTGAATTATAATATACCTACGTTCTATTTGTTTATTTTATTAACAACTAGCTTTCCCGATAGATGTTGTCCTGCCTTGAGGTACTATGAATAGTGAATTATAATATACCTACGTTCTATTTGTTTATTTTATTAACAACTAGCTTTCCCGATAGATGTTGTCCTGCCTTGAGGCACTATGAATAGTGAATTATAATATACCTACGTTCTATTTGTTTATTTTATTAACAACTAGCTTTCCCGATAGATGTTGTCCTGCCTTGAGGCACTATGAATAGTGAATTATAATATACCTACGTTCTATTTGTTTATTTTATTAACAACTAGCTTTCCCGATAGATGTTGTCCTGCCTTGAGGCACTATGAATAGTGAATTATAATATACCTACGTTCTATTTGTTTATTTTATTAACAACTAGCTTTCCCGATAGATGTTGTCCTGCCTTGAGGCACTATGAATAGTGAATTATAATATACCTACGTTCTATTTGTTTATTTTATTAACAACTAGCTTTCCCGATAGATGTTGTCCTGCCTTGAGGCACTATGAATAGTGAATTATAATATACCTACGTTCTATTTGTTTATTTTATTAACAACCAGCTTTCCCGATAGATGTTGTCCTGCCTTGAGGCACTATGAATAGTGAATTATAATATACCTACGTTCTATTTGTTTATTTTATTAACAACTAGCTTTCCCGATAGATGTTGTCCTGCCTTGAGGCACTATGAATAGTGAATTATAATATACCTACGTTCTATTTGTTTATTTTATTAACAACTAGCTTTCCCGATAGATGTTGTCCTGCCTTGAGGCACTATGAATAGTGAATTATAATATACCTACGTTCTATTTGTTTATTTTATTAACAACTAGCTTTCCCGATAGATGTTGTCCTGCCTTGAGGCACTATGAATAGTGAATTATAATATACCTACGTTCTATTTGTTTATTTTATTAACAACTAGCTTTCCCGATAGATGTTGTCCTGCCTTGAGGCACTATGAATAGTGAATTATAATATACCTACGTTCTATTTGTTTATTTTATTAACAACTAGCTTTCCCGATAGATGTTGTCCTGCCTTGAGGCACTATGAATAGTGAATTATAATATACCTACGTTCTATTTGTTTATTTTATTAACAACTAGCTTTCCCGATAGATGTTGTCCTGCCTTGAGGCACTATGAATAGTGAATTATAATATACCTACGTTCTATTTGTTTATTTTATTAACAACTAGCTTTCCCGATAGATGTTGTCCTGCCTTGAGGTACTATGAATAGTGAATTATAATATACCTACGTTCTATTTGTTTATTTTATTAACAACTAGCTTTCCCGATAGATGTTGTCCTGCCTTGAGGCACTATGAATAGTGAATTATAATATACCTACGTTCTATTTGTTTATTTTATTAACAACTAGCTTTCCCGATAGATGTTGTCCTGCCTTGAGGCACTATGAATAGTGAATTATAATATACCTACGTTCTATTTGTTTATTTTATTAACAACTAGCTTTCCCGATAGATGTTGTCCTGCCTTGAGGCACTATGAATAGTGAATTATAATATACCTACGTTCTATTTGTTTATTTTATTAACAACTAGCTTTCCCGATAGATGTTGTCCTGCCTTGAGGCACTATGAATAGTGAATTATAATATACCTACGTTCTATTTGTTTATTTTATTAACAACTAGCTTTCCCGATAGATGTTGTCCTGCCTTGAGGCACTATGAATAGTGAATTATAATATACCTACGTTCTATTTGTTTATTTTATTAACAACTAGCTTTCCCGATAGATGTTGTCCTGCCTTGAGGCACTATGAATAGTGAATTATAATATACCTACGTTCTATTTGTTTATTTTATTAACAACTAGCTTTCCCGATAGATGTTGTCCTGCCTTGAGGCACTATGAATAGTGAATTATAATATACCTACGTTCTATTTGTTTATTTTATTAACAACTAGCTTTCCCGATAGATGTTGTCCTGCCTTGAGGCACTATGAATAGTGAATTATAATATACCTACGTTCTATTTGTTTATTTTATTAACAACTAGCTTTCCCGATAGATGTTGTCCTGCCTTGAGGCACTATGAATAGTGAATTATAATATACCTACGTTCTATTTGTTTATTTTATTAACAACTAGCTTTCCCGATAGATGTTGTCCTGCCTTGAGGTACTATGAATAGTGAATTATAATATACCTACGTTCTATTTGTTTATTTTATTAACAACTTGCTTTCCCGATAGATGTTGTCCTGCCTTGAGGCACTATGAATAGTGAATTATAATATACCTACGTTCTATTTGTTTATTTTATTAACAACTAGCTTTCCCGATAGATGTTGTCCTGCCTTGAGGCACTATGAATAGTGAATTATAATATACCTACGTTCTATTTGTTTATTTTATTAACAACTAGCTTTCCCGATAGATGTTGTCCTGCCTTGAGGTACTATGAATAGTGAATTATAATATACCTACGTTCTATTTGTTTATTTTATTAACAACTAGCTTTCCCGATAGATGTTGTCCTGCCTTGAGGCACTATGAATAGTGAATTATAATATACCTACGTTCTATTTGTTTATTTTATTAACAACTAGCTTTCCCGATAGATGTTGTCCTGCCTTGAGGCACTATGAATAGTGAATTATAATATACCTACGTTCTATTTGTTTATTTTATTAACAACTAGCTTTCCCGATAGATGTTGTCCTGCCTTGAGGCACTATGAATAGTGAATTATAATATACCTACGTTCTATTTGTTTATTTTATTAACAACTAGCTTTCCCGATAGATGTTGTCCTGCCTTGAGGCACTATGAATAGTGAATTATAATATACCTACGTTCTATTTGTTTATTTTATTAACAACTAGCTTTCCCGATAGATGTTGTCCTGCCTTGAGGCACTATGAATAGTGAATTATAATATACCTACGTTCTATTTGTTTATTTTATTAACAACTAGCTTTCCCGATAGATGTTGTCCTGCCTTGAGGTACTATGAATAGTGAATTATAATATACCTACGTTCTATTTGTTTATTTTATTAACAACTAGCTTTCCCGATAGATGTTGTCCTGCCTTGAGGTACTATGAATAGTGAATTATAATATACCTACGTTCTATTTGTTTATTTTATTAACAACTAGCTTTCCCGATAATGTTGTCCTGTCTTGAGGTACTGTGAAGCCCAGGGCGGAGGTGGCAGCTAGTTTTTATTGTCACCCAGTCCCACGCGCAGCACTGCAGCGGGGACAAACAGGCCAGCGGAGCGAAGGCTTTTCACTTCTCGTCTGAACCCGCCGCCGCTCGGTCTCTCCGCCGATCTCGTACTTTATATTAAATTCAACTATTAACTTGTTCATTCATTGTCATATGTAAATTATTATAATAAATTCAGTGTTCTATATCTCAACGCATTTATTTTATCTCACATTTAAATACACCTTCTGATATACTAGTCCTCAACTTGGCACCTTGCCACCGTCGTGTAACACACACGACCTAAGGGAACCTCTACTGGAGGACCCTCAAAATATATCTGGAGAATCTAAAGTGGCATCAGAAGAGGACCTGACCTCCAGACTAAGCCCCCCATAAGAAACGCCACAGTACTATGAATAGTGAATTAATTCCGATTTGTATAATGTATAACGTCCGTCGGGAATATACCTACGTTCTATTTGTTTATTTTATTAACAACTAGCTTTCCCGATAGATGTTGTCCTGCCTTGAGGTACTATGAATAGTGAATTATAATATACCTACGTTCTATTTGTTTATTTTATTAACAACTAGCTTTCCCGATAGATGTTGTCCTACCTTGAGGTACTATGAATAGTGAATTATAATATACCTACGTTCTATTTGTTTGTTTTATTAACAACTAGCTTTCCCGATAGATGTTGTCCTACCTTGAGGTACTATGAATAGTGAATTATAATATACCTACGTTCTATTTGTTTATTTTATTAACAACTAGCTTTCCCGATAGATGTTGTCCTACCTTGAGGTACTATGAATAGTGAATTATAATATACCTACGTTCTATTTGTTTATTTTATTAACAACTAGCTTTCCCGATAGATGTTGTCCTACCTTGAGGTACTATGAATAGTGAATTATAATATACCTACGTTCTATTTGTTTATTTTATTAACAACTAGCTTTCCCGATAGATGTTGTCCTACCTTGAGGTACTATGAATAGTGAATTATAATATACCTACGTTCTATTTGTTTATTTTATTAACAACTAGCTTTCCCGATAGATGTTGTCCTGCCTTGAGGTACTATGAATAGTGAATTATAATATACCTACGTTCTATTTGTTTATTTTATTAACAACTAGCTTTCCCGATAGATGTTGTCCTGTCTTGAGGTACTATGAATAGTGAATTAATTCCGATTTGTATAATGTTGAATTAATCGATCATGCCATTGAATTAATAGAATACCGACCTCGGTAGCCTAATGGCAAGGCGCCGACTTCAGATCAAGAGGTCCCGGGTTCAATTCCCGGTCGGGTCAGAAATTTTCAATGTGTTTTTTCGCATGAATTTTCTTCTCGGGGTTGTAATCCTGTTTCAGATTGGATGGGACCGGTTGACTTGTAGAGAATGCTTCGAGCATTAACGTCCGCCAACCATACTGACACCTATGTATAGAAGAGTGTTATTTAGGTATTTATTATCTACTTTATTTTAGATCTCTCTCTCGAGAGTGGATTATTGCCTCATTGGAAAAAAAAGAAAAAATGTTGAATTGATTAGATACCTATTTAATCAATATTATTTTGACCGATGCATCTGTTTTAAACGATGTTTGTTCCAACAATTAAACAACTGACAGTTCGTCAAACTTAAAAAAAAATCAAAATTAGAAAAATGTTTGTAGTAAGAAGTTTTCTTAAATTTTCTAATGTTCGGTGCAACTTTCTTAATTTTTGCATTCATAAGAATCATAAGAACCCTATCCTGACAACAGCAAATACAACAAAAAATGAATTAGCGAATTGGTCCATTCGTTCACGCGTGATGCGATGACCACGGAAAATAGGTCTCCATTTTTATATTTAGAGATATAAATTCTTGTAGCGGCCCTGAGTTTAGCCTCGAAGTACCTACCTACCTATACCTATTAACCACACTTCAAGATTGACATTAGATTGACTGAAAATCCTTTATCAGCCGAGCATATCATTATTTAAGTACAAAATAATACTTACAACACTATTTTTATATTTAGAGATATAAATTCTTGTAGCGGCCCTGAGTTTAGCCTCGAAGTACCTACCTACCTATACCTATTAACCACACTTCAAGATTGACATTAGATTGACTGAA
The DNA here is from genome assembly GCA_963576905.1 of Mystacides longicornis. Lineage (NCBI taxonomy): Eukaryota > Metazoa > Arthropoda > Insecta > Trichoptera > Leptoceridae > Mystacides > Mystacides longicornis. The sequence goes on from OY756431.1 coordinate 16,516,560, forward strand.
AATCCTTTATCAGCCGAGCATATTATTATTTAAGTACAAAATAATACTTACAACACTATTTTTAACGGAATAA